>JALMGA010000005.1:15755000-16405000 GCA_023333525.1 Aspidoscelis tigris stejnegeri
ATGTGTACGGATGCAGGAAAGATGCGGATCTTCAAGTACACATCGTGTACGAACCTGTACACATACAAGTATCCGGATAATTTGAATAGATTCAAAATTTAGAATTCAATTTGAATGTTTACATTTGAATTTCGGGACATTCCAAAATTCAGCACATTTGATCGGATTTTGAATGTCTTCAAATATTCGTGCACATCCTTACCAGGAGCTACTGTTAGCTTTGAGTGATGGAGAATATTTAGGGATGAGACAGATATCAGAACATAAGAACGTAAGTGGAGTTCCACTTGAATCAGACCAGCCTGTCTCCCCAGCATGGAGAAGGACCTAGGGATCCAGAAGTTATAAGATTTTTTGGCTATCAGTCAATAAATACTGGGAGTTTCTACCAGAATGCTTCCAAGCATACTTTGGGAGAAGGTGGCCAGAAATCTGTTTGAGTGAATACTACAAGCAGTCTTTAATAAAATATAAAAATAAATTTCCATTCCTGTCATCCACAAGCACTCCTTATGTTCCAACAGACTGCTGGGAAAATACTTGCTTGCTTCATGAAAGAGTTGCTGCATGTCACTCCTTATGTTCCTCTCTCACTGAGACAGAACAAGACTTAAGTACATTCTCCAAAAGATATAAAAGCCACCACCTGCAAATGTCAGGCAATAGTATTTTAAGAAACCCAGAGACAGTTGTTAAACATAGGCCTCATCAGTTACCTTTCTTGGGTGTTTCTGCATTTGCCACAGAAAAGCAGATCTAAAAAGATCTACTTTTCAGCAATCCATCCTCCCGAAGATCCGTCACAAATAGCGATGGATCTGAGGGACCCACACACATCCACACGTACGCAAAGAGGATAGATTTCGGAAGATGGATGGAGTGGGTGCTGTGCTGCTGATACCGCCCCCGGAGCCATTGGACTGGCGCATGGAGCAGCCAGTCACCACGTGTTTCTGGCAGCGCCCAGCATGCGGGGGAAGGGCTTCGGAAGCAGGCAGTCCTGCTTCCGCCCTTCCCAACATGGCGGCTGAAGGGAATCTGTCCCTTCGCCTGGCTGTGTGGAAGTGTCCTACTTCTGCACACATCCAGGCGAAGTGATGGATTAAAGACCTGATTTTTCAGGTCTTCAATTTAATCTGGATTTCGGCGGCAAAACCAGTTTTAAAAACCAGTCTTGCACGTCAAAATGTGCAAGCAGCCTCCACAAAGGGTTGCAGAAGAGGACTCCAATGAGGAAGCCATTTAAGGTAAGTGTCTTTAATCTTATGGGGGGGGGGTGTAATCTGGTTTCCGCAGCTAGTGTGGAAACACCCCTTGAGGCCTCAGCATACCACTGAGACAAGTTTCTTTGGATGAGATTGAGTCATAGTGATCTGTCCAAAGTTCTGACAGGCTTTTTCTGTGCCTTACCCCTGGAGATTCCCCATAGCTTGCGTTGGCTCAAATAGGTGGTCCTTTCTGCACTAGGCTTTATTCCAGATTATATAATGGAATAGGGACCTGTCACCCACATGGTAGTGCAGAATATGGAAGGCCCTGAGCAGGCCCCTAGTCCAAGATGTAACCCAGAAGAAAGCCCAGTGCAAAAAGAGCTTCCCTCCATGGTGTTTTTTGGTGCCTAATAGGACTAGTGAGATATGGAGGCAGCAGAAAATAAAGCTAATGAAAGGGGAGTTCAGCATTGGTGGAATCCTACTCACACATGAAAATCAACCTCAGTAGGCACAGTGGTACCTTACTTCTGGATAAAATGCATAGACTTTGGCACAGAATTTTAAAAACAAGACAGGAGTCAAAGAGGGGCTTGAGGGCGCTTTACCCCACTTTACCCCAGTGGCTCAGTTGTTCTTGCTTATTTGTTTGTCTTTTTTTATTTGGTTCACAAAGACTCCCAAACCACACACAAATCCCTGCCAACAAGGTTGTTGTCTAACAAGGCATGGTACCTGAGGAAAGGGGGGACTGGGGAGGGGGAGCGTAACAACAGGGCCTGATTCTGCACACAGAGGTAGCAGTCTCAGGTTCAGCTTGCAGAGATGGTTGCAGCCCACAGACAACAGGTCCAAATTCTCACCCTGGCAAGGAGTGGTAACCGCAAAGGCTGCACAGGTTTTCCTCTGGCTTCTACCTTCCATTTCTCAAGCCTCAGAGAAAAATAGGTGCGGCTGCTTTCCTGTCCCATGGGCTTGTGGTGTACACTCAGCACCACTCTTAGCCTTGGGCCATAATGGCATCTGCCACATGACCCCCTGCCACAGGATGTGACATCAAAAGGACCTCTGGAATGGCCACCTGACCAAGCTCCACCTATCACCTCTCTGGATTGTGCCTTTACATCATTTCATCCACGCCTCCACTCGCTGCTGTATTTAAGCCCAGGAAAATTAAACTCTGGCTCTTTTCTTCCTGCTGAAATTCCTGTCTCCACATTTCTTCTTTCAAAAGCAACTGGGAACGCAACAGCAAGGTCCTTCTGGGGAAAAGGGCGTCCCCTGTTCAGCAGCATTTCTTCTAGAAACTAAAACCTATTCCTCAGTATGACCTTGTACAACATAGTTGCAGCTTTGTTTGTTTGTTTATATTTATATCCTGCCACTCCACAGGGTCTCAAGGCAGGTTGTCACAACCTAGAATTCTGTACACAACACTAAAAAATTAAGCTAAAGCAGATAATAAAATAAAATAAATAATTTAATTTAAAATTACAGCATGCAGAACAGAGGGACAGATACAAGTACTGATTAATTAATTCACCCGACTTTGAAAATAAGTTACTCTGACTAATCCACACAGCTTTGAGAATGCTACCTCTTGCTCTTTAACCTAGTCACTTGTTTATTTTATTATTATTATTATTGGCATTTATTTTGTACTTTTGCAGCTTGTTTCATAATAAACCTATTTCTTAGGAGCCTTCCTAAATTTCAATAAACAAACTTTGAATTCAGGTGAGTCAAGAATTTCCCTTTTCCTTGGGATTGGCTCTAATCAGGTATCAGTGAAACCTAATCAGAAGTCCTTAAAAATGATGTGTGAAGGGGCATTGCTAAAACATGTGTCTAGAACGATACCCATAACAGAGTCTACTGGAATTTATTCCCAGGTACAGTAAATGCTATAGAGTTTCAGATTTACCACCAATAAGAATGGAAAATCACAGATGTTTACAACAGCTTCTCAGCTTCACACAATGACACTCTTTATATCAAGTGCCAGGCCGTGAATCACTTCAGATCATTACATATTATTACTTCCCGCCTTGTCTCTGATTCTGGAATATTTGCCTAACATAGCAGGAGGCAACAAATTTAATTAGGTGTTTTAAATATATTGTTACCCCGAACAGCCTTTAAGATGCAGTGAGAGATTATTTAGAGTAAAAAGTAAAGGGGGGGGGAGGATAGTAATGGATTGATTGTGAAACATGAGGAAGAAACCTTGTCAAATAATGCCACTATTACCATTTGAAGACAAGCTTCCACTGATGTCCATGAGGCAGGATGTTGCTGCCCAAAGTCACGGACCAATCAAATCTGACAAGAGTCAAATCCAAAGAGTGCAACAGTGTATTATAAAGTTGATTTGCATTCGCAAGTCAAAATTCAGGATCAAACTAGACTGCGTGATCGAAGAGTATGGTTTCAAAACCTAAGGACAAGCAAGTAGTCCTAGAAGACGATCAGAGGATACAGGAAGATCCTATACAGTAGGAAGGTTTTATTACTTAAGGAAGACTTAATAGGGACAGGATGTCACTTTCATTCATTTGTTTAAATTTGTTTGGAGAGAGTGAAATTCTCATTTGTCCAACATACTAGAACCAGAGATTGCCCAATGAATCAGGACAAAGGATATCTATTTATTTACTTATTTACACAGTCCATAGCTAAACTATAGAACTTACTACCATCAGATATGATATAGGCCATCAGGTTGGATATCTTCTAAAAAAGGGTTGGAACAATTTATGGAAGTCAAGGTAATCAATGGCTTTTATCCTCTGAAGGTCATAGAACTCTGAATTTCTCCAAAGGCCAACCGCTGGAAGACTATGAGCAGAGCAAGCTGTGCTCTCAAGTTCTGCTTGTTAGAGTTTCTTGTGCACCAAGCTGGTTACTGTGAAATCAGAGGGTGTGTCCAAACTTACAGATACTGCACATTCCAGTGCGCAGTCAGGGCATGGGCATCACACCTGATGCCCGATAGTGTATGGTGACAGTGCATTATGCCACCACTATTTCAAATTTATCTGCCGTGGAACAATGAGCACTCGCTCCGCAGTATCAGGTAAATTGAAATGTTCCTGCCAGTTCCTGCCTGCAGCTCAGCTCCGTTTGGCTGCCCCATCCCACGTGATGTGCGCCTCACTGCACATGCCACAGAAGTATCACAGCTTTCCCTGGGAAAGCTGCGGGGAGGCTGCTGGCATCCGGACGGCACGTCATGGCTTCGTAGCAGGTAAGCTGAGCTTGTTTTCTCTAAGAGTGGATTTTATTCCACTAATCTGGATACAGCCAGACTCCTGGAGCAGATGGTCCATGGATTCAATCTAGTTCTTATGTTCTTTTGTCTCAGGGTGAGTTTCAGTAACACCAACTACAATAAAGAGAATTAAGATTCAATTAAACAGAAAAAAAGTAATGAAAAATAGAGATTGATATGCTCCATCCCAAAACTAAGCCTTTGGATTCTAGATTCTAGAAACTTTTGTTCCTGGCTGTCAGAGGAGCCAAGGGTTTCCCAAACCACCTTGCACTTCAAAACCATGTGGGGATAGGACCTGCCATAGCCTATACTGGCAGGTGAATGCCAGGTTCCTGTTCCACTGCAGATGGGGCCCAATTAAGTGCAAAAATGAGATAAAACTGGGTTAAGGGAAGCAGCTGAGCATGGTCCCTTCTTCCTCCTTCCCAAGCCAAGTGTCCAGCTAACAAGTGTACTAAACAAAAAACAAACAAAAATCTCTCAAAACAGAACTAAAAATCGCTTTTATATTTATGTGGTCTGCAGACAACAACCTGCAGCCAATGGGTGCTTCCACACCTGCCGCCAAAAAATGGATCTAAAAAGATCCGTTTTTCAGTCATCCATTCTTCCGAGGATCTGTCCCAAATAGGGACAGGTTCTCAGAGGCCCCATGTGTCCGCACATGCGCGGCGCGGCTGTGGCGAGGCCAGATCAGGCGGCCAGATCACCCGGGTGCTGCACAGAAGCCACAAAACCCAGGGCCGAAGGCAGCCAGATTCCTGCACCAACGCCGACACCCCTGGAGCTGTGGGACTGGAGTATGCAGCTGCCAGTCACCACATGTTTCCAGCAGTGCGCGGCACACTGGGGAAGGCAGAAGGAGGTAAACCAGCCTGCTTCTGCCCTCCCGAAGATGGCAACCACTGGGACATCCGGCCTTTGCCTCTCCGTGTGTGGAAGTGTCCTGCTTCCAAAACAAATTGAGTCAAAGGGTCGGATGAAGACCTAATTTTCAGGTCTTCCTGGAGGCCAGATCTTTTGGCGGCAAGACCCAATTAAGAACAGGTGTTGCCTACTGATGTGCAGAAGCACCACCAAAAAGGGACCCGGATCCAGCCTCCAGTGCGGAAGGTAAGTTTATATGTTGTCTGTATGTGTATCTAAAGTGTGTTTATATGTGGTTTAAGGGCCTGTGTGGAAACACCCAGTTGCTAGACTTCTGTGGTCTTCTGGGCCTAAAGATGTTGCCCAGGCAACCAAGCCTAGGCCTCACTAACTCCCTTACTAACTACTAACTACAGTGCCCTAGAGGTGCCTCTTTCTCATCCAGTATACTGGGCACTTCTTGGTCCAGCCATTCATAAAACTAGTGCCCTCAATACATTTCAACCTCATAACCCTAATCTGGCAAAGGAATCACAGCCACATGGATTAAGCATGGATGGGGTTTATAGTACAGAACATCTGGAGGTTACCAATTTGGCAGATATATTTGAGGTTTTTGAGTTTCACCTGTGAACTAAGCTAAAGCAAGAGCATTTCTTAGAGTGCAAACTTTAGATACATGCCCAGTTAGGAGGGTGCCAGCTCACATTCAACAGTATAATAATTAAAAAAACAAAAACAAAGACTCAAAAAACGTTTAACAAATTTGAAAAAGCATATGGCTCAGATGAGCCTAAAATATAAGTATCACAGATTCTAATATAGCACACTTCATCATCTTTCCCCCCCAAGTAAATAAATACTAGAATTTGATTTGTGAACTTGAGTGGGGGGGTAAAAAACACAATTTGTGCTTAATAAGATGAACTGCCTCCAAAAAAAAAATCTGAGTAAGACTCAAAGAGAAGTCAACAAATGTTTATGAAAACTATATGGTTTCAAATCCGCACGAAGATTTGGGTTCGGGGGGTGGTGGACACATCGAGGGAGGGGGGATAATAAAAAGTCTGTCCATCTTGACTGGATTCCAGTAGTGCAAAATTGCTTCATATGGTAAATAAAGATGTTAGCAGTTTACTCTTCTTTTGACAAGTAACACATTGCTTTCAGATATACAGACCAAATGTTGGCAATCAGCATAGATCAAGCAGGTGTCCGTGAGATTTGTTTGCCAAACTTAAGTATATACAAAAGCCAAATATAGGGAGAATATAGCTAGCTTGGCAGCTTTGGAAGCTCTGGCTATCACAGAATGCTGGAGAAGCATTTCATTATACCCTGGATTTCCATGATAGCTCATTGGTACAAAGAAGGGCACGCCATTTGAGCTAATATGGACCAGATCTTCCTGAGTGAGACACTGGCTATTTTCAGACATAACACAAGGGGTGTCTCAAAGGCACCTCAGGGAAAGTGTGTATGACCCTTGTGTTCCCAGCCCTTCTCTAATCCACCTTTTCTAACACAGGGCATTCATGAGAGGGGAGAGGATAGATTGGTGTGTGAACAATTTATCAGAGTCTTCTCAGAGATTCCTTCATTTGCTGTTTCTGACCGCAGCCACTTAGAACCTTATGAAAACTTTGGAAATAGCATTCTTGGACTGCGGGATGATAATCTGGTGAGCCACAAGCCAAGCATGAGCTCTTGGCTCATTAGAATAGTGACCTTATTAGAAATGTTCTGCTCCAAAACATTCATCCCATTTTAAAAAAACACATTTTCTATCAATTAATGAAAAGAAGAAGTTGCCATTGCAAATTATCAAGGGGGAGGGATCTAAATTCAACCCTAAGGGAGAAGACGCAGGATTTTTGTTGTGCTTTACTGATGTCTGAGGGCATGTTGTTTGGCATGCCCTTTCTATCATTTTACTAATTAAGGTACAGACTGCACTGATGTGTAAAACAGTCCTACGGCAATTAAAAACAAGCAAAACACATATTTTTATGCCAGTTTGATGAGGATAAGGAAATGCCAGGTGGATCTGGTGAATGGCTGCGGTTCAGTAGCTTTGCATTTGTGTCAAGTCTCTGTGTGTGAAATGGAAGGAGATGGCACACCTATTAGGCTTCCTAGTTACGTCTGCTGAAGATCCAGAACAGCGACTAGAGACATGCATGAATGCAGTTTTTGGGATTTGATGCAATTTGAATGGAATATCTGAAGATTCAAATTGATTTGAATGTTTAAAATTTGAATGTATTCATATCTGATTCGAATCAAATATATCCGTATCTATTCGTACAAATATTCAATTTGTATTGGAAGATGCGAATGTTGACAACATTCATATGTGTCCGTACGCATTCATACACATCCCATTTTTATCCCGTATACATCCCATTTTCATCCCATACGTATCTGTACAGATGCGTACAGATGCAAATAAGATGTATATGGATACATATATAACGTATACATATCCGTACACATATGAATGTCTGAATAATTCAAAAGATTTGAAAATTCATTCAAATGTTAAATTCAAATGTGTAGACATTTGATTCAAATTCAAATGTCCGATTCAACAAAAATAACTCAGGGTACCCAATACTAAGATGCAGCAAGGAGCATTTGAATGACTGAATAATGCCATGGTGAGAATGTTGGCCTGAAATGTGGGGAACAGGATTCAAATCTTCACTCAGACGCAAAGCTTTCTGGGTAAACTTGGGTCAACCACTACCTCTCAGCTTAGCATACCCAACAAGATTGTTATAATCAGTGAAGAACTAAGAAGGAAATTTTTATTTATTTGTTTTGTTTATTATTTATTTTATACAGGATATGTATACCTCCTTATATCTCAGTCTCCGACAGGTTAACAAAAGGTATTAAAAACAGCATTAAAAACAAAACAAAAATAAAAAGTATAATCCTGAAGTTTCTTGAAAGAAAGATAGGATTGATGTCCACTATCACGCTGCTGAAATGAACAAGCAAGTGTATAAAGTTAAACTTTGGTCCTGGCTTCCAGATGAATACAGATGTGCCTATATAGTTGAAAGCCACTTTCTGTACATTCTGGATTTTTGGTTTATTTATTTCCACCAACATTCAAAGAGATTTACTTCTGATTTTAATCTGGCCACCCTAAGCCCCCCATCCTGAACCTGTGCACTGATTAAAAGTAAAGGCAGCATGTTATGAAAGTCAGCAAATCTGTGATTCAAAAAAGGGCAACTTACTAAGGGGGTCAGTATTTTATATTAAGAGGAAAAGTCGGAAATCAGGGGAGAAATGCTACTCTTGGAGTAAAGAGATTCTATTGCTCTGAAAGCCAACATTAATAATTCATTGCTGTATAGAATTCTCTACTCTTGGCTCTGTGCAGGTATAATAGTTTGAAAGGCCTTCCACGGTAGGCAAAATATTAAGCTTTCTCTACCTCCAACAAATTTTAAAGCAATCCACCTTGATGTGACAAGCAGCCCTCTGGCTTGAAGACAGAAAACTTTGAGTGCCTGGGACAAAAATTAATCTTTATGAAATAGGGCAGGAGAATAACATTGCTGAAACTACATGGTTGCTTTCAAAGTTCGTTTAAGGAGTTTGGATCTGAGACATACTATTTCCAGGTAGCAGAACAGGACGCTTTTTGTCCATTTCTTTCTGCTCTTCTGTAAAAGCCTGGTGTGAGCTTGGCCTGCTCCAGCAATGGGGCTAGAAAAGCTTCAGTCTGTAAAGAACTGGAGCACCCGATGAGCAGATGGTTCCACTGCCTTTACTATAGGTGAAAGATCAATACTTACCCAGGCATGCAGCTTTTGCATGCATACCTCTTTCAAATCCTCAAACAGCTAATGTGTATGATGCTATGGATTATGAACCAGTTTGATTTTGTGCCCTGAGTGATGGATTCATAACTCATAGTCACAGGGTTTGTGGGTAAAAATACCAAGCAATAGGGACATGCTACCGTCCTTCCAACCATACGCCCGAAGGAGATGAACAATTGGAGAAGGAGGTAAAGGAGGTATCCCATAAAGATAGTGTAGTTATAATGGGGGACTTCAATTATCCTCACATAGACTGGGTGATCTCCTGTTCAACTCAGGAAAGAGAGAGAAAATTCCTAGACCTGCTAAATGACTGTTCTGTGGAACACATGGTCATGGAACCAACCAGGGGAAATGGAGTCCTGGACTTGATCCTAAGTAATGCTCAGGACCTGGTAAAGGACGTCACTGTAGCTAATCCAATTGGAAACAGTGACCACAATGCAATAAGCTTCAACTTAAATTCAGGGAGTAAGTTCTTAATAAAGTCTAACACAGAGACCTTAAATTTTCTTAAAGGAAACTTCCCCAAAATGAGGAAATTAGTGAAAAGGAAATTGAAAGAGAAAGTCAAAAGAGTTAAATCACTTCAAAATGCATGGAGACTACTTAAAAACACAATAATGGAAGGGCAACTAGAATGCATTCCTAAAAGAAGAAAGGGGACTTCTAGGTCCAAGAAGAAACCAATGTGGCTCACAAATGCAGTAGATGAAGTCATTAAAAACAAGAAAAGTTCATTTAGGAAATGGAAGGCTTGTCCAAATGAGGAGAACAGGAGGGAACATAGGAAAGCTAAGAAAGATTTTGACGAGCACATTGCTAAAAACATCAAATGAAATAACAAGAACTTCTATAAGTATATCAGAAGTAGGAATCCAACCAGGAGAGCAATTGGACTATTAGATGGTAAAGGACAGAAAGGGGTAATTAAAGAAGACACAGAGATTGCAGAGAGACTAAACAAATTTTTTGCTTCCGTATTCACGGAGGAAGACAGAAGACACATGCCAGTAGCTGAGCCTGTATTTTCTGAAGAGTTAAACTGTACAGAAATAACCAAGGAAGAGGTCCCTGCGTGTCTTAATAAATTAAATGTTAACAAGTCACCGGGACCAGATGGTATTCATCCAAGAGTCCTTAAGGGACTCAAATGCGAAATTGCCGAACTTCTAGCAAAAATATATAATCTTTCCCTAACATCAGGCTCCGTACCTGAGGACTGGAGGGTAGCAAATGTAACACCAAACTTCAAAAAAGGATCCAGGGGTGATCCAGGCAATTACAGACCAGTTAGCTTAACGTCAGTTCCATGTAAGGTGATGGAAACCATTATTAAAGACAAAATTAGTGTGCATATGGAGGAGCAAGCATTGCTGAACAAAAGCCAGCATGGCTTCTGCAAAGGTAAATCATGCCTCACAAATTTGTTAGAATTCTTTGAGAGTGTCAATAAACACGTGGATAAAGGTGAACCAGTAGACATTGTCTATCTGAACTTTCAGAAGGCTTTTGACAAAGTCCCACATCAAAGGCTACTGAGTAAACTCATCAGCCATGGAATAAAAGAAAAGGTTCTGTCCTGGATTTGTGACTGGCTTAAGGGCAGAAAGCAGAGAGTAGTAATAAACGGCAAATTCTCAGGGTGGAAAAAGGTAAAAAGTGGGGTCCCTCAAGGCTCAGTGTTGGGACAAATGCTTTTTTAGTTTATTCATCAGTGACCTGGAAGAAGGGGTACATAGTAAAATAACAAAGTTTGCTGATGATACTAAATTATTTAGGGTAGTAAAATCTGAAAGAGATTGCCAGGAGCTCCAGAGGGATCTCTTAGCATTGGGTGACTGGGCAACCAAGTGGCAAATGTGCTTTAATCTTAACAAGTGCAAAGTAATGCACATTGGGGCCAAGAATCCAAATTACGTCTATAAACTGATGGGGTCTGAGCTTTCTGCAACACACCAGGAAAGGGATCTCAGGGTTTTGGTGGACAGTTCAATGAAGGTGTCAACCCAGTGTGCGGCAGCAGCGAAGAAAGCAAATTCAATGCTGGGAATAATTAGGAAGGGAATAGAAAATAAGACAGCAAGTGTCATTTTGCCCCTTTATAAATCTATAGCGAGGCCACATTTGGAATATTGTGTACAATTCTGGTCACCACACCTCAAAAAGTATATTGTGGAACTAGAGAAGGTGCAGAGAAGGGCAACCAGAATGATTAAGGGTCTGGAACACCTCCCTTACGAAACCAGGCTGCAACGTCTAGGCCTCTTCCATCTGGAGAGACGACGTTTAAGAGGGGACCTGATTGAAGTATATAAAATTATGCATGGTATAGAAAAGGTGGATAGAGAAAATTTCTTTTCTCTATCACACAACACTAGAACCAGGGGGCACTCTATGAAGCTGATGGGTAGGAGAGTCAGGTCTGACAGGGGGAAGTATTTCTTCACCCAGAGGGTCATTGGCTTATGGAATGTGCTGCCGAAAGAGGTGGTGACAGCTACCAGTCTAGATGGCTTTAAGGTAGGGTTAGACAAATTTATGGATGACAGGTGTATCAATGGCTACTAGAACGAATGCCTAGGTGCATCTTTCAGGCTGAGGGGGGGGGAGGAACTGGGGTGCTTCTAAGGCCATCTGCTGGGACTCGAGAGCAGGAGGTTTGTCCTTGTCTCTGCTTGAGATGCCCATGAGCATTTGGTGGGCCGCTGTGTGCGACAGGATGCTGGACTAGATGGGCTGTGGCCTGATCCAGCAAGGCTTCTCTTATGTTCTTATGATTCCACACTCCTCCATGAAGCTAGCTGGGTGACCTTGGGCTAGTCACAGCTCTCTTCTGAGCTCTCAAAGCCCTACCTACCTTGCAGGGTGTTCTGTTGTAGGGAGAAGAATAGAAAGCTTTGTCAGCTGTTTTGAGTTCCCTAAATGGGTGAGAAAAGCAGGGTATAAAAGCCAACTCTTCTTCTTCCCACAGACTACTGTGTGGTGGGAAACTGTGTTATGCAAGTAACTGCCACCTATGGGCACCTGAGGGTAAAGGGAGCCATGAAGGGCAGTCTACCAATATACATTGACAGCACTGCTGAGGGGAGATCCAGAAGGACAGAGTGTAGGCAACACCACAGAGACGACACTGCTGTGGGTCACATCAATATAATGTTCAGTGGATTGGTGGTACCCACAGCAGAATCTGGCCACGGAATCTCCGCAATCTCAATGGTCTGTAGCCCTTTCTGTACTTATTTGTTAATCTGGATCAAGGAGCTGCTTAGTACATATATGACTAATGTTAATACAGATCAGATCCATGTTAAGGGCTCAATAATCTGGATTAGTTTTAAACCTGATAAATCTGGCCTACATCTGTACTAGCACTGTCTGATCTGGATCAAGGAAGGGGCATCTGCATGTAGAACAGATCTGAAAAGAACATAGACACGGTTTTGAGTAACATGCACAGTTACAATGCTACTGCAAAGTCATCTTCACAAGGCCTTTGCAACAGTGGCCACATTGACGGCAATGGTATCGTCACAACACCTGCAAAGACACCTGTCCTTGCCTTCAAAGGAAGCTTTCCCCCACTACCCGGGCAAAGTTTTTGATGAACAGAGATGTGGCCAAATTGCATCAGTTGTTGGAGCTGCTGTGGGCCAATTGCATTGCAGTTTGGGTGTTAGTTTGCATCCACTATTGCGGAATAGGTCTTAGGCATCTGTACTGCATGTCTCCTCAGCATATGTTTGCTGCTCTAAAACTCACTCAGTGAATATGCTTCTACCTCTGGCTACTTCCACATTTACAGTTTAGACCAGAGGAAGCACCCAATAAGAACACAGAAGGTAAACATATAGAAACATATTTTATATTTTCATTTATATTCTATTTCTTTCCAAATCTTCCTAACTTTCCTACAGCTCCACCACATATGTAGATATGTTCCCATTTCACTACAATTATGGCAACAATTTGATTATTTTAATCATATTTGTTCATTGAACTGGAGTTCTATATCACCTATGTAATAGTTTTAAATAATTTTGTTCTGTCATATTTGATATGTCCAATTTGATTAGTCCAAACTACAACATGCTCTTTTGTTATATTCATATCCGTGCTCCAAATCCCTCTTAATCCATTAATTATCCCCTCATTATTGGTAGTTTATAAATCATGCTGCTAATTGATTTAACCCCTTTTAATTTCTGAGCAATAATTTCTTCAAATTTCTTATTAAGTAATTTGATAAGTTCATTAATATTATTATGTGTTTTTTTTAAAAATACACCTTTGAATTGCAGCCAAAAATAATTGTTCTTCCTCTTTAAGATTATTTCTTTCATCGAAAAATTTACTAAAATATAATATCCTTTGTTTTTACATTTAGCTATCAAAGTATCATTTAATATTATCCCCTTGGTATTTATTTGTTTATTTGGACTATATTTTGAAAATCCTGGTGTTAATTTTCTTGCCATTCCCTCCATATATTCCCTGTAGACTTCAAAAGTCCATAATAATGTTTAAATATTTTTTCTTGTATTCTGCCAAATAGCAACTCTCCAAACTGACTTAAATTGATTCTCAGAGTTCGATGAATCATAAGGTGTATACCAGAGATTTCAAAGTTTGGTTCAAAATTTTAATCAAACAGTTCATGTTTCTGGATGTTTGCATTTCCATAAATTTGATCAGACCAAACCAGTCTCCTGGTTGCAAATAAAAACAATTTGATCAAACAGTTCATCATTTTCCCTGAATCTTTGCACTTGAAGGGGGCTTTTTCTTCCATTGTAAAGTAATTGTAACTTTTTTTTCAAACCAGTATAGAATCAAACACAATAATTTGTTCAATTAAACAGTTCACCATCATTGCAATCATGCCTGCAACCTAAATCCAAGGACTCAGGAAAACCTGGGGAAGCAGCCTAAAGCTACTTCAATCGTGGCTGCAGTTCTAAAAACCACAGCATTGCGGGTTACAGTTGGGAGGCTGTAGTGATGCAGGTAACAGGCATTGCTGTCATGGTTCCCTGTCGGGTATTGAAAAAGTAAAATCCCTTGATCCCTACCAGTAGGAGATCGGGGACCCGCCACGTGCTTAATGGTGGAGTTAAAGATTAGAAGCACAGGGAAGAAAGATCAGGCAGGAGACAGGATCAGCTGGAACAGAGAATGATTTATTCATCTGCAGAACTTTAAATAACCCTCCAAAAGGGGCGTGGGGGAAATGATATCAAAGCAACATCAGTGGAGGTGATTGGAGGAAAACTGCTGTCTTCTGGGTCAGAGGTCCTTCTGGTGTCACTTCCTCTGGTAGCATGAAGAGAAACTGTAAGCCATGTACTTGAGAGATGTTCTTTTTAACACCAGGCATTTGCAGTCTCCATAATGCCCAAAGGTGGCTACAGAGTGGAAAGAATTCCTCACCCTAGTAGTGCTGAGTGTGTATTACAAGTCTATGGAAGCAGGAAAAAATCTTACTCCTTTTACTCTCAAGGCTAGAGAATTAAGGTATGAGCTGGAAGGGAAGCTAGAGGAAAACTGCAGCCTGGAATTACCACACACCATCAAATCAAGCATATGGGTGTTTGGTTCACCTGGTTCATTGCCGTCACCAGCTGCCTCACTACAGCTCATGCAAGAAGAGTGTTCTGGATGAGACCCTTCTAGTTGAGGATGTTGTATTCCGGAATCATCAGTCTGATGATAGTTCAAATTCCCAAAGCAACACATCAGAAGTTTCCAGGCAATTGTCATCCAGGTATCTGTTCCGTCTGATCGTGGTCTAAAGGAATAAAAAATTGCTGAATATGAATAGGACTGAATCTGATGACTGCCAGAACAGGTAAAGCTCCTGGAAATAGAGCTTTAATATGGTGCCTTCTGAGTTTTGGACAGATTTTAGGCATCCATAGTAAACAGAAAAGAAAGATTTCTTGTTACAGTGTATAATCAAACTATAGAATTCACCACCATGAGGTGAAGCTTGAGAGGCTGGAAGCCCTGTGTGTCTGTAAGGCCCTCAGATTGCTGGACCTTCATGTTCCTAGCTTCTGTCTATACTTGTTAAGCTTCCTTTGATATCCTTTTCATTTGTGTGTTTGTGTGTGGGTGTATTTGGATGTGGGTGCATAACTACAAAACCATGTGGTCCTGTACTTAGTGTAGGAAGCTTGTCTCCTTGACAAAGTTCACTTAAGTCAGCCAGCACAACTCATTTGTTCACCTGAAAAGAATCTTGTCTTTTTAGACCCCAGAAGGAGATGAAACTCTGCCCTATCTTTCTCCCTCTCCACTGATCATTAATCAGTTGTCGTGAATCTCAAGCAATCATGTTGTGTTTGTTACAAAATTAAATGGTTCAGCATCTTTTGTCCATGCCAGAAGGTACAGCTGTTACCACAGGAATATTTTCCTTTTTTTTTTTTTTGTTAAAAGAGTGAAATGTAACAAATACAGCATGACCTTGAGCTGAAAAGAAAGATGTATGTAGCAGTGAGGGGAAAGGTCCTTTTCTAACAAAGGCAGAGATATTTCATAATTCAATTACCATCTTGTTCAAAATGACTGTTATACAAAATCTAGGAGCCATTCAAATTATAGAAGTTCCACAAAGGTTAGATCTCTTCTCGCTAAAACATTCTTTACTCCCCGCCCCCTACACGAGGACAGATGTACTCCAGGTGTCATATAAATTAAGAACGTAATAGTTAAGAATGATGTGTTGATGAGCCTCCCAACAAAGGGACACTCTGTGTCTTGTCGTTTTTCACAGTTCGCCTGCCCTGTCCTGACATACTGGCACCTGATCAGATGGCTCTGGGCAAGAGGTAGAGTTACTGGGAGTAATACTGGGCACGTGAGAGACGCTTCCCTTCCACCCAACCCAGATCTCAGATGAGATGTGCAAACCCAGTAAGAAAGGCACAAATCACACATGTGCTTTTATGCAGCGCTGCCTCAACTGTTGCCTAGTAGCTCACAGGTTACCTGGTGCTCAGGTGCAGTGAACGGTTTACCACTCTTAAATACAACGAAGGGGACCTTTGTGCACAGACCTTTAATCCACATAAAGAGTCCATATAGAACATTTTGAGGCCACAAGATCCTCATGTTAATGTGGATCTATGAGGCCACACCTCCTGCTGGTCCGCTAAGCTGGTGCAAGAACATTGAAGACTAGGGAGGTGCACGGATGGTTTTTGTTTTTTGTTTTTTTGTTTTTTTGCATTTACCTTCGATACTAATGTTTAGAATCCGAATGCAACAAAATTCAATTCGAATCAAATACATTTGGATCTATTTGTTCAAATGTTAGATTCGAATCTGAAGATACGAATGTCAGCAACATTCGTATGTGTCATACATATCTGTGCGCATTTCGTAGGCAAAAAAACATGAGAAATGTCATGCTGGATTGAACCAGTGGCCCATTTATTCCATCAGCCTATTCTCACAGACATTTTCCACACCTACCATTGTCCCAGAATATGAAGGGGTCAAGGGGCCTGCAGTCCATATGCTAGCATGGACTACAACAGACTCCTCCACTCTGTAGACAGCTTCATCCACATTGGATGGAAAGGGAGACCAAGATACACCATTTAAATGATACTACATCCCATTATTGTGGACTTCTTTAAGAAAGTCCACATCCAGGCCAGCAAGTGTATTCTAGACTATGGAGAACATGAAAACAACTTGCATCTGTAGTCTGGAATATGATGAGTGACCATTTTCAACAGTGCTTCCTGGAGTGCCACCAGAAATGGTCCTGGAAGAGGGCCTCCCAGAAACTTCAAAGGCCAAGAATAAAAGTTCCTGGTCTTTAAACTCTCCACACTGCCTCCAAGGGCTCTTCTGAGGCCATGACCAGATCTGGACCATCATGGGCTGCCTGAATATGAACAGTCTTTACAGCAGGCTACTATTATCCTGCTCCAGCATAATCCATGGTGATTACTGTTCCACTACATGGACTGGAATAGCCCGTATTGTGCAGAAAGGTCCACAGTGGCTGAACCAGCTGCTCATAGAAGTCCATACTCATCAGAAGAACCCATTTCTAATATGTGTCCTGCACTAAGAAAAATATGGACAAAATGGACCAGAGTCAAAGGAGGAGAACAGTCCTATGAGGAGAAATTGAGAAAATTGTCTTGTCTAGCCTTGAGAAAGGCATTCAACACAGGCAGCACTGTAGTGTTGTTTCTAAATCAGTCACCTTTAAATAAATGTCACTTCACTAATCATCTGCATTTTATCCAATGAAACAGTAATACTCAGGGGGAAAAAAAATTAAAGGTTATGTGGGCCAAACAAGTTTCGGATAATAAGAATGCTTGCTGTGTTGCCAATGATGGCAGAAGAAGGAACATCTTCAGAGCCTTAGAAGTTTCCCTGAGCGTTTAAGAAGATTAAATAAGTACAGCCTCACGAGCAATTTCTGTTCTTAGTTCCTGGACCCTCCAGATCACATAATGTTACTCCCTAAAATTCAGAGGATGCCTTCCAGACAGTCCACTTTTTGCCCCCAGCCTGGCAGCTCATGGCTGCAAGCCAACAATCCATTAAAATTACTAGTAGCAAATTCAGAGGGACAAGGGTGGTATAAGATCCAACTGACTATTCTTCAGAAGGCCTCTGTTCACAGCATCTGTGGCTTCCAGTTGTTGGACTGCAGCCCTCATCATTCCATCCATGATAGTCCTTGATAAAATGGATGCCTAGATACTGCCACCAAGTTGGAGAGACAGGCAAGATGCCTCCAAAGGATATTTGACTTTGTCTTCTGTTTCAGAAGGCCCAACTGTGGGCCGCTATGTAAGACAGGATGCTGGACTAGATGGGTTGTGGTGGCATGATCCAGCAGGGCTCCTCTTATGTTTATGTTTTTATACTCAACAGTAAAAATGGATGGAGATTAGGAGCCAGTAACATATAAATCAGGTTGCTCAGCTAAGGCCAGCCAAATATTCCTGAACTGTAGATCCCAGTATTCAACTACTGGCATTCTGTGCCAGCCCAGAATGCAAAGACTTAAATTCTGGGGGCTGTAGTTCAGGAACACTTGGAAAAACTGCACCAAAAACTCTAAACCACCATTTAGAGGTGGTACCAGAATTCTGGGGGAATTTGAACAGATTTTGTTCAATTCAAATGTATGGATTGTTTAAACATAAGAACCTGCTGGCTGGCTTGATTCCACTGCCTGTCCTTGACTATGTTTAATTTTATAGACATCATATGGATTTGTTAGATTTTCAGGCTGTAACTTTAGCATTTGGCAATTGCTGTGCACCAAGTTCCCACAAGTTTGAGAATGTGCACTATAGGTCACTCTGTCAACTTGTGTCACGTGTGACTGCAAAGTGAAATAATGTTTGGAAAGGTCTAAAAGGAAACCACGCTGTCACACAGGAACACCCTCCAATCTGTGTGACTGAAAAGTACTGAAACAGACAAGTAGAGGGGAAAAATAGCTACATACTGACCTGGCTTGTA
This sequence comes from Aspidoscelis tigris stejnegeri, assembly GCA_023333525.1. Taxonomy (NCBI): domain Eukaryota; kingdom Metazoa; phylum Chordata; class Lepidosauria; order Squamata; family Teiidae; genus Aspidoscelis; species Aspidoscelis tigris. Next base: position 15,773,702 of record JALMGA010000005.1, read on the forward strand.
TATGGCCAAGAAAACTGGATTTCCTGCCCTATTGCCAACTTTCCCTTTGTCACACCAGCAAGTGATGTAGCTTGGGAAACGCTTGGGAGGGTCAGTGCCGTTTGAAGCAATGCTACTCACATTGTTCTTGGACTGGGAGAGTTGGGCAGATGCCCCCCTCCCAGCTCTATGCACCCACTCACCGTAGAATCAGCTGATTTTCTGGCTCTGTCAGAATCACCATCCTAGGCCCAGCATCAGGAACAAGGCCAGGGTTTGCTCTATTTCCAACAACAGAAGACAAAGGACCTTTTGGCACTTACTGGTTATCTGGATTATGAAGCCCCTTAATCCAGATCACAGACCTCCCATCCATACACTAATACAGATCAAGGAGGCCTCAGTCCCTGCTGGTCCAGCTCTGTCTGTAGACCTGTTTAATCAGGTGCAAATTCTCACTCCCCATCCTGTCCAAGCAGCAAATGGTGTTTGTATCATTGACATTAATTCATCCATATCGTGCCAAATGGGTACATAATACTTTTAGGAGTGACTTCAGACAAAAATAATAAGAAAATTTGCCCCAAAATGTCACCCCAAAGTGCCTCTTTTCTAAACTCTGAACATGTCAGTGCTGCCAACCAGGTAACGGTAATTGCAAATTTTATTTCAACCATAGACCCAAAAGCTGTTGGGCAAAATTCAAGCGTATAAACATGACTATTATTTTTCACAACAACATAGGAAAAGGAAAAAGGAAAGAAAAGTAGCCAGATAAGCAAATCTATTTGGGTGTACACAGCAATCTAGAAATGTTGTAAATATCAGCAAAGGGGACAGACAAGGGAAGGACAGGTACTATACTTATTACTGAATATTCAAGTATTGTATTAACTATTTAAAAGGTACACTTGGAGGGTAGAACTTACCCCGTGGCGGCAGCAGGGAAACTCTCAAGTGCGTCTTCTGTTCCTGCAGAAGCAGCAATCAAATGGAACAGATCAGCAACTCCAAACGAGGACAATGAAAGACAGAACATTAATTGCCATGTGTGTATTGGCAGGGGATTTTAGGTTGTAAGCAGAACCTCGTGCAGGGGAAAGGCGGGAGGGAATAAGCCAATGTAACATTTTAGCATTGAATTCATTTTCAATTTGTCAGAATAAATGGGACCATTGCAGAGCACATGTTTCAAGACTTCTTGATCAATGGAAAGAGGGTGTTTTCTTGGAAGCATACCTTCTGAGATCATAGTCCAGCTGCAGTCCTAAATACACACACTAAAGCATCAGCCCCGATGACTTTGTGGGATTTACGTGGAATAGGATAGCATAGGATGCTGGATACTGAGGACAATGGGCACACTGGAATGCCAATGTTGGCGGTAACACCAGAAATATAAGCCTTTCCTAGGTATAGCAAAGGCCACTAGGTGTACAAAGCTAATTAGCTGCCAGTTTTCAGTGAAAGCCGTTAAACAGAGGCCCTTTCTGCACTACCGTCTAGATCTTGAAGGGCCTCTGATCCAGATCCAGGGCCTCCTGATCCATATTTTAATCCAGATCGAGGATGCCCCACTCTTGTTAGTCCAGCTCTGTCTGCACAAGATGATCTAGATTATGAGGTCTTTAATCCAGATTGATATATAGGGTCTGCGAACTGGACCAAAGTTGTAATCACAGAGGGGTGCAGATGCCACGCCTCCATGATCCAAAATTACCAGGACTTGTTCTGAGGTAACTCACTCTGAGGCGTACAGAAGTAAAACTCCCATTAGAGTCCTACATTTGACCCCTCGAAGTGTGTTTTGGTTTGCAATGGATCCTGCCATGCACCCAACCAGTGACACACAGTTTTGAGCCTTTCTGCACTCACCTTAGATCCAGATCTAGGGGCATGAAGTCCACTTCTGAATCTCATCAGTCTGCACATGGAGCAGAATGACTTAGTTCAAAACATGGAGGATGTACAGAAGAGGAAGAGGAGGAGGAGGAGGAGGAAGAAGAAGAAGTTGGCTTTTCCACCTCACTTTTCTCACCCATTTAAGGGGGCCCAAAGAGGCTGACAAACCTTTTTTCTCCCCACAACAGACACCCTGTGAGGTTGGTGGGGCTGCGAGAGCTCAGAAGAGGACTGTGACTAGCCCAAGATCACCCAGTTGGCTTTGTGGGGGCATGAAGAATCAAACCTGGTATTCCCAGATAAGAGACGAACCCTCTAATCACAAGAACAAAATGACACACTTCCATCTTCCAGACTACTGGGTGATCCATTTTGTTGCCATGCCAAAGTTCACTGCAAAAAATGAATTGACTCTGAGGCTAAAAACTTCAGAGTGCTTGGAGCCTGGTCACAAAGCTCAAACAAGTTTCAGAGCCATGGGTGGTTTGACCCGGCTCTGTTGTACAGATGGTACTATTTCATACCCTCCAGTTTGGACCACAGAAAGTAGAGCCTGTTTCTATTGCATAAGTAGTGCCTGTTTATCTACACTTCCACACTGTTTTTTTCTTTTAGAAACAGCCCATTATCTTTTCAAATCACATCATCGATCACAACTTTCTTAGCAATGTAGCATCACAAGACAAGATATTTAGGCAGCCCTTACATCCAGCTGCCCCAGCATGTGGGATTGCGCTGTCGAAAGCAGTGGGGAGAGTTTTTAAATGTTTTCACATTAATCGAGAAGTAGCTAAGCTTTAGGTGTCCTGATATTGCATGACTATAAGTCCCATAAGCCCCAGGCAGTCTTGCTAGTGGTAGGTCCAACACCTGTTAATGCTTCATTGTAGAACTGGCATTTGTGGGATGGAAAACAAAATAGCTATCATGAAGGAGTACCCTGGGACCAGAACAGGTAGCGCTAATGACTAAAGATGTGCACTTTTTTTTTAATGTTCATTTTGCATCAAAGCAAATGCAAAGTAAATCTGCATTCATGCACACAGAGCCACTTTGAATATGGTGGGATTTGCTCCAAATCTGCTTTGAATCCCTGCTGCCAGTTGCACCTCTGAATCCCCTCTAAATCTGTTCCAAATCCACTTCAAATCCACTTTGAATCTGCTGCAAATCTGACTGGGCACCCACTTTACTACTACTTTGCATTTGGACATTGGTATACAAATCGAATGTCCAGATATTCATTTTTTAGTATTTGTACAAATACTAATACTTTGAGCTATTCATCCGAATAATTCAGACATTCATATGTGTATGGATACATACTCGTCGCATATGTATCTGTACACATCTTGCACATACTTTTACACATTCGTACAGATATGTACAGATATGTACACATTTGTACAGGATGAAAATGGAATGTGTATGGAATAAAAACAGGATGTGTCCAGGTGCACATGGATGTGTATGGATGTGTACAAATTCATATCATTGGATACATATCAAATATTTGAATGAATACATATGAATGTATTTGTATTGGACAGAGATGACCTGGCCACAGTTATCCACGCTCTGGTAACCTCCAAGTTGGACTATTGTAACACGCTCTACATGGGGCTTCCCTTGAAGACGGTTTGAAAGTTGCAGCTGGTGTAAAATGCAGCCACCAGAGTGCTGACCGGAACAGCTTGCCGAACACATATCACGCTGGTTCTAAAAGAATTACACTGGCTGCCAATTCACTACCGAGCCCAATTCAAGGTGCTAACTCTGACTTATAAGGCCCTAAATGACTTGGGCCCCAGATATCTAAAGAAGCGCCTTCTCCTATATCGACCTGCCCGCGTCTTAAGATCTGGAGGGGCGGCTCTCCTGGTTATCCCACCACCTTCAGCAGCTAGGCGGGTGGGAACCCAGGAGAGGGCCTTCTCAGTAGTGGCCCCCAGGCTGTGGAATGGTCTCCCCCTCGAGGTGTGTCAGGCCCCTTCTCTGTTTATGTTTAGGAAGGCGGTGAAGACGTACCTCTTCACTCAGGCCTTTGGTTAAATGTTCCCTTCACTTCCCCCATTGTAAACGCTGCTGTTTTTAAACTGTTTTGTATTTTTAATGCTGGATTTTTTAAATTTTGTACTGGTTTTAGGATTGATATAGTTTTTGATATGTTGTTTTAAATGTTGTGAGCTGCCCAGAAACCCTTCGGTATGGGGCAGGATATAAATATAAATATAAATAAATAAATAAATAAATAAATATGAATGCATACGAATAGCTTACAGATCCTATATATGAATGCATACAAATAGCATACAGATCCCATTCAAATGCATACAAATAACATACGGATCCTATATACAAGTGCATATAAAAAGCATATATATCCCATATAAATGCATACAAATAGCATACGGATCCTATATACGAGCGCATACAAATAGCATATGGATCCTATATACCAGTGCATACAAATAGCATATGGATCCCATATGAAGCTTCATAAGTATGTATCATAACATTCTATTCAAATTTGAATGTCAATCTTTGAATGTGCCAACATTCGATTCAAATTGGAATGTCCAAATTTGGCTGAATTCAGATCGTGGAGAGAGGTGTGAGCAATGCAGCCCAAAGCATGGTCAGCCTGAGGACGACCTTTAACAATTTAGAATCATAGAATCATAGAATGGTAGAGTTGGAGGGGACCTCCTGGGTCATCGAGTCCAACCCCCTGCTCAAGGCAGGATCTCCTAAACCATCTCAGACAGATGGCCGTCCAGTCTCTCCTTGAAGACCTCCATCGAAGGGGAACCAACCACCTCCCGTGGCAGGCTGTTCCCTGGTTGATCACTCTTGCTGTTAGAAATTTTTTCCTAACATCTAAACTAAATCTTTTCCCCTGCAGTTTCACCCCATTGTTTCTAGTCCTTCCTTGAGAGAGTGAGAACAGGGCTGATCCCTCTGCCTTGTGACAACCCTTGAGGTATTTGTAGACAGCTATCATGTCTCCTCTCAGTCTTCTTTTTGGTAGACTAAACATTCCTAGTTCCTTAAGCCGTTCCTCATAGGACATGGTTTGCAGACCGTTCACCATCTTGGTAGCTCTCCTTTGAACCTGCTCCAGCTTGTCAGCGTCTTTTTTAAACTGGGGTGACCAGAACTGGACACAGTACTCCAGATGAGGTCTGACCAAGGTAGAGTAGAGGGGGATAATAACTTCACGTGATCTGGACTCTATGCTTCTCCTAATACACCCCAGGATTGCGTTTGCCTTTTTTGCAGCTGCCTCGCACTGTTGACTCATGTTCAGTTGATGAACTACCAGGACACCCAAGTCTTTTTCACATGTGCTGCTGCTCAGCCGAATTCCTCCCATTGTATATGTGCTTTTTTCATTTTTCTTGCCCAGGTGCAGAACCTTGCATTTTTCTTTGTTAAATACCATTTTATTAGTTGCAGCCCATTGTTCGAGTTTCTCTAAATCTTTTTGAATCCTCTCTCTCTCTTCTCTGGTGTTTGCAATCCCCCCTAGCTTTGTGTCATCAGCAAATTTGATCAGTTTCCCTTCAACTCCCTCGTCCAGATCATTTATAAAAACATTAAACATAACTGGGCCCAGGACAGAACCTTGTGGTACTCCACTTGACACTTCCTTCCATTTGGATGTGCAGCCATTTAAAGCCACTCTTTGAGTACGATTGCTAAGCCAGTTTTGAACCCACCTTATAGTTGCCTTGTCAAACCCATATTTGATCAATTTTTCAATGAGGATCGTATGAGACACTTTGTCAAATGCTTTGCTGAAATCAAGAAATACTATGTCTACTGCATTTCCTTGATCAACCCATTCAGTGATTTTGTCATAAAATGAAATCAAGTTAGTCTGACACGACTTGTTTGATACAAACCCATGTTGACTACTGTTAATTATTGAATTCCTATCCAAATGCTGACATATGTGTTGTTTAATAATTTGTTCGAGAATCTTTCCTGGTATTGAAGTCAGGCTAACAGGCCTGTAGTTCCCTGGGTCTACCTTCTTCCCTTTTTTGAAGATAGGAACAATGTTTGCCCTTCTCCAATCGTCTGGGACTTCTCCTGTTCTCCATGACTTCTCAAAGACTACAGCAAGTGGTTCAGCAATTACCTCTGCTAATTCCTTCAGTACCCTAGGATGTAATCCATCTGGACCCGGGGACTTAAATTCGTTTAAGTTAGCTAAGCGTTCCCTTACTCTCTCAGTGTTGATTTTGTGTCTTGATTCTCCTAGTCCTTCATCAGTACAGTGAAGGACTGTTGCATGTACATTATCCCTCTTGGAAAAAACAGATGCAAAATAGGAGTTCAGAATCTCTGCCTTCTCAAGATCACTTTCGATCACTTCTCCATTCTCTCCCTGCAGACTTCCCAAAACCTCTTTGACTTTTCTTTTGCTGTTGACATATCCCCAAAACCCTTTTTTATTGTTTTTAGTCTCTCTTGCAAGCCTCAGTTCATTTTTAGCTTTAGCTTTTCTGATACTTGCCCTGCAGATTGTACTGATTTCATTATATTCCTCCTTAGATATGTATCCCTCCTTCCATTTCTTAAACATTTCTTTTTTCTTTTTTATCAAGTTTTTAAGTTTTAGGTTTATCCACCCTGGTCTCTTTAGATGTTTTCCATTCTTCCTTCTTTGAGGAATTGTTAATGATTGCGCTTCTAATATTGCATTTCTCAAAATATCCCATCCTTCTTGGACATTTCTATCCTTTAGTACATTTAACCATTTGATCCCTCCTAACCTCCTCCGGAGTCCATCAAAATCTGCCCGACTGAAGTCCAACTTTGAAGTCTGAGTCCTCTCATGCTTTCCTTCCCTTATTATCCAGAATTCAAGGATAACCTGATCGCTGCCTCCTAATGCCCCAGAAACTCTGATATCCTCAACCATTTCCTCTCTGTTGGTAAGAATTAGATCAAGGATAGCCAATCCTCTTGTTTCCTCCACCACCTTTTGGTACATGAAATTGTCAGCGAGAGAGGATAAGAACTTATTAGACTTGTGACTTTTTCCTGAGCGAGATTCCCAACAAATGTCTGGGTAGTTAAAGTCTCCCATAATCACTATGTCATGCTTTCGTGAAAGTTTAGCCATCTGGTCTAGGAAGAGGTCATCCATATCTTCTGTTTGTCCAGGGGGCCTGTAATAGACTCCTACAATGGTATCCTTTCTGTTGCTCTCTCCTTGAATTCTTACCCATACCGATTCTACTGAGCTTCCACTCTCTGAAACTTGAACCTCTGAGGAGACAATTTCTTTTTTAACATACAGCGCAACACCCCCTCCTCTTTTGTTAAGTCTGTTTCGCAGAAACAAGTTGTAGCCTTCCATTCATGTGTGTTATCCCACCAGGTTTCCGTAATACCTATGACATCATATTTATCTACCTGAGTCAGGATCTCCAGCTCCCCTTTTTTATTTCTCATGCTTTGGGCATTGGTGTAGAGGCATTTTAGTTTGTAATTGCTATCTATTGCGAGCTTGCCTCCTCTGTTTTCCTTACAAAATTTATGCGTTTGTTCATTGGTACTATTTCTGGGAGTAAGAATATCGCCTGGTTTGATTGACTGAGTATTTTTGCTTGACTTTTTGTTACCCTTCCCCTTTTGTTTTAGTTTAAAGCTCTCCTAATAACCGAAGCAAGGCGCTTCCCGAATACATTCTTTCCTGTCCCTGTAAGGTGCAACCCATCTCTTGCAAGGAGTCCGTCATATAGGTAGTTTTCTCCATGGTTCAGAAATCCAAATCCTTGCTGCCGGCACCACCGACGTAGCCAGTTGTTCACCTCAAGAATCCTATCCCTTCTACTTTTAGGTGTGAACAGAACTGGTACGACCTCAGTTTGAATTTTGAATAGGACGTCCTGTGATCTGGAACAAGCTTCTTGGTCCAGATGTAGACCTGATTAAATAGGTCTACAACAGATCAAGATTAAGGGCTCCTTAATCCAGATCTGTCTCTGTCTTGTGCAAACAGAGTGGACTAGTGGGAGGTATGGCCTCATATATCCACATTAATGCATAGATCTGTGTGGTCTAGAGGTGTTCTACATGGAACCATCATCCAGATCAATGTTCTGTGCCGAAAGGCCCTTAGTTATGACACACACAGGCAAATGGCCGAGCAAAGCTATCATTTCCCCACAGTAAGCTCTGGACTTCCAAATGAGCATTTGGTCAGAAACTAAAATAGCATGATCTTGCTCTCCTGCAGTATCACACAAATGACTCATGTTTGTTCGCTAAATAGTCAGGATAATCTTTATGTGCCTCGCGCGTGCTTATGTTTACCAGTGCATTTTAAAGTTATACACAGCTAATAAAGGAGGATTTCAGAACCCCATTGTGGAATCAATGCCTTTAGAAAAGAAAGAGGAGGTAAATAACCTGACATTTCTCATTTTTTTAATTCCCGCTGTGGGACTTTCAGAACTTCTCAGTCACAGCCAAAAATCTATTGCTTCTGAAATCTGTCCAATGGAATTAAATGAGAGCAATTTTCAAGAATAGTGCTCTAATCCTTCCAAAAAAATCCAGCCTCTATATTATAGAAGTGAGACAATGGCAAAACGGTTTAACAAACTTTTTTTTATTGACGTCCATGGGAATTTTATTAACTTGGAGCAAGCCTGCTTCATTTGTTATTTTAGTGGCATGGTTGCCATTGCAAAACCCCTAAGAAATGTTAAAGGTCCATGGGCTTTTGAAGCAATTGAGCCATGGAAAAAAGCAGTTATAGCCCATATATGAGCACCCATTAGAAGAGGAGGAACAGCAGTATGATTGAAAGCTTTTGTCCCAACAAAACATTTTTCCATCCCCGCACACTCTAGAAAGTGACTCTGACTAGTAAAACATTTCTCAGATCTGTCCAAATATTTCCCTTTTCCTTTTGCTTTACATAGAAGGTGGCATCCACAGAGTTTGAAAGAAAAGGAGAGATCAGAAGCAATTTAAAAATGGCAGTATGCAACCGATTCTCTTCTAATCCACACTAAAGCCCAGAAAGTGACATTCCGAAGTGTATTTTAGGACTTTTAATGTAATTTAGAAGTGGGATGGGAACCTTGGCTGCCATATGCTACTACTACTAAGTCACTTTTAAGCTGCTTTTCCTTTTCTTTTTAAACAGCAGCTTAAATTAAGCCATTTTGGGATTTATTACTTTATTTACATTTTTATCCCATCCTGGAAACTGGGTCATATGAGGAACAGTTAAAGAACCTAGGAATTTTAGTCTGCAGACATGGTCACGGCCTTTGAGTATCTGAAGCAAGGATATGCACAAAGATTTGAAACATTCAAAATTCAAACAAATTCACTAGAATTCAGACATTCGAATTTGAATCAAATATCTACACGTTCAAATTTAAAACATTCAGTTTGGACACTCATATTACATACATGTCCATTTGCATTTTATTCGTATCCGTACACATTTGTATGGATACATAAGGAACAAAACTGGGATGAATATGGGATAAAAATGAGATGCGTGTGGATGTGTATGGACGCATACGAATGTTGTCCACGTTCGTATCTTCAAATATGAAAGAAATATTCATATGAATAGATACAACTGTATTCAATTCAAATTGAATATGAATACATTCAAATTTTAAACATTCGAATTGCTTCAAATCTTCAGATATTCAATTCAAATCAAACTGAATGCTGAAAATTGCATTCATGCACTCCCCTAATCTGAAGGGCTGTCGCAGTGCAGAGGAATTGTCCCTATTCTCACGTATACAATGTGGGAGGACTAGAAACAAAGGTGTGAAAATTCAAGGGAGTCAATGCAGATTAGATATTAGGAAAAACGTCCTGACAGTGAGGGCGATCAGTCGATGGAACAGGAGGTAGTGAACTCTCCTTTGCTGGAGGTCTTCAAGCAGAGGCTAGACAGACCTCAGTCTGGGATGGTTTAGGAAATCCTGCATTAAGGAGGGGGTTGGACTCAATGACCCTGGAGGTCCCTTCCAACTCTATGATTCTATAACAGAAGGTCTCAGGACAGGTTACAACATTAAAAGCCAAATATAAAATGGACAAATTAGAATAATAAAGATATTAAAATAATAACTGAATGTGATAAGAGGAAGATGTTCCTTATTTCAGTCAAACGCCAGGGCACATATTTTTCTGAATGTGTTAACTGAAGGTGCCTGGCCCTCCTCAGGGAAGAGGCCATTCCACAATTGGGGGGGGGCATCACCAAGAAGGCCCTATCCCAGGTGTCTCCCCCTCTCCCCACAGAAGGGAGTCCTCTATAGATCTCAAGGCCAATATGGAAGAAGGAGTTACTTTAGATATTTAGGGCACAAGACAGTAAGTAAAGGTTAACATCTTGATTTGGGTCTGGTAGTGAATTGGTAGCCAATACAGCTCTTTTAAGGCCAATGAAACATGCAGCCTTGCTGCTGCATTCTGCAGCGGTTGTGGTGTATTACAATAATCCAGTCTGGAGGTTTTCAGAGCATAGATCACTGGAGTTTGGTCAGAATCCATGTAAGAAATGGTAAATGTAAATTACTAAAATTAAGGGCATATTTAGACATATCTGTCTTTCTAGCTGTCTTGGGGTAGATGCTGAACCAGGTGTTGCCCAGTTGTCTTGGGAGGTGCCTGTCCAGTGCTCCTGGACAATTATAACTGCCAGCCAGACTGAGTAGACACACTTGAAGCTTCAAGGTGGTTCAAGTTGGGGGGGCATATGCAAATGCCACACTGGAGTGGGAACCCTCAGTTGCCATTTGCCATATAAATGTGACCAGAGTGGTGTCAATGTAGCATAGGAACTAAATTCCAGTGTTTGGTCAGTGAGAATACAGGTCAAGGGAGTGCAGTTCTTACCATACATTTCTCGGCTTTTAAGGGATCGACAGGGTTTTTGTAGGATGCACCATGTAGACATCTGCACTCACCAAACACTTTTAACTAGGCCTTTTGAAAAATTTTGAGACTGTGAGGTTTGAATGCCTTCCTACTATAAAGTATGGGCAGGGGAAAGAGAAGTTTCTTTTGCTGAAGTCTGTCAAGTAGTATTCAGGGTCCTTGACTCTCTGTTCCAAAAGGCACCGAACTGAGCTTTACTTCCTGGTGTTTGCAAATCAACATATATGTACTGAGACTGCACCGTCCAGCAACTAATGAAATTCCAAGGTGCTCTGGGAAGCCTGTTTTATTCTGATCAGTGCTAGATTGCACTATTGACCATGTGTCAGCCATAGAGCGATACAATGATTGAATAAAAGTGGATACATAATCGGAGGTGAGAACTTTGCCACGGCCAGCTGTGTTGCTTTCCTCCTAATAGCAAAGGAAATGCAATATTTAAAAAGAAAAGAAAAGAAAGAAAAGTTCTGTGCCCATTCTCTTTCTTTTTCCATTTCTCCCTGCATTCAAAGACTTCTTCTTTCCCATCTCATCCCCCTCCCCCATTTGTCATGGAATCTCCCGTCACCAACCCCTTTTGATGGTTTCCCGGGATGAAATAATGCGAGGTGCCTTCACCAGAGAGGCTGATGAAATATTTGAGGCCCAGATATTAATCTGTTATCAGTTGTGTAGGTGTGAAATGTGTTGCGGATGACAGAGACTCCTGCTCAGCCAGCCTAAAGTAATTTGCACCAAAGATATTTAGATCTGTCTTTGGACACTGTGGATCAGCTATTGCAGAAGGGGAGTCTCCGTAGGGAACCTCCCTTAAAACATATTTCAAATGCCTGGGGAGCTGCATGAAAATTGGGTAATGAATGAAGTTCTGCAAGCAGAAAAATCACTTACTAATGTGACTGATGGGGCTTGCTGATACTCTATATGCAAAGCAAAATCCTGCAAGGCTTAATAGCAAACACTTCTGTCCTGCAATTTGGCAGGGCATTCTATCTTACAGTGGACACTCAATCCTCTTTCTTAGAAAAATATGAGGACAGATGCTGCCCAGCTTTCAAGCCTGGACTTACAAATTCCCATACAAACACAATACGGAGGAGGAGGGGAGTTCTTTTATACCCCACTTTTCTCATCCTTAAGAGCAGTCAAAGTGGTTGACAAACCTTCTGTTCATCTCAGTACAGCAGACAACCTGTGAACTAGGTGGGGCTGTGAGAGCTCAGAAAGAGAGCTGTGACTAGCCCAAGGCCACCCAGCTGGCTTCATGGAGGAGTGTGGAATCGAAAGGGGAGACTAAAGGGAGACTGTGATATATGGGAACCCGTGTGTTTGAACTCATAAATAGGGAGGTTGGAAGTATCCAAAATGAATAACTGATAAGAAAAACAGAGAACTGTTCACACCAAGAGATGGAACCTTGAGCTGAGGCTACCTGCAGACTCTCTTTTTATTTCTGTTTCCAGATTTGTTCTTCCTCATATCTAATTTTTCAAAATATGTTGCTTGGGTTACATGCAGATTTGATGTTCTTTGAACAGTTTTGGAATGCTGCTTGGACAGTATTCAGACGTACTGAAGCAGTTTCAGGCTAAGGTAGCGAAGATGATCAGTGGACCACTGGCAAGTCCCCTGGGGAAAAAGAAGAAGAAAGAATACAGTATAGTTAGCCTAGAGGAAACTAGTTGACAACACTCTTAAAATATTTGAAATGGCATTACAGAAAAGAGCCATCCCAGAATTCAGGACTTAACAGCAACAAATTTAGGTCACAGTAGAAAAAAGTGCCCGGAAAGCAGAGGGTCACCCGTTGAGTCCCCAGCCTCTCTTTAGAAGAAAGCAATGGCAAACCACTTCAGATCTCTTCCAAGAAAACTGCGTAGCGGTCCCCATGGAAATGCCCCTGCACTCAACCAGGAGTCGGCCACAACCCAGTTCAGAGAAGAGGGATTTTCGCATTACTCCCGTTCCGTTTGGAACGGGAGTAGGACGGGAAGCCTAAGACAGCTCACAACGCTTTGAGCATTCACACAGAGGGGCGCAGGGATGCGTGTAAACGCATTCCGGAGCGCCCGTGTGCAAACGCTCAAAGCGTCGTGAGCTGTCTTAGCCGGCAAACGACTGCAAGGGGCGGGGAGACAGCTGAGGAGGCTCCCGCAGCCGGCGCTGGCTGAAAACAGCTGATTGTCAAAGCTGCGCCGGCGGGGGAGGCAAGCCCGCGGCTGTTAGGGAGAGAGAAGCATGCGCGAACGCTTCTCCTCCCGAACGCCTGCGGGCAGTTCGTGCGCGCCCGAACGCATGTAGAGCAGTTTAAAGTGCTCTACATTTGGAACGCGCGGAAGACAGCTCCGGACATGCCGGGATGCAAACTCGGCCTCAGCAAAGCGAATGCTGCGCCCGAAGCTGTCTCCCGCGCGTTCCAAACCCCCGTGTGCGAAAACGTCTCAGGTCAATGATGAAATTGATAACAGGCGTGTTAATTCCTTAATTTAGCTCACAGTGTTTTACAGTGGCTGTGGAAATGCTCCATGCTGAATTAAGAGGGGGGCTGGCACCTACACAGTGTAGGCTAGTCTTGAAGAAGCCAGGAAATCAGCTTTTGTGCACAGCTGCTGGTATTTCCACTGGTGGTCTGGACAGCAACTATGGAACTGGCTTGCCAAATAAAAATATTATCATTACATAAATGAATGGAGCCATGGCTCTTGTTGACCAATGAGTATGGTCTTATCATGTGGGAGAGGAGTATACTCAAAAATTGTATCATATGTGAAAACTGGATTGGGCTAATGTGCCCAAGGACTATACCAACTCATTGCTTTGTGAATGCACATCAGAATCAATTCTAATCTGATTCCTATCCTTTGGTAATTATCTCATACAATCAGTCTTACCTGGAGACCACTGAATTGATTAACATTCCCCACATCTTCACTATACCCGTACACATCTGTGCGCATCCATACATATCCATATGCATCCCGTAGTTATCCCATACGCAACCTGTTTTCGTCCCATATGGATCTGTACAAATGCGTACGGATGCGGGAAAGATACGGATCTTCAAGTAAGCATTGTGTATGAACCCACACACATACAACTGTTCAGATAATTTGAACAAATAGATCTGAAGTTTGAAATTCAATTCGAATGTTTACATTCAATTTTCGGGACATTTTATTCAAGTTCGAATGACAACATTCAGCACATTTGATCGGATTCCAAATGCCTTTGAATATTTGTGCACGTCCTTAATGTTCACTAGTTTTTAATGTTGTAACCCACCCTGAGGCCTTTGGGTATAAGGCAGAGTAAAAATTCAGATGATAGATAGATAGATAGATAGATAGATAGATAGATAGATAGATAGATAGATAGATAGATAGATAGATGGATAGATGGATAGATGGATAGATAGATAGATAGATAGATAGATAGATAGATAGATAGATGGATGGATGGATGGATGGATGGAAGGAAGGAAGGAAGGAAGGAAGGAAGGAAGGAAGGAAAGAAAATGGCAGCTGTATGTAAGTGTTTTAAACTGCTTACGAATGTACAATTAAGAAGACAGGGCAATTGAAAGCTCTAACAGAACATATTCTGGAAGTCTGAAGATCATGATTTTTGTTGCAATACAATATTTAGGGGGTTGTCCAATCTCTAGCCAAATTTTATGAACACTTCTTTAAATCAGTCTTTCTTCCTGGACACCTTCTGTTCATGCTTGGCACAACAACAAAGGAAGGAAACAACTCTCTAATTGATTGGCAATTTGATCAGAATGCTAATAGCAGCGACCAGCTGTAACTCTTCCATCTTCCTTTGTTGCTGACATTAAGTAAATTCCCATCAATGGTGGAATATTGCTAGAACGAAGCTCTTTAGAAATCAAATATCTCCGTAAAGACTTGTATATTAAATTTTCTAAGCTGTATATTCATGTATTATTTTTGCATGTTTAACATAGTGCTTTTAGTAAAAAGAAAGAAAGAAAGAAAAAGAAATTTAAAATTGTTGTATTTTTATATTCCTCTGCCTCCAATCAAGGACAAGCTCATGAGTGACCCAACAAAAACAAACTTTTTGAGGGGTAGAATTTAGAGCAGAACAAATATCTTATCATCAATGAAATAGAGACTTTTAGGCTTTGGATGGATCCAGTGCTTCAACACAGCAATCAGTTCTCCATTTTACAAGAGCTTTAGATGGATATCAGCCCTGAAAGTGTAAAACTTCATAGGAAATATAAAGAGAGGGTTCTTTCCCAATATGGTTCTCTCTATGACTGTGACCACACCTTCACTTTAAACCTGCTCACACTTTTTCATTTCTATTCATTTTATTTGTGGACTTTCAACCTTCCATCAGAGAAGCCCCACTGTGCCATAAAGTGTGGATCTAGCCAACGGTACCTCAGAGGCCCATCACACAGACATTAAGAACTCTTAATTTTCTGAAGGAAGAATTACCCATTTCACAGTCTGCTAACCATAATATTTTATTCTATATTATTTTATCCTAATTATATATATTAAGATTTGGTAATAACTTTTTTTTTCTGTGATGCTGTAAACTACCTTGAACAATAGTTTTGGAAAGGTGATATACACATAAATGGATGGATGGATGGATGGATGGATGGATGGATGGATGGATGGATGGATGGATGGATGGATGGATGGATGGATGGATGGCACAAACTCAGGCTGCATCTAGACATCAGTTACTTATTCCACTATATTTGGATATTCTGGAATAAAGAATGGATATTCCAGAATATCCATGTTTTATTCCAGAATATCCAAATATAGCAGGATAAGTAACTTATGTCTGGATGCAGCTTCAGTTGACTGTGCTTTAGATCTGCAAAGCTAATAGACCTAGCATAAAATAAAATAATACAAACATGGCAAAAAGCCTGAGGTGTTTCAATATATGTATTTAAGTCTACAGTATGAGGTATGCTTTTCTACACCTGTTTTTTTTATGGAGGTAAACTATTTATGGTAGCAAGCTTATTCTTAAAGGTTTTTCAAAATGGAGAGTCCCTCCCAACATCTTCAGACATTTTAATTATTATATTTTACTCATAAACCACTCCGAGACTGTTAGTTATAGGGTGACATTTAAATGTGAATAAGAAATAATAATGAATAAACTTGTTTATAAGATTGAAGATCAAAAAGTAATCAAAATTTTAGACTACTGAGAGTGGAAGAATATTTGGTAAATCACCATGATAAGCAAAGTCATGTTTACCAACCATGCAAACTGGGAAAGGAAGGAAGGAAGGAAGAAGGAAGGAAGGAAGGAAAAGTTGTATCACATTTACCAACAGTAAAAAACAAAACCATATTACACAAAACCATGTTGCAAAAGGGATAATGGTGCTGTTCTATTTCCACAGAACTCTGTTTCTTTTTCTGTATTAATTTGCTCATGTGTTTCACACTGAGAAATGTTGGTTGAAGTGTCAGGAACAAGAATTAATTCAGGTGCAGGAAAACAATCCAGCAGCTCCAACTCAACTTGTGCAATAGATAACTGTCTGCCCTTTGGTCTACACAAACTATTTTTACATTCTACCTCAAAATAACACTCCAATGGCCTAGGCAGAGGTCATTTCTAGATCTGTTCATGCTCTGCTACTACCCAATGTGTTTTTCTTATGCCTCCACACCTTCTTCCCTACTAAAACTGCATGTAACAAGAAGATGCATTCCTGAATTTACAAATGAAAAGATCCATCTAAGACTGTGCCTCCACTTAACATTCCAGAGTTCCCATGTCATCCCCAAAAGATTCCCATTGCCAACCCATCTCCAGGCACCTTCAAAGCAATGGTGCAATCACTCACAGAGGTGTCTTCAAACCAGGGTGGTATCCTCCTTCCCTGGACAGAGAAGCCACAGAAAATGGAGACAATTAGGGCACCCCAGAATGGAGCACCTTCCTCCAAATGCCCCAAACTAGGCTGTCCCTCCCAGAAGTGCAGATGCAGCCATTGTCTAAAACAACAAATAAATCTTGAAATAAATACGAAAGGGATGGGAATGAATTGAACTGAGGTAATAAGTTGATTCAACATGCATGCAAATGGTAACAAGACAGGAGGAGGCATAGGGTCAGTTTTCTTTTTCGTACCTCTCCTAAAACAGAGTTATTTTTTCCTAAGGAAAAGAAGATAAATAAATTTCTTATTCCACTCATTTTTACTATGTTTTATTCATCCTAAATTAGAATGTGTGAATGTTCATATATATCAGAGACAAGATCTTAGTCCAAAAGCTATAAAATGAAATTATTTTTTCAGAGTTGTTTACTATTATTTCTTCTTTCCCATCACCCATTTTCTTCTTTTTTCTTCCCTCCCCAACCCTTCATCTTTTCTTTTGTTTTGTTTTAAAAGAAGATTGCATAAACAATATCTCTGGGCCGCAAAATACCAAGCAAATATAACTGCTATTTTATGGCTCTCATCAAAAGAAGGCCATCTTTTTTTCATTTACATTATGAAACTAGTAATACAATACCATAATCTCTGATTGGCTGAATCATCCAGTTGACATGTTCCTGCTCTCTAGATAATGCATCTGGGTCCCTGTGTCAATGGAACATATGACTGTGAGAACATATAAGGGAAATTTGTCATTGGCTCATAAAATAGCCTTTTAAAAAAGAAGAAGAAGAAAAAAAAGAAAGCAATAATGAAGATTTATTGAAAAATGTGTGAGAACAAACGGAAATTCCCCAGTGGTAGAAGGAAAGAGGCGGGGGAGAAACAAGAGCTGGCAATGTTGTTTAGTCTGAAATCCATGGTACATTTTAGTGTTTGGCATCTAGGTTTATATTAATCATGTTTTATTATGATAGCCAGACATACGGAGATGTCAACAGACAGCATTTTTGGAGCATGGTCTAACGGGACCACCAAGGGCAGTGAAAAATCTCTTTTTTCTTCACTCTCACAAAGCCCCTGCATGACCTTGAAGAAATTATTTCCTTTTAGTAAGTGGGTCTGAGGATCTGATAAATGTGCCACGCAGGAACCTATTAGTGAGAAGTCATAAGGCATATTGAGATCTTGGGGAAGACTTACCTCATACAAACAGTGTTTCTTCCTTTTCAAAACACAGAGGTCAATCACCCCTTGTCTTGTCTCAATGATAGCCCACAATTCATTTAGAGAGTATAAAAAAGTAATCAGGCATATTTCTGTGAATTTTAGGGAGCATGGGATGTATATGATTCTAGAAGAGCTTTTCATGGCTTAGCACATGAAATAATCTGGAGAAGAAGAGTTGGCTTTTCTACCCCGCTTTTCTCACTTATTTAAGGGGACTCAAAGCGGCTGACAAAGCTTTCTGTTTTTCTCCCCACAAGAGACATGCTGTGAGGTAGGTGGGGCTGTGAGAGCTCAGAAGAGAGCTGTGATTAGTCCGAGGTCACCCAGCTGGCTTCGTGGAGGAGGGCGGAATCAAACCCGGTATTCCCAGATAAAAGTCTGGACCCCTAACCACTAGAGGAGGAGGAGGAGGAGGAGGAGGAGGAGGAGGAGGAGGAGGAGGAGAAGAAGAAGAAGAAGAAGAAGAAGAAGAAGAAGAAGAAGAAGAAGAAGAAGAAGAAGAAGAAGAAGAAGAAGAAGAAGAAGAAGAAGAAGAAGAAGAAGAAGAAGAAGAAGAAGAAGAAGAAGAAGAAGAAGAAGAAGAAGAAGACCAGGGACATGCAAGAATGTATTTTTGACATTCAAATCTGAGTAGATTTTACCAGATTTGAATGCAATCTATTCGTACGAATACAGATTTTTGAACATTTGATTCATTGTGATTTGAATGCCAAAAACAACATGTGTGCACATCCCTACCGGGCACACCCCATCAACAAACTCATCTTTGCCCTGGGTGCATTCCAAAAGTCTACCAATCAGCCAAAAAGACAGTTTAAAAAATACTAAATACATAAAATTAACATGGTTTCATTCAGTCTGTCCTCCAAAACAGGGTGAAAGTATCAAATATTACAAGGATTTATTAGGGTAAACCACACTCGGTTTTAAACCAGTTAAGAAGTGGCTCAGTGCATCTTCTGACCTTGTACATGGTTGCAAAGCAACACTGCCAGGTACTGCCTCTTTACTACTTTTAGCCACTTTTATTTTTAACTGCCTGCAGATGAAGCCTTATTCTTTTAATCCTCATGAGTAGTTTATTGTTCAAGCATAAATTTAATTCTTTCTTGGCATTTTAATCCTTTCTTTGAAAATCAAAAACATTCAGCTGAAAATGAAGAGTTAAAATGAAAATTTAAGGTCTTGTTCTTAGGGTTCTTTTACCTGCACTGCGGGAAAGATGCCTTTGCCCCTCTAAGCAGGCTGCATGCCTGAAGACCATACAGGTGTGCAAACACCGTGGTCCTTGGGCACTTTTCTCTGGGCATGGATGCAGCATAAGACTGGCAAACCCTGGGGGGCTCATAATAGGGATGTGCACAAATGGGGGGGGTAGTTCAAATTGAATTGAATGAAAAAAATTGTATTTGTTCAAATAGAGACCCTTCAAATGTGGTAGGATTTGAATTCAATATGAATGTTTGATATGAATCTGATTAAAATCCCTGCTATGAATCACCTATATGATTCCCCTACGTATCCACACTGAACACATCAAATCCACTCACAATCCACTTTGAACACACTCTAAATCTGCTTTGAATCCACTCTGGATCCATTGCAGTTGTGACTGGGGCAGCCGCTTTCCCACCTCCCCAGGTTCATGAATGTAATGAAGCTTCATACAAATGTACAGAAACAGTCCATTTTAATTTGAATGTTAATCTTCAAATGTCCCAACATTCAATTCAAATACAAATGTCCAGATTTGGACTGATTTTGAACCCTACCTCCTAGTATGTTAGGACTGCAGGAATGTGCATGATTTTGTCCCTCCTTCACTTCACATTGAAGCAAATGGGATGGAAATTCGGCATTCATACAAATGGAGCAACCCTGAATATGCTAGGGTTCAAATTTGCTTCAAATGTTCATCAATCTCTGCCACCACCAGTTGCACCTCCAAATCTACTCTGAATCCACTCTGAATCTACTCCAAATCTGCTCTGGAGGCAGCTAGACGACCACTTTGCCTAACAGCACTGCTGCCCAAACACAAGCATAAAATGTAATGACGCTTCAAAGGAAGGCACCAAGGCTTTCACTTTGCACACGAAGATCAGTCTTTGAATATAGCCAATATCCTATTCAAATGCAAAGGTCACACACCTTTGCAATTTATACGCATTGTGAAAGCAATGGATATTTTTTCACCTGTCCCTATAGGGTTGTCTTAAAATACATCCTGCAGGCTTGAGAGTCATGCACACTTCTTTCAAAACATCTAGTTCTATCATTTACATTTTAGAGTTGCAGGTAGGGCTGTGCAAGAATTTTTTTGACATTCTATTCCAGTTGATTCAAATAATTGAAAATTCAATTCGATTCAAGTTATTTAAATTCTAATTTAACAAAATTTGATTTGAATTAAGCAAATTCAAATCTATTTGTTTGAATTTCTGATTCGAATTTGCAGTTATGAATGTCAACAAGATGCGTACATGGCTGTACGCATCTTCCCAGCATCCGTACGGCATCCGTACACGTGCATACGCATCCCATGGTTATCCCATATGCAACCCGTTTTCATCCCGTACAGATCTGTACAAATGTGTACAGATGCAGGAAAGGTGTGGATCTTCAAGTACGCATCGTGTACTAACCTGTACACATACGAATGTCCGGATAATTCAAACAAATAGTCCCGAAATTTGAAATTCCATTCAAATGTTTACGAATAATTGTGCACACCCCTAGTTGCAGATGAAAGCTTCATCTCAGCTACTTGCTTTAAAAATCTGGCAACTATTGTACTGTTTACCAGCACCAAACATTCAGACAAATTTCTCACACCCATCAACAGGTCTTCTTTTTTATGGCTTAAACTCCTGGTGTTCCCTATCCCCACAGTTTTAATGAGTACGATAAACAACAGTTTTCCCTATCCTGGCTTCTTGTTTGAATTACTATTCAATATTTGAAATCTGTCAGCTTATCTTCAATACAATCTTCTTTTATGCAGGTGAGGTTCCCTCAGCTTGCCCTACGATTAAGTGCTTTCAATCAGCTAAGGTTTTGCCTATTTTCAGACTTGGGCACCAAGCAAGTGAATTCCTGTAAGCCCCCTTTTTCCTCCTCGTTACTATCACTGCCATTTCCAAGCATGACCCTAGTCACAGTTACAGACTCCAGGAACTTGTAATCAGAGAGTAAAATGAAATCATAGCTTGTAGCCAGAAAAAGGATGTGATCAGACTCACATTAGGGATGTGCACATTTTTTTTTTTTTTGCATTTGAATTCAATTCATACTTGAAACAGAAGTTGAATAACGTAGGGTGTCAAAATACAGCTTTATTGTACTTGTTTCTCTGACCTTAAACCATAAGTTGTTCCATATTCAATTTTAACTATTCATTCCTAACCCCCCCCCCCACACAGTTTCCTCAGGAGATAAATAATACAGCATGGTATTCCCATCTCTTTAAGAACTTGTCACAAATTAGCAAAGTCAATGAATTTTCTGGAACTCCCTTTCTTCCTCCATAATCCAGGAACTGTTAGTGATTTGATCTCTAGTTTCTCTCTGTCTCTCTCAGAACCAGTTTACACTTCTGGAAGTTCTCAGTTCACATATTGCTGAAACCCAACTTGCAGGATCCTGATCATAACCTTGTGAGAATGTGAAAAGAGTGAAATATCCAGTAGATTGGCCATTCCTTGCCATTGCACTTCTTTGGGATTGGATTGCAAACTTACTTTTTCAAATCCAGTGGCCACAGTTGGGTTTTCCAAGTTCCTGGCAAATTGAGTGCAGCACGTTAGGAGCATAATCTTTGGGGACTTTTGATACTTCCGCTCAGGCTGCATGTAACTGTTGCCATCTCTGATATTTAAGGCTGGGAGTAGGGATGCACACAATGTGTAATGAATTGAATGTTAGAAATTCCATATTCATTCCAATAGACCCCTTCAAAGGATTCTATTCTATACGAATGTATTCATACAAATTTGTACGAATATCCAATACATATCAAATATGAACAAATATGTATCCAATACAAACAAATACATATCCAATTCAAATGAATACATGTCCAATAGGAACAAAAATACATCCAATATATATCCCTTAACAAATCCGTGCTCTGAAAGCATAAAATCTGACTTGAATCCACTTTTAATCTGCTCTAGATCCATATAAAATGCCATCTGGATCTATTGCAGATGTGACTGGCACAGCTGCTTTTCCACTTCCACAGTTTAACAAATGTCCAAATTATTGATACAAATGTCTGGAAACATTCATATTCATATGAACGTTGATATACGAATGTAGTAACATTCAGTTCGTGTACAAATTTGTTGAATTTTTAAGGTGTTTTTAAACATGCATTTTGTTTTAATCTGTATTTCATTTTAATTGGTATCTGTTTTAATGTGTATCCTGTTTTAATCTGTGTTAATCTGTTGTTACCTGCCCAGAAACCTTTGGGTATGGGGCGGGATAGAAATGTAGATAAATAAATAAATAAATGTCCGAATTCAGCTGAATTCTTACGAATAATGAAAGTTGCAAATATTTGTTCACATCCCCAGGTAAGAGTAACGTGGATTTAGCAGGTAGGTCACATAACTTGAAAAATGCAGATAACGTTTCCTTTTTTCTCTTTCAACCAAAGCTTCCAAAGCAGTAGCATGAAAACATTTTTTTTAAAAAAAAATAGGACTTGCCACCCCCTCAATGAAAAGGAGAATAAAAATTGAGATCAGTTATGTTAAGTTTACCACCAGCAAGAGTCTTGCATAACCTGCCTTGAGAAATTATTTTTCAACATGGTACCGCGACAACATTGTGCTTTCCTAAGAAGCATGCTGCATTAAGTTGTTATTTTTAAGTCAGCTGCATTTGAAAACTGTGCTTGTATCTGGGAAATGCAGGGAGACTTCAGAAAAATATTAAAATCACTATGGGAGTGACAGGAAAAAATGGAGTGAGACAGATTCCTCTAGTCTGATCCTTTATGATTCTTTGCTGGTTATTGCAAATATAAATTTCAATCCCCTCATACAACTCGAAGCGGGGGACAGAGAGAGAGAGAGAGAGAGAGAAAGAGAAAAAGGCATGATTATTGTATCACTCTGAGCACAAGTTTTAAAAAATCAGCTCCAATATAAATTCACTCTATATAAAATGACTTTTAATATTCTTTTCCTTAAGATAAGTATTAAATTTTATATGATTAAAAATTTATTTACTTGCTCTCTTCCCTTAATTTGGATTTTTATTTGCTATTATTTTCAGTCCCAACTGATCTAAGGGGAGAAAATCCTTCACATTCTGTTCCTGTACATTACAGCAGGAAAGAAAGTAAAGACATGAGATGTCATTAACTGACTTCTTGCCAGGTTTTGAAAGTCATCTTTTTAACAAAACTGAGGCTGCATCCAGATAGGGTCAATTTTTTTTTATTATTTCAGAATAGTATTTGATTTGCTAGACATACTCATAGTGTAGGGATGGGCGAAAAAGGTTCATCACCCTCACAATTTGTACAAATTGCAAAGGCTTGAAACTTTGCACCTGAATCTATTATTGGCGATCTTCAAAGAGTGACCTTTACATGCAAAGCAAAAACTTCTGTTTTCAAAGCTTTGGAGTTAATTTGGGCCAGATTCAGAGCAAATTCAGAGGTAGGGATTTGAAGCAAATTAGAAGTGAATTGGAAACCTAGCATATTCAAAGTGGCTCCATTCACTTTGATGTAAAGTGAATGGGGGGGATTGTACACATCCTTATCATAGTGTTCCGAATTCAGTACTGGAAAATGAACCCAATATCCTGGGTTTAAGGTATTGTGTCACTATGCGACATGCTAAAATGCAGACTATCAATCTGACGCCTCAACAAAGTGAAACAGTCCTGGGTGTGCCTTGTTCTGGAATATCCCAGAATTGTGGAATAAATAATTTGTGTCTGGAGGCATCCTGAAAGTGATTTTTTCAACAGGGTGGAAATGTCCTGTCATGCAGCCCCATGGTACAATGGAACCTAATGTCTCAGTTGCTACCGTGGTTAACTGTATCTTATCTGAAAAGTGTTTAGAGTCTTCGTACTCAAGAACTAAACACAAAGTTTACAAGATTCATGAAGGCCATTAATTCAGAACTGGGTTGCGCTAGTACTCTGCAGTGTTCCATCATGAGTGAGATGGATCAGCACTATCAGTGCAGATGGCATGATCTGGCCCATGCCTCCATGAGATCTGGATCCAAACAATCTAAATCTACGCCAAATAAATGCAGAAAGGATCAGGGTATATACTGGATCCTCATCTTCCATCAGTCGTTCATATGGTTCTCTATGTACAAGAATACATCAAGGAGCATGGACTAGGGATGTGCATGAATATTTGTAACATTCGTTATTTGTACAAATTTGGACATTCATACATGAATTGAATGTTACGACATTCGTACATTAACATCCGTAGAAATACGAATATTTCAGATCATTCATAGGAATAGTCCGAACATTCATAAAATTGGAGGGGGAAAAGCGGCTGCACCAGTCACATCTGCAACGGATCCAGAGTGCATTCAAGATGGATTGAGAGCAGATTAAAAGTGGGTTCAGGACAGATTTGACGGTTTCAGAGCAGATATGTTTATGGGATATGTATCGGGTATGTGTGCATTCATGTTGGATACATATCGGTTATTTGTACAAATTTGTATGAATGCATTTATATTGATTAGAATCCTAGCATTTTCAAAGGGGATTTATTCAAATGAATACGAATAAAAATTCCTAGACCTGCTAAATGACTTTTCCATGGAGCAAATGGTCATAGAACCAACCAGGGGAAAGGCAGTCCTGGACTTGATCCTAAGTAATGCTCAGGACCTGGTAAAGGATGTCACTGTGGCTGATCTAGTTGGGAACAATGACCACAACACAATAACTTTCAAATTAAATATAGGGAGTAAGTTCTTAATAAAGTCTAACACAGAGACCTTAAACTTTTATAAGGGAAACTTCCTCAAACTGAGGAAATTAGTAAAAAGGAAATTGAAAGAAAAAGTTAGAAGAGTTCAATCACTTCAAAATGCATGGAGACTACTTAAAAACACAATAATGGAAGTGCAACTAGAATGCATACCTAAATGAAGAAAAGGGACTTCTAGGTCCAAGAAGAAACCAATGTGGCTCACAAGTGCAGTAGATGAATTTATTAAAGACAAGAAGAGTTTGTTTAGAAAATGGAAGGCTTGTCTGAATGAGGAGAACAGAAGAGAGCATAGACACTGGCAACACAAATGCAAGATGACCATTAGGAAAGCTAAGAAAGATTTTGAGGAGCACATTGCTAAAAACATCAAAAGAAATAACAAGGGGTGTTTTCCCACCACAGCCCTTAGATCCGGATCTAAGAAGATCCAGATCTAAGAAATGGGTCCATTCCTTAATCTGGATCTAGTAGATCTGGATTCAGGGAAGCACCCAATGTGTTTCCGCAGGAGGTGTAGCACCCATTAGCAATGGATGCTAACCCCCCTGCCGTGGATTGACCCACATGGGGTCTGCCTGTCACCCCAGGTGTTTTGGGGAACAGGGGCTGCAATCTCTGAAGTCCCTCTGAAATCCCTCTGAAGTTGCCTTTGAAGGTTAGCAAAGGCTCCAAAGTCCCTCCGAAGGCAAATTCGGAGATTAGCAAAGGCTTCGAAGACAAACCCCTTACGAGAGCCTGCATATGAATTAGCTCTTTGTGAGCAGGGATGAGTCAGCCTCATTAAATATGTACCTCTTTCTATGCCTGAAAGTAACAGTCTGCTTTGATCTCCCTTTGTTATCAGAGGTTTGTCTACGGAGCCTGTGCTAATATTCGAAGTTGACTTCGGAGGGACTTCGGAGCCTTTGCTAATCTCCGAAGGCAGTTTCGAAGTAACTTCGAAATGGGTTCAAAATGATTTTGAGCCTAGGTTTGGGGGCTCCCCCCCAAGGGTGCCCCCTCCCCCTAGCCTCCTCTAGACCCCATTGCCAAACTAATGTAGAAATAGGCTCCCTTTAATCCAGATTTTCTGGTTGAAAGCCCAGATTAAATCCAGATTAAAGCCTGAGATGTACCCATATGATCTGGATTTCCCCAGCGGCAGTGGAAACAAATGTGTCCCAAATGGGTGCCGTAGTGGAAATGGGGTCATCCGGCTCACACCCAAATGGGTACAAAAATGGGTACTTTCTGCCAGTGGAAAAACACCCAAGAACTTCTATATGTGTATCAGAAGTAGGAATCCAACCAGGAAAGCAGTTGGACCATTAGATGGTAAAGGAAAGAAAGGGATAATTAAAGAAGACACAGAGATTGCAGAGAGACTAAAAAAATTTTTTGCCTCCATATTTACGGAGGAAGACAGAAGATACATGTCAGTAGCTGAGCCTCTGTACCTGAGGACTAGAGGGTAGCAAATGTAACACCAATCTTCAAAAAAGGATCCAGGGGTGATCCAGGCAATTACAGACCAGTTAGCTTAACGTCAGTTCCATGTTAGGTGATGGAAACCATCAAAAGCTAGCATGGCTTCTGCAAAGGTAAATCATGCCTTACAAACTTGTTGGAATTCTTTGAGAGTGTCAATAAACACATGGATAAAGGCGAACCAGTAGACATTGTCCATCTGGACTTTCAGAAGGCTTTTGACAAAGTCCCACATCAAAGGCCACTGAGTAAATTCATCAGCCATGGAATAAAAGGACAGGTTCTGTTCTGGATTTGTGACTGGTTTAAGAGCAGGAATCAGAGAGTAGTAATAAATGGCCAATTCTCAGGGTGAAAAGAGGTAAAAAGTGGGGTCCCTCAAGATTTGGTGTTGGGACCAATGCTTTTTAATTTATTCATCAATGATCTAGAAGAAGGGGTACATAATAAAATAGCAAAGTTTGCTGATGAGACTAAATTATTTAGGGTAGTAAAGACCAAAAGAGATTGCCAAGAGTTCCAGAGGGATCTCTTAGCATTGGGTGACTGGGCAACCAAGTGGCAAATGTGCTTTAATCTTAAAAAGTGCAAAATAATGCACATCGCGGCCAAGAATCCAAATTATGTCTATAAACTGATGGTGTCTGAGCTTTCTGGAACACACCATGAAAGGGATCTCAGGGTTTTGGTGGACAGTTCAATGAAGGGGTGTTTTTCCACTGAGCACTAGAGTGCCCATTAAGGATCCATTAAGGACCGGATCCCCTGGGTGCTGTGCAGAGGCTACAGCACCCATTCCAAAGGGCATCCTGCCTCCCGGGCTCCTGATGCCACCCCCAGAGCCGCGGGATTGTAGCATGCAGCTGCCAGTCACCACACACTTTCAGCGGCGAGCAGAGCATGGGGGAAGGGTGGAAGGAGACAGAATGGCCTTCTTCCACCCTTCCCAAGATGGCAGCCACCGGCAAATCTGGCCCCTTGCATCTCCGTGTGTGGAAACATCCTGCTCCCTACCAGATTGAAGTGAAGGGCTGGATGCAAAACCTAATTTTTGAGGTCTTCCCGGAGGCCGGATCCTTCGGCGGCAAGACCTCATTAAGAATGGGTCTCACCTGCTGGAGTGCAGAACTGGCCACCGCAAAGAGTCTCGATCCGGCCTCCAGTGTGGAAGGTAAGTCTAAATGTGTTCTGTATGTGTCCTGTATGTGTTTTTATATGGGTTCTAATGTCCTGTGAGGAAGCACCCCTGGTCATCATATCTCAAAAACGATATTGTGGAACCAGAAAAGGCGCAGAAAAGGGCAACTAGAATGATTAAGGTTCTGGAACACCTCCCTTACGAAACCAGGCTGCAACGTCTAGGCCTCTTCAGTCTGGAGAGACTGTGTTTAAGAGGGGACCTGACTGAAGTATATAAAATTATGCATGGTATAGAAAAGGTGGACTAGAACCAGGGAGCACTAGAACCATGGGGCACTCTATGAAGCTGATGGGTAGGAGAGTTGGATACGACAAGGGGAAGTATTTCTTCACCCATAGTGTCATGGGTTTATGGAATATGCCTCCAGAAGAGGTGATAACAGCTACCAGTCTAGGTGGCTTTAAAGTAGGGATAGACAAATTTATGGATGACAGATGTATCAATGGCTACTAGAGTGAATGCCTAGGTACATCTTTCAGGCTGGGGGGGGGCGGGAAGCAGGACACTTCTAAGGCCATTTTCTGGGATTTGAGAGCAGGAGACAGTTGGTCTTTGTCTCTGCTTGAGATGCCCATGAGCATTTGGTGGGCCACCGTGTGCGATGGGATACTGGAGTAGATGGGATGCGGCCTGATCCATCCAGGCTTCTCTTGTGTTCTTATGTTCTTATTTGATTTGTTATGAATAGAATACCAAAAAACCCATTCAGTCACATCACTAGCATGGACCCTCTTCAAGCCAGATGGCCACCATTGCTGCTGCTGCACCCCTGATTCTTTCCTCTTCCTCTCTCCACCACAGTGGGTGAGGAAAGGTGCAGAGAAGAACTTGAGATACTACAAGAGAGAGGAGTGAACTCCACTCTTACCCTGCCCCCAGCTGCTGCTTGATGAACTGTAGGCAAAGAAAGGAGCCTCTGCAACGTTTGCGTCTGACTCATTGAGAAGCTTTGTGTTGAGAGAAGGGAAATCTTAGGGATGAAACACTAAAAAAAAGTTTTCATTCTTGAATTTTAAAGTATTGTTTTTATTTCTATAAATTTCTATTCACTCAGAAATCTGCTAGTTGATACCCAATCACAATGTATATAATGGTTGCCTAAGTTCTATCATTTACATGGCCAAGGTGTCTTGGACCTGGAGACTTCAAAGCTGTGGAACAAACAATGGCCATTTTCAGTCTGGTGTTTAATTTTCCATCATCACCACCATTGTCCCTGTTGATGGTACATCAGAGATACATGAGGGCAAGACTCTTCCAAGGGCAGATTTCACCGCTAGGGGCAGCCTACAGAGCCAATGGGAGGGAGCAGGTATGGATTTAGTGAATAGGTACATCCTTGGCATCCCACTAGTTTTATTCATTCCTGTGTTTTCAGTCATCTCATCTGAAGCTGCATAAAAAGTACAGGAACAATAATGAAAAAGAACAACGGCCACTGTTACTATTAATACTGATTGCATAATCCACCACAAATTGAAATTTTGGCCCACTCGTTGTATCACCACCCTCAGTAGCAAAAGGGGTGGGCACCCAGAATAGGGCCTTTTCAGTAGTGGCTCCTAGATTATGGAATAGTCTCCCTCCCAAGGTGTATAAGGCATCTTCACCTTATGCATTCAGGAGAGTAGCACCTCTTTGCCCTGGCCTTTGGCTAAACAAGGGGTGTTTTTCCACTGTCGCTAGAAGTACCCATTAATGGGTACAAAAATGCCATGTCGTATCCATTAATGGGTACTTAATGGGTACTTTTAGTGACAATGGGAAAACACCCAAGGAAATGGCTTTCCTCCCCATATTCAGGCACTGTTATGGTTTAATCTGTTTATTTTGTATGTTCAGTGGTTTTTAACGCTGTAAGCCGCCCTGTGACCTTTGGGTATAGGGCAGGATAAAAATTCAAACAAACAAACAAATAAAGCCAGGAGGAAGAAACTATTATGAGAATGAGTCAGCTTCTAGATGCTGGGGGGGGGGGGGCACACTGAAAAAGAAGACCGTGTTGTGTGCTGCCCCTCTGCTCTTTACATTACAGATCTATATTCAGCTATGTCCTCGGCTTGATCATGATAATGAGGTTCAGTAGCTTCTGCATTGCACCTAAGGGATTTCAGTTTGAAGCCTATGAATTTAAGCTTTCAAAAGAAATCAGCCCCCGTGATTGCAGAGATAAATTTTAATGTGCCATGCCCAAAATTTCCAAGGTAAGTTTCACTGGTTGCAATCTAATGACACACTTCACACATTTACCTGAGGACTTGCTGACATTATCATATCCTTCAAAAGAGGCGGCTCCAAGGAGCTACATTTCTTCTACCTAGCTGGTTTTTTAAAAAGCCTTTGAAAAGAGAAGAGGTAGGCCTGTGAGTTAATAGAGAAAATACCTGCACAAGATGGTTTAAACTAAACTAACCTTGCCCTGGATGACTTCACTTGAACAAAGACAATCAGAGATTGTTTCGGCAGTTCTGTGGACAAAAGGAATGTAGGAAGTTGCCTCATACCAGGGCAAATTACGGCTGCATCCAGACAAGGCTAAAACCCAGGATCATCATGGCACTATATTGGGGTTGCCAAATGTATCCATGGCAATCCCAACATAATCCCAGGATATAGGGATGAAATCCTGGAATACTGCTATTCTGGCAGGGGTGGGGGTGGGGGTATGGGGACTCCATGAAATAGCAATGTTTTAGCTTATCTGGAAATTTATTACCACAATCCATCTTACACAGGGGCAAAGACATGCCGAATATGCCAACTATGAAAGATGGTTCTTGCATAGTTCTGGGTATTTCTTGCCATTGAAATACCCAGAAGAACACACTGTGTGGTCATAGGAACAAGCACGAGGTTTTAAGGGCCCAAGCTTTCCCTGTAATTTCACCCTGCCATCTTGCAACGTCGGTGAGAAGCAATTGCAGGATCGAAGAAGAAGAAGAAGAAGAAGAAGAAGAAGAAGAAGAAGAAGAAGAAGAAGAGCTGGCTTTTCTACCCCACTTTTCTGACTCATTTAAGGGGACTCAAAGCAGCTGACAAAGCTTTCTGTTCTCCCCACAACAGACACCCAGTGAGGTAGGTGGAGCTGTGAGAGCTCAGAAGAGAGCTGTGACTAGCCCAAGGCCACCCAACTGGTTTTGTGGAGGAGAGCAGAACCAAACCTGATATTCCAAGATAAGATTCTGGCTCCCTAACCAATAGAGCAAACTGGCTCAGTAGATCTAGACAAGGTCTCACGTTTTCCTCTCACTTTCTGGAGGCAGCCTACTTCTCCAGCTCAGTATCCCCAGCTCTGACTAACAGTAGCTGTCATCATTCTGCCCATAGGTGAACATAAGAGGATCGCTGCTGGATCAGACCTCAGCCCATCTAGTCCAGCATCTTGTCTCACACAGTGATCCACAAAATGCTTCTGGGCAACTTAAGTAGAAGACAAAGGTTATCTGCACATTTGCTCTCAACTCTCAGCAAATGGCCTTTAGAGGCATCCTACTTGTCTCTGCAACCTGCAGGCAGTACCTAGGCATCCATTCCAGTAGCCATTGATGCATCTGCCCCCCATGAATTTTTCTAATCCATCTCCTTTCACCCTCTAAAGCTTGAAACAATCTCCCTAGTTCCATGAGGAAACCCATATTGAATGGCAAAGGTGTGCTTCTGTACGTAATGGCACCATGGAACTAGGCTACACCTACATCTGCCTGCTTTGTCTCTCTCCTGCAAAATCTGGAAGAGCAGGTGAGGGTGCTTCACTGTGCTCACCTGCTCTTCCAGACCTTACTGGGGAAGAGCAAAGCAGATAAATGTAATCCAGTTCTATGGCATCATCACATAGAGAAGCACACCTTTGCCACTTCATCTCCACCCACTGACTCAGAAAGGGCAGATAAGCCGAAGCTATATGAAGCTATTTAAGTGTCAAACTACCCTCCCAGTTACCTGATAAGTGCAAAGTTGCCCTGCTATGACTACCTCCGGTCAGGTTCTTGAGAGGATACTTCCCCAGGGTCTCCCTAAAGCAAAATAAAATCTTTTCCTAGTTTTGTATAAGTGAGTATATGTGTTGCCAGACTTTTACTACTTTCTGATATACACCATCAGTGTGCACAAGTGTTTGTGGGCTGTAACAGGAAAATGGAAAGAAAACACACAGCAGGGTTCATTTTAAATAAATATAAGAAAACTTTATATTTATATGTAGATGAAAAAAGACACAGAATAAAATATGAAATTTGTGTCAGGACTAAACCTTGTATTAAAAAGCATGAGAGAACACAGGACTCATTGGGAAAGACCGTGATGCTGGGAAAGACCGAAGGTAAAAGGAGAAGGCAGATGGATGGATGGATGGATGGATGGATGGATGGATGGATGGATGGATGGATGGATGGATGGATGGATGGATGGATGGATGGATGGATGGATGGACTTGGGCAAACTTTGGGAGACAGTAGAGGACAGGTAAGTCAGGCATGGAGTCACAAAGCGTCAGACACAACTGAACAACAAATATACAAGTTTCTAATAATACATTTCTCTCTTCATTCTACTAGTGGAATTGCTGCCTGTCTTCCAGTCAATTCCCTGACTGGAATTGGTGTATATCCCCCTCCCTCCATTCACTTTGCCTCAAAGCAAATTGTACAGAAATTTGCATTCATGCAAATGGAGCCACTCTGAATGTGCTGGCCTTTAAATTTACTTCAAATTCTCTTTGAATCCCTGCTGCCACAAGTTGTGCCTCCAAATCCAATGCAAGTCCACTCTGAAGGCAACTGGGCAGCCACTTTGAGTGTAACAAAGCTTCCAATAAAGGCGCAAAAGCTTTCGCTTCACATTCAAATGTCAGTCTTCAGATATAGCCAAGATTTGATTCAAATATGAAGTTTCAAACATTCACAATTCATATGAACTGTGAAGGAGATGAACATTTTCCTCCCATCCCTACAGCTGGGGTGATCACCTCTATAATCTCTATGATTGGGACAACCCAGCTGTTACCTGTCTCATCAGTCTATGGAATTTATTCCCAGAAGAAGTAAAAAGGGGTTTTAAAAAATCATGCAGGACAGGTGTATCAGTGGCTATTAGAACTGATGCTGAGGAACTGCTTCCAGGTTGGAGAGACAAGCAGGATACCTTTAAACGCCATTTGCAGGATGTCAAGAGAGCAGGTGAAGGTTTTGCCTTTCTCTTCTGCTTGAGAATGCACAGAATCAATTGGTGGGCCACTGTGTGAGATAGGATGCTGGACTAGATTGGCAGTGTCTTGGTCCAGCAGGGCTCCTCTTATATTTTTAAATTAAAATACTAAGGACATCTATCTATCTATCTATCTATCTATCTATCTATCTATCTATCTATCTATCTATCTATCTATCTACAGTATCTATATTTTACATTTATATCCTGCCCTATACCCTAACAAAAACAGACATATTTAAGATAAAACCATATACATAAAACAGTATGAAACAATAATGGCTGCAGTAGGGGAAAACTGTGCTACATTTAGGCAACGTATACAGTGAAGGGGCTTGACACACCTCAAGGGGGTGGCTATTCCACAGCCTGGAGGTCATTACTGTGAAGGCCCTCTCTCGAGTGCCCACCCATCTTACTATTGAGGGTGGTGGGACAACGAAGAGGGCCTCCCCCCCAGATCTTAGGGCACATGGGCAGGTTGGCATGGGAGGAGGTATTCCTTCAGATATTTATGTTTATCAGCCAGGGTTATGCCACTGAATTACAGTTGTTCCCTGGATTCCTATTCTGCTGTCAGCTGTTAATTATATATGGAGAAAGCTACAGGGCTTTCTGCAGATGTAGCTGCTATCCCTGGAGCACATTTCTTAAATCAATATGAGCTTCTTCCCCAGGACTGTTAGAACATAAGACTAAGACAGAATCTGCATGGCACATTTATGGTTCCATAAGGAGGTAGGTTCTGCATGATTCTGCCCCATCAAGGTGTATTCATTGCACTGGACAAATGCAGCGTCTGCATGGATCTGCACTTGTTCCACCATGGGTGTTTTTCCACTGTCACTAAAAGTACCCATTAAGTACCCATTAATGGTGCTTAATTAATGGGTACTTAATGTACCCATTAATGGTACCATTAATTAATGGGTACTTACCCATTAATGGGTACTTAATGGGTACTTCTAGTGACAGTGGAAAAACACCCCATATCACCATAAGTGCACTTTACGTCACTTGAACAGCAGCACAGGAAAATGTGTCCTGAGACCTCTTTCTCCAGCTGTTGGTAGCCCTATTACCAAGGCTGTTATAGAAACTTTCCTATCTCTTTGGTGGCCTCACTGATGCTCCCAACCTGGACGGATTCCCTAGTTGTAATATCAAATTACAGGGGAGGCTTCTCCAAGCTTTCCAATTCAAAGCCAAGAATTCCCTAGGTGAGATCTTCTTCTACCTGTCCAGATCAAAGCCAGGAATTCTCTAGCTGCATTCTCAATGGGTGGGGCATTCCTTGGATGGTACACACCTGTGTAGTTTTCTTTACAAGAATATGAAAGAGGTTTGCCCTTAACTTCTTCTAGGAGGATATCGGTGATTGATCCTAGGATGTATGCCTGTAAAGCAAATATCCTACCACTGGATTATGAACAGCACATGAAGTGTAAACAGATTACCAACTCACTTTTTCTTATTGCTCTTGTGGCACAAAAATATGGATGCCTGTTGCAATTTTGGGGTTGCTATGCCATGTTCCATAGTTCTTCTATAGACAATGAGCTTTCAGATATAGCTACAATATCCATCTTCAGAGGATCTGACTTCTGGAACAGTTAGGGTTATGATTAGGATTAGTTGCATTTGACTCTTCCTAAAGTCAGATCCTTTAAAGATGGATATCATAGCTATAACTGAAAGCTCGGGTTCATGGCAACCCAAAAAACTACAAGTGGAACTTTGGAACTGGTTGTGAAAGCCTACATTCTACCATGTCTGAGCTTGTCCATGCCTGGGAATCCATGGGTGTGTAAAAAGTGTAGCCATGATGAAAGCCATCTCTGAACTTCTAGCCTTCAGCTATATCAACAATGTCTACCCTCTACAATATCCCTACAAAATCTTCAATTAACTTGCCTCCTCTACAGCAGGCATGTATAGATGAGTGCAGGTTGTTGGTTGTTACTGGGGGAAAGATCCACGCAGCAGCTGGAAGATTCACTTTTCCATGCATTGTACCAGGGGCACACCATTGTGGATCAAAAGTTGTCAATAAAACCTGGAACTCTTTCCTCTTAAACCTTACATGTTTTTAATGTATTTGTATTTTTATACCTTATATGTTTAGTCCGCTTTGTTTTCAGTACACCATAGGCTGCATTTTCTCCAGCCTTCCAATCTCTTCAACTCCATTATTTGTACTTTTTACATTTGGATTTAATTACTGAGTTGTTAAATCACTATACGGCTATTGCTTGGAAGACGTAGAGCCATCTTTCTCTTTCCTTTCTCTTTGTCTCTCACTCGCTCTGAAATTTGACAGGTCTGTTCTGAGGCTCTAGTAGTAAAAATCCTGAAAAATTAGTTTCAGCTGAGTGGGAAAATTAAGAGCAGCACAATGGGAAATTAAAACAAAACCAAATGAGAATTAAGAGAAGTCCTGTGATTTTCATGGAAGGTTAACAAAATTAATGAGATCCAAATGGAATAACCAAGATGGATAGGGTAGACCAAATTCACCTCTACCTCCAGCATCTCACTCTCCATCAAGACCATATGCCAAAGCTATAGGAAAACAATTATTCCATGCTACCCATATCCATTCTTCCTGTAAACAAATGTACACAATACACTATAGTAAAATGACTACTCAATTTCCAGAGCTTTATTTGTTGAATGAAAAGAATTAACAGAACGCAAGTGACAGTGAAAAAAAAAATCCAAAAGCATTAAATAGTGAGGAAAATAAGATCAACAATGTTAGCTCTACTGCTCCATCTTTCCCCTGCCAAAGCACAATTTAGTCTGCAGACAGATAGGAGTTCCATTAAAGAAGTTCAGTGTATCTGTAGTAACTATCTAAGCATTTATACTTCACACATCATGGAAAGCTATCAGAGCAGTTGTGACTTCTGGAGCTAAAGGAAAATGTCTTGGGCTTGGAATTCACTGCCAGGGGTAGGGATGGGGGGGAGGTGAAGAAGTACATAGAGGAACCAGATCTTTGGATAGGAAAGAGTGGACTGGATTTGTCCAGTACAGTGTGGCCATTTTAAGTGCAATGTCCATTAGAGATGTGCACAAATGGGCTTTTTGGCATTCAATTTGTTACGAAATGCATAAAAAATTCATATTTTGTTTGAATAGACTTCCTTCAAATGTGGTAGAATTCTACTCGATACAAATGTATTCGTATGAATTCATATGAATATCCAATACCAATGGATGCATATCCGCTTGTATCAGATACGTATCCATTTGTATCGGATATATATCTGTTCGTATACATATCTGATGCGTATCCCCAGTTTAACAAATGTCCGAACTATTTGTACAAATGTTCTGAAACATTCATATTCATAAAAACGTTATTGTACGATTGTTGTAACATTCAATTTGTGTACAAATGTCCACATTTGTCAGAATAATGAATGTTAGGAATATTCTTGCACATCCTAATCATTCATTGTAGGTTCTAGGGGTGCAACCTGTGCTTTGAAGAGGAAGTCTAAATGCATGCATGATTGATGCAGAGGACAGGCAAGGTGGGATGGCAATCTGTGAATCTGTGAATCTGTGGGAATAATTAGGAAGGAAATAGAAAATAAGACAGCAAGTGTCATTTTGCCCCTTTATAAATCTATTGTGAGGCCACATTTGGAGTATTGTGTACAATTCTGGTCACCACACCTCAAAAAGTATATTGTGGAACTAGAGAAGGTGCAGAGAAGGGCAACCAGAATGATTAAGGGTCTGGAACACCTCCCTTACGAAACCAGGCTGCAACGTCTAGGCCTCTTCAGTCTGGAGAGACGGCGTTTGAGAGGGGACCTGATTGAAGTATATAAAATTTTGCACGGTATAGAAAGGGTGGATAGAGAAATTTTCTTTTCTCTATCGCACAACACTAGAACCAGGGGGCACTCTATGAAGCTGATGGGTAGGAGAGTAAGGTCTGACAGGGGGAAGTATTTCTTCACCCAGAGGGTCATCGGCTTATGGAATGTACTGCCGGAAGAGGTGGTGACAGCTACTAGTCTGGATGGCTTTAAGGTATGGTTAGACAAATTTATGGATGACAGATGTATCAATGGCTACTAGAACGAATGCCTAGATGCATCTTCCAGGCTGGGGGGGGGGGGAAGGAACTGGGGCGCTTCAAAGGCCATCTGCTGGGACTCGAGAGCAGGAGAAGGTTTGTCCTTGTCTCTGCTTGAGATGCCCATGAGCATTTGGTGGGCCACTGTGTGCGACAGGATGCTGGACTAGATGGGCTGTGGCCTGATCCAGCAAGGCTTCTCTTATGTTCTTATGTTCTTATGAGCTGAAACTGTGAAGGAGTGGGGCTCGGAACAGGCCGTCTTCCCACCCCAATGTGCATTTTGATCAAATATATGCTGACTCCAAACATCAGTTATGGAGTATCCTTAAAACAAAAAGCCAGCCTTCCACTGGGGATGTGCATGAATATTTGCCACATTCAAAATTCTACAAAGACATTAAGTCCAGCACTCTAACAGCAAGACCAAGCTGGTACTTGCTTCCCCCTTCTATCTGGAGCCTGCATGCCATGGTGAAGCTGCTGGAGCTGACCTGGATGTCTGCCTGCCTGCTGGGAGAGTCACTGTGGCCATAAGAAGTGGGGGATCGGGCTGAGCAATTTAACAGTGGCCTGGGATCTGAAGCGCTGGGCTTGCCATGCTGCTTCCTAGGAAGACAGTGAGAATTACAGCCACCAACAGGTGGAGAGAAGTCAGGCTGAGCAGCTCAAATCAAAAGCCTCGGATCTGAAGCTCTAGGGCTGAGTCACAGACTCTACTACAAGTGCAACCAAATGTGAAAGAGACTGAGAAGTTTGGTCTTATAGTTAGTGCATTGGACTCCAATCTGGTAGCCTCCCAGTTGGATTCCTCTCTTCCGCATGAAGCCAGTTGGGAGACCTTGGGCTGGTCAAAGCTCACTTTCTGAGCTCTCACAGCCCCACCTACCTCACAGGGTTTCTGTTGTGGGAAGAAGAACAGAAAGTTTGCCAGCTGCATCGAGTCCCCTTAAATGTGTGAGAAAAGTGAAGTATAAAAGCCAATTCTTCTTCTAAGAGTCTTCTGTGTTTCCAAGCGGCCGGTCAAGTTATAACACCATGCCTAAACACACTTGGCGAAACAAACACTTGCACACCTCTATCCACAAACCACCTTTCAGCATAATACACTGATGTCCCTCTATGATAAAGTCTTCAAAAGTTAACAGAATTGGGACCAGGATGGGTCCTTATGTGACTGCATCTTTTAACATAACTATACAATTGAAAATTCAGGATGCAATACTTCTGGCTTTTTAAGGCAGACATATTTCACTGATTAGAATATATAACCCCATCGCCATCACCTGTTTTAATTAAACTGTTCAGTCTGAAACTTACATGGTGACAAATCATGCTAATTATGCACGGCAGAGTTACCTCCTGAGACTGGTCCATATGTTAGAGTCTGCTGTTTAATGATGAATTGACAGGGGCATGGGGGGGGGCATACAGCATTGTGTTTCCTATGTTGCTACAGTGCTAACTACACAAACCCTGATGCAGTTAAATGGAAGGGTGGGTTTTTGTTTGCTTCAGAAATCCTAGCTGTGCAAACGCTGTGACTCTAGCCTTATCAGTAGAGGAATCCCACTGAGTTTGCTGAACTGGAAGGTAGCTTGAATGTGAAATGCCCAAGGATCATATTTGTTCTGCATTTTTAAACAAACTTCCCCAATTCAGACTTTCCAGATTAACCATCAGACTTGAAGGCTGTTTTTACACATCTCTGAACTGTTCACAGCTCAGAAATGAAGGGATCAAAGGGTATTACAGTAGCCCCTCATATAGCTATGTGAAACTGGTAAAATGTGCTCTTCTCTGCATAATCCATAAGCATCATCACCTGATTATTTGTACACTGCCTTGCCATGGTATACCCAAAGTGGCTTACAAGCAATTAACAACAAGAACAACAACAAAATATGAACAGATTATTAAACAAAATATAGCAATCATACATAAAATATAGGATACATTTACATGTAAAATCCAAACACACATCAAGCAAAAAGAAGAGTTGGCTTCTCTATCCCACTTTTCTCACCCAATTAAGGGGACTCAAAATGACTCATGAAGCCTTCTATTCTTCTCCCCACAACACAACACCCTGTGGGGCTCTGAGAAGAGAGCTGTGACTAGCCCAAAATCACCCAGCTGGCTTCACGTAGCAGTGTGGAATCAAACCTGGTATTCCCAGATAGGAATCCGGCTCCCTAACCACTAGACCAAACTGGTTCACCATGCTTCCAAAACTGAACCGTAAAAGTAACTGCTGACTATAGGAAAGGAGCAATACTAGTCCAGACACGGTGAAAGATGTACCATTCCTTTGCATTCATTTCCTGTCTGACAGCTGGGATGCCTGGAAGCCACGAAGGAATGTGGCTGGCACTTCCTGTCTGTTCAGAGACACCGCTACCACTTCCTGTCTGACAGACAGGAAGCTCAATCACCAGCCAAAAAAGCACAGCATTCAAGGGGAACCCTTGCATTAAGAGCTGCTGATATATCAGCAGCTTTTAAATGTGGGGGATAGAATGCTGTACTCCTATCACTGGCAATTGGAGCTGCTCAGTCACTGCTTTCTCTGTGAATGGAGGCACCCTAAGAGAGTGTCAACAGCTGCACTGATTTTCCTTAACACTATTTGTATCATGCTGATATGACCCAAAAATGGAGTGATCTATGAATCCCAGAAACCAGTTGGCTGCAAAGTTTTCTGAGCTTCTACAAATACTAAGGACAGGAATACCATGGTCTCAGCCACTAGGGACCAAAGTATGTGAGAGCTGTTTGAAATGTGCTTTTGTTTTTAATACTACAAATCTCCCGCGATGCTGAATGTCAAATATCTGCCCAATATCCCATATCTAATGCTTAGTATTAATAGACAATCTCCCTGACAGTGCTTGGCATGTCATACTGTGATGTTGTCAGCTTTTGATCTTTGGCACTATAAAATAGTATAAGACAAGCAAGACACTGCATATTGACACTTGACAGTGTGTGATCGCAATGGACGGTAAGTGACATTAAGTACTAGAATTTCAAAGTCTGAACAATACCTCTTTTATCAACACGAGTCGGCACTGCATAACATTGAGCAGATCATCTGCAGCACAGATAGATTACTACCATTTGGAATTTCAGGTTCTTTAATGACGACTTGACCCAATATTCATGTCTGATGTGTATTATAAGCAAGAGCTTGAAAAGACAAGATATTCCAGATGTTAGTGTGCCAATATTTATTTATATTATTTATTTCAAATATTTATCTACTGCTTTCCATTAAAATGCAATTTCAAAACAATGTACAGAGGATAAAAACAGCTAAAATCAAAATAGCTGTAGAAAAACATAATCAAGGGTGGGGGAACAGAAGAACAAACATTCAGTTTGGAAAGACTTGGGTAAAAAGATGGGTGTTCAGCTAGCACCTAAAGACCAGGAGTGTAGGTGAGTACTAGAGAGTGGGTACCACCACATGGAAGGACCAAGTGCAAAATATGGAGAAAGATTACTCTCAAGTCCCCACCTGACCTTTTTTGGAGGGGAGGCGTTTGAGGCCAAGTAGAGTTTGCCCAGATCAACTATTCATGAAGGAGGTATGAGTTTCCACTTAGGCCATGGTCACACCTTAACTTTAAACCTTTTCCAGTCCATCATCAAGTTTGACTGCTCACAGATTGTCATTTTTTTCTGGTTTACTTGTGGACTTTCTACCCTCCATTTAGACTTCCCTGAATGGAAAGTCCACAAATAAACTGGATAGAAATGACAAGGTGTGAGCAGTCCTGAAGATGGACTGAAGAATGTTTAAAGTAAAAGTGTGACCATGACCTTAAAGGAAATCACATGCAAATTAAATTAATAATAATAGATATTGAAAGTTAAGTAGTTAACTTAAAAAAACAAAAACCTCCAGATCCACTGAACCTATGTGAAATTTCCCCAAATTTAAGATGTATTTTCTAAATTCAGAGTTTTATGGGTACCACTGCTACTGAGATTTTGTTGTTGTTGTTAGTATCTGTGTCTCTATAGATACAAAAAGTTATAGTACACAATACACCTTCTTCTCTTGCAGCAATAATAGTTGCTGCGGGCGGGTCATTCCCAGAATCCCAGCACCACTGCAATAATTTGTAGTTACTTCTTCTGCTCTCCTAAACTTTTTTCCTTTTTTTTCAAAATATTTTTAATAATACAAAATCAAAACAAAGTTCAATTGATATTGAAAAATCCCAAAACAAAATCTGTGAAAATCAAAGCGATGAAAACAAAATCAAAAAACCCACCCTCTGTGAACTGACCCTCCTCACTTTATTGACACATATGGAAGGTCACCAAATATTCCACTATACCCTTCCACTTTCCTCTCAAATCACCTACCTACCCTTCCATCCTTAATCTATTATTCCTCCATATTCGAAATCTCATTGCATCTAGCAAATAATAGCTTCATTTCTCCAACGCCCATTGACTACTTCTCTTCCACCCAAACACTGTGATTGACAGTGCTGCCAATATTAATTGTTCCAGACAGAACTACTTCACTCTGTTGAACCTTAAACCTCTATAACAATGCACTAAGCAAATTTCCTTAGTCAAAATTATTGATGCTGATTCTATTTGCATAATTTTCCATAACTTAACTTATTTTCCTGAGGTAGAAGAAGTTTGCAACAGTGTATCTTCTGAACAATGGTCCCCCTCCTGCAGCATAAACTCTTTGGTAGGTGCCCAACTATCCAGCTTTTGATGCACACAAAGATAGTTAAGACCAAAAGCAGCAAAAGAAGACAGCTTCTTGTGAGCCAATTTGGTCTTGTGGTTAGAGCATCAGACTTTGAATTGGTAGTCTCCTGGCTCAACTCTGCACTTCTGCCCAAAGCCAGCTGGATGATCTTGGGCTAGTCACAGCTCACCCTCTAAGCTCTCACAGCCCCACCTACCTCACAGTGTGTCTGTTGTGGGGAGAACAGAAGTTATGTCAGCAGCTTTGAGGCCCCTTATGGGTGAGGAAAGTGGGGTAGAAAACCCAACTCTTTCTCTTCCTCCTCTTCATGATGGTGGGTGGAGTGCAGCGAATGATGATCATTCTTACAGAAATTTTCCATCATTGTGTTCATACTAGGGGTGTGCACAAATGCAATTTTGGGATTCGATTCGAATTGAATATCCAAAAGTTTGAATTGATTCAAATGTTTAAAATTCAAAGGTATTCACATTTGATTCAATTTGAATATATTTGAATCTATTTGTGCAATTTTCAATCTGTATTTGCAACTACAAATGTCGACAACATTCATATGTGCTCTTATGCATCTGTGCAAATCTATACATACCTGTATGCATCCCATATTTATCCCGTATACATCCCATTTTCATCCTGTACAGATCCATACAAATGCGTACAGATGTGGAAAAGATGCACACGGGCAAGTACACATCATGTACGTATCCGTACACATACAAATATCCAAATAATATGTACAAATGATGCAAAAACTCAAAATTAATTTGAATGTTTAAATTTGAATTTATAGACAGTTGATTTGAATCTGAATATCCAATTTCGAATCGAATTTCAAATGTTTTGAATATTTGTGCACATCCCTAGTTCATATCACTGCAGGAGTTGTGTGATCTTTGCACACTGCCACTTTCTGGGGTTCTCAAACATTAAAGTCAGGAAAACCTTCACTTCCACCCAGAGAACACAGGAAGTGCTGTAAAAGTCAGCAGTCTTCCGTGCTCAGCAAAACAGGGAGCGTAAGGTGAGAAAGAACAGCAACACAAAGATCTTCGTCTCACTGTATCAGTATGGCACTGTAATGAGCCCTGACAAGCTCAGAGAGCATAGGAACATATGCATCCTCTGCCATAGGAGGAGCCTCATAGTACAACAAGAGTGCACACATGTACAGCCCCTATACTAGCAGGGTGCTCCCAGGGC
The DNA here is from genome assembly GCA_023333525.1 of Aspidoscelis tigris stejnegeri. Taxonomy (NCBI): domain Eukaryota; kingdom Metazoa; phylum Chordata; class Lepidosauria; order Squamata; family Teiidae; genus Aspidoscelis; species Aspidoscelis tigris. The sequence continues at coordinate 15,816,553 of JALMGA010000005.1, forward strand.
ATCATAAAGGTCCCATGTAGATCCTGCCTTAGGTAAAGAATTATGCTCTTCAGTGACTGTATCCAAGAGGGAATTCAACATTGTTACACAAGTGTTGACTTGAGCATACTTTTAATTAGTGTTCTTTTTTCTGCAAACCACTGTGTTGTCCTTTTTCAAGCCCAGCCCCTTCTCCCCAACACAAATATCCTTTCCCCAGAGATTAATGTGCCCTTGGAGGGCTACAAATTTCAATAGAGAAACACTCTGCTCAAAATTATGAAAATGCGGGTGGCGGTGTGGGGTTTCTAGGGGAATTTCTACTTCATGAATCAGTGCAGACCTTTTCCCCCTTCTGTCTCCTGCAGTTACATGTATATTAATAATAAAAAAGAGGTAAACAAACACCTTGAACACCACTGAAGGAAAATAATCTTCCTAACATTTCAGGCTTGTGGAATCGGGCTAAAATGGGAAGAACTAAACAAGAGGTCTATCTCAACAAATATTATCCCCCTCTACTCTACCTTGGTCAGACCTCATCTGGAGTACTGTGTCCAGTTCTGGTCACCCCAGTTTAAAAAAGACACTGACAAGCTGGAGCAGGTTCAAAGGAGAGCTACCAAGATGGTGAACGGTCTGCAAACCATGTCCTATGAGGAACGGCTTAGGGAACTAGGAATGTTTAGTCTAACAAAAAGAAGACTGAGAGGAGACATGATAGCTGTCTACAAATACCTCAAGGGTTGTCACAAGGCAGAGGGATCAGCCCTGTTCTCACTCTCTCAAGGAAGGACTAGAAACAATGGGGTGAAACTGCAGGGGAAAAGATTTAGTTTAGATGTTAGGAAAAAATTTCTAACAGTGAGAGTGATCAACCAGTGGAACAGGCTGCCACGGGAGGTGGTTGGTTCCCCTTCGATGGAGGTCTTCAAGCAGAGACTGGACAGCCATCTGTCTGGGATGGTTTAGGAGATCCTGCCTTGAGCAGGGGGTTGGACTCGATGACCCAGGAGGTCCCCTCCAACTCTACCATTCTATGATTCTATGAAATATCACAATAAAGACGAGTAAACTACTTTACATGGAAATTCTATTCCAGAAGGCATTGTGAGAAATAGTACGCAGAATGAACCAATTGCGTCATGGGGGGAAAAACCCACCCACAGCAAAAAAAGTGCAACAAGGCTTCTTGTCCACACATCACTTGTCCCCATCCTACATTTTTCTGAACTGTGGGACCTTCTCTGATCCTTTTACTTCAGAGGGTCCATCCAGGTACCTCTGGATGGAACTGAATCTTTGGGGACACACATGGAGGTGGGGAGACTCAATCACCGCCCAAATGCTCATGACCCACTTACCTTATCGTACCTTTGGTCTGATGCGACTGGTTGTGCAGCCTGCTGGAACACTCTGCTGCTCCCTGGGCAGGCGCGCGTGATGGCAGACTGCCCCCACACTGACCTGATGTCGAGGGTGGCGGCAGCCAGCAGAACACTGGGACAGCCTCACCCACAAAAGGGGCTGCCAGCTGGCAGGTCAATAGCAGCCCAATGGTGATAGCCTGGGGCAGGGCTCCAGAGGAGTTTGGCAGGTAGAGTGCAAATGCTGTCCCTGCCGGACAACTCTAGGACGGCCAGGGATGGCTTGGGCCAGGTGTGGAGCATGATTTCATGCTCCACATCCTGAATGGAAGTAGGGCAGCCCTGGCACGGGACAGGATGGAATGGTTGCTGATGGAACCGCCCAGCCCATAGAGCAAATGCTCTGTCCCAGGGCTGTCCTACTTCCATCCAGAGACCCAAGTGCGAATAGACCTATGGTTTCAAGACTGAGGGCACAAACAGTATGAAGAGGTTGCTGGCCAAGAAAGCAAGATGAGTCCCCCATAAAATGCAGACTGAGATAATGACATGCACTGAGTACATAGAGGTAAGCTTGAATCTACAGTCCCTGAGTTCAAATGTCACTTGCTTAAAAAAGGTCACTAAGGGTATGATCAGACAGGGCTTTTTTTTTTTTTTTTGGTCACCCCTTTAAGAAAAAGTGACTCTCTGTACACACACAAAACAGTTAAATGAATAATCTTATCTCATTTTTCCAGACTTTGCTCATTGTTTGCTTTCAAGTCTGACAATAACTTGCTTACAAGAAGTGTTCACCACTGATTGGCCATTCACCTGCCCAGCATTCCATGGGCCTGAATGGTTGCTCACCATCATAATTTGTTCCCATGCTGTCACTGGCGACATTTACCACCTTTGTGGTTACATAATAGCGCACCCAATCTATCTGAAAGAGTCACTCTCTGAGTATGAAGATGGTATTCCTATTCCCAGTCTTCAGAACAAGGTGGTTTTAGGTATTTTATGTCTGTCCTTACAGCCTCAAATTTGCCTAGAGAACATCTCATTAAGCATGTCTGATTACACCCTAAGTGAACTTGGGCCAGTTCCTACTTCTGCATCTAACCTCATTTAAAGGACTGTTATTGATTGATTGATTGATTGATTGATTGATTGATTGATTGATTGATTGATTGATTGATTGATTGATTGATTGATTGATTTGTTTTTCTATCCTGCCCTATACCCGAAGGTTTCAGGGCAGGTTACAATATAATATTAATCTTAGACAGGTCCCTGCCCTCAGGCTTACAATCTAAAGAGACAAGAAACAAAAGGAAAATGGTGTGGGAGGGAACAGGGAAAAACATGAGGATAACATGTAGGACAGGAAAATGATGTGTGCCACCTATGCAAGGTAGGAGAAAAATACCATAAATACACAAAGATGTAGATTTTAAATAGAATTAATAGAGGAAAGGGGTGCCATTTTGATTTCTGCTTCAGACAAACAATGCCAGTTAAGCAGGCCTGTCTAGTTTAGAAGCACTCTGGTGGCTTTATAATTGACTGTCATGTAATCATTTGCCAACTTTTTTGTAAAATAAAATTTAAAATCTCTCCCTTGTTCAAAGGCTTCATGTTGAAATTTCACAGGAATGTGGTGCTGGACAAAGCTGCCAACTAAATCTCAACCTAAGCACAATGGAGCCTTGGAATACTCCAGCTCCCAAGCCAAAAAAGATCGGTCTCATGAAACTAACTTGGCCCTTTTGACAAACAGGCTTAGCCATTGGAAAGGCTGAATGGAACAATTACAGCCAGGACCACATGCTTCATAGCCCTTTTAGTACAGGTAAGAGAGCACTGAAAGCCGGATCTGGCATGCCAAATCACGAGTCTAAGGAGAGCTCAATTAAAAGTGAACAGATTCTCTTTACTGTGCCAGAGAAAGCAAAAACATGCTTAAAATGAAAATCAACTGTAAATATGAAAGTCAATCTACTCGTCACATACAATCGCCAAAGAAAGGAAACCTTTGCTGAAAAAGAGCCACACAATTGAAGGGCACCAGCAATAATTATTATTTCCCAGAATTTCTCTCCTTCCAAATTCTGAACAAGACAGGCATCCTATAGGCAGAATAATTCACGCCAGGCCGATAGGACTGAAACACCAGCAAATCTCTTATCTACATTAAGGAGATGAGTAAATCACAGGATTTATGCACTTTGCTCTCCAAACTCTCCTATGTCTCCTCTCTCACATCATAGTTAAATGTTAACTAGATCTCTTTCTTAACTTGGATTAATATGAGTCCCTATTAATAGGTCTAACATAGCTCTTCATTCATGTAAGGCTCAATCAATCTTCCTCTCAGATGGCTGCACTGCGCTGAAAAAGAGGGAGAAATTGGTGAAGCCCCTTACAAGTTACAGTATGGATGGATGGCCTAGTGGATCGCAAAATAAGGGCACGGGGAGTTGCCTTAGATATCAGAGCAATGTGCAAAAATGATAGGCCCCTTCCAAAACAGCCACACAGAAAATCTGGGAACAGGGAAAAAAATAGGTTTCCACCTACATGCCTACACATTTTAGTGCTAATTGTCCACCTGCCTATACAGGTGGCTGTGTCCCCTAGGAGGAGGAGGAGGAGGAGGGTTGGTTTTTATACTCCTTTTTCTTATCTTTTAAAGGGGACCGCTGTTCTTCTCCCCACAACAGACACCCTGTGAGCTGGGTGGGGCTGTGAGAGCTCAGAAAGAGCACTCTGACTAGCCCAAGGTTGCTCAGCTGGCTTCATGCAGGAGTGTGGAATTGAACCAGGAGGCTACCAGATAAGAGGCCAACACTCTAACCACAGGATGTCCATGGAACAACACCGCCCAGTGTCACCACGCTTTCGTGTTCCTACTTCCATACGAATCTGTATGCATTTTGTATGCATCCCGTTTTTATCCCGTGCTATCAGTGCAAATGCATACGGATACATATGAGATTCGTACATGAAAATGCTTCAGATCATTCAAACAAATGTTTTGGAACATTCAACATTCATCTGAATGTTTAAATTCGAATGTGTAGACATTCTATTCGAATTCAAATGTTCACATTCAATCAAATTTAATCGAACTTCAGATGTTTAGAACATTAGTGCACATCCATATACAGGACAGGATTCTCTGTGGCTTTCCCTATGGAGGAAATGGAGATGAAGAATGTGTTGGATACCATCCAGTCCAGCCTGATGATTCCATGAAAGCATCTATGCAGTGGCATGGCGTGGTGAGGCATATCACTGGGTGTTTTTCCACTGCGCTCCTTTAATCCAGATCTAAGAAGATCCGGATCTAAGGAATGGGTACAGATCCAGATTAAGGGAAGTACCCAATGTGTTTCCATGTGTGGTCTAGAACCCAATAGCAGTGGGTGCTAGCCTCCCTGCCATGGAAGCACCGGAGCACCCATTTGGAAATCCGGATCTACCCATGAGGGGTCTGCTTGTCACCCCAGGTGTTTGGGGGGATGGGGGGGGCAATCTACGAAGTGGCTTCGAAGTGCAAAACAGGTCCATTGAAGTCTGTGCTGATCTTCGGAGTGAACTTCGAAGTGATTTCGGAATCACTTCGGAGTCCACTCTGAAGATCAGCACAGACTTCAAAGACACTCCGGAGCTATTTTGCACAGACTTCGAAGTGAATTTGAAGCTTAGTTTTTGGGGTTCCCCCCCATGGGTGCCCCCTTCCCCTAGCCTCCTCTAGACCCCATTGCCACACAAGCGTGGAAAACTTTCATTGCTAGCCTTCAGAGGCGTGTGGTGCACCTGTGACATGGACAATCCAGATCATCACTGCCAGTGCAGGTGGAGCTGATCCTGCCCACACCTCCTTGTAATCTGGATCAGTGGCCAGGCTATTCCAGACCCACTCATCTCAATTAAGCCCTGGTAAGTGCAGAAAAGATCATAGTAAGAGTAGTGCAGCAAGGTCTGTTATTCTTACAGTTCAAGCACACATAGGTGTGGTAAGAATCCTTATACAAATTGCTTTGCTTGAGAGTTGAAATCATCATTTGTGAGATATAATTTCCCAAAGAGCAAGAAACATAAGCTTTGATATAGGTACAGTGGAGGCGTAACCATTGAAATGGATGTATACACACACACACCAAAAAAAAAAAATTAAGAAAATCGGCAGTGTTTTAAAGTTTTCCTTAAAATCACTTGTATCATTTGCTGTAATTTCAGCCTTTGAAGTGTTTTTGCACTCATAACTCTTGCCTTCAGGACACATTTGCTCAATTCATTAGCAATAGCTTTCAGCTGCTCTGCAAACTGTTATCGTTTGGATTTTCTTGCAGCAAGAGGTCACTCGCTGTTGCCATTAAAAATTCAAGCACTTCTCCCCCCAGCTGTTTGTTGTAGCCTGACAATTTGTAAATGAGTTTGAAACTTGTTGCATGTTACTACTACTACTACCGCTGGTTCTGCGTGCTGCTTCTGCTGCCTGTTCACACTTACCATGCAACTACAACTGTTTGCCTTTCTAATAGTTGTAGACAGCTTGCAAACAAATATAAAATTTTATTAAATTTCCAGCAAAATAATAATTGTACAACTCCAAAAATATTCGGCTCAGGTATTTACAAATAAAAAATGAAGTACTAGGAATGATCAAGCTTTTTCCTTTCCACCTGGAGCAAAGTTAAAAGTTCATGTTCTGAAAACACGGTTCAAGCCTTGTGCAGCTAATGGAGATTAGATATTTACAGTCACGCCCTGACTATGATACTGTTTTAAATCTCTCCTAAGTAATCAACTTTCAGTTCCAACCAGAGTACATGTGGGGGACAGTTCAACCATTCACTTGGCCCCTTACAGCCCCACTGTGCCCCATTTCCCAGTTCAGAACACAGGCTTGGTCTGAATAGGTCTCTGCTGCGTGCCGGAGCAATCTGCCATGTTCCCCTACACTGACCTGGGGCAGGAGTCTGGAGCTGTCCAGCAGGGAGACTGTGAATTTCAGAAAGCTCTTTGACAAAGTCCCACATCAAAAACTACTGAGTAAACTAATCAACCATGGAATAAAAGGACAGGTTCTATCCTGGATTTGTGATTGGCTTAAGAGTAGGAAGCCCAGATTAGTAATAAATGACCAATTCTCAGAGTGGAAAGAGGTAAAAAGTGGGGTCCCATGGTTCAGTGTTGGGACCAATGCTTTTTAATTTATTCATTAATGATCTAGAAGAAGGGGTACATAGTAAAATAGCAAAGTTTGCTGATGATACTAAATCATTTAGGGTAGTGAAAACCAAAAGAGATTGCCAAGAGCTCCAGAGGGATCGCTTAGCATTGGGTGAGTGGGCAACCAAGTGGCAAATGTGCTTTAATCTTAACAAGTGCCAAGTAATGCACACCAGGGCCAAAAATGCAAATTACGTCTATAAACTGATGGGGTCTGAGCTTTCTGCAACACACCAGGAAAGGGATCTTTGGGTTTTGGTGGACAGTTCAATGAAGGTGTCAACCCAGTGCATGGCAGCAGTGAAAAAAAGCTAATTCAATGCTGGGAATAATTAGGAAGGGAATAGAAAACACGTCAGCAAGTGTCATTTTGCCTCTTTGTAAATCTATGGTGAGATCCCATTCGGAATACTGTGTACAGTTCTGGTCACCACACCTCAAAAACGATATTGTGAAACTGGAAAAGGTGCAGAAAAGGGCAACCAGAATGATTAAGGGGCTGGAACACCTCCCTTATGAAACCAGGGTGCAACATCAAGGCCTCTTCAGTCTGGAGAGACGGCATTTAAGAAGGGACCTGATTGAAGTATACAAAATTTTGCACAGTTTGGAAAAGGTGGATAGAGAAAATTTATTTTCCCTATCACACAAGACTAGAGGCAGGGGGCATTCTATGAAGCTGATGGGTAGGGGAGTCAGATCTGACAAAGGGAAGTATTTCTTCACCCAGAAGGTCATCGGTTTATGGAATTTGCTGCCAGAAGAGGTGGTAACAGCTACCAGTCTAGATGGCTTTAAGGTAGGGCTAGATAAATTTGTGGATGACAGATGTATCAATGGCTACTAGAATGGATGCCTAGGTACATCTTTCAGGCTGTGGGGGATAGCAGGACACTTCTAAGGCCATTTGCTAGGATCTGAGAGCAGGGAAAGGTTTGTCCTTGTCTCTGCTTGAGATGCCCATGAGCATTTGGTGGGCAACAATGTGTGCCGGGATACTGGACTAGATGGCTGTGACCTGATCCAGCAGGGCTTCTCTTATGTTCATAAGTTCTTATGTTCTTAAAATATGTGGAACATCAGTGTGCTACTAATATTTGCAAATGTTTAATCACAATATGTAAAAGTAAAATCTATTGCAGTGTGGTTCAGATATAAGTATTTCTTTTCCTCACCGGTTGACAGTCTGCTAGACCAAGTGAGTTGTGGGTTATTTTTACACTTACCTGTGGAATGGTCCAATGCAGAAACTACCCCTCTTCCACATCTCTCTCTTCTGCAATTATGTAGACTCATTTGAAATTCACAGGAAAATAAGAACATGAGGATCCCTGCTGGATAAAGCCACAACCCATCTCATCCAGCTTCCTGTATCACACAATGGCCTTCCAATTGCTTCTGAGAACACAGTGGTGAGCATCCAGAGAGGAAACAGAGCTGGGATTTGATTGGTGAGGCTCAGTGATAAATCAGACAATTGGATTGAGTTACTAACTGAAAATGTAGAAATACCCCCTAAAAAAGCCAGGAAGCAATCGTGGTGAGGGCTATCCACCTTTCCAACTACAATCAATTCTCCCTATGATCTCATGGTTGAAGTTCCACTAAGTCCAGTTGGATGGGGGTACCAGTTCAAACCACTGTTCCCTTTTTTCCTTTGAACACTATAGGACTCATTTTATTTTGAAAAGAAGCGAAGGGAAGGAGAAAATGAAAAAAAGGAAGGATGAGACAATACTACTTCTCAGAAATCTTTCATCTAGGGATGATGTTCAGAGGTCAAGGTTGCCTCAGAGAGTAGAACATACAACACTCACTCAAATGAGCTGTACTGATTAGCCATTCTGGCAAGGGGCTTCTGGGTTGGATGAGGTTTCCAGTTGTCTGGCAAACTGCACTCTGGTGGTAGATACAAATTTTAGCAGCAACCTCAGGGGAGAAGAACCAGTAACTTGGAAGTGATCACTCTATTATATTCCCTCAGGCAAGCCAAGCAGGACATTATAATTGTACAATTAGCATGTCAGATCAGATCATCATACTTAAGAAAGCAGCCGTAGGCTCAGAGTTGGGATGACCTGAACATTTGCAGCAGTGGAAAGCTCAAAAGCTCTGAGAAAGTTTTGAAAAGATCACACAGGTCTCACTTCAGTCCAAGACAGGGATTTCAGTAGCAGAATTCAGCCTGTACTGAAGTGAGTGCTCTCACGTATGCACACACAGCAGCAGCAGCAAAAGTGTTTGGTCTCCTGGATCAGAAGACAACAACATGGTCGCAGTCTTCCGACTCTTGCATCCCAAAATGTGTCCTAGGATGGTGACCATGCCTAAATCTGTATGGAAAATGTCCCTAACAATAGAGTGTCCAGATCACTCCATTGCCTACCTAGCCTACCCCAGGCATTTCCAGGTTGTTGTCTTACCTTCTGGAGCCTACGATCAAGTCCCATTTGTTTCAATGGTCACTTTTACTCCAGCACCTCCAGGTTCCTATGCCTTAGCTATAATGTACATTTTAAAATATTTTTTTCTGAGATATTACATAGGGTCACCATGGTGTGAGGCCTATGGTAGGAACAGAACAACTAGGGCTAAACTGCACAGGCTGATTAGCTACTTTCTGAGGAGGTGAATCTGGGACCTATAGGAAGACCTGAGGCCTATTTGCACGAGGGCCGATGAGACACGTGTAGGAGGCCCTGGGACAGAGCATTCGCCCACACACTTTCCGGTTGTAGACAACTTAATTGTGCTCTACACCTGGCGCAGGTTGTTCATGGCCATCCCCGGCTGTTCTGCAGCTGTTAGGAATGGAGCGCATTCACATGCTCCCTCCCTGATAACTGCAGGACCCGATCCAGGTCTATCCGGATTGGGTCCAGCTGGACCCACGGACAGGCAAGCCTGTCACAGTCCTTCCCTGGGTTCCTACGGGTTCTAGGGGATGGTATCAGGTCCCCTAGGGCCTGCAGGAACCCCCTGCCCACCCAGGCCTGGGCCAACGCGGGGACGCGCACATACACGAGGCACTTACCTTGTCACTGCCAGGTTCCAAACTGGCAATTTCCAACCAGCGGCATGGTGCACCTGTGCACCCCACGGCCTCTGATTGGTCAGTTACCTGCAAACCCCTAGAACGTGCAGGAACCTGGGGAAGGACGGTGACAGGCCTGCCCACCCCTGGGTCGAATTTGACCCAATGGCAGCCAGGCCTGGGAGTGGGGTCCCACTGCCGTGCCGGCCTTTTCAGGCTAGGACACATGGGGACGCTTTCCTCTTTTGCATGTAGGCAGGTAGGAACGCTTGGAGACACATTCCTTACCTGCCTATGTGTCAATGGGGAAAGCATCCCCTCATGTCTTAGCCTAAGAGAGAAAAGGCCTCTGAACTGATCCACACAAGCTGCAGTGCTGGTTGTGGTGGAACAAACAGCCTGCGGTCAGTGCAGGAGGCATAGAGTTTGGCATAGGGTGGTTGTTGATAGTATCAAAAAATGTGCCTAATCATGCAAAACATACAGTACTGGAATAGGTGTAAGACCACTTACTAGTATATCAGGTCCATTGATGTAATTGCCTTGTTTCCTCATAGAAGGTGTCACATTTAACCTAGAGTTGACCTAGAAATATATCAGCATAGTGGAGGGCCTAAGAGTCAATAAAACCTTAGAATCCCGGTATTTGGAATTGCCACAAACTAGGGATGTGCACAAATGTTGTTGTTTTTTGGTATACGATTTGTATCGAATTGAATGCAAGAAAATTCTTATTTGTTCAAATAAATCCCTTCAGATGTGGTAGCATTTGTATTCAATACGAATGCTAGATACAAATTCCATACAAATCCCATATGAATCCCTAACAAAATTTCATACGAATGTATCAAAACATTTGATTCAAATGTGCCAACATTCGATTTGAGTTTGAATGTCCAAATGCATACAAATTTGTATGAATTTTGAAAGTTACAAATATTTGTGCACGTCTCTACCACATACCTATGGCAAAGTTCTGATGTGAGGTCAGATGTGGCCATGGTGGTCCCCTCACCGTGCAGCACCTGGGGAAAAAATGTAGATCAGAGGCCTTCTTGCATTAGGCCTTTTGGAACACATGGAAGACACGCTGGGACAGAGAATTCTGTCTGCAACCACCCCATCCCATCCCAGAGCACCCTCAATGCATTCTGGGTATAGAGCACTTAATTGTGCTCTATACCCGGCCCAGCATGCTCTGTCACCATCCGTTCTGCAGCTGTTCAGGGAGGGAAGCACACCTCCCTCCCTGACAACTGCAGGCCTGCCCCTCACTGCCACTATTGGGCTGAAATCGGCCCAGCAGCTGGCAGCCTCGCACAAGTAATTCACCTTGCTGAGTCCAGGGTACAATCTGACATGGTGCGCGCAGGCACACTCCCTCCAGTAGACGGGACCCAGGCTGACCACATGGGTTCCGTCTACTGGGAACATGCACCCCTGAACAGACCGCTGCAGATTGCACTCCGGGCGCAGCAAAGTGAGGCATCATGTGCGGCGTGGGGGGAAGAGTAGCTCATTCCTGGCTGCTGCAGCCCCATCAGAAGGACACCCTGTTCGGCCTCCCCTCATCCCTTTCCAGGGCAGGGAGAGAACGAACTGTGGCTGTCTATGGACCGGGTGATGTAGGGTCCGGCGGTATACCGAGCCCACCCGAAGCGCTGACAGGGTGAGCCTGGTATACTGCCAGATTGCCACATCACCCAGCCCATCAGGGATGATCTTCAGCCTCTGTGGGGCTCAGTTGCCTAGATTAAGGTGGCTGAGCCCAGCAGACACCCCCCACGACCCCAACCCCCACCTTGGGCACCCACTCCCCTGGTCCAGGGTCGTGCGCATGTGTGCAACTACTTTGTGGCTGTCCAGGTTCAAAGTGGCCTGGCTCAGCTGGGGTTGCTATGTGTCTGCGTGCAGCCCCAACACTGACTGACCAGCCAGCCCACGTTTAGATGCATTCCTTACTTGCCTCCATGTGAATGGGGTAAGGGTCCCAAAGTGGCCTAGCTTAAGTGCACTACAGCCATCCCTGCTGAAGTGAGAAAAGGCCTCTGCTGTCTGAGGAGCAATCCGGCCTCTGTCAGCCTGTGAACTGCTTTTCAGTTCTTTGTTACACACTTTTTGACATTTAGTGTAAGCTTTGGGACTATTTGTATTGATGTTGGAAGCCCTTTCTGCACTGGGCCTTAAGCTGAGATTTATCCCAGAATGAGAACTTTCTATCCACATGCTAGTGCAGAGTATGGCAGGCACACTAGCATGTGGGTGACAGGTTCCTCTCCAGGGATATATCCAGGAGTAAGCCCAGTGTAGAACCAGCCAGAGAGAAGCCTGAGGAAGAGTTTCTCACTCGATTTGTTGGGGAAAAAACCCTCCCACTTATTTTGCAAAACTTGCATAGATTGTGTGGAAGGCAGATTGTTGCAATCCAGATTTGCAACCTGAATCCTTGGCTCTGGGAAACCTGAGGGAGGTAGTTTATGGCTACCTTGATCTTGACTGCAGTCCTGGAACCACAGTGATACATGGTTACAACCCAAGAGGCTGCAACGATCTTGGTACCAGTAGACTGGTACGATCACCGGGTGTTGCGAAAGTATTCCCTTATAAGCCACCGGCATGCCTATAAGGGATCACCATGTGCTCTTGTGGTGATTTAAAGACAGAGAGCACAGGAGAAAGAAGTTAGGCGGGAGACAAGATGGGCTGGAAAAGAGAGCGTTTATTTCTCTGCAAAGCTTTTTATATTCCCCACAAGAAGGCGGGGAAGGAAGTGACTTCAGGATAATATCCAGGGAGGTGATAGGTGGAGTGCATCAGCTGGGCAGGTCAGAAGTCCTTCTGATGTCATATCCTGTAGCAGGCAGGAAGAGGAAGGTTGTTCTTTACACTCGCCATGCGGCTGGGTGGCCATTCTGCCTTCAGGCTAAAAGTCCAGCACCCTGCTGTGCTGGGTGTGTACTGCAAGCTATGAGAGTAGGAAGATTCTTTTTACTCTGAGGCTTGAGAAGCTGGTGGGAAAAACCTGGGCAAATTTGCAATTGCTACAGCAGATGCTGGGCAAACAATACATAAAAGTATGAATATCACTTGCTGCTTTCAAGCTTGTCTTCTACTCCACGGAGGCAAATTTGAATCAGCAAATTTTCTGTTAAGTATGTGCACAAAAGATAAGAGCCCTGACAGAAGAAATGGTGGCAACCTTAGTGAGATGGACCATTAGCTGCCTCAAGTCATTATGAAACAGTGGAACACAAGTACACACAAAAGTATTTGATCCTGACCTATTCACTTAGTCCAGGTTCCCATAAGAGTTAAGTATGAAGCCATCTAGATTGCCGATTTCATTTCCACGGTGATGCCCAGTGATGAAGTACACCCCAAAGGAATTCAGGTCAACAAGGCAAAAGAGAATGACTTGGGAGTCATCTAATTTAAACTCAATGGGATAAGTGAATAAATCCATTCAGAGGAAACCCAATAGGTTCTGGTGCTTGAGCCAAACCAACCAACAGGGGTTCTCAGGAAGATAAAAAGGTGTTCTAAAATAGCCCATTATCAAATAATGGTTAATCAAGATACTCTGAAACTTGCTACCTGCAAACTGGGACAATTGAAGGTAAGAGAGCATGCAAACTTACACCACAGGGTTAGTTTGGAATTACAAAAATCTAAAATATTGGGTTGTCTGAAGGCCAATTCATTCAACTTCTGTAACTTTTCAGAGGACAGGTAAATGTGAAAGAATATGACAGGCATACAAAATTATATGTGATATAAGCATAGGGAAATGGATGTTTTTCTCCCTCTTCCAAAATATCAGAACCAGGCTCCATGCAGTGAAGCTAAATCCTGGAATACTCAGGACAGACATATGGAGATAGCTCTTCAATACATAGTTACACTATGAGGTTAGCTACTATGATATGTGGTGCAGGCCAGTGGCTTGGTTCAGACAAATTCATGATGGACAAAGCTATCAGTGTTCACTAGACTTGACAGAAGAAGGAACAGATCCAATGTAGGAAGCAATATTCCTTTAATCCCAGGTCCTGTTCACCCTTAGCCTTTTTTTGAAGTATATTTCCAGATAGGGGTCTGTGGTCCACAGGCTAACACAGACTCTGGTAGGCATCTGGCATCTGCTGTAACCTACACTAGCACGTGGACAGCAGTCCTCTATTCTGGGATATATTCCAGAATAAAGCCAAGTGCGAACAGGCCCCTGGTGGCCACTGCAAGAACAAGAAGCTGGACTAGACAGGCAACTGGTCTGCTCCAGCAGGGCCTTTCATACACAAAGCAGCCACTTTCGAACATCTTTGACCTAGCTCACACCTTTCAAGTGGCTGAATCATTAAACTCAAGAACAATTTTTAAAAAGGATTTTCCATTCCCTATATATAGTCCACTTTGTTTGCATAGGAACAGCACCATTTTGGTCCAGCACCATCTCAGGGGTTCCCTATCCCATTTTACTGGTGAACCTGTTTGAAAACTCTTGCAAGTGAATTAATGCCATCTGTTCTGGTCCAGGCATTGGTGCTTCCACGCTTGGTCTGGGACAAGGAAAACACTGCAGGTTAAACTTCAAAGATGGGACTGTGGTGCAAGCTTGGAAGATCTTCTCCAAAACCCAACATGGAGGTAGTTCAACCCTGCCCTTGAATACCAGGTGCTGGAATGATGGGGGCATAGGCCAGTCACAGGGAAGAGCGGGTGGTGCTTATGGTAAAAATATATTTCATGTGATGTGGAAAGGAAAGGCACATCTGCATTGCTGCGAGCGTTGATCCAGAAGAGACGGTAGAAGAAAAGTGTTGACTTTTCTACCCTGCTTTTCTCACCCCTTTAAGGGGACTCAAAGTGGCTGACAAAACTTTCTATTCTCCTCCCCACAACAGAACACCCTGTGAGGTTGGTGGGGCTGAGAGAGTTCAAAAAAGAGCTGTGACTAGCCCAAGGCCACTCAGCTAGCTTTGTCGAGGAGGGCGAAATCAAACCCAGTATTCCCAGATAAGAGTCTGGCTCCATAACCACTAGACCAAACTGGCTCATCTTGGTAACTCCCAAGATGCAGCTGGAACCTGCCAGGGTCTTTCCGCACCTGGCCTGGTAGTTGCCTTCCAGTGTGCTCTGAAATGGAGGCTCTGCATTTCAAGGAGTTGTTACCAAACCAGAAACACCTCCTTCGGAGCAGGAGCACACCATGAGGCAACTATGGGTGGTACACTATTAAGTGCTCCATACTTGCACTTACCTTCAACCACAGATGAGGACGGTAAGCCTCCATGGTGACCATTTGCGTGTCTTCTGGTTCAATAGATGGTCTTCTGGCATGCCACACAGGTGCACTGACTTGTCATGTGATGCACTGCACAATCACGTGTGCGCATTGCATCACAGTTACCCTAGTGATGCTGCCAGTGCACACAGGCTGGTGGTGACATCAGGGCCCTGACACTACAGGTAGGTGTCCAGATGAGTATGTGTATGTGGCCACATGCACTTGCATTTGCCTGTGCGATTGCTTAGTTCATGCGTGGGCAACTTTGCCTTTTCCTTCCACCAGATGGGAAGCCAAGAGTAAATTTGCCCCAGGTTGGAGCAAGTTAGTTAGATAAGTGAGGTAAGTACAGAAAAGCCATTATATTATATGGGACCTTATGGGAACTTGGGCAGAGTTTGCTTGCTTGCACGATTTTCTGCCTAGCATTCAGTTCCAGTAACTTTCATTCTCTTATTCACCCCACAGCACATAAATGGGCGGGAACCCCTCCCTGCAATATTGCCACTGATTTGCTTTTAATCAGAGGCCGGGCCGAGGAAAAGGGAACCATTTTAACAGTCAAATCAATAACTCATCTGACAGAAATGTGATGCCACCCTCCCCTCCCCTTTAGACATCTGGTGAAGACGCGCCTCTTTACCACGGCCTTTAGCTGACACTTTTACTGTTTTAGCTCAAATCATTGTATTCGTTTTTGCAATGAATTTGTTGTGATCTGCTCGCAAACCTTTGGGTATAGGGCAGATTGGATATGGGGATTAGGGATCTGCACAAACTTTTTTTATATACTCGATTTGTATTGAATTGAATGCAAGAAAATTCCTATTCCTTTGAACAGATCCCCTTCAAATGTGGTAGGATTCGTATGTGATACAATGTTCAATCCCATACAAATACATACAAATAGGGTATGGATCCCAAACAAAGCTTCATCCGAATGTATCGAAACATTTGATTTGGATTCGAATGTCAGTCTTCGAATGTGCCAGCATTCAATTTGAATTTGATTGTCCAAATTCATACAAATCTTTAATGTTACAGATATGCGTGCAACATCCCTAATGGGGATATATATATATGCATATGTGTGTGTGTTTAATGCACACACAAAATGTAAATAAAATAAAATAAAGCAATGCAGGCCCAACTGAAGGTTAAAAGGAAAAGGCACCTCCAAAACAAAAAGTTAGCAAGAGAGACCAGCAGCGTGGAGGTGCTCTCAGATTCCAAACACACTCTTTCCCAAAGTTTGCACTCTCTCACTTGATGGCCTTGGGCTTTTTTCCTGCCATAGCTTTCAAATCGGTTGGCAAACAGCTCCCTGCAGCTCCATGTTTAATCCTTTGGGGGTTAAAATAAAGGTAGCTTGTGAACTCCGTTCTCCTTCAGAAACTAATGGACTATTTTCCCCTTTCTCTCTCTCTCTCTCCCACACACACAATCTCTTTCTCCCTGCCCCCTCCCACCTAACTCTCCCCGACTCCCACACACCCTTTTCTGCCCAAATGGCTCCCTTTGTCCACTTTTATGAATTGAAACATGCACTCCCAGTGTGCACGCACGGGGAATCCTGCCCATTAATTAAAGGAATTGTCAGCCCCAATCCTGGATTCTTACAGTGTAGAAAATGTCTCCCCTTTTAAGTGCAAAACCAGAACATTATCATTTCCCCAAGTGCTCTCTGTTTTAGCCTGCTTTCCTAATTAGAGGAATCATAACAGCCCTGCTGATTGGCATTATAAAAGCACTAGTTTGGCTTCATCTGTCCCAGGTGTGCTGTGTAATTCCACAGCCCCCCCTTCTCACCGTTTCAGAGCAGTACCTCTCTTCTTCATTGTTCCTTAAAGTTTTCATCTGAGGAATTAATTCAGATAAAAAGACATTAGAAAAGAACCTCTACTGCCAAAGCCTATCAGCGAAACCTTTTATCAAAAGTACAAACTATACAAGCTAGATATTTTTTTTCCCTTTTACCCTTTTGTTTCTGAGGGTTAAAAAAAAAGAATGAGAGAGAGAGAGAGGAAAAGAAGAGGAGGAAAGAAGGGAAGGGAGGGTGAAAAGCAGAGGGGGGGGGACCCAGAGTTCTGTCAATGGACTGAATGCACCATTAAAATTGGCGTCGCTACAAAGGTTAGCGTAGATCTAACTGTCAATATAGAGTGCAGAGCAGTCCAGTAAGGGGAGGGGAGGGAGCTTTGGTGAGAAACAGATACTTTGATATTTTGGGATGTTAGAAGGGTGAATGTGAAAAATTGGAGGTTGGGGATCTAATTACCCAACCATAATTGGGGGCTAGGGAATAAGTTGCAGCCCTCTCAACTCACCACAGATCAATTATGTTAAGAGAACATCTGTAAGTAGAACTTAATGAGGTCCATTAGAGCAACATGTACTGCCTCCTCTAACCGTACTTGTCAGCTTCTTGGATGAGCCAAAGAGAGCTACTAACTAGGGACCTGGCGGAGGTGTTTAAATACGGAAAGGAACGGAGCTGGCCCACTCAGGTTCTGTGCTCAGCTGGGGAGGAGGAGAAGGGAAGAGGAAAGCCAGGCAGGCGGCAAGGAAGCAAAAACCCAGGATTTGTTCCCATTTGAGCCTCCTGAATCTCAAGTGGGGGGGGGGGGTGAAGAAGGGGGAAGCATTGTGTGCTCAAGTGCAGATTTTCCTCTTGAACTGAGGGGGTGTACCGTGTTTTCTTTCCCCGCTCCCCAACACTTCCTTCTTTCAAGGGGAAAAGAAACCCCCAGGAATTTACATCTTATTTCTCTCCTCTTCTCTCCCCCTCCCCCCCCCCCCAAGAAGGTTCATTGTCTTTTCGGCCACAATTAGAGACAACCTTCCAAACAGGAGGCATCTTTTTGGGACTATACAGAAATACTTCTGATCACAGGGCAGGGAATTCAAGGACTGGCAAGTGTATCTCTTCTCAACAACCCCCCCCCCCCCAAGAAAAAGGCAACAGTGTCCAAGCTGTGAAACTTGAAGATTTCTTTTGCCTGTTAAAAAAAATTCTTCAGACGGCTTTTCTTGCACAAAGGTAAGATGCTTTCATTCTTTTCTTTTCTTTTTTGTCTAAAAACTGAAAAGTTTCTAAATGTTTTAATTGAAAGCCTTTAACAAAATTTGGAGATTTTTCTCTGGAAAGGGGAAAAAATAATCAAATTGGCATGTGTGGACTCCGGAAAAGGAGATTCTTTAGGGAGGTCTGAGAAACCTTTGTGGTGACCACAACCTCTCCCCCCCCCCCCGAAATTGAAACAAGTACTTTTCAGACAGGTATAGAAATGCAGATCTACTTTTCCCTTTTTTGCTTTGTAACTATTAGTGAGGAGAGGAGTAAGAAATACAGCCGGAGTATATTTAGTCTTCCAAAGTTGAGGAACACGGCTGGTCTTCCTGGTTTGATCTGCTTGCAGAATTGGGGGGGGGGGGTGCAGACAAAAAACTGCAAAGAGTTTGCCAGCCTTATTAGTGCTTCTTAATAAAGTATCGGGAAGCATACGATATTCTATTTTTCTTACCATAGACTCTTTTTCTCTCTTCCAACCACACCTTCTCATCTATCTGTTGCTTCCCCCCCCAAAAAAAAAATATGCACGCGTGCACACACCTTCCCCAGGTACAGCTGGGTCTTCTAGCACCGGCAAGAGGGACTGCAGACTCCTAACCTTTTAAAAGTCACAAACCACTTCACTTTTCTGCCTTCCGCTCCCCCCTTTGCTGGCTTTTCTCTTTTGCTTGTGCATGAAATAATTCATCTGTATATTGTAAATCTGCAGGAAAAGAAAAACCGTGTTCCCATTTTGCCTTTAATGTATATATATATTGTGCGAGATTCTCTATACGGACGTATGTATATAAAATCTTGCTGTAAATTGCATGATTGGGGAAAGAGGCTGCTTTCAAATAATTTAATTCATGACAAAACCTAATTACTGTCAGGTAATACCCTGTCAGCTTTAATGCTTTTCATCAGTCATAATGAAAAGAAGAGCATTTTATGACCCATCTAATTATCATTACATTTTAGGGGGAAATGAATGGCGTGGAGCTGAATGTTAACTATTCTATTTTATTCCTTTACACATGTGGTTTGGCATATTACTCACCAAGTTTTTTTCTTCTTTTGCTCCCCCTTCTTTCTCTCTCTCTCTCTCTCCTTTTTTAATGTTAAAGAGCCCTTGATTGGTAGAAAGGGGGGGGGCTCGTTGCTTGCAAGAGCGGACTGCAATTAAATGGATCGCTGTTTGCTCTGAGCGCACACACGCAGCCCCGCGAGTGCGCACAGACACATTCACACACACACAGAGAGACCCCAATCTCTACACCCACCCAAAGTGACAAAGTGCTTAATGTCTGTTGCAGGATGGTGTTGACACCGGGTATCTTATTGCCACAGTCCAAATAGAGTACTAATTACCGCGCATGATGTCACCGTAGGCAGAGGAATAATCCCATCATTTAATTAGTTGAATGATTTAAACAAAGATTTGCATAGATGCACTAATCAGTTGCCATGAATTACGCAGGAGCCGTTGCCAGCGAGGGGTAACAGATCATACATTGGGGGGGGGAGTGAAAGGGGGAGAAGGATGGGGGGGGGCCGAGAGCGAGAGAGAGAGAAAGGGAGAGAGAGAGAGAATTTCATCTCCT
Organism: Aspidoscelis tigris stejnegeri; assembly: GCA_023333525.1. NCBI lineage: Eukaryota > Metazoa > Chordata > Lepidosauria > Squamata > Teiidae > Aspidoscelis > Aspidoscelis tigris. The sequence goes on from JALMGA010000005.1 coordinate 15,836,099, forward strand.
TTAACATAATTAATTTAATTGTCCTCATTAGCTGTACCATTTGTTCTGATTTTATTTCTCCCTTTCTTCACACATAACCCTTCTCCCCCCTCCTCTTCCTCTCCCTCCCCCTCCCCTCCCCTCCCTCCCCGCCTGGCTGAATGGATTTCATTTGCAAGAGAGAAAATAGAATCCAAACACTTTACTTGGGTCACTTTGCAGAGAGGGCGGGAGCGGAGCGGTGTAAACAGAAAGCGGACTCGAAACGGGCGCTCGGCGGACCAGGAAAGTTTGTCCTTCCCGGTGCCAACTCGAAGAAGCGTGTCAGGCGCTTTTTGGCGCCCCAGGTTGCGCTTCGGGATCTTTGTTGTACTTTCCCCTCTTTTGCGCTATTGCTATAACTATAGGTGCCATGGGGAGGGGGGGAGGACGATTAAGAGTTAAGAAGTGCCTACAGAAATATTTCCTCCCCCCCCCTTGTAGCTTGAATAACAATAATTCTGATCAAAATTGCTGGATTATGGAGAGGGCGAGGGAGAAAGGGGAGGGATGTCAAACATCTCCAAGGCTTTAAACGCTACATCCACCACCACCACCACCACCACCCGGGGGTCTTGAAAGCACCTCTCCAATAATGGGCGTCACTCAGATTTATTTATTTATTTATTTATTTAAAAAGGAGATTCTAAGCTGACATCTTTTTTAAAAAAAATGAGCGAGAGCGCTTTGTGGCAGCCCGAGTGTGAACCTCCTAATGACAGACAACAGAGGACTGCTTTGAAGTCTTCCAACTGCATTCAGACGTTCTTAATCGGTTTTTTTCCCCTCCTTCGCTCCCAGCTGTGGATTGACTCTTAAAAAAGAGAAGGCGCCCGGGGCGTATGAAAGGAGGGCGATTATTTACACAATAAGTAGGCTCGACGTGGGAAAAGCGGGGGATGGGATGGGATGGTGTGTGTGTGTGTGGGGGGGGTGATTTAAGTCCCGGGAGGCAGGCAGTCAGGCTGATGGTTAAGGTCCTTATCCTGCTCCGGAAAAGGGCAGACGGGGCGCTCCGACGTGGTTTTCCAAGGCGCCCTTCTGGCCCGCGCGGGATCCGCCACCCGCGTGGTCCCGACGCGGTTCGACTCCGGAGCTCGGGCTGCTGCTACCGAGGGGCCTGGCTTCCCCCCGCGGCCGCGTTCTGCTCTTTCCCGGCACCCCGAAGCGCTTGGAGGCTTTGGAGACGGGGCCGGAGGAGGGAAACCGGCTGCGGGTTTGGGGAAGTTTAAAAAAGCGGGGAAGAGACACTCTCCCCTCGTGTGTGCAGAGGGTGGCAGCCCTCCGTCCTCGTCCCCCCCTTCCATCCTATGGTCGATGTCTTTTGGACGAAAGTTTGTGCAGGACGAAGTTGGCTTCGCGCCCCCTGCCTCCTCGGCCTCCGCGCGTAATCTTTGCCTCGCCTTGGGGATGGAGGGAACGGATGCGGCGCGCGTTTGATGGGGGGACGGACGGACCCTGCAAAGCTCTTCCCCCCCCCCGAACCACCACCACCACCACCCCGATTCCAGGCGCGATTCCCGGGCAGGGCAGCCAAGGCGCACGGGGACGCGCGCTCTAGCTTTCCATTCCGCGCAGGGCAAGCGCGCTCGAAGTTGGCCGCCGAGCGCCCCCCCCCCCCGTCCCACTCGCGCTCCGGCTCGGCGTCCGCGTCTACTTTTTAGCCGACTTGACGTTGCCCTCTCGGCTCGACCGGCTGCCGGGGAAATTGGCCACGAAGCGCGATCTGTCCGCCTTCCGCCGTCCCGGCAGCTTTGCGCTTTCCAAGCGGGCGGATCGGCGTACAGCAGCTTGCAGAGGCGAAGACGGGAGGAGGGAGGTGGTGGTGGTTGGGGGGGGGGGAAGCCAGCAGAGGGCGGGGGAAGGAGAGGATGGGGGGTGCGCAAGAGGGGAGGGGGCTGCGCGCGGGAGTGTCGCGGTAAATAGCCTGAACCCCGCCACGAGCCGCAGCTTGTGCCTCCCGCCTCCCTTTTGCAAGACGACACTGCCGCTTTGCTCTCTCTCTCCCCCTAAATAACCAGAGTGACCTTTCCTCCTCTCCCCCCCCCCCCCGCTGTATTATGTCTGGCTGGTTAAGGGATTGCGTTCCGCAGTCGCTACTACACCCTCTGCCTTCCTACCGCTCGGCTCAAAGCGCGCTGCTGCTTTAGGTAAGTTGGGCTCAAGAAAGCAGGGCGGGCGTGTGGGTGAGTGAATGCGCGGTGCTCGTGTGAACGTGTGCCTAGAGCGCGCGGCGTGCAAGCCAAGCAGCCAACGCGCCGACCCGGGCTTTTCAAGATCCGCTCCTGCTTCTCTCCCACCCCCGCCAGCCAAAAATGTCTCTCCAAGACGGGCCACCTGTAGCTCGGCTGCGGTCCGCGAGCCGAACGCTTTGGCGGCTCCTCCAGGACCTCATTATCTTTTGTCCGTAGGAAGCTCCGAGGCGAGCTCTCCGCTCCTTCCGACCTCGTCTGCCTGCTTTTCTTTTCTTTTCCTCTTCCCCCTTTTCTTCCTTGATTACTTTTTCTTTCCTTCCTTCCTTCCCTCCCTCCAAGGGAAGAAGACGCTAGACAGCTCGGGGTTGCTTGAACTCACCTCTTGAATTACGCTAAGTGAGAAGGTAAGTCGAGGCAACGGCGCGTCCACGCGAGCTTGACCCCGGGCGGCATCGCTTGCACACTCGGGGTGTGTGTGTCTCTCTCTCTCCCCCTCCTTCTCCTACCATCGAGCCCCCAAACTCTCGATTTACTTTCTCGACCCCCGAGCTTCGGATTCTCTCTCCTCTTCCTGCGCTGCAACTTCGCGCTCCCAACCAGATTGTGTCGTCGCTTTCCCCCAGGGTCTCTCTCTCTCTCTGTGCCTGGCAGCTCTCCCCCCCCCCCCCCCGAATCCCCGCACGCCTCGGTGTGTGTCTAAATCATGGGAGGCTTCATTATTTTTATGACGACGACAGCGAGCAGGCGGGCGCAGCGATGCCAGCCAGCTCGCAGGAGCCGGAGAAGAAGGAGCCGGGCGACTGGCGAGCCATTGGGCAGGCGAAGTTAAACAATGAATGAACCGGAGGCAAAGGGCAGCTTGGAGCGCCGTCTCTCCCCCCCCACACACACACACACCAGAGCTGCTGGCGAGATCGGGGCGGGGGGGAGGCATCCAGACGGCGTGCGCGCCTGCAACGCGATGGGGAGACCTTATAATAAGCCATCGCTGGCTGGCTGTCTCTCTCTCCGTGCGCCTGGCTTCTGGAGACGGTGGTCCGGGGGTGGGGGTGGGAGAAGACAGCGCTTAGCAAACGAAGAAGGAAGGGGGGGGGGGTCTCTCTAAAACCTATCCGATCGGCGTTGTCGGGAGGGACAACGAGCTGTATTTCTGCGACACGTTTCTCCTTCCTCCTCCTCCTCCTCCAGCCGATCCGGCTCGCTGGCGCTGCGTGTGTGATGGTTTAATCAGATCCATTTGTTACCCCCCCACCCCGCCCCGGACCTCAGAAGGCGAACCGCGGGGGTCGCTGGAAAGACGGGACAGAGTTGAGGGCGCATGTGGCTCGCGGAGTGTGTGTGTGTTTTGTGTCTCTCGCAGATAGACGTCCTGTGTGTTTACCAGGGCCTCCCGCGTGCCTGTGTGTGAATGGAGGTGCCCCTTTATCCCTCTTCCAGCAGCCCCTGAACCGCTTCCCTTTCCCGCCCCCCTCTACCCGCACCTTCTTTTTCTTCCTCCTCCTCCTCTTCCTCCTCCTCCTCTTCCCCTCCTCCCTCCAAAGTGCTGCCTGGCTGTCTGCACAATAGCCTCGCGCTTTCTTTTCGGCGCAGATTCCCTTCCCACTTGACTCCGGCGAGAGGAGGGTGCCTGGGTGGGTGGCTGTTTGTGTGTTGGGCGAGGAGGGGGGGGGGAAGGATCCTGGCCACTTCTAGCTGGACGCGGGGCGGAGGAGCTGTCCGGGAGCTCTTACATCCAACTCATGCAGAAAAAGGAGAAAAGTTTTGGTAAGGTTGCCATTGGCGGCGTCTCTCCTCTCTCTCTCTCCCCCTCCCTCCATCCCTCCATCATCCCATTTATTTGCCATCTTTTCCCAATCCAGCATCTCCCTGTAGTTCGGACTAAGGGGACCCTGCGTGGCTGTTCGCCGAACCCCAGCGCTCTTGCCCTGGGCTGGGCGCAGAGGTGCCAGCAAGGCGATGGTTTCCCAGATCCGAATTCCCTCCGTGCCATTTTTATTCTTTTGCTAGGGAGAACCACCGCGGATCGCAATTCTTCTCTCTTCCCCACGTCTCAGGAAAAAGGGACAGGCTAACAACAAAGCCAGCCCACACGCCAGCAGTATCGCTTTGGCAGGGGTGGGAATAGAAATTAGAGGCTTCTGGCTTCCGAAAGCGATACAAAAGGGGGATTCTTTGTTGCTAAAGAGTGCATTTCCTGTGTGGTTCCTCTTTTAATTCCCTCCCTCCCTCTCTCTCTCTCTCATTTTTTGCATGTGAACTGCATCAAAATTGAGCTCACTCTTGCAAATCTCTTGTTGGCCTTTGCCAACCACTAGCACTTTGCTGCCATGGTAACTGTAATTAAACTGATAAGAGTAGAAAAATGTCAGTATCTCTGAGTCTTACAGCTGCATTGGAAGGAGGGGGGGCAGAGGATCAAATTGGCTTCCAGCAGCACCACATTCAAGGGGGGGGGCTTAATGGAGCCACAAGGGAGGGGAAAACCTTGTATTTTAGGAACAGATAGGTCAGGATGTACTGTAGGTACCACGTAGAGACCCTACTGTGGTAGGAGAAATGGTGATGAGGAGGCAGAAAGAGCAGCCTGATTCATTTTGGGACTCCCCAAATTCTTTCTCCTGAGCTGTAGTCTCCCAGCTTTCTCCCCTTTCTGGCCTTCAACTTCCACCCACCCCCTCTAGACCTTCCTACAATATCGACTTTTTTTTTCTTTTAAACCCATCCAAGTTTAGCATCTGTTCAAAGATGGGGGGAGTTGCTCTTTTTTAAATGAGTAGTAACCTTCGTTGGTTGAAGGGCCAGCGAATGAGAGAGAGAGGTGAAAATTCCTCGTTGCAAGTGTTAAAAGTTATGGCACTTTCGGGGTGGTGGTAGTGGTGGTTAATGTTGGATTTACTTTAGTTTTAGTGTGGCAGCCCTGGCTATATAATATATATTGTATGTGAGAGAGAAGCGGGGAGGGAAGAGCACAGGATGGAAGCAGTTGTCTGTTAGGGCAATTCAGAAAAAGCCATCCACACAATTAAAAGCTCACCATTGTTTTCGGAACCAACTGGCGTTTATTTCTTCTTGCCACGCTGTGCATGCTATTATTCCATCCTGTCTTCCTCCCTCTTTCTAACTGCGTTTTCCCTAAAACTGTCAAGCCAACTCCAGAAAGTAGCAGGACCCTTGGAAAGTGGTGGGAGATCTTGTGCAAACCGTTTGCCTTGACACTCTTCAGCAAGTGCCTTTCAGAAAAGCCATCTTAACCCATGTGGCACTTTGTTCAAAATTGCCACCCGTACCCCTGCTGGATCCCCTCTGGCTGAGGTTGTGTTGTTGTTATGTGCCCAGTATTGTGTTGTGCGTGAGTGCAGGGCTTTGGGATTTCCTGTGCCTGTAGACTGAACAGGCTCTAACCTGGGGCATCCTTGCTTTTAAGAGACATCTTTCCCAGTCCTAACATGGTATTCTGATGGACTTTTGTGCATGTGGGGAGGCCATTAAAATGGATTGGATTTGCTTCTAAACCAGTGCCCCACTATGTTTGCATTTTGCATGTGTTTAAAAGAAGTTGGGCAGTTTTGTTTAGGGGGGGAGAGAGACCCGTTTACTCATAAATAATTGGACTTAGTGGTGGCTTCTAATTAATTATGGGCTTCTAGCTATAAACCATCAACTTTTGAGACACAGGGGAAATAAAATGCCGAATGGCTGGGCTCATCTTCAGAGAACAGGACTGTTATACTAAGAGAAAGTGGCTTCTTTGCTTCAAGTGTTTTCTTTCTGTTGAGGGAGCTTGATTATTACCAATGGGTTTATTGGGACCCAAGAGTGTAGAGGAAGGCGGTCTCATATGTCTCTAGTTCTTCTTCTGCGGGATGGAAGATTCAGCTGAATCTGAAATCACTGGGTCCTACCAACTGAGTAAAGTATGTGCCAGTAGCTTAGGAAGATGGTTGACCTAAAGAATCCGGAAGGGAAAGTTTCAGTTTCCATGCCAGGGTTGCTAGTCTGCAGGATCCAGCCAATTTTGTCCTGTGTGATGTCTTTTTGACAGCAGTTCTCTGCACATCCCTTTCTGAGTCCCCAAATGTTTATGCAGACATCTCTGGTGATTTGCAATGTAGGGCAGTGTTAGGCTTCATTGTGAACCTGGAATTAAGAGTGTAATGTACAGGAAAGTCAATGTCAGGCTGCAGAATTGTATTAATCTGCAAAAAAAAAAGGGGGGTCCACCTTCAGTCAAGCAAGTCTAAGGTGACTATTTCTCATTTGAAAACTTGGCAGGCTATTGAGCTGTGACTGTATTAATGTCAAAGCCACAGGTCTGCTTATGAGAAAGATGCACAGTGGTTTGCAACAGTCTTCGGGAAACCTCGTTTTGATTTAGCACCTTCTGCTCACCCAATGGAGGGAGGCTGGTTGGGAAAGGGTGGGGGGTTGCACATATATACGGCAAAACAGTTTTGCACATCTCTCCCACATTGTTTGCTTTCACTTAATGAGGAACGGAAAATGGCATTGAAATTTGAGGGCTGGAGGGAAAGCTTAGTAAGGTAATCAAGCTCACGTTTAGTTACCTTATGGTGCATGGTGGTGTTTTATTTATTTATTATTTACATTTCTATCCCACCCCATACCTGGGTGTTTTGAAGCATTCATTTGCTCCACAAACCCTTCTTCTGGGTGTCTGGTGTCACGGTGGTTAAGATCACTAGGTTAGAACCCAGTTCAAATCCCCGCTCTGCCATGGAACCTCCTTAGCTCTTCCAGAAAGGGGTCAAAGAGCCTCACTGTCTTGTGAAGGCCTTGGGAAAGTAAAAGGCTAAGAGGGTGGACCCTGACAGCGAACCCAAATTGGAGCCCCTCAGTCAGTTGAAGTGGACCACAGGGCATCTCTGTGACAGCTAACCCAGTGCCAAATGTGTTCATCTGCCTTTAGTTCAACCCCATGAGTCCAAGAGGGAAACTCTGATGCCTGAGCAACTTGGAGTTTCCAGAATTCCATGCTCAGGCTCTTCATCTTAAGACAGAAGGATTCCAACAGCATTTGTTCTTCTGATCATTATTTTGTTCCACCTATATTCTGCAACCTTTCCGTATGTCCACTGATTGGACATTTCCCTCGGCAGCTTATAACTCAAGAATTTAACTCTACTTTCCTTTTCTTCCTTTCACTTTTCGATTTAGAACTGGCACACATGGGCATATTCCACTCTCTTCCAGTGGGCTCAGTTTTCATTGAGGGAGGTGTTGCATAGAATTGCTTGAAGAATTAACGTCAAGAGAATAGTTCTGAGATCACTCTGCATTCTCTCTAAATGTTTCTGGGGGGTGCAGTATCTCCACCGTGAGCTTTGAGTTGTGTAGAATTACAGCCTGAAGAGTGTCCTGAATCCCTTTAGTTCTCCCTTGCCTGACTTTGGGTCCTGTTTCTCTTACGCTGCCATGAACTCTGACCTCCTAGCTGCCACCTGCCACCCTCACCCCCAAGTTTTCTGAAATCACAGTGATTCTCTTTGTGGAGTTTGCCTTCATGCTTGGAAAGGGAAGGGGACTAAGCGCAGCACCTTTCCACTTTTTTCAAGTCAGAAATATTCCTGTTTGCTTTACAAATTGAAAAGACAAAGGATGGAAACTGGCAAGTGTACACGTTTTAGGTGACCAGTACTACTGAAGCGTCTGCACTTCATGGTGTGTACTGAACCTCTGAAGGAAGGCCAAGAGGTGGAGATAGATGGAGATGTTGCGAAGCACTAGACAAATTCTTAATTGAAATAAATACTCCGAGCCAGTTTGTTCTAGTGGTTAAGGAGCCAGACTCTTTTCTGGGAATACTGGGTTTGATTCCGCACTCCTCCAAGAAGTCAGCTGGGTGACCTTGGGCTAGTCACAGCTCTCTTCTGAGCCCTCACAGCCCCACCTACCTATCTGTTGTGGGGAGAAGAACAGAAGTTTTTGCAGCTCCTGAAATGGGTGAGAAAAGTGTGGTAGAAAAGGCAGCTCTTCTTCCTCTTCTTCCCGCTATGACTGTAAATGAGTTTTTAGAGGAGATAATATCAATAACAAAAACAGTCTTTTGGTAGAGAGAAAAACAAATAGTGGTTTTCCTAAGAACATGTGCTTATACACACAGCATTCTTTGACCAGTATAGTTTCACAGTGAAATGCAGAGTTCTGAGTTTCAGTTCAGTTGTATGATCAGTTCACTTAACAAAGCTCATCACATTATGTCACCAGTCTCACAGGGTCGTTGCAAGATGCAATGAGGACATGCGTTGATCTTTGCCGGGAGGAACCATCAAACTCTCCATATACATGTTAAGCAATTCATATTTGGAATTAGGCTTGTACTAATGACTTCAAATATTTAAGTATTTTTAAACACATCTGTATACTTTTTTTGAAAAAAGGCACCTCAAACGTGGCTTAAGAGATAGTAGCATGCAGATGTTGGTATTTCCATCCCATCGCTAATTCGCATTAAAGGTCAGATAATGCATTTTGGAAGTGTGTTTTTTGGCCTTTAGCATGGTTTAGGGTATTAACATGAGGACACTATCACATCTAAACTGATCTTGAGTTGCTTTAATTTGCTGGCTTTCTGCGGATGCTGCCGTGGTATCTTGTCGTCATACATACATTTTCTGCACCGGCAGTGTGAACTTCGGCAGAGAGATATTTCTGAAATACTAATAATACGTGTATGAATTACTCCTTGTTCCTTAATGACACATTTAAGATATTAAGGCTGTACATGAGAGGGGTTGGGGAGAATCAACTCCGTAGCCATATGGGTGTCTCTAAACAGAAGATTTGCCATTTGTTTGGGATTTGGGAGCAATTATGGAAAACTTTAAACAGCTTTCAGTTCTTAGCGGTCTGCAATTCTGCAGTGCTGGTTGGGAACACATTAAACAGTTGCTTCTCCTGCCATATGACATTCGGCGTGGCACATAACAGAGCTGGAGGTTCCCCAGTGCTCTCTAAAAAGGTGAAATGCACAGCAAAGCTCGGTGTTAATGAGGTGTTTCCCACCCCTTAACAACGAGGCAGCAAACAGAGGCAAACCTTTATCACCATTTAAACCACCTCTTTTTTAATATGGCAGGAAGCGGCAGGCTCAACACGATGATGCCCTTTTTATCTTCTGTAATAACCTCTTATCTGCTGCATGGATCTTAAATACTGAGGCTTGTCTCGTCTTTGGCTAATGCCATCATTTTAAAGCTGCAGGCTGTTATATGAATTGCATTGGGACCACTTGCTTAGTGGCCACAAGTGAAGATCACTTTCCTGTTTTGTATGTTTGCTGCTTGGAACATTTTGCAGGGTGTTTGTTTGTTTATTGGGAGAATACTCTTTGTTCTTTTATTGGCAAAACCTTGGTCTGACCGACTCTTCTCCCAGCCTTTTACTCCCTTGAAGTTCAGGTGGGTAAGTTCCTAGGGTATGTGTGGGAGCCATAAAAGCACTTAAATTGATAGCTGTGCAAGTATCCCTTATATAGCACAGGTTCTGTTTCCAGGGGCTCTTGCCCAATTGCTGGCTCCCTTAACAAATGGTTTTTAGTTACTGACAGGGCAAGCCTATGTTACGCATGGTGAAGTTTGCTTTTTTGCAATGCTGTCAAAGCGGTAACTCGGTGATAAAGAAACTGCCGGGAAAGAAGAGGGTAACCCCTGATATCTCCATAAAAGAAGGAAATGACAGACTCTAACTTGCTGATACCTGGAAATGGAAGCAAAAACATGCTGCCACCAGGGATAATTGTCCCAACTTAATCCTTAATCAGTATATGATAATGCTGGACAAGAGCCCTGAGGCCTTTTCACACTACAGCTGGTAGTCAGCAATTAATGAATGTCTGGGAAAGAGCATCCGCACTCAGTAGAGGCTGTCAGTGCCTCCAAGTGTGCCCTGCCTTCCCAGTAGTTCACTAATTGTTGATTAGGTGTGGAGCACTAAATCATGCTCCACACCTAAACCTGTCTTAGCCCTAAGCTTACCTGAGCCATCTGGGCAGCAGCCATCCGCACCTCTTTTGGTGCTCCAGGGGCGTCTAAGGTGCCACACAAGTGTGCTGGCACCTCAGATGATCACAGACACAACTGCGCATGCACAAAGCATAATCATTCTCATGGCAACTGCACTCATGCACCTGCAGTTGTGAAGGGTGCTGCAGCCAAAATGGTGGCACCCAGAAGAGGACCAGCCCCTCAATCGAATCAGGTAACTATTTGATCATTGGGGGGGGGGGGAATGACTGAAGTTGGCTAGTGCTCCAAGTGCGAGTGCTAGTCAACGTTGCTTCATCGTGCTCCTTTTCCATCCAGCAGTTGGGAAAGGAAGTGTGAAATTGTCCCTGGAGTCACACAACCTGCTTTTATCTCACACGTGTTCCCCTGAGTACTTCACTGTTTCTGGTGTTTGAACTAACGTGCAACTTGGTTGTGCTCTGTCCCTTTGTTTCTTTTATAGAGCTCAGTACATTGCCCTCCAATGAACACATGGGTTTGGATTCGAGCCTGTTGAACCAATTAGGGGGAACTCAAAAGTTACAAATTAAAACCAAGCACCCTGCCTGTCTGAAAACCAAGTTTAAATCTGAACTGAACAAAGGAGTGTTGGAACTAGCAAACACACACTGTTTGATCTGAGGGGTTCAAAACGTTCATGTTTGGGCCAAACATCCTGCCTGTTTGAAGAAAAAAGGCTGAGTTTGAACCATACACCATATTTAAATCTGCGTACATCTAGTGCAAATTTTAAGTCCGTGCCCGTCTCTTGTCCAAGCCATAGAGAGCATGGCTACAGATATTTGAATCCAAGTCTATTGCATTTGTGCCATCTTCTGTTGCGTGCACCCAGCATCCTGGCAAGCTGCTGGTGGCTTGAGAATTCTTTTCAGGGCATGGCACAATAATGGCATCTTCTGAACGCAGTGGGGGAAGAAAGAATTGTCTTGATGAAATCACACAAAAGGGCCTTGCTCTGGTTAGCGGTACTGTTTTCTTAAACATACAAGTTGTTTGATGCCTTGAAGCTCTTAACAGGGACAGGGAAGTTGAGAAATAATATGGGCTTGAAATGTTGAAGGCCGGAAGGATCCCTCTGGTTCTCAGCGCCCACTGGTCTGGCTGCCCAGACAAGCTGTAGAACATTTTTCTAGTCATTATTGAGATGGAACGGTGGATATGGTCATCTTTCCTGTGTTTGCTTTTTCCCCACAAGCCACTCCACTGGCATATAAACAATGGATGCAATCCTAAGTAGTGTTGTGCAAGAATATTCAAAATATTTATTATTTGACCAAATTCAGCCGAATTTGGACATTTGAATTCAAATAGAACATCCAGACATTTTGAATCATTCATATGAATAATTTGGACATTTGTACAGATACATACGCATTACATACGTATCCATATGCATCTTATTCGTCTCTGTATAGATACATACTGGGATGAAAACAGGATGTGTACAGGATAAAACGGGATGAGTACGGATATATACAGATGCTGTCGACAGTCATATCAAATACATATTGAATATTTGGACAAATAGATACGAATGTATTCGAATTGATTTTAATTTTAATGCATTTGTTTTTTTTCTCTATTCATACGAATTCAGACATTCAAATGTTCAAATTGAATATCAAAAATTGCATTCATGCACACCCCTAATCCTGAGCTCTTATTCTTGGAAGTGGGTGCAACTGGGTACAAAAGACTTCATTCTGAATGCAGACAGGGTTTCCTTGTTAGGCATTTGGATTGTCCTACCGTCTCTTTTGCTCCCCCATATAGCATCAGTGTAATTTTGACTAAGGTTTTAAGGGTGCTTATGGATCGCCACATGCAGTTTTCCTCCCCAGTTGCATCTGAGTGCATGATGTATAGATTAATGCATTTTCACTCATTCTCTTGCAATTCAGTATGTATATTGCACAAGTATGTATTTGCGCACACCTGCATTAGGTAATTAATGCAGATGTCATGGAACTGTATGCCTTTGATTTCTGTACAGACAAATGAAAGTGTGTGTGGAACAAATGGAAATAAACATTGCAAATAAGAACATTTTGACTTTCCCATTCCCGATGTTACACCCACAGTTATGTGCATGCTTCTGGGAGCATCCAGCAAGTATGTGATATAATGTTTCTGCTAGACTGAAACGAGCCTGAGTGTCATTTGCTGTAGCCTGTGAATGCAATAGAGGTCAGTAAATCCTGATCCTGAGGTACATACCTTTTTCATAGTAACCTATTTGTTGCCTTCAAACGGGGGAAGTATACATCTAAAACTACTGTGTGGGAAAAGGCCCTCTGAGGCCAGTGAAATACTGCAGCTGCTACAGAACAAAGCAACATCTAATCTTTATATTATTGGCAATAATAGCACGCAACTGCTTGACCACTTTTTTACTCATAGTACTTTCTATTTGAGACAGCAGGTTTTGGCTACCTGTAGTTGATTGTAAGTGCTGCGAAAATAAATCTCAGCTGTACCTGGAAAGTGAATGCCTTCCTACCTACTGGTCCCTCTCATCCACATGCTCACTTGTTGGTCTGATAGATGCCAATCTGGCTTTTTGCATCGTTCTTCTATTTTTCTAAGCATTTTTGATTGAGGAGGGGCAACAATGAATGTGGTGGATATTTGAATCAGAATAGACACCCACCCACAACACAAGGTATCTGATTAAAAAAGCGCATTTCAGCAAAGCAAAGTTAAGTTGTGTTCACACACAGTGAAAGCATCAAAGGTAGCTCAGAAATGCCACTATCACATCTTGTTTTCTCCTACCTCTAATGCATATTAAAGGTCAGAAAATACACTTCCAAAGTCCATTAGAGGTGGGATGGGAACACTAGCGTGGTTTCTGTGGTGCTTTTAAGCTGCTTTTTTTGTGAGTGTGAACACAGCCTTCAAATGTGGTATAAATAAACTATATTGTCTCGCTTTAATGTCCTCAGTACAGCTGAGCCAACAGTGTTGAACAGCCAAACATCTTCAGTAGTGGCCAGCTGAAGGTGTGAGATGGAGCCCTTTGTGAGCCAGTGTGGTCTTGAGATTAGAGTGTCAGATTCTTATCTGGTAGTCTTACTGTTCAATTCCGCACCTCTCCACGAGGCCAACTGGGTGACCTTGGGCCAGTCACAGCTCTTCTGAGCTCTTACAGTCCCACCTACCGCATGGTGTTTGTTGTGGGGTGGAGAACAGAAAGCTTTGGCAGCTGCTTTGAGTTGCCTTAAAGGGTGAAAAAAAGCAGGGTATAAAAGCCAAAGCTGCTTATTTCTTGGGTACATCTGCTTTCTGTTAGCTCTGGTCCTTAGAGAGCCAAACCATACATAACAGTTCGAACATGAGAGGAGGCCTGCTGGATCAGGCCACAGCCCATGTAGCCCTATCTCGCACAGTAGCCCACCAATTGCTTCTAGGCAGGCATTCTCAAGCAGAAGACAAAGGCACAACCTTCCCCTTGGCACAATCATGACATCTGTGCTGTCTGGCCTGTACTTAATTTCAGTATTGTTAGATCCTTGGCTGCTATTTTACTTTATTATTTTTCCAGATTGCAGTTTTGTCTGCTATCTTGAGTTTAGGGTATGTGTGCACATTTGTTCTCTTTATGCTAATTGTTGCTGATTTTTGTTAGACAGAATACAAACAAATAAATTGCACAGTGACACATGATTTCAGGCCGGCGGAGACATTCCAAGTCAGCCCTACAAGAGGACTATGGGAAGGTCTCTGACTGTGGGCCACCTATAATATACTGCCATAGAAGGATGCATTGTGAACAGAGAAGAATGGGGGCTGAAGTCCCAGCAGGTGTACCTAGATAAAGGCTTTATCTAGCACTTAGGGCGACAGTAAATGATGCCAGCATGCCTGTAGAACAGGTACTGAGTGTACGGGTGTTCCAGAACACTTGTATCAGTGTTCCATGTGCCTCTAGTCTCTAGTGCTTTTATGGAACAAGTCTCCTGCTTGTTGAATTTTCATTTTCAGGAAGTAAATCTTGCAATTCCGATCTAGTCTCCAAAAGAGGTAATGATTAAGTGGCCAACTATATATATATATATAAAGGGTAACTTTCAAGTTTAAATGTATCCCTGATCCCAGCTGAAGTGAAGCGTATTTTAACAGTAAAGTACTTTTTCTTGCGTCTGAATTCTGCTTTTCCTCTTTGCAACTGTCTTGCTGAAATTCAGAATGTAATCTTGGAGCAGGATTTACTTTGCCTTTTTTAAATACAAAAAAAAAATCAGCTCTATTTTTGTTCTTTCATTTTTGTTACATGCCTTCCCCTCTTTAGATATATTTCACCTCTATTCCCACAAAGTATGGAGCTCTCAGAGGCCCAAAGCCCGTTATGTGCAATTTCAAATTTGATACTGTTATATGAAGTGTAAATAGGAAGGAACGTGTCCTTTGCTTTCTGTGAAATAAACTTTGGACTGTTTGTTTCGACTACACCATTTGGCCTATGTGAGATTTGTAACAGGTCTATACGCTCCAACCTCACTCAGATTGTTTTGGCATTCCTTTTAAAAAAATTACTTGCTTTGTTCACCTGAGAAAATAGAATGTCATCCCTGTGATAAGAGAGAAAGACTTTGTTCATACTAAGGGGAGAGAGATGCTCACAATGACAGCATGGTGACTATTGTGGAACTGCTGTCCAAACGTGGATGGCATTGTCCTGGGACATGTGGACCCGTCCAAGTGACGGACCACCCCAGGTGAGCCATTCTCACTGGAGAGCCCAGAAGAGGTAAGTGCAGAAACAGCCTTAGATGGATTTGAAGAGCATTTAGAACTGTCAGACCCAAGGAGAGATGTCTGTCAAGGTAGCAGGTAGACTGCTAACTTCTTTGTTGGTTGGATGTACATCACACTGGATCTAAAATCACTGCGCTGGTATTCACTTTAAGGTATTCACTTTAGCTTATAAAGCCTTAAATGACTTAGGCCCCAAATATCTAAAGGAACATCTCCTCCCATATAAACCTGCCCGTGCCCTAAGATCTACCTCTTGGGAGTCCAACCACCTGTAGTAGTTAAGGGGAGGGCTTTCTTGGTGGTAGCCCCCAGGTTATGGAATAATTTCTCCTTCCAGGTGTGCCAGGTACCCACATGGTATGTGTTCAGAAGACCAGTGAAGATGCACCTCTTTGTCCTGCCCTTCAACGGAAGGGACAACATCCCTGCCCTATATAAACCTTTTCATTGTTTTAGTCATACTTTTAAATGTTTTTATTGTGATATTACTATAACCTGCCCTGAGACCTTCTGGTATAGGTCAGGATAGAAATATAAACAAACCTCTGTTGCTTCATAACAGATATGAGCCATTTGCAGGTTAAGAGTTTATGATTGGTATAACAGAAGCAGAACCGTGGCATGATTGCTTATGCCTATCTAAACCTGGATCCAGTCTGTTGCGGCCATTTTGTGTGGCACACCTGGGGAGCCATTCTAGGAAGCCTTGATACTGAATCAGATGGCTTTTAGGAGGAATTCTGTGTCAGAGCCACATTTTTCTGATCTTAAGTGCGAGTGGCTACTGAGTTTCTTTTAAAACAATATCTGGAGTCATTAGCGAAATGGCTACCCCATAAATGCTTTGGCCTGTAGATGTTGCACTTGTGGGACTCAATTAAAGTTGTGGTCCAAAATATTTGGAGGGCAGTAGGCAAATGAATGTTGCTCTTAAATTGGCTGCAAATCGTAGCTGCTCAAATGTTTGTTGGGCTTTAATTGATTAAAGGCTATAGGCTAGTTTACCTCTAATATTTGAAAATTAAAGATCAGGCAGGAAGCAATAAATGAATGAAATTACACCGCACAAGCAAAAAAGGAAGGGAAATTGGCAGCTGTGAATTCCTTCAATAGATGTTCTAGAAGCATTCTTTATACTATGCTCAGAACTCCTATAGCCCTCTTAGGCATAGGGCAGGATAAAAAGGACACTTTGGTTACATTCACACCTATGTTTTAATCCGGTTTCAGTCCGCTTTCAGAGTGAGGGAGCACATCAACAAAATGACTAGCTGTTTACTCTCAAGTTTATCAAATCCAAGCGTGGATTTTCTGAACTGGATAATGCAGGAAGAACACAGCTTGACACTTTGCTGATGTATTCTTTCACTCCGAAATTGGACTGAAACTGGATTAAAACTTAGATGTGAACACAGCCTTTTAGAGATTTTCCTTCTGGGGCTAATGGCTGCCCACTGGTGCCTCCTTTAATATGGGACTTTGGGAAGTGGATTAAGGAACCTAAGGTTGGAGGAACATGGAAGATTTGCACTGGTTAGCAACACAGTTTGGAGAAAAACGTATCTGAGGAATTTCATTTAAAAATCAAAAAACAAAATGATTCTATTGAGGCTTCTGCAACCTATTTTTTGCATCACCCAGTTGACTTCTTTCTTCTTCTCTTTCTAGGTATACAAATGCTCTCTGTCCAGCCAGACACCAAACCGAAAGGTTGTGCTGGCTGCAACCGTAAAATCAAAGACAGGTATCTTCTAAAGGCCCTGGACAAATACTGGCATGAGGACTGTCTGAAATGTGCCTGTTGTGACTGCCGTTTGGGAGAGGTAGGCTCTACCTTGTATACCAAAGCCAACCTTATCCTCTGTCGCAGAGATTACCTGAGGTAGGCCTTTGCTCTTTCTGCCTTCTTACCACAAACAACATTTCACTCTCCATGCTGTTTTCTGTTCCATTGTACAGTGTTTTGCATAAACCACACATGTCAGGCTGTATGTGAATGTGGCTATGGGGAATTTGCCACACAGGTGTGCACTGTGGCGTGGTTCAGCATGAGCCTTGGAGCACAGAAACAGCACATAAGCCTGCAAACACTGCCTTGAGTCCTTATGCCTACATGACTATGTATAACTTTTTTTTCCCCATCCGTGCCAGGTTTTAAGGAGCATCTTTTCTTTTAGTAGGAATGCTAACAAATTACTGCAGAAGGTTTTGATCGTGTAGTTTTATTTTAAAATAAAAGTTCACCCCAGTTTGTAGAAGTAGTGTTCACTCCTGTGTTTTTTGCCTTTTCTAATTTTTAAATAATGAAATATATACAAAACATGTTATGAATTCTGTTTTTCCCCATTCTTCCTTCCCTTCACCCCCATATCCCACAGCAAGAAGTCAGATTCATATTCCATAATTTCCCCTATTGGACATTGTCCTTACTGTTTCCTGTATCAGTGAATTCCTTGTTTGTCTCCTTAGATGGTCTATTACTCTTCTCTGCTGGTGGTGTTATAAGGTGACCCATGTATCTCATTCTTTTTTTCCCTTAGATGATCAATTCACATTTGGTCTAGAATGTACCTATACTATTCATTTATTTTCCTGTCCTCTAGACCTCCCAATATTTCACTATTACTCCCTTAGTTGCCATCAATAGTTGGTGCATAATACAGTGGTTATCTTTTTGTATGTCCCCACGTATCTCTAGTGAAATTGGAACATGTGCTTTGAATTCCATTTGCGTCCACCAAAATTAAATCTAAATTATAGTCACTTGCACTTAAGCAGATGTATGTCAACTGCAGGCATTGTGTAGGAGTCCTGATCAAGGTATACATTAAAACAAGTGAAATTTCCAGTCTTCCCAGCCTGTCCTTTTACACCCTTTGGCCCTATAAGCAGTTCAGGGGCAGCAGATACACTTCTCGCCATGCTGATGATGAACAGGTCCTTTGTAGAGCTGGCACCAGCGTCATGACAGCTGAGACATGATGATGGGAGATAGGACCCATCCCAAACGTATCCATCCTTTCTAAACAGCAGATATGATGTGTTAGATTAGGGGTTCCTGAAGTATTAGATTGTGACCCACTAATGAGTCTCCAAGAGGTTTTGGTGGACCACAGCAAAACAGAGGTTGGTCCAGAAGATCCGAAACCAAGGACATCTGTCCGTGCAGACACTGTCCAGACATGCAGTCAACTGACTCCTGGCTAGTACACAAAGTAGGTCACCAAATCTCCAGATTAGTGGGTCACAGATAGGGAAGTGCAAGGATTGTTTTTCATGTTCACTTTGCATCGAAGTGGATGTGAAGGAAATTTGCATTCATATCAATAGAGACACTTCGAATACAGTAGGATTCAAATCCGCTGTGAATGCTCTTTGAATGTAGGTTGAATCTTCAAATCCCTCCTGCCCATCACACCTCAGAATCCCCTCCAGATCTGTGCCAAATCCACTTTGAATCCAGTCTGAATCTGTTGCAGATGTGACTTGGCAGCCACTTTGCCTCTTTGTGAATATAACAAAGCATCAAAGGAATGCTTCACATTTGAATGTCAATCTTCAAATATACCCAATATTCAATTTGAATGTGGAATGTATGGATTCGTATGAATTGAGAACCTGATGAATAATCCATGCACATCTGTAGTCACAGATCACTAACGTTTGAGAAACCCTGAGTTAGATGACACTTGACCTTTTGCCAGAACAATGATTGGTTGTAATGATGGTCTTTTTAGATGGCCCATAACCCCAATTTTGCTGTACCTGCTGAGGGAGGGAAGATAACTCTTAGGCAAATGGCTCTCAAAATAATAGTAAAAAAGTTGTGTGAACTAGGATACTCCCAAGTATCCTTTTGTCACACTTTGATGAAGTGAAAACTCATTGCACTGATCACTCAAAGTCTTTCTCTGGATTCTCATTGGAATTCCATTGAACTGGGCTGTGGGCAGAACCTTGGCCCTTCCTGCACTTGGCCTCTTTCTGGAGTGTATCTCAGGATACCAGTCTACTGGCCACAGTCTAATGGAGACTATGTCAGGGTTCACCTGTGGCCTTCCATAGTCTGAACTAGCATGCAGATAGCAGGTCCCTGTTCTGGGGTATAGTCCAGAATAAGGCCAAGTGCAGAAAGGCCCCTTTTCTGTAGGTGAACCCAGCTGTAAGGATTCTCTGTGGAGGTGCTGAGTAACTTCCACAGTTGCAAGCATTTTCTCATACTTTTAAACAATCTTGTATTCTTGTGCCTTCTGGGTTTCCACCCTCTTTTGTCAGGTATTTTCTTTTAAGTCAAGTTGTATTGCTCTCTCTATTGGTCTAGTGGTTAGGGAGCCGGTCTCTTATGTGGGAATTCTGGGTTTGATTCTGCACTCCTCCACAAAGTCAGTTGGGTGATATTGGGCTAGTCACAGCTTTTCTGAGCTTTCACAGTCCCCACAGTGTTCTGTTGTGGGGAGGAGAACAGCAGGTTTGTCAGCCATGTTGAGTTCCCTTAAATGGGTGAGAGGTGGGGTAGAAAAGCCAACTCTTCTTCCTCTTCTTCTCTTCATTTATTGCAATGCTTACCACAGGTTAGTTTAGTTAAAGCCACTAGCTGTTTTGGAGCTTTTAGGGTTTACATGTTCTAGTCAGTTATTGTTCTAGTTAGGTTCCAGAAAACTACAGTGTAGTGTGAAACACATTTTTCCTCAAGAGTAGTAGCATCTCTGAGATGGTTGCCCTTCATGAAGTCAGTAACATCATGTAGAATGAAACTCAGACGTGTCATCTTGCCAGGCCAATCAAAATAGTATTTTATTTAATTGATATTTCTGTTGTGCTGTATACCCAAAGGTCTCAGGGTAAGTCACAATAAAATCACTATAACTACTCGTAAAGATCCCCAGCCTGTGGTCTCTTTCCCACTCTCCTCAGGCGAGATGGTTCATAGCTTCCTAGCAGTGGTTGGATGAGAGGGCGTTTCTGGGAGGAAGATGGTGGAGCAACCCAGCCTGCTTTCTCTTCTCCACTCCTCTCAGGCCTTTCAAAACTGACATGAGCTCCCTTTTGTGAGGCAAGTGGAGAAGAAACAATTGCCAGAGACTGCTTTTTCTTGAAGTGAGCAGATCTTCGATCCGTGGCACTTTTGTCCCTACTCAGAGTAGAGAAGTCTTTCCTTCCAGTTGTTGCTTCTCTGATCACTGCATGGGTCAGAGCAGAATGCACTTGCTTGTGCTGGGGTGGGCATCTTTTAAACCACAAATGCTTTTGTGCCTGATTTTGGGTAGGGACAGAATTGGAGCATTTGATATAACACTGTAGCAGTTGTGTATAGAATGCTTTGCTTTGGGTGGCATTCCTGCGGTTGGACAGGAGAGGTGGGTGGATCACAGAATGATGCTGGGGCATTGTATGACACTAACCTGTAAATCTTTCATTCTTCAGTTTGTTTTTACTTGTAACTACCAGTTGGGTTGCCCAACTATGGCCCTCCAGATGTTTCCAAAGTACCACTCCCAGCATTCTGTCCCAGGATAGTGGCAGTTATAGTTCAGGAACATCTGGAGGAGCACAGTTGAGCACTGCTGCTATGGATGCTTTTCAGAGACCTTTTGTTCTTAAAACCAGTTTTAACCCGGCATATTCCAAAGGAAGTGGTTTAAAATCAAGATGTGTGATTGATGAAAGAACCAAATCAACCTCCTAGGTTGTACAGCTTTCTAAAACTGGTCTGCAATGCTGGTCAGGCCAGGATGCCCTGCTGTCCAACATAGAACCATTGAATCTTTCAGGAAAAGTGTGTTGGATAGAAGAGAATTAGCCAAGGGAGAAGGCGCTGTCTTCTGAGAATGTTAAGGGAACTGCATGCTTGTTGGACAGAAAATTCTGTGTGATATTGTAATGATGGGAACATTATCTTATTGCAACCATTAGGCTTACAAGTTGTAAGTTGGTGTGCTAGGAGTAATAGTTGCCAGTAACATGCCAAAGACTGCAAATCAAGACAGGGCCTTTTGGGGGCACTTAAGCAAAAGGAACAGCCCAGATGCTCCACAGCTTAGCTTTATTCCACCACCCATCCTTCATACTGCTTCCAGGTAAAGGAGTTGCCTCACTGAGTTGCCAGTGACCAGCAGTTGCCACTTCAAGTTGATTGCTTCCAGATGGGAACACTGGCAAAATATAGGAAAGTTAATAAACATAAATATATGTGAATATAAATGACAAAAGAAAACATAATATTAACAGTGAATACAAAAGAAAAAATTAAAGCCATGCAATGTAATTTACCTTTCCCCTTCTTCTAAACTGGACTGAATAGTGATATCATTCAGTGTCTCATATTAACTAGGATGTTTTATCCACACACACAAAAATTTCAGGAACACTTATGCCCAGTTTAAGTATCAGTTACCTTTGGGATGGGACTGGTGTTTGAAATGTACAGTAGATGTCTGCTCGGTCCCTGGTCTTCCCTTCTCTGGGGCAGATTCCCAGGGAAGTGAAGATACAAAAAGACCCTCAGGTTAATGTTAATGTTTCCTGCTTTTTGGCAGTAGTTGGATCTGGGTAGTTACACTGCTTTTTTTAGACAAACAGCTACCCACGTCACCCCATGCAAAGGTGTGTGTTCCACTGCAGTGATAGCTGGGACTAGACCCATGCGTGCACATTGTCACAGTGTATGCTCCTTTCTGTACTCCTTTCCCTGGAACCTTAAGTATACACCTAAATTTTAGTAACTCCATTCAAATCTCAGTTATTTAGAAGCTTTGCAGGAGGAAAGACATTTTTGTCATTCTAAAAGTTCTGTGCCTGCAAAATGTGTAAATAAGGGCGAGTTCCCATTTAAGGAAAAAAATGGAATGTTCATTGAGATTTACAACGGCATTTGCATGGATATGTAAAGCACGTTAAAAGGAAGCAAAGAGCATCTGGCAATCGGATTCTACCACGATTTTCTGTCCCCACTCTAAACACTTAAAACGCTTCCAAAAACGGATTGGGGAAAGCGATTCTTTCCCCTGTTCTCCCCATTGCCCAGGGCACATGGCAGCAGCAGCAAGACCCGTTTGCCCATTCACCTCCACAGCCACCATCCTCAGCAGTGGTTCCCTCCGAAAAAAGCACCCTTGCTTTGCTGCCACTGCTGCCTGCACCTACAGCCTTAAACATTCACACAACTCCCAGAACCTGCAGCAGCTTTCCTTCCTTTCCCTTTCTAAAGGTCAGAACTTTTAAAGAGCCAGAACTGTGCAGAATTGCAACATTGTTATCAGGTGTGAAGTGGGTAGATTGCTACATTGAAACTACTGCTGTATCTTTTAACTGAAAGGGCTGACCTGCAAGGTGAAACCCCATCCATTTCATGATGTATTTGCCCAAATACTGCTCTAGTGTTCCCACTACAGTAAGGAAGAAGCGTTTTAAAAGCCAAACCCGGAAAAAAAAACCCTGAAAAATCAGACGTTTATTTATTCCATTTCAAAGCCAAATAATCCTCAAAATACTCCTGAAACTTATTGCCAACAGGGACAACGAGGATCCAAACTGTTTTTAAACCGTTTTATTTGACTGGGGGTGGAAACAGCAAGGATCCAAACCATTTTAATGGGAACACAGCCTAAGAGTGCTAATATCAGCCATTGAATTTGAGTGTGGTCTCTGTTGGCTGAACTTGAGTGCAGGCCTACAGGGGTTCTGTAGGGGATTGCAATAATGATAGTCAGCTTTTCCACAACTGAGACACTAAAGAGGCACTGCAGGTGGAATGGATAACAGGAGTGGTATTGTGGTTGTTTCCCTGACTTCAATTGCACTAGACAATTTGAGAATGAATTTATTCTTTCACTCTGTTTCATACCTTAGCCAAAAATGCATTTGTTTCTGAGACTTAACTCTCTTGTAATTTGAGAACCCCCTTGCTCCTTCTGTGCAGATCTTTTTGGGCATCTTTCTGCTCCAGCTACAGTTTGAAAGTAAAGGAGGAGAGTAGAAGATCATGTGAAGTTCCACCTTCAACAGTTAGCAAGGACCGGTTTTTGGTTACCTCTATATACATTATGATAACTTTAAATTGGCAGATGCAGAACTGCGTCTGTGGTTTGATATGAATCCTCTTTTTCAATAAGGAGTCACATCCATCTCAGAGATATCAAAGAACTAATTTATGTCCTTTTTAAATCTTGACTTTTTCCCTCCTCTGGTCTTCACTTGTTCAGATTTGTAATAATGCATTAGATTAATTATTGTTACAACCTCCCCATCCTTGAATGAAGCTGGAGGTGGTAGACAAAAGTACTTAGGTTTTGTTCGTCAGAGAGAAGGTTTAGTCTTCGTGTTTGCTAATCTTCTCTAATCCACCTTTTCTAGTGCAGGATGTTCAGGAGAGATGGGAGGGACAGACTGGTGTGTGAACAACCCCACCTCAGATTTTTCTAAGCCGCCTCAGAGATTCTTTCTTTTTTCTGTGTCCGGGACCTTTCTTTTGTACTTCAGCATATCTGAGTGGGGTAGGTTCACTACCATTCCCTGTACCATGACTTCTACCACCTCCCTGGAGATCTGTACTACCTTGGTGATGGAAGCCATTTTTCTGCCTTGCCTCTACCTCATTTAAATTTTAAAAATGAGCTAATTTGAAACTTCAGCCCATCTCTTCTCCAGATGAGCTGTAACTAGGGAGGAATAAAGCTGCCGGCTTATATGAATATATGAACTGGCATCTGTTCTTGGGTTCAGGCCCCTTTTTTTCTGATCAAGCTTTGGATCTTCCCCATCCTGTGTGCTTGGTTATATTTAAATGCGCTATTTATGTTAAACTTCAAGTTGATGCACTTAATATAATTGCAAGCAGTCATTTGCCTCATTGCACCCATACGTACTTAGTTATGCACTGAACCCATAAGAAGAAATCTCCATTTTTATGCTAATCTCAGAGACAGTTAAGTGTACTTCTTGTAGGCAAATATGCTTTCATATTTAGTCACTGGCTTGATAGATATGAAGAGTAAATTGCATATGCTAATGATCAGATTAGGGTTAGGTTTCAGCATAACAGTACCCCATTAGCAGAGTTCTGAAGAACCTCTTAATGATATTTTTTAGCTACTGGGAACACTATGTTGCATATACCTATGTACTTCTAATTTGTAGCTTCACATGAAATGTATGTGGGGTAAAAAAAAATCCTTGCTTCAGTTTTCTCTTGTTCTTGGTTGGAACTCTTTAATCTGAGGATTTATCAGTTGCAGGGCTGGGGGTTGAATGCCACTTTCTGGAGAAGTCATGTTTCATTATTAAGCTGTTTTCTAGTCTGTAATGGGAGCGAGTTTGGTCTAGTGCGGTGGTTCTCAACCTTCCTAATGCCGTGACCCTTTAATACAGTTCCTCATGTTGTGGTGATCCCCAACCTAACCCTAACTCCCAACCATAAAATTATTTTTGTTGCTACTTCATAACGACCCCTGTGAAAGAGCGGATTGACCCCCAAAGGGGTCAAGATCCACAGGTTGAGAACCATTGGTCTAGTGGTTAGGGAGCTGGGCTCTTATCTGGGAATACCGGGTTTGATTCTGTCCTCTCCACGAAGCCAGCTGGGTGACCTTGGGCAAGTCACAGCTCTTTGCTGAGCTCTCACAGACCCATCTACCTCCCAGGGTGTCTGCTGTGTGGAGAAAGATCAAAAGCTTTGTCAGCTGCTTTGAGTCCCCTTAAATGGATAATAAAAGTGGGATAGAATAGCCAACTCTTCTTCCTCTTTCACCGTGTCCTGTTATCCCTTCCCCCCAAAAATAACTAGAATGAAAAATACTTAAAAATTTGCATCAAACTGAGCACAAAAGCACTGGATCAAAACCCAGTTGGTACTCATCTGCAACTGGAGGAAATTTTCCACTAAAGCTGTGATTGGACACAGCAAAAAAAAGCAGCTCTGAGGAGGCTTCAAGGTGAGGTTGTTCACACGCCAGTCTGCCCCTCCCTTCTTTCCAAAACACTCTGTGCTAGAAAAGGTGGATTAGAAAAGGGTTGGAAACACAAAGGCCACACGCTGTCTCTCTGAAGCACCCCTTTAGTTATGTCTGGCTGCAGCTTGAAATATATAAGGATTTGTGGTCCAGATTGTTTTGGAGCATGTTAAATGTGTAAAGCCTTTGCTATACAAATCAGAATTTATGGATTAATCATTGGGCCACATCAAAACAAGTGGAAAAAATCTCCCTGAAAATATAAACAAATAAAATTATGAAGAACAAGAAACGGAGTAATGTTCCCATCCCCTGTACATGACACCACATTCTGCTCTAGATATACTTTATTTTGGTGTATGTACCCATTAAGGTTCAATAAAGCAGATTCTACTTTTGTCTTGGTCATAATCAGATTATGTGTTTATTTATATCCAGTCCTACAGTTTTATGCCTTTCAGTGCAGCTTAAACAGTTAAAAATGTGATGAAATCACTACAAAGCCAGTGGAAACCCTAATTGAAAACAGCAAATTGAGGAGTTGCATTGTTCATAAGAAAACGTAGCACCAGTTTGCTTCACACAGGGGAAATCTTGTGTGGTTTAGGAATCTTTCTTTTCCTCAAAAAACCCAGGAAAAAACCAACCTTCCAAAATACTATATTTTTATTGAAAAGATAAAACCCACCATTGGAACCCAAAATATTTTCAAAGGGGTTGGTTGGCTACTGCATGATATAAAATGTTAGTAGATTGATCTTTCTCCTCCATTTATAATAGAGGTCAAGGGTGGTTCTGAGTGACCAGCATTGGATTTATAGAACTAGTTTACAGGATTCTGGTCTAGAGCCAGTTGTTTTCATGTGGCAAAGATAGTTTCTTTGAAAGTTTTTTATCTTCTCATCTTAAGTTCCCTAAATACTTCTGAACACCAAACAAAACAAAAGCAAAAGGCAGACCAGTCCCCTAGGCCCCAACATTTACTTTAAAAAAATTATTTCTTCCATTTTATTTTAACTAAGTGGATGGGAACAGAACGTTCTCTCTGCGATGGCCTTGAGGAAAAGAAATGTCTTTAGTTTACATCTTCAAACTGGTGATGTAAAATTTCATAAGGATTGTGCTTCAGGTAACCGCAGTAGGAACTCTGCTTCTCTTGCTACTGTCCTGGATAATTCACAATCTGTCAAACACCTTGGTCCCAAGTTGTGGGTGCTGTTGTGCCCTTAAAAAACAACTAAATAAAGGCTGTGATTAGATACAGCCAAAAAAAACATCTCTGGTACACATCTGAGGTGATTTAGAGAAGGCTTTGAGGTGGGATTGTTCCCACACCAATCTGCCCCTCCCCTTCTAATGAATGTTCTGTGCTAGAAACAGTCTGTTAGAGAAGGCCTGGGAACATGTCATGAGAGAGATACAATACTGTTTCTGAGGCGTCTCTTGAGACACCGCTGAGGTGCCCCTTACATTATGTCAGAACACAGGCAAAGAATTTCTTGACCATCACTTAGCCTAGGTCAGGGACCCTCAAACTACGGCCCGCAGACCATATGCGGCCCACCAAGGACATTTATCTGGCTTGCCGGGTGCTTTTGCCATCACTGCCTGTCCTGCTTAGAAATTTGTTCATAGTATTTTGTTTGTTTTTAATGGCCTCCAATGGTCTGAGGGACAGTGAACTGGCCCCATTTAAAAAATTTGAGGACCCCTGGCCTAGGTTTTGCTGGTTTTGGTGACTGAGCCAGTGCTGAAGGGGAAGAGGGCAGAGTGATCTGAGATCTGAGTCAGTTTCCGGGTGATCTGTGAGAGAAAATGTTTTAAGAACTGAGTCCTAGTAACCAGCCTAAGTTGCATCCAAATCAGTAAAAAATGTAATTCTGTCAGCTGAGAACAGAAGCCTGACTAATTCGGAGTTGTGTTTTCCATCAGAAGTTGACACCTCTATGCCGGAGAAGTTCGCTGCATTGGTGTGATTATTTCCCTCCACTGTGCCTCAAAAATCAGGCTTCAGAGGCATGATGGCTTTGAACTTGGAGTCAGCATAGAGCTGTCAGGACTTGTAGCTATGATAACCCAATCCATTAATTTACCTCATTCCTTTTTTAAAAAAATAGTGAGAGACATCTTCTTGTAGTAAATTTCATTGCATTGATAAGCTCCTAGCATGCTGGAAATGAAGATTCTTTCCATGACTTTTATTGCTATCTTTTCTGTACACAGAAATTGAATTCAGAGGCTTTGTAGAATATTGCTGTTTTGGTCAAACAGCTGCCTCTGGCATTCATTTGTGGTTTTGTTGTGGACATGGGTTTTGTTTCCTACCCTGTAAGACAATTTTCTTTGTTTTAAGCTGTATCTGAGGGGTACAACAGCTGGACAGTCAAGGGTCACAGGTTCAATCCCAGCATCTGAATTCAAGCAGCTTTGGCAAACAACTTAGCTTTGCCAAGGACATTGCACAAGTAGTTGATGTTTTTCACTTGCTCAATCTACTATGAGCCACAACTAAGACTTTTCAATAGTGATTTAAGAATTTCTATGCCGCCTTTCACCAAAAGGCGCCAGGGCAGGTCACAATAATAAAAAGATAAAATATGTAGAATGTTCTTAAAACATATTTAAAATACAGTAGAAGCTGCTCCTTTAATAGAAGGCATTTCATGAAGAAGACGTTAGTCGAAAGCATCAAGGTATTTGGACAGAAATTTAGAACGTGGTTCCAACTCCACCCCAACAATTTGGAGCAAAACCAGCAGGAGACATGGTGGTGTTCAATACTATGTTGTTTCTTTGATTTAAATTGTCCTCAGTTGATCACCGTCTCAGAGGAGAAAAGTTCATTTTGCACATTTTAGTACCTAACAGTGTGTGCCATTCGTATTAAAGTAGGAAAAATGTTGCCCACTCTGGTGTGTAAGATTCCCGGGCCAAATCCATGCACGTGAAAGTGCCCTGTGGTTGCTTTAAACCAATATGGGGAAGTATTGTTCCTGGCATACTATAAATACTGAGTGGGTTTTTTCAACAAGAAATCCAAGACGCATATTTAACCCTTCAGGATGCATTTGGAAATCTGTTTCCTTTTCAGCGAGCTTTACTTCAACATGCAAGTTTAATCTCTGGCGCCTTGTCCTTTCTGAATGGTTTTCTTTATTGGTGTGTTGTGCCTAGAAAAATCACTCTGCTGATCCTGACCGACAGTCCTCACTTGTTCTCCTCCTGGTCCCCTTCCACAGCCTTCGTGCAAGTATGCATCCCGTAGCCAAAGACCATGCAGAATTTAGGGGTAACAGAAAAAAAGGGGGGGAAGAGGTGGGGTGGAGAGAAGGTACAGAGAGAAGTGGAGACAAAGTCTGTGATGGAATTGCATCCGATCACAGATGGTACAGGGAAGACAATGATGGAGAGGAGAAAAGTACCCTATCATTGGATTGAGGCTGGGGAGACTTAAAAGTGTGGACAAAGGAAGACAGTCTGAGTGAGCACTAAACTAGATGGGTTAATCAACCCAATAACAGGTTGAATCCCCTGCACCTCTCAGAACCCTCTGTAAAAATGACAACAGTCCTTCCATCTATGATGTGCTGAAGTCCTGAGTATTCCAAGTCTCTATCTTCTATACCTTGTTGTGGGTCAGGGAGACTCTGGACTGCCTTGCCCCAATTCATTCAAATTGGTTCAACAGTTTGTGGGCGCAACTTGGGTCAAGCTTGAACTGAACTTCCAGTGTCCGAACTTGAACATCCCCTGGCTATCGTGAATTTAAACTCTATACTCTCTGGAGTAGTGTGCAGATGAGAGATTCTGTCCTTTAGATGTCTTCGGTATGCGATATAAAAGCATCTTTTGGTTCCTAATACCAACAGGCATCATAAAACACAGCTTGGAGAATGAAACTGAGTTAGAAGTGAATTCCTGATTGGCAGTGTTGAGTTGTGGACAGATCCTGGTGACAGTATGGACACACCCATGGAGTCTTCCTGGCAGATACAGAAGTAGCTTAGTATTATCCTCTGAGGAAATCCCTTGCCCCTTTGTGCTTTCCCAGCTGTTTTGCTTACCTGTGGAATTGCAGTCCATCTCAGCAGTATGTGCACTGGGATAAAAGAAAATAAACTATAAAATAAAAGCTGCAGATGTGCAAGAAACTTGCAGATTAGTACGGAAACCAGTTAAAATGGCTGTGCATATGAAAGCTTGTGAGATTGACACAGGCCAGAAAGAGATCATTTCATCTTTACCTGTGAGCCCTTTGCTCCCCTCAAAATCCACCCGCTTGGCTGAATAACATTAGTTTACTGCAAACACTCATGATCCAAAATCACTCCTGGTTGGTTGTTTCTTTGCATCTAGTTCAGCTGTGCACGCTTTGTACAGTACCAGATAACTTTTCTGAGCAGCTGCCTGGCAGGGAGCTGTATAGCTCTGCTGCTGAAGTTTAGTATCTGGCCATGTGGTAGAAATAGATGAATGCCTGGCAAGTATAGGTAATTCAGTTGCATTAACTAATGAGCTTCATCAAATGCAATGGAAATAGGAAAGTGCAGCTGCACAAAGCTAGTAGCAATGTAGGTCAATCACCCTTTTCACTTCAGGTTTTTAACTAGGCATATCCTGCTGAGCTACCAATGAGTACAAAGTGCTGTTTCATTTCCAATTTAATTTTGGCAGCATTTTACCAAAGAGCAGCTATTCACTCTTGCTCTCACGCACAGCTAAATTATTTGTGCAGTTTGAGACTTTCTTCAACTCGGGAGATACTAAATGTTGGAGTGTGTGTATCTTATCGAAGATTATGGCCTCTTAAAAAAAAAAGTATTTTATAAAAATCCCTCTCTTCATAGAAAAAATTGAATTAGTATACTTTCTGCTGCTGTCATAATAAATATTCCAGTAAGGAAAAAATGGCTTGACTATAGAGAGGATTATAAAGCTGAATATAGGAGAAGGGTATTTTCCTCCTTTCTTTTTTAAATACTGTACATCTTGAGGCTTACACTGGCCTGATCATTAGACTTGTAAATTTATTGCAGGCTTTAAGAGTTTGTCTGGAAAGAAGAGACTCTTATGGCTGATGCTAAAGTGGAGGCCTGGTACAGAAAAATGGGCCAAGTGCAGATATTTTAGTATCTCCAGGAGGAATCTCAAATAGTATTCAACTAATCACCAGAGAAGCACAATTGCTGACTTATTTGTTTGCTGTATTTTTACCCTAGCCTTATACTTGTAAAAGACTCTAAAGAGCAACTTATAAAATGGTAGTAATAGAAGACAAATCCTCAACCATCCAGATGGGAGAAATATACTGCCATTATGGTGGTATTATGGTGGGGCTGCCTCACCTATTGTAAGCAACCCTAAAATATCCTGGGGTTTTTTTTTTCCTTCTGAGCACTGGCCACTGGTTTTCCATCAATCATGCTTTTTAGGCTGGTCACTTACCTTCTGGATAGAGCCACAATTGTAGCTTTGTTCAGTACACATGCAGAGAAGCTGAAACAAGCCTTTGTGCATGCATGGAAGTGAAGGCAAGCACATCTGGAAACTCCAAGGCCCGGATGACCGAAAAAGCGGGTGTTAGTAGCTTTACTAACTTAACATGGATTTTTGAAATACGGACCTCTATTTCGGAGGTCCAGTGCGGAACCACCCTTTCAGAGCGTGGAACTGCAAGTGGGTCCCAGTATGCAGACGTTCTTGTGGCATCTGGACAGGATGAAAGGCATATGAAAATTTGACATTTCATACCACTTGGATATGTGAAAATTACTTGGATATGGTATGGTTTATTTATTGGAAAAGTGCTCTATTCAGTTATGAGAATTTTGCATGGGTAAAAAAATAAGACATAATCTCCCAGCAGGAACAGTTTCTACAGAAAGGAGAGCATCCCAGTTTCTTCATAGGAAACCAGACTGCCTAATCAGTGCCATTCTCTCCACTCTACCTGGGTATAAATTCCATAGAACTCTGTGGGATTTGCATCTGAGCAAGCTTGCTTAAAACAAGTCTAAGGGTTTTTGCTCAGTGTACACGCAGGTGAATTCATAGCTCACTTTTCCTCTGTTAGATACAATGATATTATGATGGTTCCTAGAGCTCATTTCAAGTACAAACAATAGTTATTTCCCATTGTTCATTTGATTTGTAAATAATACTCATTTTTATGTCTCTCAAATGTTGGCAGGTTGGGAAGTTACAAGATACTACTTCCTCAAATGCCTAGTTTGGCGTAAAGTACAAATCCCTCTTTGTTCAATCATGTCTAGAATTCTGTTGAAACAAAATGCTTTCATAGTTAAGTATTGGCAAGCATATGAAGATCGTACATCACTTCAAAGAGATGCTCAAGCTGCCAAATTTTCTTTATAGAGGACCGTCCTAAATAGATAAGGTCTGAGAAGGAAGCAAAATCTTTCAGTTTTCTTAATAGGAAGCTATTAAATTACCAGTATGTTTGGCACAAGGATATTCATAGATTAGGGTAAAGTTCTATCTGGTACTTCACTCTGTTTCCCATAATAGCCACACAGAAACTAATCTACGCCTTGAGTTTCTAGCCTACTGATATTTAGTTGCATTTGTCTTCAGAACTGGAAAGTTTCACCTGGCCTTTGGTGGGGGTGGGATATCCTCACCCAAGTTCCTTTTTAAAGTCATCTAATTCACCAAAGCTTATCTGGTGCAGCTGCTGAAGAACAAGAGTCAGAAGCGATTTTGTTGGCTTCTAAAATAGGATCTGCCTTACAGCCTTGGAATTGTTGGTCCTCTGACCTGATCCACCATGTGTCTTTTAATGTCCATGCATTAAGGGAGATCAGTAAGTGAAACTCCAAAGTCTTGCTCCTCTGAGAAACAGAAGATGCAAATCTCACTGTCAAAAAGGAGTGCTTATGTTCTTGGATCCTGATGCACTGTGGAAGTGTTCATGAAAGTACCTGTACAATTTCCACACTTTCAGTTCAGCTAGTGTGATACAGTGTTTCCAAGTGTATGTCCAGACAGGAAGAGTAATTTTTGGGATTTCTTCAGATCCTGAAATCCCATTTGGTGCCCCTGCCAGATGGTAGGAGGTAATCCCAGAACAATCTTACCTTGTCTGCCTGCTCTTCACATTTTTGTTCCTCTTCCAAAATACCTGGATGTTAGCAAGCACCCACCTATTTCCATTTCCCCATACACTGCATTGCATCCATGTATTATGCAAGAACAAAAACAAAGTGAAGAAATGACAGATGGAGGTAACCTGTTACGGAAAACCTGGCGCCATTGGTGGGTTTTCTGTAGGAGTGATATGTGAGATTTTTGATCGACAAACACAAGACTGTATTGGGATGGCCACAGATAAACATCCATTCAAGTATTAAAATTTTAGTCATTATGGAGCAGGAGTCAAAATATCAATACATCTTTAACTGGCATGAAGCTTACTAACCTTTATATGAGGAAAAGGAAGAACTAGGGTGCACTCTGAGAAGCGGATGGGCAGGAGAGTTAGGATTGATAAATGGAGGTACTTTTTCACTTAGAAAGTCTATGGGATTTAGGACCAGAAGAGATGGTGACAGAAACCAGCCTAGATAGCTCAAAGAAAGGGTTGGACAAATTCATGAAGGTCAGGCTACTAGAATGGATGCCTAGGTATTGTGTTGAGGATGGAGGGACAGGCAGGATGCTTCTGAAGGCCATTTGCAGAGAGGTGAGAGCAGGTGAAGGTTTTGTCTTCTCCTTGAGAATGTCCAGAAGCAAGTGATGGGCTAGTATGTGAAAATGATTCTGGACAATATGGGTTGTTCAATGGGGCTCTTCTTAGGTTCTTAGAAATAATCTCCCCTTCACTTTCCTTGTTCTTACTCTTGCTATCCTCTCAGAAGTTTTAGCACAAGTAGATTAACAGTTTTATTCTCTCTGGAGCCCGAGGGCCTTTTTGCACTTGGCCCTGAGACAATTTCATGCCGAGTGATGGAATGCATTGTGCACACCACAATCATCCTGGAGCAGCCCCCAAGGCCATCTGCATGTCCCCCATGCTTATTTGCTGTTGGCAGTTTATAGCTGCCTGCAGGCCCTCCTGGAGAATGGCCCAGGAGCAGTGCAGATGGAATGATTCCAGGCCTTCCGTCCTGACCCAACTTGCCCCACCCTTGCACAGTGTACTTGCTACCCCCCTTGCCCAATTACCGCAGTGCACAGGTAGAGTGTCTGAGGTTAGGACGCAAGGTCTGGAACCTGCATGTTCCTGAGGTTAGGGTACAAATGCCTTTGGTCTGTCTGGATTTTAACTGGTCTAGAATGGAATGTGGCCTAATGAATGAACTATGGCAGGAGTTGCAAGAGCTCATATTTCTGTGAAACTTCCCATCCGTCAAGGAGGAAAGCTTTAGTTCATCTTGGGTTCATTTGTATTCTGGTTCTCCTGACCCCAGACCTTAAAACTCCAGTAAAATTGTTATCCCTGTAATTAGCCTTGGAAGAGGGAGGGAATTAGTAATGGTTCAGGTGAATTACGGGTGACATTAAACCTTCAGTAAGCCTTGGAATTCAAACCTGAAATTGCTCATTAAGATTGGTTAACAGGGGTGCTCATTCATTGCGTTTACTGGAATAAATAAAATGAATAGATAATGTACAAGCAAGCTACAATATAGTTAGAATCAAAACATTAACATTACTATCATTATAAAAGTACAGACCCAGAGTATGGGAGGTAAGAGGCTAAAACAAAGAATAAATACATCTTTACCAAACATCTCAAGATATATAATGACATTGTTTAGCACAGTTGAAAACAAAGCTATAGAGTAACAAAGGTTTATATTTACTTATATTATTTGATTATTTACATTCCTCCATATTAAAATACAACTTATGATGGGTCAATGTCTACAAACTCATTTGATTCAATATTAGTTATGGTTGGCTGTCTTCATGGGAAAGGTGAGGGCTACATTGTGTCTTGTTAAGAGTTAAAGGACAGATCCAGCAGAGGATGCAGCTTGACCTTTCTAAATTGGTTGCCGTTGGCTCGGGTATATGTACAGAAGAGAATCCAGTAAAGGGTGTTTTTCCACTGGCAGTAAGTACCCATTTTAGCAGCCATTAAGGACCCATTTGGCTGAGAGCTGGATGACCTCATTTCCACTACAGACCCCATTAGGGACGCATCTGTTTCCACCACAGCTAGGGCAATCCACATCATATGGGTCCTTCAGCACCTATAATCCAGATTTCATGTAGTCCCCATTAAAGGGGTCTACAATGGGGTCTTCAGCCTCAAAATCCAGATTGTAGGGAGCCTGTTTCCACTGCAATGGGGTTCAGAGAAGGCTTGAGGGGGGGAGGCACCCATGGGGGGGTGCCCCAAAGTCAAGACTTTGGAGTCCCTCTGAAGCCATCTCCGAAAGCCCTCCAAAGTTGCCTTCAGAGATTAGCAAAGGCTCCGCAGACAAACTTCTAGATCTGGATTAAGGGAAGTACCCATTCCTTAGATCTGGATCAAAGGAGCTCAGTGGAAAAACACCCAAAATCTGGTAAATAGATCAGATTGTCCATTAATCAATCTACTGTAAGATTCTACAATGATTTCCCATTAATATCTACCGTTGCAGGACTGGACTCTTGCTGACTTTTTAAAACTTGAATCGCTCTCAACTTTTCCAAATGTTTCCCAACATCTCTCTGAGCTTTGTGTTTTCAAATAGTCAAGACTTCCAAGCTGTTTTCAAATAGCGAGAAATGTTTCAGTCTCAGTGACCTCTTGACGCTGCCCCTGCCGGATGGCAGAAGGAAATCACAAGGCAAGGACAGGCCCTTACTGGTCTTGCTGTTGGGATGCTCTGGCACATACATCCAGGTACTTTGATGGTGCAAAATACTTGGCAGTATGCAGTTGCTACCCCTTGGCATGTGCAAGGGCTGTTTCTGACCCAGTTCGTCCTTGCACATCCTCGGTGGCTATATCCGAGAAGGTGGATCCTGGGAGCTAGTGTCCAGATAAGGTAAGTTCTCTAGCTCTGTTGGTAAAACCTGGGTTGGAAGTTGATTTTATCACCATAACATTACTGGAGGATTTCACCCTACTCTCCAAGGGCTATGCTGGGATTGCCACAGACACACGTAGCTGTCCCAGCATAGTGGTCCGGGTTTTACACCCTTTCTGGATGATGCCTCAGTCTCTGCTATACCAAAAGTATGTTAGGCACAGGGGTTCAATTTTTCCAAGAGTTGATGCAGATTATGAACTGAAGGAAGAAAATACTGTCAAGATCTGGCAGTGGAGGAGTCATTGACAGGCAATTATATTAATTATTGTACCTTGAAGGATTCAACTACCAGCTCTCATTTGTCTTCTGTTACTTTTTTTAAAGAAAGACTTAAGTCCTCACTGTTAATTTATTTGGATTAATTGATTTAGAAAACTCTTGCAAATTGCCCTCCCAGTTTTTTTAAAAAAAATTACACAGGTTTGTGATAAATTCCAGACGAGAGGTATGATTTTAAGAAACATTCCCTCTCCACTGTGAGGGAAGATAAAGAACATAGCTTTTAAAGCTGTGGTCGTGTGGGGTGAAAAATCCAGCAGGCATTAGCAAAAAATGTGCTAATAGAAATTTTGCAATAGGAGTTTTTTTCTGTAATTGTACCATTCTGCCCCATGTCATCATTGCCTTGCTTTCCATTGCCTTCTGTCTCCTTTTGTATCAAATCCTAGATTGTAAACCCCTTAGGGAAGGGACCAGCCTTTCATCCTTTTCTAGTGATACTGTAAAAATAATCAAGTCTTGCATATAAAAATGCAGAAGCATCCTAGTCAATGCTGAACTCAAAGGTCCAAACTTTGGCATGTGGTAATTTTGCTACTTCTGCAGAATTCCTTCCTCCAAACTCTGGTCTGAAAATGTTTCTTATATGGCAAGGAGCATGTGTCTGCCATTAAAATGGAAAAGCTTAACATTTCCACAGAGTACAACCAGGCCTAACGTAGCCTTTTCATTGCTGACCAAGTAGAGTTTTAGTGATCTGTTTCTATTTTTGGATGTCTAATTCTGCACTGGTTAAGGAGCAGAAAGCACGAGAGTAGGCGTGGATGGACATTTTCAAAATGATGAGATTTAAGAAGTGGGGTCTCTTAACAATTTGCACTGGGAGCCATTCTGAACAGCTCACTTATGTGCTCCCAGGGAAAAGGCAAATGGCAAGGTTAGCTGATGGTATCAAGTCTCCTAGGTGGTAAAAACAGAAAGCAGTTGTGAAGATCTTCAGAAGCACCTCCTTAGACTGGGCATCAAAACTGCAAATATAATGTGATGCACCCTGGCATCAAAAGTTCTAATGGCATCTATAGATAGATGGCATCCAAGCTGTTGACAGGTGATTATAAATGAACTCTTAGGGTTGTAGTCAATAGCTTGATGAAAATTTCCGAGCAACACATGACTGTTCTGAAAAAGTTAAATTCTCTGTTAGGACTCACTTAGAATTAGGTCTGTAGTGGGCTTCCATATTTTTAAGATTATACAGTTTTGGTTGCCCTATCTCAAAAAGACTGAATAGCCGCATTATGCAAGGCACACCTGAAAATATCTGAGAACTGGATCAGCTTCCCAAAGGGGAAAAGATAAGAGAAATCAGAGTTCAAATTCCGACTCGGCCATGGAAAATTTCTGGGTGATGTTGGGTAATTCTTAAGATGCAGTGTCAGGGAGAAGAATAATTGCAGCTTGTGTTGAGAACATAGGGTAGGAGAGTATATTTAATACAGAGTTCATTCTCCCCAATGATATGCTCACTCATGCTGTAAAAAAAAATAAAAATTGAAGCTATGCATGCACATACCTATACATTAAGATGGTGTTTATTGCATTGGCCTGGTTGACTACTGCCGTGACTTTTCCTGTTTGTCTGGGTAAGTGGTGGAGGATGAAGGTTGTGACACTTGGTGATTTAAAGTCCATCAAGTTACAGTAGGCTCATGCTTGTCAAGCACAGTGCAGTAGTTAGAGCATTTTAGTCTAAAATCTAGATACAGTTCTTGTTAGATGCCAACAAGTAGGAGTCCAATCTTGTTGGTTGTGTGAACACATCTGTGTGATTTTCTTGGCAAAGATACAGAAGTCACTTTGCCTTCCTCCAGAGAAATACCAGGGAAGGAATCTCCTGTTTTCCAGACTGATCTCATCATGCCTGGGTTCAAATATTTGCTTAAGTATGGAAGCAGACCAAGTGATCTTGGGCTGATCTCTGCTTCCTAACTGATGTACACTGCCTTGAGCTCCTCAGAAGAAAGGCAAAATATACATTTTTTAATAAGTTTTTTTAGGGGGGTTAGAAACAATAGTCAGCATAATGGAAAGTTTAATTTTGGTCCATTTCTGAATGAGCCATGTAGCATGGTCTAGTGGGAGTGTGCCATGCTGGAATTGGCTAGAACT
Source organism: Aspidoscelis tigris stejnegeri (assembly GCA_023333525.1). Lineage (NCBI taxonomy): Eukaryota > Metazoa > Chordata > Lepidosauria > Squamata > Teiidae > Aspidoscelis > Aspidoscelis tigris. The sequence continues at coordinate 15,873,475 of JALMGA010000005.1, forward strand.
AGCCTGCTCTAAAGGTGTCCACATTCAAAGACTTTATTGTGGCCCAGGCCTGACTGCTGGCTTTGAAGTTGGCACGGAAACTTCAGAGACTGGGAACTTTCATTCCCGACTTGCAGTGTTTCTGGGAGGGCCCTTTTAAGTGGCAGGCCATTTCTGGCAGCACTTCCTGGAGCTTGCATGTGGATGGCAGAACCCTGAGCTTTCCATAGTCTGTGATAAAGGTAAATGCAGAAAGATCCTTAGATGTGAGAGCCCTCTGGGCTTACCTTGCATCATTGGCACCAGTAAAGGCTAACTCCCTGATTTTCAATTGGTCCCATAATGTGTTTTCTCAAAACACCCTATTTTCTAGGAAAAGAACTATATGACATAGGAGGTTTTCTTCTTTAGGCACAACAGGAATGGGCTGGATTCATCCTGTCTGCTTGTGTAAGTCCCTTTAGATAATCAGGTGCAGTAACTGATAGGACATGGCTTAGGTGACCCGAAGATGAACTAGGTTAAATAGGACTTGTAGTCTAAAGACTGACCTTACGGGTGTTGTTCTGCCTGCTGTTACTACTTCTAATCAAACTCTGAAGACAGTTTGCCGTCCAGTCATATAAAAATACCCCGAAGTCCCAAAACAGTATGAGTGCCCTTTGGGAGGACTAGAAACAACAGTATGAAACATCAAAGGAGTCAATGCAGATTAGATATTAGAAAAAACTTCCAGACAGTAAGGGTGATCAGTCAGTGGAATAGGTCACCATGGGAGGTAGTGAACTCTCCTTCACTGGAGGTCTTCAAGCAAAGGCTGGACAGACAACTGTCTGGGATGGTTGAGGCAATCTTGCACTTAGCAGGGGGTTGGATTTGATGATCCTAGAGGTCCCTTCCAACTCTATAATTCTATGATTACTGAAGAGATGCCATGATGTTAATTAGATGCATTCAGTTGGAGCAGAAAATACTATCAGATGGAGTATTTGTGTGGTATACTATACTGACTATGGCATGTGCATTCTTCAGTATGCCTCAAAATCTGAGGCACTAGATCACAAAGTGGACCTACAGCTCTGATTTAACAGAGGTGGAGTAGGCAGGTGTGAATTGATATCACTGGATTCAGCTGCAAGCAGAACTGAGTAAGATGACTTCACAGTTTATTTCGGAAGATGCTAAATTAGGATTTTGTTTTTATATTTGGTGGATTAAACAGAAATTTAAAGCATAAAGGAGCAATTGGTTTTTTCACTGTGTTCTCCTGGGCAACTTACTGCACTGCAATGGAAAAGGAGGAATAATTTCAAATTGCAATTACGGCAGTCCCTATGCTGGAATATAGCACTTAGGAAAAAACTGTCTATGAGTAAACAACAGGAAGAAGGAAAGTAGGAGAAGGATTTCAGAGTGTTATGGAGAAAGTATATATTGTATACTCAGGATATGCAACGTAAATGCTTATTCCGGGATACATTTGAAATTTGTGAAAAGATTGGGTTTCGATGCAGCTTTTTGCTTTTAGATTATTGATATATGTGCAGACACACAGAAATAAGATGTACCATAAATGTTTTGTGTGTTTCCTTTTTAAATTTGTATCTAGAATATTAAACTAATTAGACAGATGGTGTATACCTTTTGGAGGCAGCCTGGCTAGATGTTTCAGGTTTGCTTCAAAGTTGTATCATGTTTTCACTTACAGGACTGAACAGTGCCTGGCTGCCTCCCAGCAGCACTTGCTGTTTACCTTGTGATTGCATAGACATAAGAAATGCTTCACTGGATTGGACCAATGGCCCAGTATCCAGCAGCCTGCTCTCACAGCCAGCTCCATTGCTGGCATTGTTGGGTGATTTGGTGGTAAGATGTCAGAAGGACAAAAGAAGTGTGATGACATTAACTGATCCTGGTTTGATCCAAGGTGTTGATGCTAGGGGCAAAAGGTAAGAACCTAAGAGGAGCTTTGCTGGATCAGGCCACAGCCCATCTGGGAAGGAAGGGAGGAAAGGCAGCTCTGAAGTGCTGACTAGAGGAGTGGGAGGTTGAGATAAATCATGTTTCAGCCCACAAAAATTAACAAGATCGGGCTGGCGCTAATATAACAAAGACGTTCTCCTTGCCTCTTAGGAAAACATCAAAAGAGAGAAATAAAATTTAAACTTAAAAACGCCAAGTCGAAGCTCAGCTGACACAATCCACGGTTGACTGGCCAAGTGACCGAGGAAGACTGGAGACGTTAAAGCAGCGGTTCTCAATCTGTGGGTCGCAACAACTTTGGGGGTCAAACTACTCTTTCAGCGGGGTCGCGATGAGTCTCCCGCCTTCCTACCCCATCCTCACCCAAGCTGCCCCACCCCCATGGTTGGGGGTCTCCACAACATGAGGAACTGCATTAAGGGGTTACAGCATTAGGGTTGAGGACCCCTGCAATGGTTAGAGAGTCAATGGTTTTTCTTCAAGTTAGGAGGGATCACTCCCCTCAGTTGCCTGGCAAGCTGGCCCGCTAGATATCCCCACACATAAGCTACTGCCATCCACAGAGAACATAAGAGGAGCCCTGCTGGAGCAGGCCACAGCCCATCTAGTCCAGCATCCTGTTTCATAATGTAGCCCACCAGTTGCTTCTGGCCTTTCTCAAGTGGAAGACAAAGGTGAAACCTTCACCTGCTCTCTGCGCCCTGCAAATGGCCTCTAGAGACAGATCCTGCCTGTTTCTGAAACTTGGAGACGGTACCTAGGCATCCATTCGTAAGAGAATTTATAGCAGCCCCTCCATTTACTCAGTCATCTTCTGCTTTGATATATTGGAGTTGGCCTATTTGCAAAATTTACAATGGCTTGGCAGATTTCACTTGTAAATTCCCATAAAGCTGTTTGGGGCCGGGAAACTTAAACTAAGCTATCTTTTTCCCTCGCTCCACTTTCCGCATCTTAGTCACACAAGAACATGCAGCAGAAATAAAGACACAAGAGTTCTTTTGCCCCCACTGTGATCTTTAAAGGCTTCTTTATAAAGGCTTTCCCTCCTCTCCGCCTCACCCCCAACGTTCACTGCTCATTCGCTTAATTCCCTGGCACTGTATCTGAACTATGTGAATTCCTGTAGAGCAAACTCAAATGGCTTTCATTCCTATTAAGAGCCATGCCATTCCCAAGGTGGCGATTGTAACCAATTAGAACGGCTAATGCAAGGCACAGGCATTACTTGCACGGGATATCTTTGTAGTTCGTTCAAAAAGACTTCTGCTAGCGAATTCTCGTTGCCTACCTTGTCCTGTTTTTAGGTTTGGTTAAGGGTGAGAATCTTTTGTTTGAAATCTCTCCGCTCCTTCCTTGGGCAGGAAGGGGTTTCTCTAACTGAAAGAACTTTTATTCCAAGGAATGGTGTCTAAACTGCAGTATGTTCCCACTCCCTGTATTTGTGCTCTATTTATTTATTTGCATTTTTATGCCACTCTGTAACTGGCAGTTTCAGTGTCGTTTACAATTAAAGCACAATAGTTCAAATTGTAAAGCTAAAATGAGGACAGCACCAGGGTAGTCTACAGGGGAAAAAATCATATAGTGTAAGTGCACAATACGTCTTTGCTTGTGTACAGAGAGGAACTTTCAGCTTCCTTTATATACTGAGTGCTATTCTACACCAAATCTTTGCTGCCTATTGGAAGCCAGAAATTAGGGGAAGTGGTTACACAATCATTTTCCATAATACGTAAAGAGCAGTGGTTTCTTGGCATAGATGATGGCATTATAGGAGATACAACATTAGCTGCAATCTTCAGGATTATCCAGGCTTAAAAGTCCAGCACGTGATCCTAGAAAGATTAGGAAACCAGAAAGGGCCAACACTGTGTCTGTGCACTAACAACCTATCCTTCCATAGTGCAGGGTTAAAGGAGGTGTGATGTCTGCACTAGGGATGTACCTGAATATTCGTAACATTTGAAATTTCGCCAAATTCAGACATTCGGACTCAAATTGAATGTTACAATGTTCATGTGCTAACATTCAAATGAATACGAATGTTTCCGGGCATTCGTATGAATAGTTCAGACATTCATTAAACTGGGGAAACGTATTGGATACATATCCTTTCGTATCAGGTACATACTGAATGTTCATATGAATATGTACAAATAAATTCATACACGTTCAAATGTGATCTATTTATATGAATGCGGATTTTTGAACACTCAGTTCGTTTCAAATCGAATGCCAAAAAAATGTGTGCACTTCTCTACATTGCTCTACCAGTGCAAGCTGCTGTCTGGCACAGTCCATTTCAGTACCATCCTGGCTTAATCAGCCATATTTTTGGCCATTAATAGTAGCGTAGAGAAAATAAATGTCATGAAGCCCTGTCTCCATGCGGGGCCAGTTAGAGAGCCTCTTTGGAGACCACAATGTGGAAGCACAATGACATTTCTGAAAGACATTTCCCCTGGTTTCTTTGAGGATCCCTTAGAGAAGCTTTTTCTCCAGCCCATTTATACCAACTGTCAGCAAATGTCCTTGAATCAGTTTGGTTTTGTGGTTAGAGTCTTGCACTCTTATCTGGTACTCTCCTGGTTTGATTCTGCACTCCTCCACAAAGCCAGCTGGGTGACCTTGGGCCAGTCACATCTCTCTGAGTTCTCACAGCCCCATTTACCTCACGGGGTGTCTGTTGTGGAGAGAAGAATAGAAGGTTTGTCAGCCGCTTTGAGGCCCCTTAAAGGTGATCTACAATACTTAGTCAACTCTTGCTTCCATGACTGGTGGTTAGGAAATGACAGGAGGTATAACTCAGCACCTAGAAGATTACTTTTTGGCAAGGCTGTTGTGTCACTGCCAAGGGAGGCCAAACCTCAAGTCTATCTTGTATCTCTAGATATCTTTGTTTGCCCTACTTTGCATTTATGAATACAGATCTGATGCTTTACAGCATGGCAGAGAAGCCATGCTGGGATATTGTGAGTGATAGGGTCTTAAAACCTGGATTGAGAATATCTCCCATGGGCTGAGATGTGAATGGTTTAAGGTTGGGTGGGAGGCAGAGAGGTAGAAAAATCACATCTGAACACTGATTCTGCCTGCCTTCCCCCCAAAAGAAGAAAAAAAATATTCTCTCCCACCCCAAACCTTCATCTCTGGATGTGTTTATGTCTTAACAAGGCAGGAATATGCTTTGGCACTCTTGGATGCATTCATGAGCTGAGCGATTTTCCCTGCTCTCGTGGCTCAACTAGAAAGAATAGTATATTGCAGGAGTTGGGTGATTTTGAATGGCTGATGGCTGGGGGAGGGGGGGATGAGAAAAACTTTGGTCTTGCTCTGTGAGCTGTATGAAAAATTTGATATCTGTATTTCTAGGACACCTAATTTGGTTGGTTGTGCTGTTGATGGAGAATGTAGTAGCTGTATATCCTGATAAAAACCAAACCAGAAAGAAGGGATGGAGAGAGATAATAACGGGCATTCTCTGATTAGAGGGCACTGCTGTCTACCAGAAATGGGTGGGCATTGTGTGTACCTCTCAGGAGCCCTCAGGGAATGCTGAACATCTGGGAATCTCAAGGTAAGATAGACCAACTGATGATGTGTGATCAGTTGGGGAGGGTTCTGTATGTCTCATTGCAGGGAGAAATGAATGAAAGCTTTGTATCATGGAGATCAGTACAGAGTTGGGCCAGGTAACTGCTGCCCTCTTTCTTTTGCTTGACCTGTTCATTTGCTCCTGGATCGAGATTATCCAAAAATGCATTTCTCACTTTGAATGGGGGCCTTTTTTGCTTCATATGGAATTCCACTTTTTACATTTTATTGTTTTATGAAGAAGAGGAAGAGTTGGCTTTTCTACTACAGTTTTCTACTACTTTTCTCACCTATTTAAGGGGGCTCAAAGTGTGTGACAAAGCTTTCTATTTTTCCCCCCCACAACAGACACCCTGTGAGGTAGGTGGGGCTGTGAGAACTCAGAAGAGAGTTGTGACTAGCCCAAGGTCACCCAGCTGGCTTCGTGGAGGAATGCAGAATCAAATCTGGTATTCCTAGATAGGAGTCCAACTTCCTAACCATAGACCAAACTGGGTTTGGTGCCATTCAGGCTTATTTTATTTATAACTAGCTTAATTAGCCCATCAATACAGTAGTAGTGTGGGATGGGGTGCCAAGCAGTCAGCTGAATAATGAGAATGCCCAGGAGAGGCAGTTCACCCAGGGGAGCCCTAGCCACTATGCAGTGGGGCATAGGAAACAACAGGGGGCACTGAGGAACATTAAATGTTAGTGTTGGCCCACCTCATCTGGACTTGGATGGGACACACACAGTCGGCCGTGTGTTCTATAAGCAAAGAGCTACAAGACTGAGTGACTATCCAAATGTTATGCATACTTGTTTGCATGTACAGATTAGTCAACCTCTAGTGTTTTGTTATTTCATGAGTTCAGATAGGATAGGGAAAGTAAAATCTGTGCAAACAGAATTTCATGTGTGGAAAAAAGATTTTTTTTTCAAAAAATGAGATTTTTAAATGTCCCATTCCTCTCTCTATATGATTGTTGATGCCTGTAAAGTTTAGCTATGCGATGTCTCGTATTTATGAAGCATAACAGATAAAGGCACAGGAATGGTGCCATGATGCCCAGCGGTCCAGTTAGTGCCTGCCCTCTCTAGGAGAAGCTTGGCCCTGTTAGGACGCTGGGTTCGTGCAATGGCCAAGTGAATACTACAGTGTGGACACAAAACACTGGTAGCAAGCGTTTCAATAGTAAACTAAAACAAGTTTATTATTATACACAAGCAATACTAAAAGGAAAATAAGGTTCAGGTATTTGTTGGTTTAACTCAGGTTTAACTCAGTAAGGCTAGGAGCTACCCCTTTCTCTAAAGGAAAATAGTTCCCCTTTTAAAAGACAAACCTCTCCACGTTCCTCCCTCTCTGACTTGCTTGGCCACAGCTCAAACCAAGCCAGTGTACCAGAACGTGGCCCTAGATGATCACAAGGTCCAGTCCGTCCTTGCTTGTCCAATCATCCAGCCTGGTCAGTTGCTAGCGAAGTCTCCCTCGGAGCCCCAATCTTCCTCAATTGTCCCCTTCAGAAATCGCTCAGCCAACAGCCCAATGGTCAGCTACTGGTTCCAGCTCCCTCAGGATTCAGCTCTTTTCCTTTCAGCTCTTGTCCCAGCATGAAGACCTAGTCTGCTCTCTTCTGTGTTCATTTATACACACACCCCTGATCCTGATTGGCTCTAGCCACAATAAAATGCTGCTGGAGACTCCTAACAGAGGTTGCTGTCCCTCCAGCCTGATTGGTGGGAACTCCTTCTCTAGCCCCTCCAGCACTCAGATCCCCAGACAGCTTTTCCCTCCAAAACCTTACTCCAGCCAATCACTGCAACAGGGCCCGCACAGGATTTCCTGCTCTTTTTGCAGCCCAAATCCCAGGGTTTGCAACAAACTGTTTGCAACAAGGCTGGCTATTGCAGCTTGCAAGAAGCCTGCAAGGCCAGAAAGCAAAGCAGTTTGCAGCCTGTACCCTGAAACCGTCACAAATGGCTACCCTCTCTCAGACACAAACCATCTTGTCAGGCTTCCAGTTGTTCACTGGCTTTGTTAATGTTCTTCCTTGTCTGAAGGAATGCCTTCTCCCATAACAACCTGTCCGTGCCTTGAGATCCAAAGAAGAGGCCCTCCTGGTTGTCCCACCACCTTCAGTAGTGAGGCTGGTGGGCAACCGGGAGAGAGCATTTTCAGTGGTGGTCCCCTGACTGTGGAATGGTCTCCCCCTTGAGGTGCACCATGCCCCTTCCTTATTACCATTTAGGAAGGCTGTAAAGACATACCTTTTTGCCTTGGCCTTTGGCTAAGGTGATCCATTCTCCCCTCAGTTACAGTTATTATTAATGCACTATTGAGTGCATGATTTAAATCTGTTGAATTTTTTGAGTTTTTAACTGTGTACCTTATTTCAACTTTGTTTTTAATATGTTATTCTTAGTTGTTTGATCTGTTGTTACCCGCCCAGAGACCTTCGGATATGGGCCGGGATGGAAATAAATAAATAAATAAATAAATAAATAAATAAATAAATAAATAAATAAATAAATAAATAAATAAATAAATATCCATAATGCCATGCACTTCTCACATGGGAAGATCTTTTCACATTCATCTAATTGATGATGATGCTCGATGTAGGATTCAGCCACAGTATTACCATCCCCTGCAATGTGGCTGCACAACCACTCCCTAAATATCTCCAGTAAATGTATGTTTCCTAAAGAGTTTGAACCACCACTGAGCAATGCTTGTTCTTGGGGAATTTCTCCTAGAAATTCCCCTCTAGCTTCCATCCACTGGTTTTACCCCTGATCCCTGGGCAGTAGTTAGCATGTCTGTTACCTCTGCTACATAGCATGCCTTTCAGAGATATGAAGATTGTATTTTCAGATCCACATCTCCCAGGGGAGACCAGCTACCCCAAAGGCCTGATTAAGGTGCCCTTACTGCGCAATATACATGCAGCCCAAGTTAAACATAATCCACCTTTTTCGTAGAACTTGAAATTCATTGCTGTTAAGCCAGTATTGGTAGGGATTTCTGCCTTTTTAAATGTTTTGTCATCTTGCAAATTGCTAACTGCACAGTTGTACACTCAGACAAAATATGAAAATGACATGTACAGTTTTTGTTTTGTTCACATTTATCCACAGGTTTCTTTAAAAATATACCCATAAATAGCCTAGTCTTTTGAACATCTCTAGGCAATCAATCTGTAGCGTAATTGACAATAACAACAATAACAATATTAATAAATACTTCCACACCACTGGTGTCTATTCAGGAGGAATGGCAGAACGCAGTTCTAAAGACATTTTGGGTATGTTTATCAGTATGAAGGTGACATTAGGGGATTTTTTTTCCTTTTGCTCTTTTTCATTCCTGAGCATTTTAAATACACCCTAATCCACCTTGCCTGGGTTTTCTACTGCTTCATATAATAGTCAATCACACTCGTTGTTTCGTGAAAAATGTGTCACTGCGTTGTTGGCAGTTTACAAAGCTACAGCCTTCAGCAGTCATTAATGAGGCAAGTTTTCCCCACCCGTTTCAGGACACAATGAGATTTTTTAGACAGATGAATGCGAGGAGAGCCCTATGTACCAAAGGCAATGTTTACCACATGTAATACATATCATTGTTTGTCTCCTGTAGTGAAAAATACTTGTGCCATGCTGTTAAAATGTACTCCTGACAGAACAGGGCTTGCTGTGATAGGGTCTATTGCTTTAAAAAAAATGATATACTGTCAGAAAATACAATTTAAGAAAATTTAACACCAAGGGTAGTCAACCATGTAGACTGCTATTAAGGGGCCAAAAACTCAAGGCCAAGGTTTTTATTGAAAAGGAAACTGTGTGTACGTTTTGCAGCTAGTAGGGGGGAAAAACTTTTCAAATAAAAATGGAACTGAGAGACTCAAAACTTCCACCTGTAGAAAAGGAGTGAAAACAGCAGTTTAGTAAAGATTTATTGCAGAAATCTTTCACTGAAATGTTCAAAGCGTGTTGTTGTTGTTTTTAAATAGCTTTGTTTGGGAGGATTATATTGTTTTCTTCCCTTAATTTGATATTGCTCGATGTTTGGTGTACATGGCCTTGATTCAGTTAGAAAAGCAAAATGGTGAAGACAGTAGAGTTTATGATTGAACAAATGACTCTGCATGTATAAAGTTCTGCTTTTTTGGCTATGGTCACACCCTTATTTTAAACCTTCAATCCATCTTAAGGTCTGACAGCTCACACCACTCCGTTTCTATCCGTTTTATCTGTGGATTTTCCATTTTGGAAAGTCTAAATGGGAGAGGTGTAAAGTCCACTGATACAAAGGATAGAAAGGAAAAGTGTGAGCAGTCAGGTCTGAAGATGTACTGAAGAAGGTTTAAAGTGAAGGTGTGACCATGGCCTAAATTAGGCTTGTGCACTGAGAACAAGGCCAACAAGGCCTGTGATGCGGCAACCCTTAGCGAAGTATTTAGCTTCCATCCCAGTGCGCCTGAGGATCAGTCCTGGGTCAAATAGAGCCTCACTTTCTCTTTTGACACAGTGATTGTCAGGCAGACACTCACATCCTTTAGCTGTGTGATGTGAACAGAGGGGCTTGAAACAAGTACCATTTTGGAAGAGCAACATTATTAAAGACAAATCCGAATGGTGAGCTTTAGTCCAAATAAGCACCAGGAGTCAAATTCGAACAAGTTCAACCTGATGGCATCTAATAGAACAATAGCAGGATATGCAGAGCATGGAGCTATTGCCTTCCTTCATTTTGGAGAGTCTCTGTGCATTTAAGCGCTGAGACTTAGGAACCACATGTTTATTGCATCAAGTCTTCAAATGGATGAAACATAAGAAAATAGATATAAACCAAAATTATAGTTTTATAACAATTGCAAGTAATTAGATTTTTGTTTTGCCCCAAAAACTTCAGGGTGACAACTTGTTCATGTTTTTTCCAGACTCTCTTGAAGCAGCCCTGCTGTTTCATGGTCCTTTCTTGCTGAATATCAGAATAGATAACGAAGCGCCCGCAGCCGTTCGGGGAGAGAAGCATTCGCTCATGTTTCTCTCTCCCTGACAGCCGCGGGCTCCCCTCCCCCGCCGGCGCTGGCTGACAATCAGCTGATTGCCTGCTTTGCCGGCTGCGGGAGCCTCGGCAGCCGTCTCCCCGCCCCTTGCCGGCGTTTGCCGGCTAAGGCACTTCAGAATGCTTTGAGCATTCGCACACAGGCGCGCCGGAATGCTTTTACACGCGTTCCTGCGCTCCTATGTGTGAATGCTGAAAGCGTCCTGAAGTGTCTTAGGCTTCCCGTCCTACACCCGTTCCAAATGGAATGAGTGTAGTGCGAAAATGCCTTAGGTGTATATGTGTGTGCTCTTTCAAGGGAGCACGGTTCCATTCACAGGTCCCTTCTGCTGAACTTCTACTGTAGGATTTCTCTTTTGGATAAGATTCCGGTATTGTCTGCATAAAATCTTAAAGCTTCCCAAATATCCTGACAAGGGGTAGATGTCTACAATGCAAAAAACCCTGGAAACGTTATGATCAAATGCACTACACAACAACCTCAGCCTACGCATATTTATTTCTATGTGTAGAACACTATACCCAAAGGTCTTGGGGAAGTTACAACAGTAGACTTGGGGGAGTTACAACACTTACAAAGTTGTATTCTTGTACTCCTGGGGCCTGGGCCACAGTCTTCTGTTGTTTTCTGCCCTTTGTGGGTGCACACAGCGGATCCAATTTCTACCCAGGTTGCTTTTCCATGCACCTAAAATGGCTGACTTCTGGTGTGGGAAAAAGCGGCCCAGAAATGAATTTTGCTGCCATTCAGGGGCTTTCCTCACAGCACTGTTCCCCTTCTGAGAGTAGATGTGATGAAGCAAATTGCACTGCTGAGATGTTCACTCTGCGAGTCGGAGTAAAGAGCTGCTTGTACATAGAGCTTCTTTCTCAGGCTTTTAACCCCTTTAAAAAAGAGATAATGGAAGCCAGCTTTGATAGAAAGATGAATTGTGTTTTAAACAATTGTATGCATAACCCCCACCCCCCCCACACCCCGCAAATATTTGCACATTTCTTCACGGCAGTGCTGGCTAAGATTTTAAAAAGCTAACTCCCATTTCTGCATTTTTGCATAGACCTGTCCTGTTGGGCAAAACAGTTTCATACAACTCCAGGTTCAGTAACAGTATTTGCATCCATGAGTCGTAGTGATGCTAGGGGTCAGGCAGTCATGGTTTAAAACATCTGGCCATGAAAGGTCACTAATGGTCTCTAAGCCTAACTTGCTTCGTGTTCAGAGGACAAAATGGAGGGAAATAGGATTTTATTCACTACCTTAAGCTCTTTGGATGAAAGGTGGAATATAAATACTGAATGATAAATGGGCTTCTGGTTGTGAGTTTTCCATAGGTATGTGGTTGATCGTAGTAAGAACAGGCTTCTAGACCAAAGAGTCCTGTGGTCAGAACATTTTTTAGATGTCTTAAGATGGCAGCTAAAGCTTCAAAGGACTGATGATATTAAACCAATTCCATTATTTTCTTCTTAAGACTTTGAAAAATAAGTCCCAGTGTCCTTCAGTTTCATGGGGTTTTATCTTCAGATGTTTTAAAGTTTCCCCGTAATAACACAGTTCCTATAACTGTTGATCTTGCACAACCAGAAGTACATAGGAAATTGAAATTGCAACTCTTCAGATACTGTCGGCCAAGACCACTGAATTATAAAATGTTTTTAAGGAGCTGAAATTGAGATTAAGTATGTGGTTAGGTCACTGAAATTCATTTATGTTCCTGTGTTGAAGAGAAATTGATAGACAAAAGAGTAACATGGTGAGTATCTAGGCAAACTTTTTAAACTCTGAATTGTTATTGTTTTGAAGTATAGTGGAGATACCAGGAAAGATGCTTTAGATATTGAAAGTACTTTAATAACATAAGTGGATCTCTTATCTGTCCATGTTGAAACTTCATTTGTTTTAAAATATTAGCTGAGCATTATGGTCCAGGTTAAGGATATTCTCCATAATGAATTTGAGAGGAAAGAATCACACAAAGATATTGAGAACATAACATGTCTATCTTAATAAAATCAGTATGTAACCCTGACCTAAATGCCAGTGCTGGCAGTAATTCTGATAGCTGTGTGCGCGTTCAAATAAAGATGTTTCAGTATAAAGGAAACATTATATTCACTTAAGCAACATCGTACATGAATCATACCTTTCTTTATCAAGGGCTGAGGATAAGGACTTTGTTTGTGTTCATTCCGCAGCTTGTCCAAGGTTTTCTGGAGACATCCTCAGAAGGATCAGATGAAAATCTTAAGCAAATTGTCTCTAAATGAAGTGGCCATTTGCCCTTGTCTTTTGTTCAGACATGTAAGCATAAGCAGGCAACAAATTTCTCATGCTCGCCGCAAAGCACTGCTGGTTTTCAGCAGAGTCCCTGTTGAAAACTATAAATCCAAGGTTTGAATCTGAGATAGTTTAATATTTCAGGGATATTAGAAATTGATCCATTCAGGCTGACTTGCAGTTATTTTCCTTCGTCTGCCCTGGACACTTACAATTTTTCCTAGCTGCACGTAGAGTGAAGCATTTTGGAAACAAATTTTATTAGCACCCAAGTTCAAGTAAAACAAGAGAAGTGGAAGACAGTGACCAGCTTCAAGAAATTATGTAAGATTTTCCAAGTTGAGTGAAGAACCTCTTGAGCGCTTTTGGTTCAGTTTTTCCCACAGCAATTTTAATGTGCATCCAGATTCTGTGTGTGTGTATTGTATTTTGAAGATGTATATTTAATTCCTAAAATTTATGGTTCGGTCACTGGTAAACACAAGTGCCCTCGTTATTGCAAGGATTTGGTTCTTAGAAAAACCCTCATGAAATTTAAATCCATGAATAAATAATGAAGCCTGAACTCCAAGGAAACTGGAGTTCAGATGACTTCAAAATTTCATAGGAAATAAACATGGAAAACTTGTAGCTTGGGCTTTGTCCATACATGACTCACTTATTCCATTTTATTTGGATATTCAAGAATAAAGTATGGCTGTTCTGGAATATCCAGAATACTCTTGATTCCAGAATACTCAAATTTATCAGAATAAGTAACCGATTTCTGGATACAACCTCGGTTTGCCATGTGAGTTATTATCAAGTCAATCAGTGCTATTCAAATAAATGATCTGAGGACCATTGCTGGTCCGCAAACCGCTAGTTGCCATTGTGTGGTGAGTTTACTAGGGGTGTGGATATTGTAGAAAGCAAAGGGGAGAGGCTGCCAAAGAGTGGGGGCATGAGAAGCCTGGACTGGGAAGCTGTCTCTACTCTTTTGCCAAGTGCCTAGGCTGGTTGTGTTGGAGGGGTTATCGTTATTACTGTTTTTTGCATTTCTGTCCGCCAGCGTTTATCTGGCTGAGGAACAGAGGAGAAAGGAGAACAGAGATTCAGAGTGCTCACAGGATTCCTGACAAAGTGAAGAAAGAAAATGACCCTCTCATCAAAGCCTCTCCAACCCATTATCAGAATAAGGAGGAGTCTCCGCACTTTGGTTTGTCAAGTGAAGAGGGAGTTTCCTTTGGTAGGGCCCCCCACCCAGTACAGAGCACCCCTCTTGCTTCTGAGTTGCCTGTGATCTACAGCCACATTTCCCAGTCTCCCAGCTTTATTTTCTTTCACACTGCTTTTGCCACCCCTAACTCATTTCTCCCCCTCCCCTCCTTTGGATTGTGTGCAGACTTCAAGATCAGTCCTGGGTTTCCAGTGCTTTTGCTCGTTCCTCTTACTGTACTTTTGCCTCTCCAGCGTGCAAGACCCCAGCCACTGCACAACTACTTGAAAGTAAGAACCACCTAGGCAACTACAGAAGTGGGATGGATTTTAGCCAGTTTAGTCTAGTAGTTAGGGAGCCGAACTCTTATCTGGGAATACTGGGTTTGATTCCGCCCTCCCCCATGAAGCCAGCTGGGTGACCTTGGGCTAGTCACAGCTCTCTTCTGAGCTCTCACAGCCCCACCCACCTCACAGGGTATCTGTTGTGGGGAGAAGAATTAAAAGCTTTGTCAGCTGCTTTGAGTCCCCTTAAATGAGTGAGAAAAGTGGGGTAGAAAAGCCAACCCTACTACTACTTCCACTACTACTAGTCAGATCCTGGTAAGTCATTGGGCAATTTGAGTATAGGATTGCACTGTTAGATGTTCCTCCTGCAGATGTTGGACTGTGGCAGGGGACCCGTTATCTTGCTGCTCTGAATCTCTGCTGAAGAAGCCAATAGTCTGCAACCAGAAATTGTCAGAAAGTGACTGTAACAGTTTCGGCTGGACAAATCCTGTCTGCATACACCAGCCAGGAATTTGAGGTCAGTGAATAAAGCACTGCTGGTTGCTCCCACCCCCTGACACGTATAGCCTTCTCTAAATTATGGGCACTCCAAAACGTTGTTCCATGGCTCCGAAATTCCCTTCCTATAGATCTTGGAGAAAGATTTACTACATTTTCAGAAGGGCTTAAGAACTTTCCTTTTCAATTCTTCAGAGTGAGTGTTAAACTGAGCTGTTATTAAAATACATATTTTTAAATCCTGGTATTTTTATGTCTGCTTCGTATGTATTTTAAATGCGTCATGTACTAAGATTGTTTGTATCATGTCAAATTTAGATACTCCCTTGTATTTTTGTACAGCCTTTTGGTGGAAAGGGTGTTATAAATAAACATTATTATTCTATGTGTTTATGTATCCATATATATATATATATAGAGAGAGAGAGAGTTTTTGTTTCTATCTTTGGAGCCTTTGATTCCTGTATTTAAAAAAAGTTCTTCTAAATGGAGAAAGCAGGAATGCTTTCCTTGGTCCAGAGGTTTGTGACATTTAAAAAAACAGCATGCCTCCTCAGACTTTGAATGTTTTTTAATATTTATTTTTGCATGTATAGACTGCTTGGTTCCGAGGTGCTCTTACCCTTCATTTTTATCCTTGACAACATCCCAGTGAGATAGATTAGGTTGCCATAATCATTCTTTGGGCATGTAATGTGAATTTGGCAAAACACTGATGATGTTTCTTCTGGCATTGGTGGAAGTGATTGAGACCTCGTTTGCTGCTTTTCAAAGAAAGAAGCACCCCTCTGAAGCAAATAAGTGTTGGAATCTGGAGGGGTGGGGGGAAAATAACTAGCTGTGGAAGAAGGGACTGCAGTATAAAATGACTAAAGTAGGGAAACATCTGAAATAAGAAGCAGCGTATTAATACCTGCCCCTTTTGTGCACTTGCCCTTATTCCAGATTTTATCCTGGAATTAGGGGCCTGATATCAGCATGCTGGTGCAAACTACCGCAGACCCCACTCAGGACCTGTTGTAGACTGCACAAGCATGCAGATAGAAGGCTCCTATCCCAGGGTGTGGTCTGGAATAAAGCCCAGCAGGAAGAGCCTAAGACTGTGGCCATGGCTCTGTAGCCATGTGGGAGGCACTTGGGGCTGGTACAGAGAACCACCTAGTGCTACGACAGGTCTGCCTCCATGTATCCATGGTAGGGTGTGTAGATGCCTGATGCAGTGCCAGCCAAGGTGCTTGCTGTGAGAACACTGTTTTGTGCCCTTACTCCAGACCCTTTGGCCTAGAGCCATGCTTTTTGCTGGAGACCTCAAGCTAGAAATGGAAACTGGATGCCTGAGACCATTCCTGACTTCAAGAACCCATGGAGACAAATGGAGACAAAACCCATTACTAAATAGTTCTCACTAGTCCAGTTTTGTGGCACTGTGTTCAATGGGACCACAAATGGGCAAGCTGGCAATTAAGAAGTGGACTCTCCTGTTATTAATTTTACTACTACTACTGCTACTGCTATTGCTGCTACTGCTACTACTACTACTACTTAAATTTATTTGTATGCCATCTTTCCAAGAAAAGGACTGATGAGAGCAGCATATAGCAAAAATCCTCAAAGTGTTCAGTATGAATGATACAAAATAATATATTATAAATGTAAGCAAAAAATACACACACAAAAATGCCATACAGAATAGAAAAAAGACTGAGCAGGATCTGTGGCCCATAACTCAGGCCCCTAGGAAGGAAGTCCAAGCAGATCTCCAGAGTAAACGGCTAGTTCCTTGGGCCTAGTTCTGCAAAGACTCCTGGGAAAGTAGCTCACAGCAATAGATAGCAATTCATGTTCCCACTCTGGCACTGTCTGGGAAATAGATGGGCCTCCTCCTCCTGCAGGGTTCTGCGGTAAATATATTTAAAATAGATTACTAAAATATAGAATGTAGATGGTAATATATAGTATTGTCTAGATTCTAGAACATAAGAGGGGCCCTGCTGTATTAAGCCACAGACTATTTAGCCTAGCGTTCTCTCACACACAGTGACCCATGAGTTGCTTCTTCTGAGCCCCCAAGCAGAAGATGATGGCAAAAGATTCATCTACTCTTAGCAACTTGCAAATTTATTCAGGTGTATTTTTATCCCACCCTATACACAAAGGTCCCAGAGTGGGTTACAGAGTATAGTAGTGGTTGAAAGTGGGAAAGGGAAGCTGTTCCTCAGCCAAAGACCAGGGTGAATAGATGTTTCATTGCTAGTCTGACTCCCCAGCTTGGCTTTGGTACCTGGACATCATGTCTAGTAGCCATTGATACAACTGTGCTCCATGAATTTGTCTAACCTTTTCCTAAAGCTATTAGGCTGGTTGCTATCATTACTTCTTCCATCCTCCATTTGGACTTTCCTGAATGGAAATTCCAGAAATAAAATGAATAGAAATGAAAGGTGTGAGCAGTCAAAGCTGAAGATAGACTAAAGATAGTTTAAAAAATGAAGGTGTGACTGTGGCTTTTGGGGGGGGGGGCACTTCCCTTTCTTGGTCCTAATTCTCCTGCCCATCAGCTTCATAGAGTAACCCCTGTTTCTAGTGTTGTGTGATAGACAAAATAATTTTTGTCTATCCACCTTCTCCGCATCATGTATGATTTTCTATCCTCCTGTCAGGTCGTGTTTCAAGACTGAGGAGGCCTCGATATTGCAGTCTGATTTTGTAAGGGGAGTAGTCCTGTCCGTTGATCATTCTGGTTCCTCATAGCTATACACTGCATTTTACTGATGCACACATCCTGGCGCCACTTTTGGCCTCTACACATGTGCAATGGAAGGTGTTATGATGGAGGCTCTGTTCAGAAGATAAGTAAGAAGAGGAAAACCTATTGCTAGGAAAACCACAACCAGCACTGAGTTTTCCAACAATAGTTTCTAGCACTTTTTATGGGGGGAAATGGTGGAATATTACCAGATAGATGAGGCAGTCCCACTAGAGTGGCACTGTAATGTTGCTATATTCTCTCCTTATGGAGAGGGCCATAAGGTGGTACTGGAAGTTGTCCTCTGAAGCTTGTTCTTGCTGCAAGAACTATGAAATTTTGACTGGCTGTTGATGAAATGCAAATCACTCCTCTGACCTGAAGAAGAAGGTGGTTAAAAGCAAAAACAAAAAATGGGGGGCTGGAAAACAGTCTGTGCAAACAGCTCATCACTGCATGCTGTGGCTTGTTGGCTTTTAGAAACAAATCTACTCAGATTTGTTTGTTTTAATGACTTTGCAGGTATTTGCCGTTTTCTCTCCCACTAGGTCAATCAGCTCAGGGGTTCTGTCAGATGTCTTGATTGGTAGCTCTGAACAAAGCAAGGAACAGATTCTTATAGCTGGAAATTATACACACAAAGCTCTGAATAATCCCCTGTCTTGCTTTACAAATTCTTGGAAGGGGTTTTCTCCTTGGCGTGACAATTTATAAAATCTGTTTAAAGTTTTCAAGGAGATAAGGACACAAGAGGACCCTGCTGGATCAGGCCACAGCCCATCTAGTGCAGCATCCTGTCTCACACAGTGGCCCACCAATTGCCTCTGGGCATCTCAAGCAGAGACAAGGGCAAACCTCCTGTTCTCAAATCCCAGCAAATGGTCTTGGAAGAATCTTGCTTGTCCCCATGGCCTGAAAGATGTACTTCGGCATCCATTCTAGTAGCCATTGATACACATGTCATCCGTAAATTTGTCTAACCCTTCCTTAAAGCCATCTTGGCTGGTTGCTGTTACCACCACTTCTGGCAGATGTTTTAGTTTTAGAGTAAGAAGTGCCTGTTATGAATGCTTCTAATGCTTCTCTTTGCTATGGTTGTCTGCACTTAAAAAAAAAATGGGAGTGCATTGTACTGTTTTTTGGTACTATCCCTGTTCCCACAAATGCAAGACAGCCATTAGGAAAGCTAAGAAAGATTTTGAGGAGCACACTGCTAAAAACATCAAAAGAAATAACAAGAACTTCTATAAGTATATCAGAAGTAGGAATCCAACCAGGAGAGCAGTTGGACCACTAGATGGTAAAGAACAGAAAGGGGTAATTAAAGAAGAAACGGAGATTGCAGAGAGACTAAATGAATTTTTTGCTTCCGTATTCACGGAGGAAGACAGAAGACACATGCCAGTAGCTGAGCCTGTATTTTCTGAAGAGTTAAACTGTACAGAAATAACCAAGGAAGAGGTCCTGGCATGTCTTAATAAACTAAATGTGAACAAGTCACCGGGACCAGATGGTATTCATCCAAGAGTCCTTAAGGAACTCAAATGCGAAATTGCCAAACTTCTAGCAAAAATATATAATCTTTCCCTAACATCAGGCTCTGTACCTGAGGACTGGAGGGTAGCAAATGTAACACCAAACTTCAAAAAAGGATCCAGGGGTGATCCAGGCAACTACAGACCAGTTAGCTTAACGTCAGTTCCATGTAAGGTGATGGAAACCATTATTAAAGACAAAATTAGTGTGCATATGGAGGAGCAAGCATTGCTGAACAAAAGCCAGCATGGCTTCTGCAAAGGTAAATCATGCCTCACAAATTTATTGGAATTCTTTGAGAGTGTCAATAAACACGTGGATAAAGGTGAACCAGTAAACATTGTCTATCTGGACTTTCAGAAGGCTTTTGACACAGTCCCACATCAAAGGCTACTGAGTAAACTCATCAGCCATGGAATAAAAGGACAAGTTCTGTTCTGGATTTGTGACTGGCTTAAGGGCAGAAAGCAGAGAGTAGTAATAAACGGCAAATTCTCAGGGAGGAAAGAAGTAAAAAGTGGGGTCCCTCAAGGCTCAGTACTGGGACCAATGCTTTTTAATTTATTCATCAATGATCTAGAAGAAGGGGTACATAGTAAAATAGCAAAGTTTGCTGATGATACTAAATTATTTAGGGTAGTAAAATCTGAAAGAGATTGCCAAGAACTCCAGAGGGATCTCTTAGCATTGGGTGAGTGGACAACCAAGTGGCAAATGTGCTTTAATCTTAACAAGTGCAAAGTAATGCACATCGGGGCCAAGAATCCAAATTACGTCTATAAACTGATGGGGTCTGAGCTTTCTGCAACACACCAGGAAAGGGATCTCGGGGTTTTGGTGGACAGTTCAATGAAGGTGTCAACCCAGTACGCGGCAGCAGCAAAAAAAGCAAATTCAATGCTGGGAATAATTAGGAAGGGAACAGAAAATAAGACAGCAAGTGTCATTTTGCCCCTTTATAAATCTATGGTGAGGCCACATTTGGAGTATTGTGTACAATTCTGGTCATCACACCTCAAAAAGGATATTGTGGAACTAGAGAAGGTGCAGAGAAGGGCAACCAGAATGATTAAGGGTCTGGAACACCTCCCTTACGAAACCAGGCTGCAACGTCTAGGCCTCTTCAGTCTGGAGAGACGGCGTTTGAGAGGGGACCTGATAGAAGTATATAAAATTATGCACGGTATAGAAAGGGTGGATAGAGAAATTTTCTTTTCTCTATCGCACAACACTAGAACCAGGGGGCACTCTATGAAGCTGATGGGTAGGAGAGTCAGGTCTGACAGGGGGAAGTATTCTTCACCCAGAGGGTCATCGGCTTATGGAATGTGCTGCCGGAAGAGGTGGTGACAGCTACCAGTCTGGATGGCTTTAAGGTAGGGTTAGACAAATTTATGGATGACAGATGTATCAATGGCTACTAGAACAAATGCCTAGGTGCATCTTTCAGGCGGGGGGGGGAGGAACTGGGGCGCTTCTAAGGCCATCTGCTGGGACTCGAGAGCAGGAGAAGGTTTGTCCTTGTCTCTGCTTGAGATGCCCGTGAGCATTTGGTGGGCCACTGTGTGCGACAGGATGCTGGACTAGATGGGCTGTGGCCTGATCAAGCAAGGCTTCTCTTATGTTCTTTTGTTCCCCACAAGGGTTGATTTATTCCAGAGAGTGGTTATTTGTGAGCATGTGAAAAATCTAATTACTCAGACTGGCTTGTTGTTCTGAAGTGTAGAGAAGTGGTGTGTGTTTAAAACCTTACTGTCACCTTTCAAGAATGTTTGTTTGCTTGCTTGCTTGTTTACAGGCACTTTTATCTGTACCTGGTGCAGTCTGTTTCTGCTTTCTACAATTTTTATGACCTTAGAGGCAAGCTCCATATATAGTTTTCCCCCTATGAACATAGTGTTGTTAAAACATGTGATTTTGGTAGTACGGTACTTAGGCACCTTAAAAGGGCTGGCAACCTGTCAGCATCACAGTAAGACCACTATATGTGGCTGTGATCAGACACAGAATATATATATTCACATTCAAATATAATATTGACTATATTTGAAGGTTGATATTCAAATGAGAAGTGGATGCTTTTGTGCATTCATTCAACAATTTGTTATATTTGCAAAGCAGTAAAGCCAGTGCCCAGTCACACCTGGGACAGATTCAGAGAGATTTAGGGATCTGAAGTAGATTCAAATAGCATTTGAAGAGCATTGTCAGTGGATTTGAATCCTACCATATTCGAAGTGGTTCCATTAACATGAATGCAAACACGCACAAAAACTGTGCACATCCCCAGTCTTTGAGGCATTCTGGGCTAGAAAAGGTAGATTAGAGAAGGCATGGGGACACAGGGACCTCACACTGGGGCTGAATTTGCACTGAGGCCTCAGTATGCAATTAGGACAGCTCTGGTACAGATATTCTGACTCAGAGCTGTCCCAATTGCATACTAGAGGCCTAAGTGTGAATTCAGCCTGTCTCTCTGAGCACAGCCTGCGCCGGCCGGGGAAATGTACATCCAGCATGCACACCTTCAACTCACTACCAGATGGAACTTCTGAGAGACCATTGTGCATGGGCTAGAAGGAAAGAGAATGGGGCCAGTGCAGCCAGGCTGTGATAGTTCACTCCAATGCTGTTCTGAGTGGGAGAGCTCCTGCTTGGCTGTTTAAGAGACAACATCTCTCTGACATTGAAATTTCTGAGCTTTCCTAGGAACCTACCATTGCAAAGAATTACTAAACATTATTTTCAGTTTAATTTTTAAAAAAATAATCCCAAAGTTGTTTGTCCACTCACCGTGTTTCCCCATCTCCCAGTATGGGACCCTACTGATGCACAGATCAGCATGGAAGGAGGATGAATTGAGCTGGGAATTGTCTAGTAGGGAGCAAATTAGATCTTCTCTTTGGTTCTTCCAACAAAAAAATTGCTCCCTATCCAATAAGCATTGTGCTCATTGGAGTTGACCAATTCTTGTTCACTGACAGCATAATATCCTGCTATTTGGCAAATAAAAGAGAGATAGAGTGAAAGGTTCACAGAGCATTGTACAAATAACAGTAAACTCTTACTCTCTATTTTACTCTCTAAATTGCATGGCATAAAAGGAAAAAAGACTGGGAAGAAGGAGGAAGGATGATTGCATAATACTAGGCACCTAAGCCGCTTCGGATTTTATGCGTCTGTTGTACAGCATTTGTATTCTTCACAGGAGTTGGGGACCCATGATGGCATTGATGTGCCTGTGGCAGATTCTATTGCTATGCAGAAAGTGAAGCGGCTCTCAGTAGTTGCTTCATTTTGATGTCTGGTTCAGCCAAAGCTTAAAAACACACATACAAAAAAACTAGTGTGGAAAAGCTATTTCCCCCGAACCCCTCCTCCAATATTGCTACTCAGTTATTCGTGATCAGCAGCTGCTAATACCTTTTCTCTGTGCCCTGAGAGCAAAATGATTTATCCTGATATAGGGGAAAGAGATATTATTCTCTGCTCCTCCACTTTCTCCTCACAACATTCCTTTGAGGTTGGTCGGGTTGAGAGAGGCAGTGATCAGCCCAAGGCCACTTAGTGAGTTTCCATTAGTAATTTAAATTTATTTTAAACCACAGCTAGTAACAATACAAAACATGGAAAGCACATACAATGAATTCCTATGTCCAAGTGGAGTTTTGAACCCAGGGTCTTCTAGGTCCTTGCCCCAGAACTTGGCTGCATCTCCACATAGCCTTGGAGGGGTACTGAAGCCTGCTTGTCTCTATAGCACCCTATGCCAAAGGGACATGAAGGCATGAGGAGGAACCTCAAGTCCTCCAATTGTAAAAATCTGTGTGCAAAAAAAGTATCTGAAGTTGCTCTTCACACATTGAACCAGGAAATGGACTACATTTCTTTGCAGGTTTGGGGCACCTGTGTGAAGATTTCACATTCAGAATAAAAGCCTAGGGGACAGTAGTGGAACTGAAGCCTGGAGAGGCCTGACAGGAAGTCTGATCCAGCATTGAGTCGAACACTGTCAAGACAGAGCCCTTATCCCCATGAGGGTTCAGAAAATGTTCTTGTTTCTGTCACGATATCCACCATGCATTGACTGCTGTGTCTAAGGATCATGGGAACTATGGTCTAAAAGGGGCACTTCAAACCAACACCCTCCTCAACCCTAATTTCAAGTGAAAACAGCTTGGGTTATTTCTGTTAGGGAACATAGCTCTCTGGGGCTAGTAATTGTAACTCCTTCCCAGATGAGAAGCAAATTCTTCCCCGTGGTGCAGGATGTAAGCACATCAGATAAGCCAAGTGAGAGAAGGCAGGTGTGATGCTTTGGGCCTATCTGAATGCAAAGACTCTAATCTGGATCGGTGGTCTGGACCATCCAGACCCACCACTGATCCATCTTATAGCATGCAGTGGCCTTGAGCAGACCAGTCACTGCCCATGAGCTTTGGAGCTGGCCTCCTAGCACTCTGAATGACTAGGAATTAACATTCCTAGTTTCAGGGGGGGGGGCAGAGGACCCATTTCAGTGGTGCAGCTTGGTGCACTGCTGAAATGGGTCCCTCAGTAGTGCAGAAAATGGAGGCATACCTTTTGCATGCCTTTGTGTTCCAAATTGGGGCCTGCAGGTCTGTTAATAGACTTGTTTAATCAGGTGTACCAGTAGTGGGCAAGGTCTCTCTTGGAGCCTATATTCCACGGTCTCTATACTCCAGGGTCTCTCTTGGAGCCTATATTAGCTTTGGGCTAAAGCTAAATGCAGAAAGGCCCTTTGTTTCCTTTCCACATGCTTAGGAGGCTTCTGAAATTGGATGCAGTGTAAATGCTGTCTTAAAATGGTTAAAACCAGCAGGCCAAAAAAGTCTCATCTGAAAAGTATCAAAAGTCCCTGGCCCTCCTCAGGTCAATGAATCTTTCAGCCTATGTCAGCCTTCCAAAATCATATGCTCTGTCTCAATTGGCTTGAATACTTCAGAGCATCAGCATATATCATGCCTTTGAATGGTAGCTGATTGTCTGCCCCCTGATTAGAAACTCTTTGAATGTCAATTAAAATGTAGTGTGAGCAGATTCTGTATCTCTTCTGATTTTCTCTCTCCACTCTTCCCCTTTATGTGTCTATGATGAACGTGATTTCCTTTTCATCTTGGAAATCAAACCCTATCTAGGCACTAAAATTAACTTTGTTTTTAATAAGAACCAAATTTTAATGGTCGAGGGGAAGAAGTATGTGGTAAGTCTAACGCTGCATATATTCAAGATAATTAGAGCTGTGCCTGTCTGATGCTCTGATACCCTTAATCTGCCCCCATTTTAAAACATTTTGCACATGTGGTGCTTGTGTTGGACTTTGAGAGGGCAGGAAAGTCGAACATTTACACGTACGTCTATAGGTACAAAGGCTCGTGGATTGGAAATAGGGATGTGCATGAATATTTGTGACATTCGTTATTCGTACGAATTTGGGTGAATTCGGCAATTTGTGTACAAATAGAATGTTACGACGTTCATACATCAACATTCATATGATGTCTCAGAACATTCATTTAAAGCTTTGGTACATTTGTGAAACAGGGAGATGGGAAAGCATCTGCACCAGTCACATCTGCAGTGGATCCAGAGTCAATTCAACATGGTTTGAGAGCAGATTTAAAGTGGATTCAGGGTGGATTTGATGCTTTCAGACCAGATATGTTATGGGATATGTATCAGATATGTATGCGTTTGTATCAGATATTTGTACAAATTCACACAGATATATTCATATCGAATAGAATCCTACCACATTCAAAGGGGATCAATTTGAACGAATACAAATTTTCTTACATTTGATTCAGTATGTACTGAATGCAAAAAAACCCTCATTTGCGAACATCCCTAATTGGAAATACAGGAAGAAATCTTCAGCAGGCCTGAATAGCTTCTGGGAATGGCTGTTGCTCAGTGATAAATCATTTATTTTGCATGCAAAAGATCCTGTGTTCAGTCACAGAAAATCCCAGGATGAAGACAGTGGCATATTAATGGATCTACCCAGCCTCAAGTGGAGGATTTGATACACAATTTTGGCTTTTCCTAAATAATTGGGAAATGTAGTGTTTTTTCAGTACACCCTCTCAGTTCCAGTCCCAGTGGTATTACATGTAGCATTGCATAACAAATATTAACAGTTTCAGACCAATTGCTGAGGCCAGTGTAGACAAGCCCACAGGGATTTCCTTGTTGCCACTGTGACATATTGTTAGAAGCAGACCATGGGCATTTCCACACCTAAAGGCCCATGGTCCAAACCAGTGCATCTGGACCAGCCAGGACTGCTGATTTGGACCATGGATAAGCGTGATCTGAAACAACTCTTGTCTTCATGATAACACTGCTCCAGGCCAGCCCTGAAGTTCATGTGAGCTTTGGGGCCAGCCTCCAAGGGGCCCATGGGGGATTCCCTTTAGTGGCCCAAACATTCAAACATCCAAAAATTTGATCGGAACGAAGAGCCTCCTGTTTGCAAATACAAAAACTTTGATCAAATGGGAAAGAAGTCACAAAATCTTTGCAAGAATGTTTGAACGCAAATGCAAAAGCCCAAACACTTAACCTAACAAATCTGCAGCAAAACAAATTTCTTATGGCAAAACAAATGTGATTCCCCCCCCCCTGTACATCCCTACTGCTTAAACAGGTAGTCCTGGCCAGGGCCTTGCTGGTCAGGACTATGCTCCATCTAATGCAGAAGAAGTATAACAGTGTGGGTGGAGGGCTCACAGATCTATACTAATGTACAGGCCTAAATCTCACTGTAGGGAAGGAAAAAAAGTTCTGTGCCATTTTACTTTTGTTGTTCACTCTGGATTCCTTTGATGCTTCTCCAGGGTTTTTCTGTGGAAGCCATGTTTATTTTGGTAGGAAGAGCTAGGCATCTGCTTCAGGCATATCTGAACAGCCTTTCCAGCTCATGGTTCACCAAACTTCTTGGAGACAACTTTTGCCAGCAGAGGTGGCTGGCAGAACATCACTGCTGGGAGATAGGCACAACCATTGGAGCACCACTTCTCAGAATGCCATGCTAGCCTTACAGTAGATGTACCATGGCCTGCTCTGCATGGCAGCTAACATTTGTTTTATGCCTGTTGAAATCTGGAGGAAAAGTGGAGTTGTTGAAGGTGCTTGTAATTCAACATTGTTTTTGAAGGGTCATACACTTTCTTCGCATGTTTTTCATAGTATCGTTTTCTGAGGTACTACTCTGCAGCTGAGGAATTTCATCTCATGTTCATCTAATTGCTAACTAGGCCCAACTCCTTAACTTCTAACTTCAGTCAAGACTGGGGAAGGGAAGTTTAAATTCTCATCCAAAGTATGTGGGAAATAATATGAGATTACTACAGAACACAAGTTGACAGAGTTGAATCCAGTTCAGTTCTTTGGCTTCACCACCATCATTACCCTCAAATAAGTATTAAGTCAAATGGCCAAAATGGTGAAAAAGTAAGTTGTCATTGTGGTTCCATTACAGCGGCCCCGTTGGGGGTCGAATTACCCTTTCAGAGGGGTCACGACAAGTCTCCCACCTTCCCGCCCCATCCTCATCCAAGCTGCCCTGCCCCTGTGGTTGGGGGTCTCCACAACATGAGAAACCACATTAGGGGGTTGCGGCATTAGGAAGGTTGAGAACCACTGCATTAGAACAAGACCAAGGCTGAATCTATTCTAGGATGTAACATAGCCTCATAGCATCCTGACTGCTGTACTCTCAAGATGGCAAATTTTCTCACCTTGGAGCTGGCATTTCTACCTGCCTTAGAATTCAACAGCTGAATTCAGTGAGGACTCATGCTGCCTCCCTTTATCTTTGCAGAGTGCGTGTGTGCATGCATGTGTGTGTGACTGCGCATTACTCCCCGCCAATGTAGATTCTGCCTGATTTTTCTCTTGTAAGTAGCAACATGTATTTACAACTAGCCATTTACAACTAGGATTGTAAAACATTTCCCATAAGCTAAGAGCAGCAGAAATGCCGAACTTAAATGTTATTTGAAGTCTGTTACTGAATTATTTCAGCATTTTTTACGCGTTAACAAGTTGAGCGCAAAGCAAAACACGTATAGAGAGCAACACCTTAACAAGGTCGAGTTGCTTTTCTGTATAGAATGTAAGTACCCATATTTAGCCTTTTCCCCGCAGAATTCTTTTCCTATTTTCTTAAATTTCTGCCCCACCTGTTAATCTATGTGCTCCTATTCTAAATATCTGTCAAAATGTTAAGTCTTGGTGTTCCTCTTGCCTTTCGGGTAAATTACTCTGCTTGTTCTAACATTTTTATAGAGACTTTGCAGATGCCTTTCCAAAATCAAGTTATCCCAACTTTAACTCATTCGCTAACAGATGGCTATTGGCACTAAGTTGAAGGGTCATCTCTTATCACAGGACTTTTCAGGGACTGATGTAACTGACTCCAGTAGCAAATGTACTGCAGTTTATTTCCTCTTATTTACAACCCACCTTTTTTGATCATGGAACTCTAGACTCTGAAACACCTTGTTCCCAGGCAATCACAAACTCAAAGTCTTGGCAGGTGACGGAGTCACACACTGTACCTTCAGGCCATATCTTGAATTGATCACTCCATTAATTGTCTGCCCTGTTGGTAGGAATATGCTACAATGGTGCTTTTAGAATTTGTAATAAAAGAAACCAGTCCAGGACTGCCTTTTCTCATATTAGCCTCTCAGTTCTTCAAGGTTATCATTTGTGCTTTTTTATTAACCTTCTTTTATGAACTTTAATGGCTATTTATTTATTTGAATTTCTTTCCAGCCTTATAACCAAATGTTTAAGCATGGGTCACAATAAAATTAATGTAAAACGCAATTAAAATGGACAACAATAAAAGTACTTCAGAGAGGAAGGAAGGCAGTCTCTTCACCCAAGTGCCAGAGTATAGGGCTGGTTCTTTGTGATGCATGTAAATGCATACCGTGAGAGCAGCTGAGGCACCCCAAAGGGGAGGCTATTCCATTGTCTGGGGCCTGTCACCATGATCTCCACCCCCGTAACTTCTGTGAGTGGTGCACATCCAAGAAGACCTTACTGACAGATCTTAAGACATAGATAGGTCTAAAAGAGAAGAGGTGCTCCTTTAGATATTTGAGGCTGTTTAGAGCCTTTTAAGTTAAAATCTTGAACTGGGCTTGGTTAGCAATTGGGAATCAGTGTAGTTCTTTTAGGTCCGGCGTATGGAGATGTGGCCAAACTTGAAAATGGCAGTTCAGTTCAAATTTGAATCAGTTTGACCTGGTTCCAGGAGAACCAACAGGGTCACACTTCCCCATCTTTCTCTAGAGAATGTCATCAGTGACAGTGACTAAGGTAGTTTCAGTCACTGGGCTTAAAGTCAGATTGAAGTTAGTGTAGATAATCAGTTTCTTCTGAGCATGCATGCAGTTGAATAGTCATGACTCTTTCCATTCCTTGCCCAAAGCGGATATGTTCACCAGCTAGTGATGGATCTTGATCCAGGGAAGAGCTCATGACAAAGGTGTGTACCACTCTTCAAGCTAGTGAGATCACCTCAACTCGCAGAGGCATTCGCTGGACCTACACAGTCTGCCCTGCTGGCTGGCATTATTGGCCAAGAAAGGCAAAGATCCAAGGATATGTGATTATCCAGACCCCAACAGGCAGCAGGTCCACATCCTCAAGCTGCAATATTGGAACCCATTCCCTGGATGGTTCTCTGGATACTTCCTCAGTTTTATTCTGAACTGTAGCATCCAATCCTCTGTGAATCTGAGCAACTTTGCCCTCAAAGTGTCCTGCAAATTTATCACAGCAGATATTACATAGCTGCCACCCTTGCTCCCTCAGACTTGATCCTACTCCTTGAAGAAACTCTGTTAGGTGACTACTTGAGGATACAATGGTGATGGAGGAATGAAATCATTTTTGCCACCGCCAGCAGCACAGGGTATGCACCCCTAACCTGTGTCCCAATCATGGTCTCAGTAGGATTTGTGCTGTCTGTGCTCTAGCTGTTGACCGTTCTCATTGCCCATACTTCCATAGGATATCAAGGTACTGTACAGGCTGCACAGGTACTCTGCGGGCACTTGGAAGTGATCATGCTGTTGGCCTTGCTAATTTCACAGTTTGAGAGCGCCATCTGTGCCTACCAGGAAATCCTACAGAGCATTCTGGGACCCATCAGGTTTCATAATTATCTTGGGGCTCACTGTGCCACGGGGGGCCGTTAGCCTTGCCCAACACATTGTGCCCGCAAGCACTGTTCCACTTGTAAATGGATCACCACGCTACAGCCATGTGTAGGCAAGCAAAAAAACTCCTCAGCGCACCCACACAAGATTCTCCCCCTTTCCGCTGAGACTCTTTTAAAAACAAAGGACTTTGTCTCGTCAGCCAGGTGCTGGCATGCTTCAGACTTTCTTTTACTTTTAAAGGCACAGTACTTATTTACTTTGCTTTAGCAGTAACGTCTTCACTGACAGACTTCAGCCAGACACTTTTCAAGTGGAACAAATGATTACTCTTTTGTAGGTTACAAATTTTTTAAAGAAAACAGGCTTAAGATTGCGATCACTGTATTTGACAACACTTTCACTTCTTTAACAATTCAGCAACTATCAGGACCCTATTATCCAGCTCCCATTCAGGCAAGCTTAGAGCCCAGTTCCTTCCTGCCCCACCCGTGAGCTTACCCAGGCAAAGAACTCTTTTACTCTGCTTTCAAGACCCTTTATAGAGTCTGGCACAATGATCTCCTGCTCTGATTGGCTCAGACTCTGGGCTACCTTACCCCCTCCCTTCAGAATACAGCAAGACACACCCCCTTACACTCTAAACTTCAGCTAACCTAAGGCTAAACTCTCTTTAACTAACTTACCTTGCCCCCTGGTCATCACACTTACCTTCTCAATATATCCCCCACCCCTTGCAGAGAGAAGCCACCACTGCAAGTTCAAATCTCTTCAGCAAATGATCCATCCATGACAAATAACCTACCTGCACAGTTTGGGCAGCTGTATACAAAATTGTGCGGTTGCTCATGGAGGACTCCAGCTAGCCTTTATCTTGTCCTCTTGAACTTTTCCTGTGAGAAAGATTGTCATTTAGTATCTGACTGATGCTTCTGTCTTGCATTTCTGTGATTTTTTTTCCCATTACAATTGTATCCTGCCCTTCACCAAATGCTCCCAGGTTGGGTCACAGCACTCAGTGAAAAGCAATATTCATAAAAATAAAATGAAAATACATTAAAATATAAGCTTCCCCCTGGGAGGCCTAAATTCAGAAGAAGCTTAAGTATCAAAGGCATTTAAACTGATTATCAAGGTACTTAGATGAGTGAAGATTGAGACAAATTCTACAGGTAATAGGCCTAAGAAAAAAGAGCTAGAAAATAACAGTATTGAAAATCTCTTGAAAAGTGTCCAATAGAAGACTATATATTGCTCCTTCATCCCTTTGGTATGTTTACATCAGTCTCTGGTGTTCTGTCAAAGGTCTGGGAGTTTAAGGATCCTGGGCAGTATCCTACAACTGTGGCTTTCTAAAAACTGGTGTGGGTCAGTTTTGTCAGCTGCTTTGAGTCCCCTTAAATGGGTGAGAAAAGCAGGGTAGAAAAGCCAACTCTTCTTCTTCTCTGATTTCTGCCCCGGGATCTGTTTTTACCTTCTACGTCAAGAACATGTATCCATATCTACTCTGGCTGAGGGAATTCAGGTCTTTGCAGGCCAGTATGTGTTTCTCTTTCTGATGACCTGTGTGATTGTCTTTGAGTTGGCTTTCAGCGTTGTTCTCCACTTAGCCATTGGGTTATTGTTGAAGGTTCTTAGGTTGCGTCCAGACTTGCATCAAAGGAGCACAGCTTTCCTCTGCCTGCAGCAGCAGCAGCACAACATCTGATTGAAGGGTGCAAAGTAAGAACATAAGAGAAGCCGTGCTGGATCAGGCCACAGCCCATCTAGTCTAGCATCCTGTCTCACAGAGTGGCCCACCAATTAATTGCCCATGGGCATCTCAAGCAGAGACAAGGGCAAACCTCCTGCTGCTCTCAGATCCCAGTAAATTGCCTTAGAGGCATCCTATTTGTCCCCCCCCCCCCCCCCCGACCAGCATCTTTTTGCTTTGCTGCTGTGGGCAGTGGCACTTCCTGTCTGACCAAAGGGAAGCCGCTTTGGCAGAACAGTGCAGCTTGTCATATCAGAAGCAACTGTGCTGTCCCTGTACGGCTTCCGATCGTTGTGTTGGGCCAACGGGAAGCAGCTTCAGCAGGATGATGCAGTATCATGTAAGTCTGGATACAGCCTTAGTTTCTGACTAACCTTGTATAGTGTCAGGCATTCAAGGATCCATGAGTGTGTCACTTGAGTCATAGGTTTTCTGATACTCAATCAATGCTGTGCTGAGGTTGGTTTTTCTATACCTTGAGTTCAGAGTGAATGTTTGACTATTAGTAGTTGATGCTTTGGGCCTCTAGTGTTGTTTTCAATCCTCTTGGAGTTGCAATTATGTATTGGCTTACATGTCTGTTCAGCTAGGTGTCTATGATACCTGATAGAAGTTTCCACATTGTACAAAGGCAGGATCAGTGGGCAGTAATTAGATGGTATAGTTCCCAGTGAGGATGATCAGTACCATCTGAGCCAGATGATAGTAACTGAAGCATTTGTGCTGCTAGGCATTAAAGCAGTGCTGTTAGTTTCCTTAACCAGTATGTGTGGTGCTGGCCCATTCTTCATATGCTTCTGTTGTTCAGTGTCCACTTCTGTGATGGTAACTGGTTCCTTCTCTGAAAGAACGTTCTCAGCCCCCTTAGCTACTAGACATTGAGGTTATCATATGATTTTTTTTTCCTCATATTTTTCCAGTATTGTTCATTTCAGCTTTTGGTGGATCTGCTCTTAATAGTCCAACACCTTGCAAATAAGAGTATCTCTTAGATGTCTCTTTAGAGAAGAGTGTCTCTTTCCTTTGGGTCTCTGAGCCTCTATTGTATCTCTTCAGCTTGGTGGCCATTGCTGAAAGCGTTCGTTTAGCAGTTTCAAGGATTTCAGTTACGGACATGTATTTGTATTTCCTTGATAGCTGTGATCTGTTCTTGATCTTTATACTCGTATTGAGCTGTGTAAGCTTACAGATGTCCTTGCACAAGTTTCTCATTTTGTCTTCCAGTCTTTGCCTCCAAGATGGGCATGGCTTGTTATCATCATCTGAGCCCTTGTAGCCAAGTACCTCTAGAATCATTATGGCTCATTGGTTCCAGTTATGGTGGTAGTTGGGATAGTTTATATTGCTGTGTTGGTATCTCCTAGAATGTTATCTGATGGTAGTTTTGTGCTAGGCTTAGACAGTCCCATGTGAGGGTTGGCAGTGGCAAAGCTTGCTCATGATCAATATTATCATGTTAGAAACTCTGCCTTGCAGCATAAGTAGCAGTGATGATGTCCTTTCACCTTCTTCTGTGAGGGTAAGCTGCATTTTCAGGAAGAACCTGGGTTTTTTTGTGCTCTAGTTGTTCCATTCTCCCAAGATGGAAGTTAAGTGAGATGGGAGAAGGATTTATCTCTACCTGCAAATCTGACTAAGGATCCCTTTCTCTAACATGAAATGAAGTGGAAAAAAGAGTGGGGCTTAGATGTGTTTTTGGCCACCTGAGGAGGAATTGGATTCCTTCCCTCTGCAGAATCCTGCACACCTGAAGTCTTGCATCTCCATTCTACATGAGAAAGCATCTTAAGGCACACGTGAACACACTGGATAAAATCAAAAATGGTGCCTGCTGCATAGCTGCATTATTAATTTATGGTTAAAATCTAGAATCGCCACAAGCCCAACAATGTTTATTTTAAACCATTTTTATCTTGCTATTTTTTATTGACAGAGCTCAGTCTGAAAATATAATAACCCAATCTTAAAGCATTTCTGGAGCTTGCAATGGCAGCCACATTGAATGAATGAATGGATGAATGAATGAATGAATGAATGAATGCATATAATTTGGACAAATAACAACATAAACCAAAAATGAATGAGATTTAAAATTTGATGTTAGTAGCAGTAATGATGTTGCCATTATCAGAGGAGTGTTTTTGGATTTCTTCATAAATTTAAGAATACTTTAAGCCCCTGTGCTCTCCTTATTTTTGGTGCATAGGTATATACTATAATTTTATATGCATGTGATAGATGGATAGAATTGCCACATTTTAGCATCCTTCTTTGAACTGCCAAGTCCTCCTTGCCAGGGCAAAGGAGCAGGATATAGATAGCTGTATTGTTCTGTTGCTTGAGTTGACTTTGCTGCTTCTTGGGGACTTGAAGGAGCAGCAATTAAGGCTGTCCAAGTTACGCTCTTAAGGGGCCGGAGCTCCAGTTCTGCAATCCATTCCTTTCCTAATGCGACTTGATGGAGATGGAGTGAGGGCCTATCAGGTGTGAAAAGACCTGCTGCTCCTGACTTGAAGTGGCCTCCAGACAGTGATTTGGCAGCATCAATCTGGTCATGCTTGATTTCAATGCTTAACGTGGTAAAACAGGCTCTCTCTGCCCCTGATCAGCTTCTCAATTAGTAAGCTGCCTTGTGTAACGGCCCTTGTTCCACAATCCCTCTAGGCAGTGCGTGGGTGGGTGGGTGTCATTAGGGCGAGAAAACTCCAGCGCCAGCAGTGAGAGAAAGGGAGGTGAGAGACCCCCACCACAAGAACCCTCCCTTCTCTGATTTTGCTTTCACAGGTTAGATTCATTAAGAAGCCAAAGGCATTCACCGTCTTTTAAATTGCTCGTGACCCGGACATCAGTCCATTTCGGCATGGTTGTTGTAGAATCAGAGATGAATTTTCCTTCTTGGGTTTCATGTGATTTAAAAAAAAAAAAAATTAGAGCACCCATCTATACATGCTGTGTATTAAACATGTTTTTAGTTCTTTTACAAAGATGAAGGATAGGATACCAGCTATTCATTTTTGAGGTTTGCCAAAAAAAAAAAAGTTATTGAAATCTATTTATTTTTATGTCTACTAGCTTTTGTCTACTAGTAAAATAAAATCACACACTCTTAAAGTGCACAGTATTTTAAAATTGCTTCCTATCCCCAAAGCCAAGGAGAATAGTCAGGCTTTCAGAGGGGTAAGAAAAGTAAAATTGCAGATCTTGAGCTTTTAGATTTCTTTCTCCTATCAGAAATGAAATCCAGTTGTACTACAGCAGTTATTCAAACTGCTCTTCTAAGAACTTTCTTTTTGCCTTTCATTGAATTGCCAATATTTGTACATCTGAAAAATTATTTGCCATCTCTAAATAGCATCTCCTTTTTAAAAAATATTATGCAGCAGAGGAAATTATTTGTAAGGTTATGTTTTATAGGGATGTAGATCTCGAAATGATTATCAATTCATTTAATATTTGTTCACCTTTAGTTTCATCTGTCTAACTTGACCTAACACACCAATTTCTAAAACAGCTTTCCACATGTTCGACTGATTAAAACAGTAATTTTGGGGGAAGCCAAGTTTAATTGTACTTATTTTTTTTTTTTTTATCTATTGCTACTGCCAGCAAAAGGGGGGGGGTTGCTTGCTTAACACAGAGAGAGAGTTGTGTCAGTGAGTTTGTATTTCCTTTGCAAATTTTATTCAAAGCAACAAATGAAACCATTCAATTTTTCAAAGTGCTTTCGTGCTGTATGAAAAGTATGAAAATGGAAGATAAATTTAGATACTATCAAGTGTGTATCATTTTAAATATGTACGTATTTATATATATATTTTTAAAAAACTAGGTTGCATCTAAAGCATTGCAAAATATGGTATTAAACCTGAAGTCCTTCTAAATGGATTACAGGTTTTGTTTTGTTTTTATGACAGTTAGCAAATATTTCAGCACTATGCACACTGTCCCAGGAGTAAAACCCACTGAACATATTAGAACTTTCTAAGGTACGAGAATATGAACAGAAATGCGCTCTTAAGTTGGACAGTCCTTTTTTTGAAATAATTCAGCGCACTGAAAGCCAATTCTGTTCTGTTTTACACGTGCTGCATTTCTTTCTCTTCTCAGAATTATTTTCACATTTGATCTTAGTGTTTTTTTGTTTCTCTGATTACCCAAGGTTAATATTACTGTGTATGAGATTAATAGCAATGATTCCATCAACAGATGCAGGATCTAAATACATTTTCTTTATGCTGTGTGAATGGGAGATGAATGTCTTTAGAATACCTTGCTGAATGCTTTGATTTTTGCAGCTGTTTTAAGGCTTTGCTTAAAATTCTGAGCACCCCGTCTAGCACAGCCAGTTTGGCGTAATACTTCAAAAAGCAAATCCTAAAGGTGACATAACAAAGGCAATGACTTGGATACGGGCTGTCTTTTATAAATAAAAAGAAAGTACATGTGTGCAGTCCAAAAAATGGGGAAATGTAAGCCTTTTCTTGCGGCAAGAACACATTGAAATTATTAAGAAATGCCTTTCCTGGAAGAATATTGTAAAATTTGTACTTTCATAGGAGGTTTTTTTTTCTTTGTAGGTAAGATACCTTGCTTTCCCTCCTCTCTTCCTTTCAAAATCCTATTTGCTTTAACAGTACTACATTGGAGTGACATTCCAAATGGCGTTGAATGAAATTACAGGATACAATATCATGTCTTTTTTTGTTTTGTTTTGTCTTAACTCTATTTTTGGTTCAGTGCAAGATTCCCTGCATGTCTATGCACAAGGCATAGCCCTGCTTTTTTTTTCTTTTGTAAATAATCGTCTTTAAAGGAGACATTCTGATGCTGTATGCCTGCAAGTAGCTCTGACATCAATTTCACGTACCATACGCCCTAAAGAACTAGTAAGCTTTTGAAGTACCTCTCATTTGGCTCAGACTTTCAGAAAGCTTAACCCTGTTGATGTGGTCATAAAGCAATTAAACGTGGCTGTTTACAGAGAGGTGCAGAGCTGTTGCTCAGGCTTACATAGTGCATTGCTGGAAGGGCAAGCAATTTTTTTTTTTAAAAAAGGCATTTATTGTTATGGCTATATCGTTTAATATAAAGTATATAAAACAGTGTGGAGACACTTTTTTAAAAAGCTGAACTAGTAAGTTGTAGTGGAGATCCTTTGATGTCCTTCTTAGGGCAGAAGAGTTCTGCGCTTACATTAGATCGGGATCCGTTGACACTGTAGCCCTTTTCTGGGCTTCTTTTGTCTGCATGATTGGGCAGACTGGTGTACTTTGTCTCCACGAGACAAAGTGGATTCCGAATCAGGAGGATGCAAATGTGGGGCTCATTTGAGTGGCACCAACTGCTTTGGTAGCTGAAATGGGCTGCTGGAGCTTTGGAGGTGTTGCTCTGAAGCTCACATGAGCATTGGGGTGGTGGATTGCATAATCTGAATCAGCTCATTCACATTGCACAAGGTAAGCGCAGAAAGGCGCACGACACAACCACACGCCAGCTGAAAGGCTGCATTTGTTTGAAGACAATCAGCCATGGGTGGTTGTAGAGAAAGAAGACACTGAGCTTGGACAAATACCGGGGTTATATTTCAACTACACAAAACTCTTTCTCTGATATGCATTTGCATGCACACGGAGACACACACCTATGTTAGAAGCTATTGTGTGACCCTCTGGTACTGAAAAATAAGAGGCATAAATCCTTTAATTTTAAGCTGTAAAAAGTGGTCATGTTCCTGTGGCAAAGAGAAGTCAGTGTGCTATGTGTATCTGCAAACGTCTCCCAAAGCTGAGCATTTATCTTGAACAGAACCGAGAGCAAGCCATTAATATTCAGGGGTTCCTCCTGAGAATCCTTTAAGTGATAAACCTGGATGCCTTAAACAGAAAACCATAAAACTTGATTTGAGCCATTTTGAATTCTGATTATGGGTGTTACTCTATTACCCTGAGACTTTATGCCCTCACTGAAGTCTCATAAGTACTGCCATAAAAAGCAATAGAAATGAATGAATCTGATAATATCATGTAAAAGTAATTAATGCAAATCTAATAATTTCTCTTGAAAAATTCAGATGTTTCACATTCAGTCCTAAATATGTTAAAAGAGTATTGTTATGAACCTTCACACCACAGCAATGTCCTAAAAAAAATTATTTTGACAGAGTTGGGTTTTGTGTTTCTGACACCGGCATTAATCAGATTTTGTGCTAAAAGCATTAGGTTCATTTGTTTGTTAGCGATCTTCAGTAAAAATAAAATGTAGATAATATCCTTTGTGTTATGGGGTCCGGTCCACTTTCACAGGGAAATCATTTTGTTCACTAGCGTGTTCCTGAAGGGAGTTTGCCCCCAAATAAAGTTTCTCTTCCCATATCTCCATGGTAGGAAGGTAAATGGAGGACATGGGCTGGTTCCTGTTTGTGAATTAGACCTTTATTAATCCAGAATAATTGATGTCCCTGGTTATGTGTGACTAAGAATCTCACCTTTCATTTTGTGAGGAAAACTACCATTTTTTAACAAATAAGTAATGTAAATTGGGTGTCACATGTACAACAGAATGCCAAGCACTTTTTGCTTTGGAATTCAGCAAGAAGCTTTCATGCATAACATGTGTATCTTTCCCACATTGATTTCCTTTGGCTCCCCAGAACGGTTTGATGATTGTATAGGTCCCAGACCCCATGGATACTATTAACACAGATTTGCCTGAAGAAACAGCTTTGCTTCCACACATTCAGGCACTGTTACTGGTTTTAGTGTGTTCATTTTATATTTTGTTTTTATTCCAGGGGTTTAAAATAGACCATGTGGTAACAAGTATCATTCAAAAATAACCAAAAACAGATAACCAGATAAAGTGTATTGCAAGTATTGAAAAAACAGGCAGTGAAGAATGCTTCCACCAAAGCACATATGGTATGCTAGAGCTCAACAGGAACTTACATCAGGGTTCAGTGACATTTTCACCTGTGAGTTACAGGGATCCAGACACCTTGTCGCTCCACTTCAACCACCATAATTGAGTTTATATTAAGGGAGCAATTTCCCAGCCTACCTGGCACAGGATTGAACACCTGCTACAGGAGCAGCACATACCAGTAAGTAGGCATCTCCTAGTTTGCAAACTGGACTAAAAGACCAAAGACCCTAATCAGACAATTATACTGTTATTTTAGCAATTTTTATGCAAAATTGTTTTTTATTTTAATTGTATATAATTATCACATCCTTTTTTATAATTGGCTCTTATATCTGTATTTTATACAAATTGACATTATCAATGAGTAAATTACTGTAACAAAAACATCTAAATGATTTAGACCTAGATTTTCTTTGGTTAGTACCTTATTGCATTTATAGTCTCCTTTTCTTCAAAGGAAGAAGGGTGACATTTTTCTTCTCTCCATCCAACAATCCTGTAAGGTAAGTTAGAATGAGAGTCAAAGGTTCCCCCAAAGTCACAGAGGGTGCTTCCGCACAGGGGCAAATAAAACAGGATCTCCGGCACCCGGATTTATTAAAACTGGCTCCCAGGGGAACCAGTTTTAATAGCTCCGGGTGCACGGTAGATCCGGTTTAACAGGGTAGATCCGCATCCAAGAGATGCGGATCTACCCCGCACCCATACCTCCGCACATGTGGCGCTGATCCGAATTGGAGGCGGGTGCTGTGCGGACACACGGCACCCATCTCCGATCCAGGAAGGAGGGCCCGCCCCCAGCCCGCCGCGATTGGCT
Source organism: Aspidoscelis tigris stejnegeri (assembly GCA_023333525.1). NCBI lineage: Eukaryota > Metazoa > Chordata > Lepidosauria > Squamata > Teiidae > Aspidoscelis > Aspidoscelis tigris. The sequence goes on from JALMGA010000005.1 coordinate 15,912,327, forward strand.
CGCCGGAGCCAAGCCTGGAGAGCCGGGGGACCTCGCTGCCGTGGCTCGCCCTCGCCCCAGAAGCAGTGGATCGCTGCTTCTGGAGCCAGGGTGAGCTTGCCTAAAGCCCGCCCTAGCCCACCCTGGGGCGAGCGCGGTGGTTCCCCTCCTTACCTGGTCAGCCACTCTGCGCAGGTGCGCTGCCAGGAGTTGCGTGCCGGCCAATCAGGCAGCATGCAGGACGCAGTAGAGGGAGCCAATCATGGCAACCCAGGGGAGGGCCCTGGTTTAGCACACTTGCGCTGTGCGGCCGCATCTGAAACAGATGCAGATTCACAGCGCAAAACCACTTGATATGTGGTGTGCTAAAAACACCCTTTAAGCACACATTAAGTCCAGATAGGTGCGGACGCACCGACCTGATGTGTGCTTATTTCCCCCCGCTAATGCGGACGCTCCAGCAGCAAACCAGTTTTGCCGCCAAAATCCGCTTTAAAAACGGGCTCGCTGTGCGGACACACCTCGCCGGAAGTATCCTACATAGCGACCCGTGTGCGGAGGCGCACATTGGAATGTGTGCTTAATGGGTGTTAAAGGGCCTGTGCGGAAGCATGCAGAGTGAGCTTTTATGGCAAAGTTGAAGCCTGACCCTCTCACAAGTATATTACACCTGCTCTCATTCATTTATTCGTAGGTATTAATAGAGTATTAATAGAGTATCTGGATTTTTGTTTGACATGCCCTGGGTATGAAGTTCAGTTTGTTGTGAATCATTTTAGATTTACATGCCTTCCCACAAACTTTACATACCTCTCTTTTACACACAAATGGGTTTTACAAATGTGTGGGCACAGATTTTCATAGAATCATAGAATCATAGAATGGTAGAGTTGGAGGGGACCTCCTGGGTCATCGAGTCCAACCCCCTGCTCAAGGCAGGATCTCCTAAACCATCTCAGACAGATGGCCGTCCAGTCTCTGCTTGAAGACCTCCATCGAAGGGGAACCAACCACCTCCCGTGGCAGCCTGTTCCACTGGTTGATCACTCTTACTGTTAGAAATTTTTTCCTAACATCTAAACTAAATCTTTTCCCCTGCAGTTTCACCCCATGGTTTCTAGTCCTTCCTTGAGAGAGTGAGAACAGGGCTGATCCCTCTGCCCTGTGACAACCCTTGAGGTATTTGTAGACAGCTATCATGTCTCCTCTCAGTCTTCTTTTTGATAGACTAAACATTCCTAGTTCCTTAAGCCGTTCCTCATAGGACATGGTTTGCAGACCGTTCACCATCTTGGTAGCTCTCCTTTGAACCTGCTCCAGCTTGTCAGCGTCTTTTTTAAACTGGGGTGACCAGAACTGGACACAGTACTCCAGATGAGGTCTGACCAAGGTAGAGTAGAGGGGGATAATAACTTCACGTGATCTGGACTCTACGCTTCTCCTAATACACCCCAGGATTGTGTTTGCCTTTTTTGCAGCTGCCTCACACTGTTGACTCATGTTCAGTTGATGATCTACCAGGACACCCAAGTCTTTTTCACATGTGCTGCTGCTCAGCCGAATTCCTCCCATTGTATATGTGCTTTTTTCATTTTTCTTGCCCAGGTGCAGAACCTTGCATTTTTCTTTGTTAAATACCATTTTATTAGTTGCAGCCCATTGTTCGAGTTTCTCTAAATCTTTTTGAATCCTCTCTCTCTCTTCTCTGGTGTTTGCAATCCCCCCTAGCTTTGTGTCATCAGCAAATTTGATCAGTTTCCCTTCAACTCCCTCGTCCAGATCGTTTATAAAAACATTAAACATAACTGGGCCCAGGACAGAACCTTGTGGTACTCCACTTGACACTTCCCTCCATTTGGATGTGCAGCCATTTAAAGCCACTCTTTGAGTACGATTACTAAGCCAGTTTTGAATCCACCTTATAGTTGCCTTGTCAAACCCATATTTGATCAATTTTTCAATGAGGATCGCATGAGATACTTTGTCAAATGCTTTGCTGAAATCAAGAAATACTATGTCTACTGCATTTCCTTGATCAACCCATTCAGTGATTTTGTCATAAAATGAAATCAAGTTGGTCTGACACGACTTGTTTGATACAAACCCATTTTGATGTATCCTTTACAACACCTCATAATTTTAAAGAGAGAGCGAGTAGAAGGGCTGTTTAAACAAATGGGCTCTCACAAAATAACACAGTCTGCTCAGAATGATAACCCGTGATATGCATGTCATAGCCTTTGTACTGAATTTGTAGTATGGAATATACTCAATGCTAGCTTGTATTTCTTATGAACATATATACTGTCACCCTGTGTCTAACACAACTTTTCTGGGCAAGGTTCTGGAGAAGGTTGTGGCTTTGTAATTACAGGCATTTTCATATGAACCAATCTGGGTTCAGAACTAGGTTAGGGATGGAATCAGTCTTGGTTGCCCTGATGGATGATCTGTTGTAGGAGAAAGACAGAGGGAATGTGACTGTGTTGATCTGCTTGATTTTTCGGTGGTTTTTGATACTGTAGATCACAGTATTGTCCTCAGTCACTATGTGGGATGGGAGCAGGAGACAATCCCTTACTTGTAGGGACAAGCTCAGAATAATGTTGAGTGATTGTGCATCAGTGGCCTGGCAACTGACCCATGGAGTCCCCTCGACACAGCGTTATCCCCAAACTTATTTAACATCTCTTTGAAGCTGTTGGTGGTGAAGTGTCACCATACTGTTTGCAGATAATACCCACCTCTTATTTCCCCATTACATCTGAGTCAGGAGAAACTGTGAATGCCCTGAACCCAATACCTGTATGCAGTGATGGGCTAAATGAAGGCCAATAAACTAAGGTTGAATCCCAACAAAACAGAGACTCTATGAGTGGGTGGTTCTCATGTTCATATACTTGGGAATTGGCCTGTTCTAGATGGGGCTACATGTCCTCGGAAGGAACTAGAACATAGTTTTGGGGGTACTACTTGAGTCATCATTGTCACTGGAGGCCCAAATGATCTTTGGCAAGAATTGTCTATTACCAGCTTCTGCTGGTGTACCATCTATACTCATACCTGGACAGATATAGCCTAGTCACTGTTGGGTATGTACTGGTAATGTCACATTTTGATTATTGTAACTAGGTACCTAATTTGGAAGCTGCATCTATCACAAGATGTGATACCTGGTTGTTGAGTGGGATACCTCACAATGCACATATCTCACCAATGCTTAAGAGTTGCCAGTTAGCTACTGGGCCAGATTCAAGATTTTATCTTTGGTGTTCAAAGATTACTTAACGCTGCCTCCTTGAGTATAGAACTGGGAGATAATTAAGATCTTCAGGGTAGGTCCTGCTGTGGGTCCCATGAATCTCTGAATGTTGTCTTATGACTCCCTGCAGCCAGGGCTTGTATGTTGTACCTACCTAAGGAATAGACTTTCCTCACGGGGCATCTATACTTCTAGCTTTTAGGTGCTGATTAAAGACTTGTCTTTTTACCCAGGAAATTGCAAAGTGTTTGTTTCCCCCATCCTTGGTTTTTGTTATGGTTTTATTTTAGCTGACTTTATTCTCTATATTATGGAAATGACTTGGGTCCCAAATATCTAAATGAATTCCTTCTTCCATATCAACCTGCCCATCCCTTAAGATATGGAGGGGAGGCCCTCCTGGTTGTACCAGTTGGGTACCTGGGAGAGGGCCTTCTCAGTGATGGCCCCTAGGCTATGGAATAGTCTCCCCCTTGAGGTGCATCAGGCACTTTCACTGCACATGTTTAGGAAGGCATTGACCTTTGGTTAAACGGGATACACTTTCTCTTCCCATTTTCAGACACTTGTTATTGTTTTAGTATATGTATATTTGATTTTAAATGTTGTTACCTACCTTTGGGTGTAGGGTTAGAGAATTTTAATGGGAAGTGGTATATAAATATTTTAAACAATAAATATTAAATCACTATCTGCAGTTCTGATGTAGGATCTACATTTTTTTTATCTTAAGATCTCAAATGATAAACAGGGTGTGTTCAGATGCCCATTGCCTTTATTTTCCAATGGAGTAGCCATCACTTCTTTGTTCTAGGATGCTTTAGTAGAATTGGAGGGCTTTATCCTAGTTTATTTATTTCATTGGGAACAAGCAACCTCAATTAGTCTGGAAAGGGTTACTAAATCACCATCTGTCCTGTATTGCAGATGGAATTTCTACTAAGTCCTGTACCAGCAATGCTTTCTCCTCCTATTTCTTCTCTCTCACCCCCACTTTTTTTTTTACATGAAGCTACAAGAATTTTTTTAAAAAACATAGTAAAAATAAAATTCTTTGCATTGTGACTTTTAATTGTTCCCACCAGCACTATTTGAACATGGTTACTATTTCACAGTCATGATAATGTTCTGGGAGAAATTTCAGGGTGCAAATGTATAACAGAGAAATGCATAATGTTCTTAAATTTATTTATGTATTTATTAATAGTTAAGAATGTATATCCCATCCTTCACCAAAAGGTCCTGGCACAGATCACAGTAATAAAAAGATGAAACATGTAGAATATTCTTAAAACATATTTAAAATATACCCCTCCCTCTGTGGCAGGACAGCACCCAGAGAAAGCTAAGCATCAAAAGCCTGGGTGAAGGGGTATGTTTTAACCAGGCACCAAAAACTATTTCATGTAGGCACCTGGTGAACCTCCAGAGGTAGGTTCTTCCAGACTCTGGGGGCCACCACACAAAAGGCCGTCTTGCATGATCCCTGTGCAAGAAGCTCTTCTTTTTGCAATTTCAGTAGATTGCAACTTAGGCAGGTGTCTGACTTTTGAGTCTGTGACATTTTCCAGCCTTTGTAAGCCTGCTTAATTTGGCTTCCTCGGGCAAGGTTTCCATCACATCTCCTGTGACTGAGCAGGAAAACGTCACCTGGCATTGGGGGGGGGGGGGAGCTACATCTTGGCATTTCACTTGCTTACAAATGTGTGTTTTGTTTTTGTTTACAGAAATCCTGAGTCTCAGAAATTTGAGATTAAGTTACTGCTGCCAGAATGTGCCTTTGCCATTGTCAGCCAAGGTTGTCTTTTAGAGTACTCTTCCTGGAACACCAAAAGTGTTTGAATTCAAGAGAAGGACACCCATGAAAGTAATTCTGCACCTCTTCTCTTCCTCCTCCCTTTCTTAAAAGACCCTTATTAGTGGAAAAGTGCTCCAGGCATTCTTCAATTAGTGCCTGCCGTATTGTGGCTGAGCAGCTGCTTACCATATAATAAAGCATGGCATAATTTATTTTAGAACCTGGGAGCCATTCTGGCTGTTATAGCAGGGGAGAGACGGAGTAGGAGCAGGCTGGTAGATGGGACCAGAAGTGAGCAAAGGCTGTGATCAGATATAACAGCAGGGCCACCTCAGAGGCTGCGCTCACGCCTAGGTTTTAATCTAGCTGCAGTCTGCATTCACAGTAAGAGGAACCCATCAGCAAAGTAACAGTTCACTTTCCTTCTACATTATCTGCCCCAAAAGTGGATTTTCTGAGTTAGATCATACCAAAAGTAAACAGCTTCTCGCTTTACTGATTGGTTCTCTCACCCTGAAAGTGGACTGAAACTGGATTAACTCTTTGGTGTGAATGCAGCCAGAAGAAAGACAGTGGGGTGGCCTTCATGTTCTTGGACCTCCTCTAATCAGCACCGAATGTTCAGGAGAAGGAGGAGGGGGCAGACTGGTGTGTGAACAATCCCACTTCAGACGTATTCATCCAGATTCCAAATGCACGGATAATTTGTGCACATCCCACTTGTGTTCATCCCTAGAACCAACCACTTCTGAAAATTCTGGGAAGGCAGAATTAATATACCCGTATATTCCGGCGTATAAGACGACCCCCAACTTTTCCAGTTAAAATATACAGTTTGGGATATACTCTCTGTATAAGAAGACGACACCTGGTGTATAAGATGGCCCCTGACTTTTGAGAAGATTTTCCTGGGTTAAAAAGTATACGCCAGAATATACTGTATTTGGAATTATAGTATATAACCAATCATTGACCACAGATACTTAATTGTGCCTGTATCCAATATCCCTGGGGGATCTTTTAACAACAAGCTGGTTGCATTTGGTATTAACATCTACAGAGTAAATCAGGATCTTAAATTAATTTCCAGTTACCATTTCTGTTGTAACTTTCCCTGAGAATGTTGGGTATGGGTGGGATAAAAATTATTGCCACGATGCCCAGCGATCCAGTTAGTGCCTGCCCTCTGTAGGAGAAGCTTGGCCCTGTTAGGATGCTGAGTTCGTGCAACGGCCAAGTGAATACTACAGTGTGGACACAAAACTCTGGTAGCAAGCGTTTCAACAGTAAACTAAAACAAGTTTATTATTATACACAAGCAATACTAAAAGGAAAATAAGGTTCAGATATTTGTTGGTTTAACTCAGGTTTAACTCAGTAAGTCTCTTAAGACTAGGAGCTACCCCTTTCTCTAAAGGAAAATAGTTCCCCTTTTAAAAGACAAACCTCTCCACATTCCTCCCCCTCTGGCTTGCTGTGCTCAGCTCAAGCCAAGCCAGTGTACCAGAATGTGGCTTCAGATGATCACAAGGCCCAGTCCGTCCTTGCTTGTCCAATCATCCAGCCTTGGATAGTTGCTAGCGAAGTCTGCCTCGGAGCCCCAATCTTCCTCGATTGTCCCCTTCAGAAATCGCTCAGCCAACAGCCCAATGGTCAGCTACTGGTCTAGCTCCCTCAGGATTCGGCTCTTCTTCTCCTTTCAGCTCTTGTCCCAGCATGAAGACCCAGTCTGCTGTCTTCTGTGTTCATTTATACCCATTTCCCTGACCCTGATTGGCTGTAACCTCCTGGGGAAAGCTGCTGAAATAAAATGCTGCTGGAAACTCCTGATTGGTGGGAACTCCTGCTCTAACCCCTCCAGCACTCAGATCCCCGGACAGCTTTTCCCTCCAGAAAGCAGCTGCACCCAATCATTGCAGCAGGGCCCGCACAGGATTTCCCGCCCTTTTTGCAGCCAAAACCCTGGGTTTGCAAAAGGCTGTTTGCACCAAGGCTGGCTATTGCAGCTTGCAAGAAGCCTGCAAAGCCAGAAAGCAAAACAGTTTGCAGCCTGTACCCAGAAACCGTCACAATTACCAACAAACGAAAGTACTGAATATAGCAGCTGTTGTTTCTCAGTTATAAACAATTCATTCTGGCACTGCATGATGAAAAGAGAGGGGAGGCTGCATGTGTGGGTAAAAGCTTATAAATTATGATTTGAGGTTGGCTTACTCTAATAGAAGACTTGCACAGTGGAGCCCCTTCTCTTAAGTTTTACAATATGGCTGTTTCTATAAATATTGTACAAACCATAGTAGGTTAACGTGCACAGTAGTGTGCTAATTGCTGCTGAGGATTCAGAGAGGCTGTCCAGAGAGGTTAAGTAAGGAGCATGTTAAAATTAGTATCATACTAATATTGACTCTGGCCACTGAGATGCAAAAATGGTTATTTTCTTCATGAGTCATGTATGCATCTGATCTGGGGGTGGGGGGTGGGGGAAAGGACTACAAAGCAGTACAGATGAGAAACATCTGAGGATTTTCCTCAGTGCAGATAAATGGTATAAACTGGTCAAGAGCCCCCAGAATTGTCCTTCTAAACTGCTCCACAGAGGCATGGAGCTGGAGCCTGCTAGCAGGGGGCATGGCTTTTCTGATCCACTCCAGACAGCAGAGACTCAGAAGAGCCTGGGTCTCACACTGTGTGAGTTTACCAATAAATGTGAAAAGGCCCTTCGGCTGTGCTCACACATAGCAAAAGAAGCTTTAGTTACACTAGTACCTGGCCCTTGTGCTCTCACTCCACTTCTAATCCACCTTTTTTGTCTGGAATGTTATAAAAGGGAGAAGGGCAAGGGGAACACTGAACTGCAGAAGTGAGCCATTTTCCTGTGCTTGCCAGTGAAGACCACATCAGATAGATCCAGGTAGTGTGGAACCAGAGAGGGCAGTATCTGCTGTGGAGCCTATCACAGCTCTTCACAGAGGTTGACCATGATAATTATCTAGGGAGAGCTAAAGGCGCAGCACAGCTAAAAAATGTGCAGCGGGTCCAACCTCTGACAATAGTTGCATCGCAACATAAAGTTCCTGTGTGCGTCTTGCTATAGTCTTTCTCCTTATTCTGACAAGTGGAAATTGGGTAGCATCTCAGAACATCCAGGACCTAAGCCTTGGGTCTCTTTCTCTGCTCCTTTTCCCCTATATTACAATTCAGGACTTAGATATCTAACTTAGGCCCTGTCCCCAAAAGACTTATTAGCCCCTCTCGGCTTCCTCTGCCGTCACTCTGTTATAGCTGACTTTAAAAGTCCCCTCCACTTCCGGAATAAGCGTCCCCATGGTAGCCGTGATCTAAACGGACTTTCCGTCCCCATGGTAGCCGTCTTCTCTTTCCAGGCATCTTTTCCCCCCAGCCCCCTCTCTTGTTAAAAGGAAAAATAGCCAGATCTCCGTCTCCTGAAACGGCTTCCCGCCCCTAGCAAAGGCAGATGATCGCTCATTCGTTGACTTTCAGCACTTACTTTCACTCAGTTCTCTGTTAGAAAAGGCTTTCTGCCCCGACAAAGTCAGCGGCTGCAGCCATCAGCAGCGTGATCCTTCACTCATTCACTCTTTGAACACTTTCACAGATCACCTGATAACAATGTTGCAATTCTGAGCAATTCTGGCTCTTTTTACAAAGGAAAGGAAGGGAACCTGCTGCATTTCTGAGATGTGTGAATGCTTTTTGGCTGTGTGTGCAGGCAAGCAATCCCCGCCCCTTTTGCCACGGAGCGTCCTCAAGGCAGATATAGCGAGCAAAACCCGCAAATCGCTGAAAGAGCGCTGGAACTCTTCTTTAAAGTGCACGTATTTTATCGCGGGTGTCTCACTTTCCTAAGCTCCCTAAGCGCCTTGTAAAGCCTAGGATGGGGCCGCTCAGAGGCAAAAGAAGAGTTCCAGCAGACTTTCAATTGCATGGGGACAGGGCCTTAGGAGTCCAGCACGGTCTAATCTCATGTAGATGTGCATCCTTATAATGTTTTGTTTTCAATTTTCTCTGCTATTTTATCCAAGGTTCTACCACCTGCCCTCTACCACACACCAGCTGCCTCCAGTAATAGCAATCCTGCTTGCAGACATTTTCTGCTCAGGGCTTTGCTTCTCTTTCTTCTTTTTGCAACTTTCATTCTGTCCAGAAGGAGACATTATCCTGTCCAAAATTCCAGGGCTGCAGGCAGTGGGTTTGACAGCACTTTGCTGTCAATATCTCCAAAGCTCCCCGCACCCCTGAAGCTGCCTCTTTTCTGTCCACTGCAGGATTAACATTTGCTGTACCTTCTTTTTAAATAAATAAATGGACTTGCCACTTTTCAGGAATGCGATTTTTTCAGTTCCTTGGTTAAAACCACAACTTTGGTTAAAACCAGAACTTTTTAAAGGACCAAACTGCATAAGAGCAACATTAAAAGCACTTTGTCTTCCATGTCTGATTTTAAAACTTCATATGGTGTCTATAAAAATTGGTTATAAGAAAACCACCTGTATCACTAGAATCAAACTATGGCTAAATCAGATGGTGTCAGCCTATGACTTCTAACATTCATTGCCCTTGACCAAACTGGCTGATGCTCTTGGGAGTTGTAGTTCAGAAATATCTGGAAAATAACCCTCTCACCAACCCTTCTGCTTGTTAGGCAGGAGAACTGGAATATACAAGACAGAGGGTTTCCCCCCCCCCCCATGGTATATGGAATTTACAACTAGAAGAGGTGGTGACAGCAACCAGTCTGAATGGTTTTAAGAAAGGGTTAGACAAATTCATGGAGGACAGGTGTATCAATGGTTATTAGAATGGATGCCTAGGTATCACCTCCAGGGGTGTCTGTGCACTTGCGGGGGAAGCCCCATTAAGAACACATATAGGACACATACAGGACTTACCTTCCACATCGGAGGTTGGATCCAGGACCCTTTGCAGTGGCCGCTTCCGCACACTGGCATGCGAGACCAGTTCTTAATGAGGTCTCACCACCAAAAGATCCGGCCTCCGGGAAGACCTGGAAAATTAGGTCTTCCATCTGGCCCCTCACCTCAATCCGTTCGGAAGCAGGATGCTTCCACACATGGAGAGGCGAGGGGCCGGATGTGCCGGCGGCCGTCATCTTGGGGAGGGTGGAAGCAGGCCAGTCTGCCTCCAAAGCCCCTCCCCCATGCGCCACAAGCTGGCAGAAACACGTGGTGACTGGCAGCTGCATGCTCCAGTCCCACAGGGGCGGGGGCAGTGCGGGAGGCCAGATGCCCTTTGGAATGGTGCGGCAGCCTCCGCACAGCACCCAGGGGATACAGCTGGCAGGATCCGTCCTCCCCGCATCTGTCCCTATTTCAGATGGATCCTCGGGAGGACAGATCACCGGGAAATGGATTTTCTTAAATCCGTTTCTTGGCGGCCAGTGCAGAAGCACCCCAGGTTGGATAGTCAGGCAGGATGTCTCTCAAGGCCATTTGCAGGGATTTGCAACCTGTGAAGGCTTGCCTTTGTCTTCTGCTTGAGAATGCCCATAAGCAAATGGTGTGCCACTGTGTGAGACAGGATGCTGGACTAGATGGGCTGTGACCTGATCCAGTAGGGCTTCTCTTATGTTCTTAAATGGAGAGGAGGTGCCATGCTCAGCAGGCTCAGCACTGGAATTGCAAGGAGGGACTCCCTCTGAATCTGCAGACTTGCAGATAAACATAGAAATCATATCTGAAAGTATTTGGCACACAAATCTTTCAGCATTTTAAAGTCCCTGTCTGTTTAGCTTCTGGGAATTGGCAAAGTTCCTAGTGGTTTTGAAACCAGAAGACGGAATCTTAGGAATATTGTCTGAGATCCTCCTCAATACAGGCCAAGAACACATGGTGGCAGTTAATCAGTATTGATGAAATATATTGAACACCCACCTATTGAATGCACAATTTAATTTGCAGACATGGTGCAAGGTTGTGAAAGGTGCTGTTAAGTTGCTGCTGCATGTTAAGATTCTGTATTGGCAGGATCTACAATATTGCTGCATTGTCTGGAAAAAAGCCACCCTTCTTAATGTATTAAGTGCAATACGGCTGATATTCTAAAGATGAACACAACTTTTCTCCAACATTAAAACTGTAAATACATCCTTCCCCAAACCTGGACACTCCCTTTTGAAAGCCAAGCCTTGGCTCAGAAAAGCTGTTAACTCTTACAGTGCTGCAGAGCAGACCAGTTCTTGTCTGGTCACTGAGCATCTCCAGCAAATATGCATGTGCAGCCTATAGCTTTTTTGCATTTCAGCCGCTTGTCAAGAATTAGTGAACATCTGGTGAAGAGCATCTGCATTTTGAGGAAGCTGCTACAGCCTCCAAGCTGTGCTCCACACCTTAACCAATGTTTACCAGAAACTTACCTGGAGTGTCCAGTGGTGAATGCTTTGACTGATGAGGCACTTGTTGAGTAATTGAAAGTTGGAGGCCACAGAGCTGACGACCTTCTGAATTCTGCTTCACAGCCAGCACCAGGTCGTGTCTGTCGCCCTGGATAGCTAACTTATTTAAAAGCTGCCAGCCATGAGGTGCTGGATTTCAGGCTTTGGTCTTTCCTTACAATTCAAGGTTGGCAGTTCTAGGGAGGACAGGTGCAAGAATTTAAAAGACTGAATAAACAATAAAGAAATAAGGCAATGTCCATGTCAGAAGAATTACACTGGAGATCTTTCCTTTTGCATCCATTTAGTAGAATTATTCTTCCTGCCCCAGGCCCTCAAAACATGATTTCAATCTCCTTTATCTTGAACCTGTGAACAAATATAACAGATGCCTTTCTCTCTCGGTCTCCCCCCCCCCCCCAAATCAAGAAACAGGCAGTGGTGGCTACAGACTGATCTCTTGATCCTTGGGATGAAACGGAGGGGGGAAAGTCTAACAAGTGCATCGTTTTGCAGTAAATTAGATCAGATTTCCGCATCTCCGCACTCAGTCTGTGCGCTTGACAGTTCAGTAAAATGTTCCCTTGTAAGGTTCGCCCTCTTAGGAAAAGGGGCAATAATTCATCATTAGGATTTCAGAGTCCAGGTGCAGATGAAAACTGATGGAGCCTCCAGCGAGGCAAGGAAAGTGCGCAGAAGAAGAAAATTTTATCTGAAGCCTAATTCCCTGGTTACAGCAGAGAATAATTAAGATAATATTGCTCCAAGAGTTCTTTAATGATTAAAAATCACATATGCAGAATCCATAAATTGGAGAGCAACAAATTGAGAAAGGTATAGTATTGGGAGATGCATTACTTTCTTGCTTCCTTCTCCCCCCCATCCCTTCCCCACTCTTTCCTTTTTTCTTTCCTTTTTTTTAAATGTGCATTATACTAGAAAGTACACTGATAGCAGATCGCAAACGGCCTGGGAAACCCACAGGAGACCAGGCCAGTTCCAAGGACTTTGTTTAGATGCAACAAATCATTTGTCTGTTATTAACCCAGAGCTTGTAATTATGCAGATTGCCATAGATTTTCCTGGGCCTGGAAGTGAGATTGAGGGTTGTTCACACTATAGCAGGCAGCTCGGGGCTGGCCATGCGTTACTGAACTTGCCACATTTATCATGTTGACTGATGGCAGGAGAAGCGGGTCTCGGGTCCCAGTGGTTAATGTAGTGGGTAATTAACTGTCATTTGCCTAGTAATAGGCTGATGATCAATGGTTTGTGTGGAAACAAATTCTAATCAGGTAGCTGATAAATGCTCAGGGAAAGAAAGCAATTGAAATTGGGGATAGAAGATGAGGAGTACTTGGTTCAGAATTTCAACACAGAATTGTGGAGTGGTAATAAAATTGGAAACTATGTTCTTATTACAAGAAAACAGCTATATTCAGAATTAACCCAACTGATGCTCAGCTGGGGGCAGGGACAGGGGTGCAACATAATGGATATATATATATGGATATATATATATTTGCAGAATAGTTTTTTTTCCTGAACCTTGAACCAGCTGAAGTTTTAAAACAAGCTTGCAATGCAAGATCCCTGAGAATATTCCTTGCTGGGTGACATCTGGGTGTTTTTCTTATTCAGTGAGTAAGGGTGACTCCAAGCTTGAGGGTTAACTTTCCTCTTTAAGTATTACACAGTTGCCTTATGGATATTAGCATTGTTAGTCACGCTAACTAAATTGAGCTTCCACATCCAAATAAAGTATACATCTGAGAAATAGGATCTGCGTGCAGACAAGTACAACTGAACTTGGTTGGCTTACATACCCAGCTGTGTGCCCTAAGAAGGCCGCTAAAAGTGAGGCCCAGACTTTGGAATATAGGCAGTTTTATCACTTTAAGGATTCTTCAAGTAGAAATACAGTGCATTGCAATGCATCCGTAGGTGCTTTTTCCCCCATCAGTATTCCAGGAGCTGGGACTGGCAAGTTCAAAGTTTGAGCTTTAGTTTCTTAAGGTTCATTATATGTGAACCAATGAAGGCTTCAGATGAAAGAACCCCTCTTGGAAATACATCATATTCTGCCTTCATCGGGAAGTGGACATCTAGGCTAGAGGGACAATTCAGTTGGATCTAAATTGTGTTTTTGCAACTTCCCTTTTTATGCTAATGGTAGTCAGGCACAATCAAACTGCAGTTATGTGCTAGCACCCAGGAGAATTGGCTCTGCTGAACACAGTGGACTATGCACCAATCGGAGTCATGCATGAAGAAGAAGATGAAGAAGAGTTGGCTTTTCTACCCAGCTTTTCTCACCCATTTAAGGGAACTCAAAGTGGCTGACAAAGCTTTTCTATTCTTCTCCCCACAACAGAACGCCCTGTGAGGTAGGCGGGGCTGAGAGAGCTCAGAAGAGAGCTGTGACTAGCCCAAGGTCATGGGGGAGGGCCAAATCAAACCCGGTATTCCAGATAAGAGTCTGGCTCCATAAACACCAGACCAAACTGGCTCACAAAGGGGAAAGGCATAGTGTGCTTAGGCCCTGAGCTATTGGGAGTGATGGTGTCCTACTTTTTCTGTCTTATTGATCAAGTGCCCCACTTCCCATGATTGGGGGGGGGGAAGCTTACCAAGTGTGGGAAGCCTACGATCCTCCCAATGTTACTTGACTCCAAAATTCCTGATTATTGGCTATGCTGCTTTTGGTGATGAGAGTTAGAAGCCAACATCTGGAGCTCTTCTGGTCCCTTTTTTCAAAGTATTGAGGCCCAAATTGATTGGAGTTGAACCATAATTGTCTTAAATTAGCAAAGTGTTCCTGTAATTAAAAAAAAAAAAATCCAGATCCTGACCAGTTGATCATTTTGTTGTTGGAGGAAGGGAGAGAAAATAGGTTGGGTCACTTGGAACAAACTGAGGCAGAATATATAACATCTGCACTTGAAAGAAATGAGAGAAAGAAAAATTTGAGGTGGCTAACAGCTATGAAACTGGCATTCCTGAAGTGAAGTATACCTCTCTTTTTTTGGCTCAAAGCACTTCAGGAATATGGTGTGTAACTTCCTAAAATAAATTGCAATATAAAATGAAGTACAATGAAAATTAAAAATGTACAGCATGCTACACCAAAAAGGAAAGTTCTTTCCATTAAAATATGTGGTCAGTAAAGCTTCAGCTAAATCATTAGGGCACATGTAGGGATGTGTGCGAATATTCCCAATATTTGAAATTTGATCAATTTCATTCAAATTCATCCATTTGGGCTCAAATCGAATGTTGGCTACTTTTGAAGATTGACATTCAACTGCGAAGCGAATGCTTCTATATGTTCGTTCGAAGCTTTATTATATTCGTGAATGTGGGGAGGCAGGAAAGCAGCTGCCCAGTCACATCTGCAGCAGGTCCAGAGTGGATTCAAAGCAGATTCAGAGTGGATTCGAAGAGGATTCAGAGCAGATCCAACATGTTCAGAGCGGACCTGTAGGGGATTTGTAGGTACGACTGGCAGCAGGGTTTTGAATCAGATTTGAATAGCATTCAAAGAACATACATAGAAGGGAATAGAAAACAAGTCAGCAAATGTCATTTTGCCTTTCTATAAATCTATGGTGAAGCAACATTTGGAATATTGTGTACAATTCTGGTCACCACACCTCAAAAAGGATATTGTGGAACTGGAAAAGGTGCAGAAAAGGGCAACCAGAATGATTAAGGGGCTGGAACACCTCCCTTATGGAATCTGACTGCAACGTCTAGGCCTCTTCAGCCTGGAAAGATGGCGTTTAAGAGGGGACCTGACTGAAGTATGTAAAATCATGCATGGTATAGAAAAGGTGGATAGAGAAAATTTCTTTTCTCTGTCACACAACAGTAGAACCAGGGGGCATTCTATGAAGCTGATGGGTAGGAGAGTCGGATCAAACAAGGGAAGTATTTCTTCACCCAGAGGGTCATCGGTCTATGGAATTTGCTGCCAGAAGAGGCGATAACAGCTACCAGCCTAGATGGCTTTAAGGAAGGGCTAGAGAAATTTATGGATGACAGATGTATCAATGGCTACGAGAATGGATTCCTAAGTACTGTATATCTTTCAGGCCATAGGGACAAGCAGGATATTTCTAAGGCCAATTGTTGGGATTTAAAATCAGTAGGTTTGCCCTTGTCTCTGCTTGAGATGCCCATGGGTAATTGGTGGGCCACGGTGTGCGACAGGATGCTGGACTAGATGGGCTGTGGCCTTATCCAGCAGGGCCCCTCTTATGTTCTCTATATTGAATTCAAATCCTATCACATTTGAAGGGCTTCTATTCGAACAAATGTGAATTTCCCTCACATTCTATTCAATTTGAATCGAACACAAAAAAAGCATTTGGGTACATTACTTAGGAACAAGCATTTTTGGTCTTTCTCTTCAGCTTGAGTTATACCTTTGACCCAGGCAGCTCTTAAATGATGTACCTGCAAAGAGTGCAGACAAAAAGAAATTGCCATAGCAGCCAAGATGCAGTACTACCATAAAGCTTTCTTGACTTTGGTACATTTCTATAGTTTGCATGTTTGCCATTGAGAACCATAGAATCCCCAGTTTCTGGAATCCTTTAAATAGGTGTGTACACTTTGCATCTGTCTCCTTACCTGGAGACAATTCAGGAGCTATTATTTGGTATGCCACAAGGTTGGAATTAACAGTCTCTTCTCTTTGATGCAAGCTTCTTATACTTCATCTAGCACAGAGGTAAAAACATGGTGAATCTCACAATTCTGCAGGGCCCATCAGCATATCCAGCATGGTCAGTGACATGCCAGGATGAGAACTCTTAGTTTAAAAACCCTTGGAAGACCACAGCTTCCCTGTACCAGATCCAAAGCAAAGCAGAAGCTTGTCTAAATGCTGTAATTATTATCATCAGTATTGATTTTTGTGTTGCTTTTCCTTAGAAAGCAAGTACCAAAACAATTGGTAATGAATTGGTAACATTTATTAAACAATCATTTGCTTTGGGGGGGGGAGGGGAAAGTGGATAGGACTGCATGGGGAACAGAGTGCCTCACCCACCATCTGAGCAGCTGCAAGAGCAGTGGAGAATGTGGAGGTTTAAGTCACTGGTCTAGTGTTTAGGGAGCTGGACTCGATTTAGAGGATTTTGTCCCTCATGTAGCCCGAATTAGGGCTTTGCATGGGGACACTTGCGAAGCAAACTAACTTTCACCTCGCAATGTCCTTACCATGGGGATGAGCACATACCTCAAATAGACGTGTTTACAGGAAACAATGGCTGGTCCTTGCTGTATATCACTAAAGGAAAGTTATTCCATGGGGAAGGTGGCAATACATAGAAGGTTCTTTTTATTAGGTGTGCACCACTAAGTAGATTTTCTTCTGCAGTGTGTAATTCCAGCCAGAAGAACGTTCCTTCAGAGTCATTATAGGTGGGATTGCCTGTATGTGAGATTCACTTACCATAGTTCAGTTCTGAGTGATTTTAAGGATTGGTTATGTTTGTTAGGCCTTGTTGCCTTTCTTTTACATGCATATTAAATAAATAATTGAAGGCATAATGCATGGGATAAACAGGTCCTGCCAAAGAGAATGCTTTTCAAAACAAATCTTTTATTTTGATTCTAAGTCATTCAGGACTTTTGTCACCTTCTCTCACAATGGTGTGGTACAATGATACTTCATTAATGGATTTTGTTTGGCTGTTTTTGCTTTACTCTTGTGGTTAAAGTTTATTATCACTTTCATTTGTGAGATTATCTGGAAGTACGTTGGCAGACCTGGGACAACGTCTGCACAATTGCAGACACAATGCAACAACTGAACATCACTCATACAGCCATTGATGATTGTGCAATGTTTCCTTGCAACAAAAACACTGAAGTTGTGGAATCTTCATTCCCCAGTTTGATTATTTCACCCAGGGTTCTTCTGCAGAACCCAAGAAGTGGCTGTGGAAATCAGCCATTTCTCTGTGTTCAGTAAAACAGGGCACATTTTAAGACTGGTCTGCACAGTGGAGGAAGGGAAAGCAATAGTATGTCAATGGAATTATTACCAGAATTCTGGTACTGTACAATTCTGGTCACCATACCTAAAAAAGGATATTGTGGAACCGGAAAAGGTGCAGAAAAGGGAAACCAAAATGATTAAGGGGCTGGAACACCTCCCTTAAGAAATCAAACTGCATGTTTAGGCCCCTTCAGCCTGGAAAGATAGCATTTAGGAGGGGATCTGATTGAAGTATATAAAATCGAGCACAGTATAGAAAAGGTGGATAGAGAAAATTTCTTTTCTCTTTCACACAACACTAGAACCAGGGGGCACAAGCAGGGGGGACAAGCAGGATGCTTCTGAGGCCGTTTACTGGGATCTGAGAGCAGGAGAAGGTTTGCCCTTGTCTCTGCTTGAGATGCCCATAAGCAATTGGAGGGCCACTGGGTGCAACAGGTTGCTGGACTAGATAGGCTGTAGCCTGATTCAGCAGGGCTCCTCTTATGTTCTTATGTTCAGAAGAGGTGGTGACAGAAACCAGTCTGGACAGCTTTAAGAAAGGGTTAGACAACCTCATGGAGGTCAGGAATATGAATGGGTAAATATTGCCAAACGAAAAATGGACAGGGGGGTTCTGCCAAAGAAAGAAAGCACCTCAATAGAGTAAAATAAATGAAGACAATGTTTACCCCAACCACCTATGTGATAAGGAATATCAAACTGTAAAACAGAAAAGCAATAATAATTTCTAAAAGGGTAACAAATACCCCACTGGTTTTAATAAAAATTATAAAAATAATATCTCAATAAAATAAAATATAAAATATATAAAATACATAAAAGAGGCCAAACGCGTTTCGACAAAAGTCTTCCTCAGTGGCCTATAATCAATAAAATTGTTAAAATAAACACTGCTCACAATAGTGACTCAGTGGAAATATCAAACTCACTGTGCTCTTCTGCTAACTGGTAACTTGCTTTTATACAGCTGCACAGGTGAGGGGAGGGATTCTGCAAAGACTCAAGAATGAGAGTGCAGAAAAATAGGGAAAGACTAGGGTTAGGAAGGACAAACAAAGAAATTCAGACCAACCAATTAACATTTTCATTCAAACCAGAACCCCCCTGTCCATTTTTCGTTTTGCACTTTGGTTTTGTTTCTTTCGGGGACTTGTGTAGATTGTTTGGGTAAATATTGCCACCAGGTTGGAGAGACAGGCAGGATGTCCCTAAAAGACATTTGCAGGTAAAGGTTCTCGCCCTTGGCTTCTGCTTGGGGAGTCCAGAAGCAAGTGGTGTGCCGTTGTGTGAAAAGGATGCTGGACTGAATAGGCTGTGTCCTGCTGCAGGTGAGCTCCTATTATATCCTCTTATGTTCTTATATCCCTTTGCTTTTATTGTACTGTAGTGAGTGCTTTTGCCAGAATGAGTGATCAAAGGGTGCAAGAGCATCCATTTTTTGCACCCAAGAAGCTCACTCATGCAGCAGTAGGGGCACACAAGTGTACACTATTTGCACTGTCCGGCTAGTCCCATGGTGTTATAAATGCCTCATGCAGATCTTCCAGAGCTGAGGACTAGAACAGAAGTGTTCTAAGTATCAGAGGGTGCTTCCACACAGGCCCTTTAACACACATTAAGCACGGATTGGGAAACGCGTGTCCGCATTTATGTGCCTATTTGGCACACTTCTGGCCATGCGTGTCCGCATTGCGCGTCCCTTTCTAATACAGATTTCGGCAGCAAAACCACTTTGGCACTGCCGCGTCCGCATTAGAGGGGGCAATTAAGCACACTTCTGGTAGGTGCGTCCGCACCTATCCGTGCTTAATGTGTGACTAAAGGGTGTTAGTTACACACCACATTTCAAGTGGTTTTGCGCCGTGAAAACGCATCCATTTAGGATGCGTCCACACGGCGCAAGTGTAACTAACGGGGACCCTCCCCCTGCCCGCCATGATTGGCTCGCTGGAGCCAAGCATGGCAAGCCGGGGACTCCTACCTATCGCCTCGCCCTGGCCCCAGAAGTGGTGGATCGCCACTTCTGGGACCAGGGCGAGCTTGCTAAAAGCCCACCCTAGCCCACCCCGCTGGGAGCGTGGACGATCTCCTCCTTACCTCGTCAGCGTGGTCGTCTTTCTGAGGGTCTTTGCCCAGGATGCAGCGCGCCTGCGTCCTGCGCGGCTCCTGAGTTGCTGGGGCTGCTACTGGCAGCCCTTGCCCTCAGGAGGCGTTCTGAGCAGGCACGCTGCCCTGGATGCTGGATCCCCTTTGGAATGTGTGCTGCAGCATCCACACAGCACCCAGGGGATCCGGCTGGCTGAATCCGTCCTCCGAGGATCCATTCAGATGGATCCTCGGGAGGATGCATTACAGGGAAATGGATTTTATTAAATCCATTTCTCGGTGGCAGGTGCAGAAGCACCCAGTGGTGGGTATGTTGTGGGGAAAGGTTAGGGTAGAGAAAAGAAGCAACAAAGATCATTCTTACATTAGGCATGATAAAGGACCTGTGGCTGCGTTCACATGTAGCAAAAAAAGGCATCCCAAAAGTGTCTTAAAGACGATTGTATGTGGCCTTCATATTCTTATCGGGAACAACTAGGCATACCTTGGAGGAATCATTCCTGGAGGAAAAGATTATACTTTCCTGGCTGCATGATAGAGGTACAGTTAGACAAGTCTAATCCCTATGAGTTCACTGAAGCCAGCAGACCAGAGATGGTCCACACTTTCATCTGGTTGAATCTAGGGATGTGCACGAATATTCAAAGACATTTGAAATCCGATCAAATTCATCCAAATTTTGACATTCAAATTCAAATCAAATATCCATAAATTTGAATTTAAGCATTTGGATGAATTTTGAATTTTTTAATCTATTTGTTTGAATTATTCAGACATTCATATGTGTAGAGGTTCATACACGATCAGACTTGCATGTACACATCTTTCCGACATCCATACAGATTTGTACCGATCCATACAGGATGAAAATGGATTGCATACGGGATTAATATGGGATGCATATGGCCATGTACGGATAGGTATGGGATGTGTAAGGATGCGTACGGGCACATATGAATGTTGTCAACATTTGTAAGTGCAAATTCAAACCGAAAATTCAAACGAATAGATTCAAATTTGCTTAATTCAAATCAAATTTGGGTAAATTCGGGTTTTAAAGATTTGAATCAAATTGAAATTTTGGATATTAAAATTGAATCCTGAAAATTGCATCCGTGCACAAGCCTAGTTGAGTCACCAACTCTGTTTTCAAGAACAGCAACACTACCACACCCAGCCAACTCCAGACTGAAAGTAACAACAGCTGATAATGAGCTGAGATTTCATTCTGGATTGTTTGATTTTCATCGGTGCACTTTTTAGTAGGGTATTATTCCCATGCGTTGTCAATTCATTCCTTTCCAATTTTGTATATCAGTGCAGTTATGTATTGCTTTTAAACTTTGGGTGTTTCCGCACCGGCTACGGAAACCCCATTAAGACCACATGTAAGACACATACAGGACACATACAGTACTTACCTTCTGCACTGGAGGCCGGATCCGGGACTCTTGGTGGTGGCCGTTTCCACACACCGGCAGACCAGACCCATTCTTAATGGGGTCTAGCCGCCGAAAGATCTGTCCTCTGGGAAGTCCTCAAAAATTAGGTCTTCCATCCAGCCCCTCACCTTGATCCATTCGGAAGCAGGACACTTCTGCACACAGAGAGGCAAGGGACCAGATGTGCTGGAGGCTGCCATCTTGAAAAGGGCAGAAGCAGGCTGGTCTGCCTCATTCCACCCTTCCCCCGCATGCTAGTGGAAACGTGCAGTGACTGGCAGCTGCATGCTCTAGTCCCACGGCTCCAGGGGTGGCGTCGGAGGACGGATCATCTTTGGAATGAGTGCTGCGGCTTCTGCACAGCACCCAGGGGATCCGCCCAGCCGAATCCATCCTCCCCGCACATGCGTGGATGCATGGGGCCTCCAAAGATCCGTTCCTATTTCAGACAGATCCTTAGGAAGATGGATCACTGGGAAATGGATTTTCTTAAATATGTTTCTCAGCGGCAGGTGCAGAAGCACCCTTTGATGTATTTGAGATCATTCCTGGAACTTTCTTTCTGGCGTTAGCACAATAGATGTGCCGTCATAATGATGAACAAAAGTATGCCTACGAACCTGCTATTTTGGCCATGTTGCAGTGTTCATTTGCATTTCCCACCAGTCATTTCCTCAGTGATGGTTTTCATCCCATGACTGGCTGCATTTCCTACCACCCACAGCTTAAACTTCCTGAACTCCAAAATGACAGAACAGGAAGAGGGGAATAATCTGAATCAGGAGAGGCGGTGGAAGTGCTTGACAGGTGTCTGGAGGCGGTAATGGGCTGGATGAGGGTGAATAAATTGAAACTGAATCCAGACAAGACAGAGGTGCTGTGTGTCACAGGGTCTCGGGTCCGGGTAGTTGGGAGATACCCTGTCCTTGATGGGGTTGCAATACCCTGGAAGGGACAGGTGCGTAACTTGGGGGTACTCCTGGACTCTGCGCTAACACTTGAAGCTCAGGTGGAGGCCGTGGCCAGGAGTGCCTACTCTCAACTACGGCTAGTCCGTCAACTGAAGCCTCTTCTGGGTAGAGATGACCTGGCCACAGTTATCCATGCTCTAGTAACCTCTAGATTGGACTACTGTAATGCGCTCTACATGGGGCTGCCCTTGAAGACAGTTCAGAAGTTGCAGCTAGTGCAAAACGCAGCCGCTAGAGTGCTGACTGGAACATCTAGCCGGATGCACATCACGCCGGTTCTAAAAGAATTGCACTGGCTGCCAATTCACTACCGAGCCCAATTCAAGGTTTTGACTTTGACTTATAAGGCCCTAAATGACTTGGGCCCCAAATATCTAAAGGAACGCCTTCTCCCATATCGACCTGCCCGTGCCTTAAGATCGAGTGGTGAGGCCCTCCTGGTTGTTCCACCACCTTCAGTAGTGAGGCTGGTGGGCACCCAGGAGAGAGCCTTCTCTGTGATGGCCCCTAGACTATGGAATAGCCTCCCCCTCGAGGTGCGTCTTGCCCCTTCCTTATATATATTCAGGAGGGCGGTGAAGACGCACCTCTTTGCCCTGGCCTTTGGCTGAGTGACGATATTTCCCACCCAGGCCACACACTATAATTTTAAACATAATGTGTTGTTGAATTTTTAAAGTTTTTAACGTACACTCTGTTTTTACCTGTTGCTTGAAGGTTGTAACCCGCCCAGAGACCTTCGGGTATGGGGCGGGATATAAATGTAAATAATAAATAAAATAATAAATAAATAACAGTTCCTGCTATTTAAAATGTGAAATCATGAACGCCCTGATTTCTGCAGCTTAGGAAATAAAGGAGAAATTACAGATAAGAGTGGGAGATATCACACTGACCACTCCACCTAGGGTGGGGAACCTTGCCTATTATTTACACCACTGTGGCTGCTGATACGGTTTTTAGAAGTTTGACTCAGGTGATGGAAATCCCATCCAATGTTTCAGGTGACCCTTACGGAGCTTGACATCCATCATAAGTCAAATACTTATGATTACTGTCTGCCAGGAAATAATAGAGATCAGGCAAAAGGTGGTCTCCTTTAGCCTCTCTGAATGTAGCTGTCCTGCCTCTAATCCACCTTTTCTAGCCTAGAATGTTTGTGAGAGGAAGGAGGGTCAGGCTGGCATGTGAACATCCATCTAAGCCATCAAAGGTTCTTTGGTACTGCATGCGAACACAGATGTACCTTTTTCTACTGTCAATCTCAAACTTCTGAACAGCAGCCTCACTTTGACATGTGGTCAGATTCTTGGAATACAACTGACATGGCACAGTCCAAGATGAACAAATTGTGCCTCCCACCACCGATCCTCATAATGTCCATTTAGTAATATGAAAACTGTCACAGCTGACAGCCTTGAACTTGGAAAAATGATCAGAGCTTGGCATATATGCAAACAGTGTGCAGCTAACAATGGCCAGTGTGTGTCTTTTTGTCTAAGCAGTGGGAAAGCAGGGTGTGATTGCCATGTGCTGATCTTCCGCCTGTGCTGAGCCTGAAGACAAGCCGGGCAAGAAAACCCATTTTGCTTCTGACCCAATGCATTCAGTACAACTGTGTCTAAGAATTGGTCTCTGAGAAAAAGAATGTAGATTATCAGACAATTCTCTCTCTCTCTCTGTCTCTCTCTCTCTCTCTCTGGCCCTTTCTGCATGCAGCAGCTTTAAATCCAGATCAGTAGATCTGGATTCCCTGAATCTACTGTTCCAGATCATGGGGAGGATAGGGCCAGATCAGCGCCATCTGTACCAATGGCGCTGATCTGGTTCAAGCCTCCCCCAGGCTCAAAGCTCACATGAGTTTCACAGCTGCCCCCCCTGCATGTATGTGTACACATGCTTACAATTTTAGTCATCTGTCTTCACAATTAGCAGAATGATGTTGACGTGTGCTTGAAGAATAAATCTACCAGGAGTTGATGTACGTAGGCATACTGATTATTAAGTCTTCTTCTCTCCTGTTTTGTTTGCTGAATTTTTATTTTAAAAATCAGGATAAACTAAAACAGCAGCAGCAAAATGGTCCAGAACTTAAAAAAATAAACTATGCAAAACGTGCATTTTGAGTTGCTTTTGGAGATCAGTAGGTTTACTGGCATTAGTTGTTGCAGGTTTCCCAGACGAGAGGGTTTGCATTTATTTGTGTGTGTTTCCAAACCAAGTTCTCTACTGTAGCACCTTTGAATTCATTAGCTTAGAAGTGCTTTTAATTTGGTGTTTCCCATGAGAGCCATTATATTTTTCCGCTGTCAGCCTGATGTTGAAGAGCAAAAAGGAAAGCAGCAGATGTGGCATTTTCGTCTATTTTGTATCATACTTAAAAATAGCATTATCTGCTAAGCGCTAAGGAGATTTTTTTAACGTCCATTTGCATATATTAAGTAGCTTTACATTAAAGTTGGCTTTATAAAATGATGGTACATAGCCCCCCCTCAAAAAAAAAATTCCCAGTTTCAATTTTAATATCCAAAATATCAAGGTAGGTGATGAAGGATTATTTTATTATTTACAACACACCAACTTAGACAAGAAGAGAGCTGAGAAACACGTGGCTAGCATGTGAGTGTGTGTGCACAAAGGCTTTTTTTATTATTATCAAAGTTAAAACATTTTAGAAGCAATTTGAAATTGTTCCTACAATATAATATACCTGCACTTCTAATGTGGCTATATATAGTTGACTGCCTCATTTACTTTAATGGGCTACTTGAATAACATAATCATAGCTATAAGCATGGCACAGGGTTGGAAGGTTCAGGAACCACTAATGCTTTCTGACGCTTTAAATGACTTCTTCATAAAATGTTCTTTAATAATGGTAAAGCTTTTAGCACTAGGTGTCAAAAATGACTAGAATAGTAGCTTCTCTGCACCAGTATTATTTCCTCTCATGCAAAAGCCTGTGTGTTATAAATAAATAGTTCTGAGGCCAAGGTTTTATAGCACACTCTTGTGTTTACAGTTAGAGCCAAGGAGCCATTTTCTTCCTTGGCTTTCAAACATTTAAACTTCATAATCCATACCCTGAGCTAATACAGTGGTAGACTGGGGGGGGGGGGAGAGGGGGGAGAGAGAGCGTCGGGGGTTCTTCATCTCTTCTCCCCCCCCCCACATGCTAAAGGCTTGCTCTGCTTATTTCTTCCTAAAATAAGGGGGAAAGACATGCAATAAACTGGTTCTCACTGTATCACATCTTTCTGCTGTTTGCAGAAAGCTTTATAACTGCAGGATGCTTATCTGCAAATATAATTGAGAAGGAGCGCCTCCCTTGTTCTCCCTCCCTCCCTCCCTCCCTCCCTCTTTCTTTCTCTTTTTTATTTTTTGTTCAGTATTTCCAGGGAAAATTTAGCTTCATTGTGAAATCAAATAGAGTTTTTCATATGCACGGAAGAGGGAAAATGCAGGTGTGATTGTCTGGCACTACATAATTTGCTCTCAACCAACCTTTCCCTCTCTGTTTCTTCTCCTTTATTCCACCTTCCCCATCCCTTCCATAGGTTATTTGGTGTTACTGGAAACTGTGCGGCCTGCAGCAAGCTCATCCCTGCTTTTGAGATGGTGATGAGAGCGAAGGACAATGTTTACCACCTGGACTGCTTTGCATGTCAACTTTGCAATCAGAGGTAAGAGGCTTCTTGGTTCATTTCCATGTGCAGAAACCAGCCTGGCTCTGACATAGAGCAGGAGGACGCAATGATCTTGCTATCTTCTGGGCGCAGCTAGTCGTTTCATTGTTGCAGTGGACACAATGAAAGAAGCTCCCCGCCTCCCTTTTTTGTTCCATTTTATTTTGTTGCCTTTTAGCGGAGGCTTATGGCCAACCAGGGCAAACTGGGCAGTCCTCCACCGCGTCCAGTGGCAGCTCAGAACTAGAGGTCCATGGTCTCTGACTTCTCCATGCATGTTTAATTCAGAGCTGCCTAATGATTGCACGGTCTGCAGCCAGTTTCTTTGTGTTGTCACAACTGAATGGCAGCATTATAGGGTTTCCAGTTTGGTCTTGTGGTTAGAATATTTGACTCTTACATGCTAGTCTTCTGATTCGATTTCTGCACTCCTCCATGAAGCCAACTGGGTGACCTTGACCTAGTCACAGCTCTCCTCTGAGCCACAGAAGTTCATGGGATAATCACTGCCTTCCAGTCTAACCTACCTCCCAGTGAGGAAGGTTGTGAGTTGTCTTCCTTGTAGAAAAGGTGGGTGTGGTGACTCGGCCCAACCCCTCCCAACTCGCCCTCCACACAGCTGCCCAGTAGGGAAATGACTGCCAAACACCACGGCCCAACTGCCTGCAATGGGGTGCCGGTATATGAACTGGACTATATTCCCCGCCAACATCCTGCTTTACCCGTCTATAAACAGACTCCCCTTAAAGCAGCACATAAACACTAGTGTGAACCAAATACTTAATGTTTATTAATACAAATAAATAGAATGTAGAAACAAAGTAGAAGTTAGTTCAAAAGTCTTTGAGTTGTTTGAATAAATGGTAGCAAATAAATAAATAAACAGTTCCCAATAAACAGCCTCACTGAAAGCTAACAGCCTAAAGTAAGCTCCAAATGGTAGATCCCCACTACCGTTCAGTGTGATTAAGCTCCCTAAACAGTAGTGTTTGCCTTGGGCAAAAGCAAACTGCCTATCAGGCCATGTCTTGCTCGGCCCTGAGCTCAAGAGCTTTCCACGTGCCTGCCTAGCCCTAGGTATGCGTCCAGATCTTCCTCTACTCGAGAGGCAAGACCTTTCTTACACCCTGTCCCTCTGTTCCGGAGGATGCAGGCCTAGAAGTACGGAGGGAGGAGCAAAACCGTACGTGATCCCTCTCATGCTTCAGCCGCAGGACGAGATCTGCTGAGAGCACCAAGCTGCTGCCTTTTATCCTCCGTGATCCGGCTGCTCTCATTGATGGGTTCTGGCGGGTTCCTTGTCTGTTCCTCCCCTCCTGTCAATCAGCTGGAAAAGCCCAAGAAACAAGTGCGCAGCTGCAGCCTGTCCCTGAAAACGTCACAGTGGGCTACAAATAAAGACCAGAAATAAACAATTCTGGATTGTATAATTCAATTAGGTTGTGTCCAGGCTGCATCCAAAGCCGCACAGCTTTTTTCAGCTCACATCAGCAGCACAGCATTCAAGGAAATAAAGCAGCTTGTCAGGTGGACCGGAAGTGGCTGCGCCATCCCTGCACAGCTTCCAACCGTCCCGTCTCAAGCGGGAAGTGGCCACAGCGGGACAGCACAGTTTTGGGAAGTTCAGAGGTACCCATAGTGTTAAACAGGAAGAGGATAGTGAAGCATCATTTATCGGTTCTGTTACTCTGTGGGACTGCTTCACACAAAATAAACTTTGTTTTGTGCTTGCCACACGAAATGCATTTTAAAAAAACACACTTGTTTATTTAGTACATTGTTGTCTTGGGCTTAAGCCTGTAAGAGGTTCCCAGAGTGGCTTACGAAGTAAAACCTCAGCCTTCAGGTTTACAATCTGAAAAAGATGCAGCACACTAGGGAATGAAAACTGCGGGGAAGGAGATAGAGACCACTTGTATCACATAAAAGCACACCACAGAGAGAGAGATGCACACGCAATCTTTACCATTTTACTGAGAAATAATTCTAAATATCTGTTTACCAAATGCCTAAAAGACCATAATGCCTACTGAAAAATCGTATATATCACTTATTGTAAAAAGTAGAGAAAAAGACAGCATACCTAGCTGATCTGTAAACTTATCTATTATTTATTTAAAACTTCATATTACAAAAAATGTAAACATTAAAAACAAGGGCAAAGGCAAATTACAATATACAAGTAAAAGCACATTAAAAATTGAAGAGAAAATGGCTAGTTCTTTGTTCAGAATTATGACCTGTATGTGGAAAGGGATGGGCATGGTTTGCCCCCCCCCGCCCCTCCCCGCCCCCCCCCCCCCCGACACACATGGGTAGCAATCTGCAGTTGTAAAAAGAAAGCATCCACCTCCTGCTCCACCAAACCATCTCATTAGTCATATGAAAAGCTTTCTGTGCCATCCTCACCCAAAGCTTCTAAGGCCATTTACTGGGATTTGAGAGCAGGAGAAGGTTTGCCCTTGCCTCTGCTTGAGATGCCCATGGGCAATTGGTGGGCCACTGTGTGTGACAGAATAATGGACTAGATGGGCTGTGGCTTGATCCAGCAGGGCTCCTCTTAGGTACTAAGGCTCCATAAGCAGGTATTATATAGCCCTTTGCCTGGCATGGTTCTAAGGTTGGCAAATAATACCAGCAGCTGGCCATTCAAAAAGCAGAATGTCTGACGATTATTCTATGATGCAGTAGCAAGTGGGAAATCACATAATTGCCAGGCACCCACACATGCTCAGATGATTTGAAGCCGAATGGCCAAATTTATACAAATAACGAATAATACAAATTTTCATGCGCGTCCCTATTCTTTAATATAATCTCAAATGAAGCCCACTGCAGAATGGCCATTTGTCCCATTTCTACAAGAGAGATGGTAGGAGCGGGGAGTTGAATGATTGCAACTTTGGTTCAAATTGGCTAAAGTGTCTTAATCTCCTTGGAGAAAAGGTAGAACATAAATTTACGAAAATGAATAGTTAAATGAGTGTATCCACAAAGAGCTAGCCTTTTGCTAAGATTCTGGCCATCTTTTTGGCCAAGTAGAGCACTGCATAAACATTCATTTTAGTGTTTTAGATTGCTACCATTTTCTAGGTT
Source organism: Aspidoscelis tigris stejnegeri (assembly GCA_023333525.1). Taxonomy (NCBI): domain Eukaryota; kingdom Metazoa; phylum Chordata; class Lepidosauria; order Squamata; family Teiidae; genus Aspidoscelis; species Aspidoscelis tigris. Next base: position 15,941,092 of record JALMGA010000005.1, read on the forward strand.
AAAACAGGTATATGCAATGGGCCCCATACTGCTAAACCAGGCACACTGCAACAGGTCACAAAATAGAGATGGGTCATGCCAAGTTTCCCATTCTTTTGCTTCATGATTCTTCTAAAGCTAAATCATACTGAAGCAGTGCAGATGTCTAAATAGTAGTTCACCCAGAAGGTGCACTCAGTTGTGTAAAGTAAATTGACATCACATACAGCCAAAGGCAACATTCACACAAACTCTTCTTGAAGGGCTCTGGGCACCTGCAGAGTCCAGCAGACTCATGTGTTACCTTCTCAACCAACAGTCAAGGCAACCCACCTTTAATCTTCTTTGAATCATAGAATCATAGAATGGTAGAGTTGGAGGGAACCTCCTGGGTCATCGAGTCCAACCCCCTGCTCAAGGCAGGATCTCCTAAACCATCCCAGACAGATGGCTGTCCAGTCTCTGCTTGAAGACCTCCATCGAAGGGAACCAACCACCTCCCGTGGCAGCCTGTTCCACTGGTTGATCACTCTTACTGTTAGAAATTTTTTCCTAACATCTAAACTAAATCTTTTCCCCTGCAGTTTCACCCCATTGTTTCTAGTCCTTCCTTGAGAGAGTGAGAACAGGGCTGATCCCTCTGCCTTGTGACAACCCTTGAGGTATTTGTCGACAGCTATCATGTCTCCTCTCAGTCTTCTTTTTGGTAGACTAAACATTCCTAGTTCCTTAAGCCGTTCCTCATAGGACATGGTTTGCAGACCGTTCACCATCTTGGTAGCTCTCCTTTGAACCTGCTCCAGCTTGTCAGCGTCTTTTTTAAACTGGGGTGACCAGAACTGGACACAGTACTCCAGATGAGGTCTGACCAAGGTAGAGTAGAGGGGGATAATAACTTCACTTTGAGCTGTTCCAAAGTTGTTTTGCTGCAGAGATGACATTCTTTGATTAAACTGATTATCTGAACCCATTTCAGTCTGGATTCAGGTCTGTGTCTGGGACAGAATCAGTCTTGGTTGCCCTGATGAATGACCTGTTGCAGGAGACAGATGGAGGGAATAAAGCTTTGTTGATCCTGCTTCATCTTTTAGCATGATCACTGTCTCCTCCTGGAATTCTTTTCCGGGATAGGAGTGGGAGCCATTGTGTTAAAGTGGATCTTGGTTTCTACTTGCAGGGATAATTTCAGAGAATAATGTTAGGTGATTGTGACTCGGTCCTGACAACTCAGTTGTGGAGTCCTCCAGGCACTTTTTTAATACCCAATGTTGTTTAATGTCTATATGAAACCATTGGGAAAGATCATCAGGAGTTTTGGAGTGAAGTGTCAACAGTATGCAGTTAACACCTAACTCTAGTTCTCAATTACATCTGAGTCAGAACAGAACAAAAATGCAGAGGACTTCACCTGCAATTCTGGTGCGTGGCACTGATTCTGGAAACATTCTCTCAGGTCCTTCATGTGGTCTTTTGCTCTAGCAGTAGTCCCTTGAGTGCTCCAGGGCAAAACACACACCACATTCAAATTATGTAGATGTGTGAAATGCTATTTTGAGGACTTTTCAGAGTATTTGAGGTGGCCGAGCTTGCTAGGTATGAGAGATGTAGCTTTCTAGTATGGTTCAAAGAGAATTTGAGATGGGCATTTGCACACTCCCAAAATTAAGGACTGGCTGAATCTGTTTTGTTAAGAATCACTCCCTCAAATGCTGCTAAGCTTGCCAATGAAGCCCTGGGCAAAGTAAGTCCACAGAGAAGCAAGGGTAAAGTATTTCTGTCTGTGATCTGCAAAGCATAGTGACTTCACTTCCTGCTGTTCAGGTGTGTCAAAATCCACATACTGAACAGGATTAAAATTGTATACCATACTTAAATGTGTATTTTTAAGAGCATTTGCATTTAAAACAGATAACAGATAAAAGTGACATCATTCAGAATTAGAGAAATTGCTTTTAAAGGGGTGTAAAATAAAAGGAAAAGACCACCCTAGTGGCCTTCCCCTATTATTTTATTTGGAAACACTGTAGTAACTGTTCCTTCTTCTCTTTCTCCTTCTCCTTCTTTTCCTTCTCCTCCCTTTTAACAGTCAGGCATCCCTCATGCAATTTTAAATCTGCAGCTGCCATAATTATAGCTTTCTACAATTACATTCTAAAACAAAGCCAAATTGACCTTTTTCATCACGTTGTGCAGAAAATTAAAATATCAGACAAGTAATAACTACTGTTTAAACTATGTAATAATGCTAAGCAATTAGAAGTTACAGAGCCATTTAGAATTCCTATACATCAGCCTTGTTTTGGTGCAGAACTAAAGAGTCTGCATTCAAAACAAGGTCAGGCTTACTATACCCGTAGAATCTATTCAAGTACAAAATAATTGCACACTCTTTTGAATTGAAACTCTAAAGCCTTTCTCATTCCTATTGCACCAAAGCACTGTTCTGGTGTCATTATTAAAGCTCCCTAATACGTTCTTTTTGTTCGCTTCATTTATTGCATGCGGTAATGGACCTGCATATCTTTAGCATTGGTTATGCACAATTAGCACTTAGTTATTGTCTTGTCAATTCATCCCATAGAAGACAAACTCCTTTAATGCCAGAAGTGGGCTAATCGTTATCAGTTGAGCAAAGAAACACATTTTTGTTATCCATAGTCTAAGAGATGGTAGGTTTCTTTTTTCATTGTAAGAGGAAGAACTTGCTTGAATTGATGGGACATTTCCCCCCTTCTGGAACAAACAAGATCTCCCCAAGAAACAAATAAAAGTAGCCTTTGCTACTAGCTTTTTCTGTTCCCAGAGTAGCAGCTGAGTGTGAGTATTTATAAGATTAATAGATATACATCATCAGTAGATGCAGTTTCTAATGGCAAAACTGGATATTTATTGCACTAGAACTTAATAAACATTTCAGAGGAAAGGCCGGCTAATAAATATATGCCGGCATCAAAGAGATGTAAATTGACCTTATCAGTGGAGATTTGAAACCAAGGCTCACCCTACAATTTCAAGCATGGCTTTTTTTAAAAAAAAATATTTATCATGTTTAATAGGAAAAATAATCATAGTCATCTATAAACTTAGATAGCAGCACGAACTAGCAGTTCATAAACATAATTGCTTCTAATGTGGAATTTGGCTGGGTAGTGCCAGTGGCTGTTTTGTAAGCACTGGACCCATGGGAAAGCACAAGAAAGGGGTATTTTTGTGTTTGGAAAACAGAACTTCTTTCTTCCTTTTTAAAAAGAAAATAACCAAAAAATATTGAAAAGGCAAAACCTTCTGAATTTAGGCTCAAATCATGCTTGGTATAGAAAAAGTGGATAGAGAAAAATTATTTTCTCTGTCACCCAGCACTAGAACTAGGGGGCACTCTATGAAGCTGATGGGTAGGAGAGTCAGATCAGACAAGGGGAAGTATTTCTTCACCCAGAGACTCTATGGAATTTGCTGCCAGGAGAGGTTGTCACAGCAGCCAGCCTAGATGGCTTTAAGAAAGAGTTAGACAAACTCATGGATGGCAGATGTATCAGTGGCTACTAGAATGGATGCCTAGGTGCATCCTTCAGGCTGGGGAGACAGGCAGGAGACCTTTGATTTGAGAGCAGATGAAGGTTTTACCCTTGTCTTCTGCTTAAGATGCCCATAAGCAATTGGTGGGCCACAGGATGCTGGACTAGATGAGCTGTGGCCTGATCCAGCAGGGCTCTTCTAATGTAGAATGATAGGGAGGAGGCGAGCCTCTCAGAACCAGGAAGGAATCATGACTGCTAGTAACTCTAAGCAGAATAGAAAGGATTTGGAGAAGGGGGATAAAAGAAGAACATGTCAGAGAAGGAGGGAAGGCAAAGTAAGGAAGATACTTGAAGCAGAAGCATAAACAGTAGAGCTGTTTATGGAATTGTTCTTGAGTTTTGTTCTTAAAAAAAAACACAGAATTTCCCATGGCATCATCCGCTTGGCCTCTAAAAGATGCACAATCCAGCCATGAGGCTCCAATCCAGTGCAGACATGACTGGCACACATGTCCAGATGCTCGACCTGCTCAAAGGAGAGCATACATGCAATGCAGGAAGGCTGCTATTGTAGGCTGGAAACACAACATAGGCAGAACATGCAGGAAGGCAGAAAGGGATTGGGAATACAAGGGGGTGACGGAATAAACTAGCCAGTTGTTCAGTGCTAAGCCCCGCCACTTTTTATTAGCACCAAACTTGAAGCATCAATGTTGAGGGTTGGGTTCAATCCAGATCCGACCAAGTACAAAGTTAATTGGCAAAACACAAAGCGCAGGCTGACTATGCAAATCCCAACCAGCACGGAGCAAGAGTGTCTAAAAGCCTGGTACCCTATACTCTTGGGTGTATGGGTGCCTAAGGGGATACCTTGAGCACCTTGTGTGGATGGTGCCTGTGTTCTCTAGTAATAAGAGGCATTTGGGGAGCCCTTTCAACCCTCTTTCCTTTAGTGGGAGCTAGAGATCCCTGACTATGGTAGGTTATAGTGGATGATACCTACCACCTAAACCACAGAAAAACTGGCCAGTTGGGAGGAATTTTTAATGATTTTTTTTAAAAAAATCCTGACTGGCCCAAAAAACCCCAACCCATGAAAGAGCTCTAAAATGCAGGCTTCAAAGCACTTTGCATTTGGAATGCTTTGCAAGCAGGGCTTTGAATGACAGAGCAGAGGAGCTTAGAATCAAAAGGGAAGCAAATAGAAACAAGAAACAGAAACCCTAAGAGGTTACGTAGGTTCAGCAGGGGCACAAGGCTGCATTTTTATCAGCCGGGTGTCTTAAACTAAATATGAAACTGGAACTGCTTCTGTTGCCTTCGAAGTTGGCAGTGAAAAATAATCCACTATCTTTCTTTTCCAATAATCGTAGATAATAAAGTAAGGTTGATGCTGAGTTCACAGAGGTTCCACAGAAGAAGAAGAGTTGGCTTTTCTGCCCCACTTTTCTCATCCATTTAAGGGGACTCAGTGTGACTGACAAAGCTTTTCTGTTCTTCTCCCCACAACAGATACCCTGTGAGGTGGGTGGGGCTGTGAGAGCTCAGAAGAGAGCTGTGACTAGCCCAAGGTCAACCAGCTGGCTTCATGTGGGAGGGAGGAATCAAACCCGGTATTCCCAGATAAGAGTCCAGCTCCCTAACCACTAGACCAAATAGGAAGGAGTGTTAAGGATTACAGGTGGGGATGGGCTAAGATCAGAAAAAGGACAGTATTTTTCTTGCTAGCCTGAATTTAACATTCTGACATACATGCATGAACCACACTATTTTTATTACATAAAACCATAAAATGTGTCCCATTCTTCCATTTGCCATGTGGGTCTGCCATAGTCTGCACCAGCATGCAAATGGCAGGCTCCTAACCAACCTTGGTACCCAACATCAGATTTGCAAATAGTAAATTCAATACTATGACACCTTATTGTATGGAGATGTCACCCCTTTATGCCTCAGCCCACCTTTGGAATGTAGCTTCATGCACAAAATTCAGTGCACTCTTTCATAGTACCCTAAGGACCACACTGAGCTTCTTGGAAGAGAGGTGAAATGCAATTTTTAAAAAGAAAAGAAAAACTTAAATTGTCTTGCAGTTTTTCCAAGCCTGGAATCCAGTATTTCTTTCATCACTAGTATAGTAGATAGACTAAAATAAGCAACCGTTTAATCTAATCTGTGTTAAACACCCCCCCCCCCTTTAAATACTATTTAGGGAGAAGAAACATAGGTGGAAACTTAAAGGTGAATGTCCTTGATAAAAGGCCTGCAGAGAAAGACAAGATCCACACAATGGCTGTTCCTGCTATGAAGAGTAGTTCCAATATAAACCTGTCCACACTCATGCTGGCACTCCCAAGTGCACAAATATTGCACATGGTCCCCATAGACCAGTGGTCAGCAAACTCATTAGTCAAGAGAGCTAAATATCAGCAGTACAACGACTGAAATTTCTTTTGAGAGACAAATTTTTTAAACTTAAATTATAGGTAGGTACATTGATATTAACTTAATTAGGGTACTCTTAAGCTGGAAGAGCTGCACTCAAGGGGCCAAAGAGCCACATGTGGCTCCTGAGCCGCTGTTTGCCCACCACTGCCATAGACAATCCCACAACTGTGAGTTCACACCACATTCTAGTACTTTCCACCATAGTGCTGCCACAAAAAAAAAAAGAGTTCAGCAGCAGAGAGAAATGGGAGCATCTGAAATGAAAGCTAAAAGAGAGGTCTGTGTCTTTGAAAGTGTCAAAGATGGCATATTTTTGTAGAATCATTGAGGTGAAAGAAAGTGATTGAGTTTGAATGTCTTTGGGCACCCTTTAAAGCCGTCCTTGATGCCAGGTAATTCATTGAAACAATATGGCCAAGGGGAGAATTTGTCACATAGTATCAACCCACAGAGGTTGTCCTTGTTCCACTTTAGGCTCAGCATGCTTTCTGTTTATGTTCAAGGTTGGTGTACGCCTCTATTACGTGAGCCCCAGAGAACAGGGAAAAACAAATATTATAAAAGACTACTGTATTTTCCCACTTCAGAACAAGTCTATATGTGTCAGCACTGACAATGTCATTCACTGAAATGTCTTCTGAGGTTTTGATATTTTGTTTTATGTAAATATAGTGTTTTATAATATTTTATTTGAGAGCACAGTAATCTGTGTCTCATCACCTCTGTATCACACAAAGGAAAAGCAAATTGATAGCTATAAAAATAAATCCCAAAGCATAAAAACATAACTTGAAAATATCAAGAACCAATAGGACTGTTAACAAGGGGAGTTAAGTCTCGTCTAGTGGTTAGGGAGCCGGACTCTTATCTGGGAATACCGAGTTTGATTCTGCCCTCCCCCATGAAGCCAGCTGTGTGACCTTGGACTAGTCACAGCTCTCTTCTGAGCTCTCACAGCCCCACCTACCTCACAGGGTGTCTGTTGTGGTGGGAAGAACAGAAGGTTTGTCAGCCACTTTGAGTCCCCTTAATGGGTGAGAAAATCTTGATTCAGAAAGTGCTTGGCCTTTGGCCTATGACATCACTTAACAGACCAGCAAAACCTGTCAGCCTTTTCTGGTCCCATGTATAAATGCAGCTAGTTATGAGAACGTGTGCTTAACCCCTCAGTACTGTGGTAGACATTACGGCCTGCAAGTTATTTGGTTAGGTGTCATCTAGTCACATTGGACTCCTGATGAACTATAAGGCCAAATACTAAGGATGTGCACAAATGTGTTTTTTGGCATTCGATTTGTAACTAATCAAATGTTAGAAAATTTGTATTCATATGAATAGATCAAATGTGGCAAAATTCTATTTGATACGAATGTATTCGTATAAATGAATACAGAAATCCGATAAGAACAAATATGTATTGGATGCGAACGAATACATATCCGATACATATCCCATAACAAATCTGCTCTGAAAGTGTGAAATCCAGCCTGAATCCACTTTTAATACACTCTCAATCCATGTTGAATACACTCTAGATCCATGGCAGATGCGACTGGCGCAGCCACTTTCCGGACATTCGTACGAATAATTCAGATGGGAAAGTGGCTGCGCCAGTCGCATCTGCCATGGATCTAGAGTGTATTCGACATGGATTCGACATTCATACAAATGTCAGTGTACAAATTTGTGTATGAATGCTCAAATTCATACAAATAGTGAATATTGCAAATATTTGTGCACATCCCTACCAAATACTCAGTATTTTGACCTGTTCCTCACTGAGGTCTTACAGCTCTTCCTATGACATTCCAGTAGTCTTCTTGATCTCCTAGATGCCCCTTGACTCGTTCCTGGTGGCAACCATCTCTTCAGTGAAGGAACAGGCCTGTGTTTTGCCAGTGCCCTCTATGCTCATTGAGATGTGACAGATATAGATAGATATATACATAAAAGAATTATATTTAGTGGAAGGGAGGAAAGCGCAAATGTTGAACTGTTTTCTAGCCCAGGAGAAATGAAATTGAAAATGAGATGGTATACTTTTTCAAACACCTAATTTCCATTTACGCCATTCAATTGGCTGTAGGTAGAACATAATGAAATATAAAAAATAGTCTTGAGAATGTGACAGATCCAAAATTTGGTGTATGTGCTTTGTGTAAAGCTGATTTAACCATAAATAACTTTAAAACATTTTTGGGACTGTTCTATAATCTATATATTCAGTCAAACATCATGAGTGGACATTAATCCAGATGGAGGGAGGGGAAGAAGGAAAGGAGGGGAGGGGAGGGGAGGGGGTCCATCCACAAATAAACAACCCAATTTTCCTTCAGGAGCCAAGCAAATTCTTTTCAATCCACTTTTTTATTACACTATTTTCCCTCACTCTATTTAGCGAGCATAAGGATAAATTTCCAAAGCTACCCGGTTGGAAAATAAATGGGTTCGCTGTTTGTCTAGCATTCCAGCCTTTACAAATGTAAATCAGTCCAACTGCTGCTCCATTTAAAACCTCACAACTTCACAAAACATTAAAGGCCTCCTTTCAATTCACAATTTACTCTGTGACAATTCCCTCAGATTTCTGCTTCAAACATCATTAGAAACTGACTGACTGATAAAAATAGGGGGTGGGTGGACCGCTATCAAAGGTCGGGGAGGTCAACGTGTGTAATTATATATACTTTTACTGGGTCAACAATACCAGACACTGCTATTTGAAGGTTAAATTGTTACAATTAAGTACATATACAGCCTATTCCCACAGCTACTCTGTTGTTAAATCTACCGTAAACAGCGCACATATTTATTTCTGCTCCTAATTGTGTCCAAGATGTCGCTGCTTGGAAAATTATACAGCAAAAAAGAACATGGTAATCCATTACTGAATTAAACAATACTTTCTGGAGTAAAGTGGGTAATTAGCTGAGGCAGACCCGTTTTCGTCTGTCCGCATCAATGCTAAGAAGTTCATTTGGGTGACTCTCCTTTGTTTAATTGGAACTCTATGTGGAGTTCCTCCCAATATGGTTTTTATAGTCGGCGTATTCACCAGAAACACAATGCAACCCTGTGATGCAAAATCATTAGCAAACGTCCTCTGTGCATTAGAAAGACCCCTTAGGGTGTGTATGCTTGGAAGCTTCCTTTTTTCCAAGCCACAATTAAATTCTGCTTTCCCCCCCCTACACTCCCCCTTTTCCCCCTCTTTAATGTACCCATTTTCAGAACAATCCAGTGTCTATTCACACTTATTCTGAAATTAGTGTGTGTATGCAAATACCAATTCACGTGACCTCTTTTGGAACTGACATGAGGGCTTGTGGGAATGTGAACTGTTTTGGTAAGTCTGGGAATATATATTAAGCCTTTTGCTGTGCAATATTAGACCCTTTTTACAATGCTGTAGTGACTAGTTATTTTCTATATCATTACACATACAAATCCAAAAACAAAAACATTTGAAAACAAGGATAAAACTATTTTAATTAGTATAGTTGATTAGGCATATGTTAAAATTTGGGAGGGAGAGATAAGAAAAATAAAACTTAGGGACTCTTAAATCTTACCTTGCGGAACTATTGGATGCCGATTGCTGGAATGCCATGTTCTCACTCAGACACTGTTGCAACAGTCCAGAAGTTGCCTGAGCCCTCCCGGGGCCATTTCTGCTGTGGAAAATTTAAAAGTTGTCTTCAGAGATTCGAGGATCCCAGAAAATGGTCGAGGAATGGCGACTTCACACTCTGCTGGGTGCTCTGAAGTGAGGAGCCATGTGCTGCATGACTGTGATGGCACAATCATTCATCGTGGCTGACCTGCTCCATATGCCAGGTTCAGACCCTGCAACGGCAATCTGGGTGAGCTGTTCACACTTTTTTGTGCTGCTGGAACAGAACAGCCCATTGCCAGGTTCATTTTTGAAGCCTGGCAAAATACCTGATGGCTGGAGCAGCCCATAATCAGGAATACCCAAGAAATCTCTTTAAAGAGATCTCCCTGTGGTGCCCTCTCCAACACAACTTTCATACCAGAATGCATTGCAAGGCCTGCATGTCTACAGTATTTCCCGGAAGGCGTGACCTCCCTCAGGACTGCTCTACCACTGTGGTTCCCAGTAGAGCTAGTTCAGTCCTTGTGGCTGGTGCAGAAGCTGCCAGAAAATTCCCAAATTCTAATCTCTACTCAGCCATGCAAGCACGCTGGGAAGCCTTGGGAGACTCTGTCCAACTTAATTCACGATGGTGTTACAAAGATGCAATGGAAGGGAACAGAATGTTGCATGCTACTGTGAGCTCACTAAAAAAAAGGGGGGGATATTAATGCTATTAATAAGTAAATACCGAGTTTGAGAATTTATGGCTAAGCCTTCCTCATAATAACACTTTCACAGATGATATGCAATGCAACTTATAAAAATAGAAGGAAGCACAGCATGTCCTTAAATATTCAGAGCACTACACAGACTAGGCTCTTCACTCAGAGAAGCAACAAAATTCTAATGACCAACAACAACAACAACAACAAAAGCCCAGAAGAAGTTTTGATCTGGCAAAAATATTAGCAATGTGCACAATTTTTTTTCCTGTTCACTTCACATCAAAGCAAATAGGATGGAACTTCACATTTGTGTGAATGGAGCACTTTGGATGCACTTGGATTCACATTAACTTCAAATTTGCTTCAAACCCCTGCTGCCACCAGTTACGCTCCTGAATTCAGTCTGAATCCACTTCAAAACTGCAAATGAAGGCACAGATATATTTGGGAGGGGGGCGGTGGCGTTGTCAATACAAAGGTCCTTCTATGTCTAAGTTTTAATCCAGTTTAATTCCACATCTAGAGTGAGAGAACACATCAGCAAAGTGTCTAGTCACTTTCTTTCCACATTATCTAACCCAAAGGGGGGTTAGATATAAAATGCTGTGATATAGAATGCTGAAAGAACACAACTTGCCCTTTGCTGATACATTCTTTCAGCTAGAAAGTGGACTGAAGGTGGATTAAAGCTTAGGTGTAGATGGTCCCATAGTAGCAGCCGGTACAGGCTCATGAACCTAATTTCATTAGGGGGGGGGAGACTTCTAGCTGCACTCACCTGCATTGGGCTCCACTCTCAAGATATGTAAAGAATTTCTAGGAGATGTAAGACGATGGGAACAAAAGACATTTTCAATGGTAAATTCAGTTCAGCGATCAATAATATAAACACAAATGCACAGAGTTCTACCAATAAAAAAACAAAGGAGGATGTAATGTCAAATATTTGCAGTGTTAAAATTCCTGTAGAGCAAAAGCATTCCGTAGCTAGAATACCACCCTCATTAACCCATCTCATATTAATTATATGTGAATTCATCTTTGACTCCTGTAAGGCCCAAGTATTAGAACATAAGAACGTAAGAGGAGCCCTGCTGGATCAGGCCACAGCCCATCTAGTCCAGTGTCCCATCGCACACAGTGACCCACCAATTGCCCATGGGCATCTCAAGCAGAGACATGGGCAAACCTCCTGCTTTCGAATCCCAGCCAATGGCCTTAGAAGCATCCTGCTTGTTCCCCCAGCCTGAAAGATGTACTTAGACATCCATTCTAGTAGCCATTGATACATCTGTTGTCCATGAATTTGTCCATATTACGGTTGTTGGAGCCTTTCTGACTGGAAGGCTGTTAAGTAGGATGCAGTTGCAAAGTGAATCCCTTGTAGCTTTTACATTACTTTGTTTCTGTTTTCTCCTCTTGTATTTCCAGATTTTGTGTGGGAGACAAATTTTTCCTCAAGAACAACATGATCCTGTGCCAGACAGACTACGAAGAAGGCTTAATGAAAGAAGGGTACGCACCCCAAGTTCGCTGATCTAATGCCCAAGCACTAAGAAAATTGAAGCACTACATTCTTAAGTTTATTATTTCCCTTTGTTCAACATGTATATAAGAAACAATGGCAGAACCTACTGAATAGCGTAGATATAGGGAGATGCGGAAGGTCACATGACATAAAATGGCGGACAGCAAATATATGTAGTTGAACTTTCACCAGTTCACTGTTGAATGTTTATTAAAAGATTATGTACATAATGCTGAAGGGTTTTTATTATTGTTATTATTATTAATATTATTATTATTTTCTGGCTTGCTGATTTGGTACTTTTCCTTTTTGTGTCATTTGGCATGAGATGCTTATTTTGAACAAATGTATATAATGTAATGTACTATTTGAAGCACAAATGTAATACAGTTTTATTGTGTTACTATTTGTGTTCCCGTTTGCTTATTTGTATTGTTGCATTTAGTACAATCGGTGTCTAAACCTTCCTGTATATTTATGCTTTCTGTACCTACCAGCTATTTTGAAAGAGCTGTATCTTTCTAGGAAAAAAAAAGGGAAAAAAGCAAGGAAAGAATATACGAAGAAAAAGAGGAAGAATTCTAAGAACAAATCCTGCATATTCTGCATTGAAGACCTTGACAAATGTTGAATTATTTGATAAAAATCGTGGGCAAATTCTAGCCCAAGTTAAGTACTTAGTTCCATTGACTTGAATAAGATATATTTAAGTGCATGCTTAAAGACTCCCATTGAAATCAATGGGATTTAGAAGTGCTTAACTTCTGACTGGATTAGTAGCACTAAAGTTGCTGAGGTTCATTTTTTCAGTAGATCTCATGCAAAATGCTGGTGCTCCCCCAACGCCCCCAGGAATGATACTAGCTACTTTATTTCTCTTTGTTACAGGATTTTGAGTTTGTTTGTTTGTTTTTTCAGTTCATTGATAGGCATTTTAGATTTCCTGCACCAGGCATTTAATTGTTGGGGGTTCCCTACTGCGCTTTACTCCCCAAGGGGTGGAAAATGTATTTGCTTGTTTCCAATATAACTGAGAAAGAGGAGCTGAGCCCCAATGCAAACCAGTGCCTTTGGGTTTCATGTAAAAATTTTATATGTGTATATATATATTTCTGAAGTTATTTTAATGTAGCATAGTGATTTCTGCTCTTGTACAGAAACGTTATTTTAAAAAATGGGGTGGGTGGGTGGGCAGTTACTGTCCTGCCTAAACTTTATCAGGTTTAGGCACAGTATACCTAAGAGACTTATCTCCCTACCTGTAGTCAGCACAATCAGAAACCAACTCAAGACCAATGGGTCTGGGCAGAGGGGCTTTCCCAGCGGTTGACCCATAACTATGGAAGCTCCTTTATATGGGAAACCTCTCTGAAAGCTGGGGGAAAAAATTGGAAGCTTTTTCAGACCTTTGGAATTGGGCAGTCATTGAAATGGGGGTGAAATTAGAAAACCAAGCCTCCAGTTGAGTGCTGGACTTCTAGCATCCGTTTACTTTGTAGATGTATTTAATCAAGATTTCACCTGGATATTGTATTTCTTTGTTTGTTAATTTATTGTTATCCATTCCAAATTGTTGGGGTGGGTGGTCTGAAAAGAAATAAAATCTGAGCATTGGATAGCTAGTGCTTTTCAGATGACCAACTATTTATTTATCTAATTCTTGCCTGCCTGTCACCTTGCAGCTGTGTGATATGTCCACCACCGTTACTGTACAGCCACATTTCCCAGAAGTGTCCAATCAGTGCAGGTCTCTCCTGAATTCACCTTCTAAACATTATTATTAATAGTCTGATATTATTCTGTGAAAATTGGAGTTGGGGGGGGGGTGATTAGGAGTACTGTGGAGGCCCAGCATGTTTCTGGTGCTGTGGAGACTACCAATGTAGGCTAGTAGTACAATCAGACCGTATCTGTGGGGGATACGCTCCAGGTCCTAAAAAAACATGGATATTTCAAACACAGGGAAATTGCACTCAATTCCCTGTAATTCCTGTGATATCCCATGAGATTTCACAGGAATCATGGGAAATCTTGCCCAATTTCCCATGATTCCTGTGAAATTCCATGGGATTTCACAGGAACTATGGGAAATCTTACATGGTTTTCTGCCTGCCCCAGGCTTCTGAGATGCTTCAGGTAGGTCTAATGGCACTGGCAGAAGGGGGGAGGGGGAAGCTGGCCTGGTCACTGCAGAAAAGTGAAACTGCGGTTACCGGATCAGCACAAATGGAGGTTAGACCGTATTACAGAAGGTAAATCAGATTATTGCATCTTTCTGGGGTCCATATTAAATAAGGAAAGTCACATTTTACTAACAGTGTAAGAAGAAAATTGTGCTGTATAAACCTGGGAAACTGCATTTTATCAACCATGTAAGAGCAAAGCTAGGCTGTACAAAACCATTTTATATATGGGGTTACTTTATTAAGCAATGTAACTGACCTTCCACTCCGCCCTTTTCTCTTATGATTGTATCCTTTCTGCACTAGAACGAATGAAGATGTTTTACTCACTATTTAAGCATGCTGAAATTTTTCAAAAGAAAATTTTGTGTGAAAAACCTTCCAGCCTGCTGTCTCTTCTCCACTCCCCTCAAGAAAGATGGCTCAGTTTCTGGTGGCAGTTGGAGGAAGAAGGGTCCTCCACTGGGAGCAACATGGCACCCTGCTGTCTCTTCTTCACTTCCCTCAGGCAATATGGTTCATAGCTTTCTGGTGGCAGTTGGAGGAAGAAGGGAAATAGTAGGCACCTTGGGATACTTCATCCGTATTCTAGACCACTCTACTAGTAGAAATCTGCATATGCATCAGATGTGGTGTTGTATTGGTCTATGGCAAAAAAGGGGGGCATTGTAGCCCAGGGTCAGAGTAGGCTACAGTGCCCCCCCTTTTTTGCCACAGACCAATACAACACCTCATCTGATGCACATGCAGATTTCTACTAGTAGAGTGGTCTGGAACGCAGTCCACACAGCATTCTAGACTTCTATTCCAGGCCTGCTGCTTGTGCATGGACAAAACACAAACATCTGGCATGGAATACCAAGGCCAAGAAGCCCAACACCACTTTACCAGACACCCAAAAGTGGGCCTAGAAGTGAGCTGCTTCAGGGCACCCAGCTAAAGCAACTCTGGTTGGCAATAACAAGCTGAGGACTTCTGCATAACTAGACCTGGCTCAAGATCAAACTGAGAACTTCTGCATAACTAGACCTGGCTCAAGATCAAACTGAGAACTTCTGCATAACTAGACCCGGCTCAAGATCATCCCAGCCCACCATGCAGAAACAGCCAGGTTGACTTGGGCAGGCCTTGCGATCAAAGCAGATGCCTAAGATGTAGTGGTGCTAATAGGCATTAAGATCAGCTGCCTTGTCCATAAGCAGCCTGCTCCATAAGGAGGCCAGCTAACTTGGATCCTTGTCTAAAACAGGACCTGGGGCTGTATGTAGTTGGTAATCTGATGTTCTATGGTTCTGTGATTTCTATAACCCCAGTCAGATCGCCACTGAAATCCAATGAGTTCTAGAAGATACAGTCCAGTGATCCTCATTTGGTTGGATATGCAGGGCCACAAAAGAAGTGGAGCAATAGGGACAACATCTGCTTAGTCTGTACCTCCTGGTCTTTGAAGCTTCAGGCACAGTTCAGTACAGGCAGGGGAATGGCCCGAGAAGGTGTCCTTTTCCTTTCTGGTGAGAAATCACCCTGAACAAAAATTGCTCCCAAGAAGTCACTCCAGCACCATTATTCAACACAGCAGCTGGGGCAAATGAGAGCAAAATCCATCCATGAAGTAAACTTCCTCTCCTGCAGGATCTATCACTTCTTCATTATTATTATTATTATTATTAGTATTAGTATTAGTATTAGTAGTAGTAGTAGTAGTAGTAGTAGTAGTAGTAGTAGTAGTAGTAATTATAATAGTAATAGAAGTAATAGTAATAGAAACAACAACTTTTCCCAATGTTATTTCTTTGCAATAATGAAAAGGACCAACCCCTCAGCAACTATTCACAACAGTTTTTTAAGTACCAATGAATAAAAGTTGCCATCAAGGAGAAAGGCAGTAAAAGGAGGACAATCTCTGTAATCTTTTTCTCTCAGCAGGAAAAATGAGTACTTTACATATTCCATCCTCTCCTCCTCGCCTTAATACTAAGCAGCTTCTTCTAATTTTCTCAGCAGTGGGGCACTTTTCACTCATCTGCGCCTAGGACAAATCTTGTCAAAAGGAGAAGCTCAGGTCTGAAGGCTGTATACAATTTGATGCATTTAATTGAATCTTCTGAAAGCTTCATCCATGCTGCCATTGTCCCATGACATTATCAATTTACCCATTTGTTGTTCAACAGATTTTTAAAAATCCTCTAAAGCATATGAACTGACATTGCCTGCGTGGCTTAAAGAAATAATAGTAGCGTGCCATGCATTGCTCCAGACAAAAGAAACGCAATGTATGCTTCTAAACCCAACTGTATAAATAAGCACAGTACAACCTATTTCTCAAATACAGCACATCCTTGGCTCTCACATGCAGAGCTTCCATGGCTGTGGATGAGTGGAGAACTGATCCAAAGGTCAGGCCACCCAAAAAGCGTACCACTGACACCTCCATTTTGTCACTATAAAAAATATAAGGCAACCACGTTTCTTTCCTTCCTTCCCCTCTGAAGCTCTGACAATAGCCCCTTTAATATGTGACTGTAAATGCTAACACTACCAAGAATGGCTAGGAAGGAAGGAAGGAAGGAAATATATCTTGAGAAAACCCAAAGGAATTGTTAGATCTTGAGAAAACCTGTAGATAAATGAAGGCTGTGCTCCCACACATCAATTAAACCATCCAGAGACTGGCTGGAGTCTTCTGTGTTCCAACAGTTTCTTTCAGATTCTGTATCTTTTGTTGGGGTATGCAAGAATGTTTTTTTTGACATTCTATTTGAGTCAATTCGAATAATTGAAAATTCAATTCAATTCAAATTATTTAAATTCGAATCTAGCAAAATTTGGTTCGAATTAAGCAAATTTTAATCTATTCATTTGAAGTTTTTTATTCAAATTTGCACTTAACGAATGTCGACAAGATGCATAGATGCCCGTATGCATCTTCCTGATATCCGTACACATCCATACGCGTCTGTACACGTGTGTATGCACCCCATAGTCATCCCATATAGATCCATAGAAACGTGTACAAATGCAGGAAAGGTGTGGATCTTCAAGTACACATCGTGTACTGACCTGTACTCATGCGAATGTTCAAATAATTCAAATGAATAGTCCCAAAATTCGATCTGAATGTTTAAATTTGAATTTCTGGACATTCTATTCAAATGTCAAAATTTGGCACATTCGATCGAATTTTGAATGCCTACGAATATTCGTGCACATCCCTAATTGTTTGTGCACTACGGTGGAGAAAGGCAAGCTAAAAAGATTTGGATTAATTGAATTCCCAGTACACTTTAGGGTTTTAGCTCAGTTTATTTTCCATTTCTTTGTCCGTTTCCATTTTTATTTGTATACCGCCTTTCCAAAAGAAATTTTGCCCAAAGCGGTTTACAACAAACAGAAAACAGAAAATGCAAAGTAATAATCAATACATTATAAAAATTGTACATCATACAAAACATTGCAAAATAAGCCAAAACACACACACACATAAATTGAGGCAGCTAAGGCCGAGTCCAGAGCAGCTGACCAAAGGTCCCAGTCCATTTCTATTTCTTTTTTTTATACTGTCCTTGAAGGGGGGGGCACAGGCAGCAAACGTCCAGCTGCAGCAGCTAGCCAGTTCTTCTTTCTCCTACAGCCATAGTTCTTGGAAAGTGTGGGGACAAGACAGACAGCCTCTTTGGGGAGGAACCCATACTTTTTTGGGGGGGTATGCTCCCCATTTCCTCCAGTCCAATAATAACTTTTTGTGGGCATTGTTCTCAGGGAGGAAGGATTGATCATTTCTGCCCACCCCCATAGGAGGTACAGACCAAGGAGAGATCATATACCTCTCTCTCTCATTGCCACTTTCTTTAAAGGAGCAGCAGCGAAAAGAAATATCCCCTCTCAATTTCCCCTCCAGCCTCTCCCACCGATGGGAGAGAGTGTGTGTGTGTGTGTTTGCATCTCAAAGCATCGCTATTACAGGAAATCTGGTAGTGATACCAGGCTTCCTGCAATAATGATTACTTTCCTCCACCTGCTAGCTCCTTGTGTTAGTGTTTGTGTTCTAAATGCTTGGATGCTAGCCAAGCATGCAGGGGGTAGGGAGGGAAGTGAGCAGGTGCCTAGCTGACATCTGGGTATTTGGAACAGAAGCTATCGTAGAAGGAACCAGCAGACACAGGTAAGATCCTGCAATTGCCTCCTGCCATCTGGGGACACTCTTAACATAATAAAGTGGAATGGAGGAATATTAACAACATTACACCTAAAATAAAAGTTAATAAATTAATTTAAGGAACAGATGGTGCCTGCATTTTGTTATCCAAACCAAAATGTTTAGCTACAGTACTCTATATGGTGTGCAATCCAGGAAAAAGTCAATCCCTTTTCTCAGATCACAGACCTAGCAACTGAAAACTTGGGTCTATGTAAAGAAATGAAGTAATACAAGATGTAGTGAAAACATGAGAAAAACCCATATACGCGTTAAACGGGGTCCTGTGCACAAACTCATCAGAGGGCTGACGCTGCCAAATTCCCTTGGGATAAACCTGACAAAAAGCATTCAAATACATTTTTGGGTTGCGCATTTCCCCATCCCTCGCCATTTAAATGGAGCGCTTTAATACGAGTATGCATATGCAAACTGCATAATATGAAGCTGCTGAGAGCAAGTGGGAGTATTTCAGGAGTTCAAATGGAACTGAAAAGCAAGCATCTTTGGCACAAAGAATTGTTTGGCACAGACAGGAATCAAACATTAGTACATGCATCAGGACCCAGAATATTTGTCTGAAATGGAGGAAGGCTCAGGTTTTCACTCTGTTCCTTATATTAACAGCATTGCTCGTGAAATCTCCCGATGCCTTGGCCACAACTGAAAAAGCTCTATTGCTCAATATACTTATAATTGCAAAAAAGAACTATCTCCCGGTCTTTTAAACCTCACTTATTGATGCAAACTATTTGACAGTCAGCCAGGGGTTTCAGACTTCTTTGGGGGTGCATAACATGCCAGCTTTATTTCATGCAGTATTTTTTCTTTCTTTTTAAAGAGTAGATTAATCAAAGGTAAGCTGTTTCCCAGAATGTCTTTAGGTAGAAAAGAGCACCCTATCATTCTCTATTCTGTTTGTGTGGACAGATCAGTGGCAGGGAAGCCTGGACCTAACTCAGAGAGACCTTAAAAGTTTTTTTGAGGGAAGATCCTGATAATGAGGAAACCTGTAAACAGGAAATTGAACAGAAAAGTTAGGATAGTCCATTCACTCCCGATGTATGGAGATTGTTTATTACCACAATAATGGCAGAGGCTTAATTAGAATGCTTACCTAAACGAAGAAAGGGAACTGCCATGTCCAAGAGGACACCAATGTGATGCAGTGAGGAAAATCATTAAAAGCTAGAAAAACGTTTCCAGAAAATGGAAGGCTTGTCCATGTTTTTTCTATATGGAAATATTAAACATTAGCAGGCACAAATATGTTTGATGTTTGAATTGAACTGGATCAAGTTTGTGTTTGAAATGAAATTAATGTGGTTCATTTTCAAGTTGAAATAAACAACTGTTTTTATGTTCATACACATCTCTACTAGATAGTTTCTCTGGGATGGATAGATAGACAGGATGCCCCTAAAGGCTATTTGTAGGGAATGAAGAGCAGGTGAAACTTCACCATCATCTTCTGCTTAAGAATTCTAAGAAGTAATGGTGGCCAACTGTGCGAGGTAGTACTTAATCCAGCAAGGCTTCACTGTTTTCTTATGTTCTAGGAAACCTTCAGAAAGGTCAGATCTGCAAATAAACAGACACACACACAACTTCCAAAAGGCTGGTCTCTTGTAAAAATTCAAAAATAAGTGACTCTTATGAGACAGAGTCTCAAGTCCCTGTTCATGGATAAATGATACCCAGGAATCGGAAACCACAGATTATAAAAGTCCTTCTTTCTAAAAAGTTTCTTTTCTTGGGCTTTAAGTTTTATACTGCCATCTACTGCTACTGGTATGAATTAAGCAGCAAAAGTAAAAATGGAAGGATGGGGGGAAACAAGGTCCTTAGATCTAAGCCTTTATTGACTCCTTGGACCATGCCATACAAAGGCTCTTCAAGTGCGGTAATGGAGAGCTGTCTCACTCCGTAAGCAGAGCCCTGTGAGACTGTAGAAAGCTACTTCTAGTCCATGAAAAATGAAGTGGACAAGATAGAGATGCGCTACTAAAATTCCAGATGTGCTACTGAAATTCCCGTGAACCTCAGCTATCCCAACCAATGGCAAAGAAGGTTGAGCATTATACCTCAGCAGCATCTGTAGTAGGATGGTTGACCAGTCCTACACAATACTGTGCCACATGGCCAAATGGTTCTTCTAGGCTTGTGCAAAACCAAAGTTCACTATCAAAGAGGACTGGACCATCAGATGTTCTATCCCGTAAACCTGGCTTTTCAATGTAAATGAGGGAAAGGTGATAGAAATTGAACAAAGAACACACCTTATACTCAAAGTGGCTGACAAAACTCCTCAGTCTTCTCTCCACAACAGACACCCTGTGAGGTTAGGCAAAGCTGTGAAAGCTTTGAAAGAGCTGTGACTAGCCCAGTGTCACCCAGCTGGCTTCATGGAGAACTGCAGAATTGAACTGGGAAACCTTCAGATACGAGTCCAGCACTCTAACCACCAAACTGGCTCACACCACCGTAGTGGCCAATGATTGGAGCATTTCTGGATGGGCCCCCAGCCCCTTGCACCACTGGTTTTAGGGAGTATAGTGCAAGATATAAGCACTATACATCTCTTGCTCCTTTTCTCTGCAGCCTTCTGAAACCAAGTACAGTGAAACTTCATTTAGGCACAGTGAGGGAGGAAGAAGGCCACTTAGCATCCCTTGTTGTTAAGTGATGGAAAGGAAGTCCCTGAAAATATCTGGGCCCAGGTGGATTTCAGGTGTTCTTTGGATAGTTGAGCTCTTTTGGTCGTGCTCTCAAGACAATGAAAGAAAGAACACTTGCTGTCACCTACTCTTCAGTGTGTCATTGGCCCTGAAAGCTTCCCAGAAAATATCTAATCAATGCATTCATAGAGTTATCCAGCACAAATTACTCATTAACTCAATAGCACACAATAAAAAAGAACAATTAATGAGTCACCCTTAGGTCGCTTTGCTTAGAACGCTGCTAGGACGGAATAACAGCAGTGAAGCAGGTTTTCTGTAATCATTGCCAGCACTATGGATGTGTGTGAGGGTGCCATATTTTAACACATGTTTGCAAGGAACTGGGTGATTAGCTTCAAAGCAAGAGGACATAACAGAGGTTGCTGTGTTCCATGGATATGCTCAAAGAAGAAGAGTTGGCTTTTCTACCCCACTTTTCTCACCCATTTAATAAAACTCAAAGCGACTGATGAAGCTTTCTGTTCTTCTCCCCCCTACAAACACCCAGTGAGGTAGGTGGGGCTGTGAGAGCTCAGCAGAGAGCTATGACTACCCTATGGTCACCCAGCTGGCTTTGTGGAGGAGTGCAGAATCAAACTCACTGAGTACAAGATATGAGCCTGGCACTCTAACCACGAGACCAGACTGGGAAACACATCCAGTTGTTCAGTATTATTTTATTTGTTTGGGATGCTTACAATCCTTACCTAGGGTTTCCTAACAAAGAAGGCACAACACCAATGTTCCCAGATTACAGAAAAGAGATGACACCAAAGACATTTCCAGAGGTCCATTTTAATCTGTATCTGTTTTAATTTCTATCCTGTTTTAATCTGTTTTAATCTTTTGTTACCCGCCCGGAGACCTTTGGGTATGGGGCGAGATATCTATCTATCTATCTATCTATCTATCTATCTATCTATCTATCTATCTATCTATCTATCTATCTATCTATCTATCTATCCCGCCCTATACCCTAAGGTCTCAGGGCAGGTAACTGCATTTAAAAACAGACACATTTAAAATAGAACTATATATATAAAATGGTATAAAACAATGTCTGTGGTAGGGGGAAACTGTGTTTGGCTTCATATTGGATGCTGCAAACCTGCTGGAGGCCAGGGGGGTTTTTTTGGATGAATGCCCTGGACAAAACATGCAAGGATTTTTATTTTATTTTTATTTTTTTGTTAAGAGTGTGATGTATTTACACATCATTCATTACCGCTAAAGACACAGTCTGATCTCCATATCTGGTGACAGATTCTAAATCTCCAGATTGTGAAATATGGTTGATATGAACAGATTTTTGCAAAGCTCTTTGCTACCTCACATTTTCTCCCTTCAACTCTCGAGAGAAAAACCTAATAAAAGAACACAAAGTCGCCACCTAAAGTTCCTACACTACCTTGGTTAAATGCCATTCCACAAAGCTTATAGTGTAATTATAACAGTTCCCTTAGGTAAGTAAGAAACATCTGTTAGTAACACATAGCAGGTGTTAGCAATTACACATACTGGTTTAAAAAAAAATTAAAAATGGTTTTAATTAAAAAGAATTCTGTTGTCTGAAAATCAGGGCATGCTAAGTCCAAACACACTTTTGTCAGCATGCCTCCACATAATGTAATATGCAAACTTAGAAAAGGTCTCTCTCTCTCTCTCTTTCTTTTAAGGAAAGGAAAGGAGTCAGTCAAAATTAGCAAGGTCAATTTTATGGTGGATTCCAAATCATTGCATTGTGATTCTCTGCAGGTCATTCTTGCTTTTATCTAAAAATGCACATTCAGCACGGATTCTTCAGTGAAACCCAGTGAAATTCATACAGGATCACCAAATATCTGGGCAACAACAACAACAGCAACAAAAACCCCAGAAGAAACCATGATGCAAGGCCAGACTAGAAAAGCAGATGCAAAAGTTTCTAATTTGCAAAGACTGAAATTATTCATGTTGGCCTTCCTGCTTGCTCATCAAGAAGAAAACTATAATTAAGATAAAGATACTGGGGAGATTAAGGCCTTTTCTGCTCTTGCCTCAGTTAATACATATTTGCTACATCCATATTAGCAAGAGGCATTTCCGCACTGAATCGCGTTCGAAACCGAACGCGTTCAGGCGGAAAGCTTAAGCCAGCTTCGGGCGCTTTCCCCGTTCACACACAGACGCTCCGGAACGCGTGTAAACGCGTTCCGGAGCGTCTGGGTGCGAATGGTCAAAGCGCCCGAAGCTGGCTTAGCCGGCAAACGCCGGCCAGGGGCGCGCCGGCGGCCGCGGAGGCAGATCGACAATCAGCTGTTTGAAAAACAGCTGATTGTCAAAGCCGCGCGGCGTTGGAGGCGAGCCGGCAGGCGATCGGGAGACAGAAGCGGCGCGAACGCTTCTTCTCCCGAACGCCTGCGGACGGCTCGTCCGCGTTGGAACGCGTGTAGAGCACTTCGAAGTGCTCTACATTTCGAACGCGAAAGAGGCAGCTGCGGACACGTCGGGACGCAAGCCGCGCGCGGCCAATGCGGATGACGTGTCCGCAGCTGCCTTTTTCGCGTTCCGTTTTCGCCCGTGCGAAAACGTCTAAGGTCTGTGTAAGCAAAAACCGGATCAAACACAGGCTGAGCCATGTGCATTGAAGGGGGTTTAGAACAGCAAATATATGCTAAAGACTGCTGGCATGGTTATAGACCATATTTATCAGATCTGGATCTACTCTATTTCCATGCAGATAATGTGTTTTTAGCAGTTCCTTGATCCGGATTAACGAGTAAATCCAGAAAAGGCCCTAGGGTCTTTCTGCACTTGCTGCTGTTCCTTCCAGAAAATGCAATAAGGGCCTCCCTTCCAAACATTAGTACACAATATGGGAGGCCATGCCCCTGCTAATATGTTCCATGCACACAAGATGGAGCATGATCCAGATCAAGAGGCCTTTGATCTGGATCACTGGTAGACCAGTGTACTAGTGGCCCTAATCTGGAACATGGAAGTATACAGACAGTGCGTGCCTCCACATTCCAGTTATAAGGGGGGCAATTTCAGTGCCATATCTTATTGCTCTACTAAAATGGGTCCCCCAGAGCCTCCAAATTCCTGGCTGTTGGAGCTCTTGCATGTCTGTTCTGAGGCTTGCATGGCAGCTGGTTAGTGCCTGATTGATTCCTGATTAGTGCCTGATTAGTACTAGCCAGGAAGGCCTTGTCCCAACCTGGACCCCACTGAAGGCCCCATCTGCAAGGCCCTGTCCCCATGAGGGCAGGGGAAATCCAGATTTAATGGGTACTTCAGGCCCTTAAATCTGGATTTCTACTCCCTTTTTCCATGCACAGTCAAAGATCTGCATCTTCAAGATCCAGGGGCCTATTCGCACTGGCTTTATTCTGGAATATATCCTGGAATAGGGGCCTGCTGTCCACATGCTAGTGTAGGTTACAACAGGCCCCAGGTGAGGCCTACCAGAGTCTGCATTAGCATGTGGACCACACAACCCTATCCTGAGATATACCCCAGAAAAAGGCCAAGTGCAAACAGGCCCCAGATTTTTGAGATGGGGGCTGTGGTGACCTCTTCAGCCAGGGCAGATTTCACTCCCTCACTAACTGACTGCCTTCGTTTCCTAAACTAATAAATAAGGCCTAAGCAGAATTATATAAACTGTGCTGGCTTTGCTTCCCTGCAGCCCTGCTCTAAAGAGTTTGCCCCTTTCACTCACTTCCGTAAACTCCCAAACTCTTCTTCTTCTAGTTCTTGGTCTTGGGAAGCTAGTGCTAACATAAGACACAGAAGCTTCTGGGAAAACCGTCACGTTAAGGCTGCATGGGAAAGGACAGAACTAAAGCGTAATGTGAAATTACTTTGAAGAAATGGCCATAAGCAATCCCTATGTAATGATGTGATTTTCAATACCATTAGTTCCTAGGGAGAAATAATAATTTTTAGAAAGCTACACTAGAAGGGCAGTGAGACTGAGAGAGAGAAAGCCAGAGGTGTGTATAATACATATTGAAAATGAACAGGTGGACAATTTACTCCTCCAGCAGAGTCATCCTCAAGACCATACAATCATGTTAACACTTCATTCGGTTTCTTGAAAAGATGCAACATGTGGATTTCCGAACACAAGGCACGAGGCAGAGCTATGAAAGGCCTATTTTTGATTGTATGGTATCTCTCAGAATCACAGTACATAATGGATGCCATGCTATGCTGGAGGTAATTATTATGAAGATCTATAACTGAGGTCCTGATCAGGATTCATCACTGTCATTTGAGTCCCATGTGCCAGAGACTGCCAGGAATGCCTACCATTATCTGTTGCAATCCAGATTTGCAACCTGAATCCTTGGCTCTGGGAAACCTGGGGGAGGTAGTTTATTGCTACCTCGATCGTGGCTGCAGTCTTGAGAACCACAGCGATAAGTGGTTACAACCCAAGGGGCTGCAACGATACTTGGTACCAGTTTACTGGTACGATCACCGGGTGTTGCGACAGTATTCCCTTATAGCCACCGGCATGCTGTAAGGGGATCACCATGTACTCTTATGGTGATTAAAGACAGAGAGCACAGGAGAAAGAGGTTAGGTGAGAGACAAGATGGGCTGGAAAAGAGGAAGTTTATTACTCTGCAAAGCTTTTTATATCCCCCACAAGAAGGCGGGGAAGGAAGTGACCTCAGGATAAAATCCAGGTAGGTGATAGGTGAAGCTGTGTCAGCTGAGCAGGGCATAAGTCCTTCTGATGTCATATCCTGTGGTGGTAGGCGGGGAGGATCCTCAAACAGGAAGAGAAGGCGGATGCCATGTGGCCAGGAGCCATTCTGCCTTCAGGCTAAATTTCTAGCACCCTGCTGTGATGGGTGTGTACTAGGAGAGCAGGAAGATTCTTTTTATTCTGAGGCTTGAGAAGCTGGGGGGGGAAAACCTGGGCAATTCAGTCTGCCAATTGAAGCCTCAGCTGGATCGGGATAACTTGGCAACAGTGTTCCACGCTCTGGTAACCCCTGGATTAGACTAGTGCGATGCGCTCTACATGGGGCTACCCTTGAAAACGATTAAGAAGCTGGAACTGGTGCAGAATGAAGCAGCTCAACTGCTGATGGGAGCCTCTGGCTAGACTCATATCGTGCTGGTTTTATGGAATCTGTATTGGTTACCTATTAGCTACCGAGCCCAATTCAAGGTGCTGACACTAACATATAAAGCCCTAAACAGCTTGGGCCCTGGGTATCTGAAGGAGTGCCTTCTCCCATGTAGACCTGCCCATTCACTGAGATCTGAAGAAGAGGGCCTTCTTGTAGTTCCTTGTCTTGCAGAGGTACGAGGCACAGGGACATGCAGGAGGGCATTTTCTGTGGTGGTCCCTAGACTCTGGAACAGCCTTCCTCTTGAGTTAACCCAGGCACCCTTGCTGTATAGTTTTCAGCACCTGGTAAAAACATATATTTTCACCCAGGCTTTTGCAATTTAAATAGCTTCCTCATGTTAAACCACCCCAAAGCGTGGTGAATCTCAATCCTGATTTCAACAGGTCTCACTCTGGATCATGCGCTTGATACGTGTTTCATTTTTTACTGTGTGGACAGTACCGTGTTAAGGGATGAGAATCTGTGTTCAGGGTTTCCCTCTCCCAATAGCTTGCTTCCAAAGAAATTGATTTCAGTGTAAAAATCCACCCTTAACAGCAGCTGAGGTTCTGTGTGAATGTTTAAAGCAAAGGGGCTTTAGTTGCCGCTGCTGCTGTGTGCCCTGAGCAATGGGGAGAGGAGGGGAAAGAATCGCTGGCTGGCTGCCCACTGCCATTTTTCCTCCATCCAAGGAAGCGGCAGCCACCCAGCGAGGCTCTGTGAAGGGGTCCCTTATGGGTGGTGCATCCATGCCAGGAGGAAGAGGGCAGGGCAGCCCCAAAAAGCGGCTTTTAAAAAGTAGCCACTTGATTCCCCCGTACGATCCTCAGAATCCGGATCAAACATGATTAAGTTAAAAGTAATGGGAACAGGCAAATTCACGTTCACATCCAGTTCTATTATTTTGGTTTAGGGAAAGCGAAATAAGCTTGTAATGGGGATGCGGCCAGAGAATCTGAGCCACAGGCTCCAAATTTAGGTGTGAATGCAGCCATAGAGAGCTTCAGACTTGACTTGAGAAGTTAAGCAAGGCATCCCAATGTGATTACCCCTTCTCTACCATTTCTAGATCTGTGGCGATTCTGTTTGCAGACTGGGACATTCAGGTAGTGCGGTAGGAAAAGGAAGAAGACACAATACTAAACTAGCATTGCCTCCAAAATCATACGAAATAAAAAAACCTTCCAATTTCTTTCCTCATCCTGTTCCCTGTACAAACTTTTTGTACTTTGACTTGACTTCTTCAGTTTTGGTGTGGAAAGAAGAAAATCTGATACCTTGGCTTCCTCCAGGATATTGCAGAGTTCTTTGTGGAGAAACTACAGGCCCCAAATCCCTCTCATAAAATAAAATATTAAGCTGTGCCTGCAAGACCTACTAAACATGTACCCCGGGCAACTGTTGTTGTTATTTGTATAAGTGGAATTTAAATTCTCCCTTGCATCAGCGCTCCACTGGGTGGAAATTGTTCCTTCATGCCTCTTCGGCAGCCCACAGACACAGTCTTTGGGTCTGGCCCTGAGGCAATGAGCCTCAGAACATGGCACAGTGCTTCTCTTTCAGCTACCATCATCTTGAATTAATAGCCAGGGCTCTCCATATTTAAAGAATTGCCTCCTCAAGGCCGTCTACTTTTTTCACAGGGTTCCAATCCCATCTCGTTCGGATGGCTTTATGCTCCCAATTAGAGCAAATCAGTGGAAACCTTTTGTGAAAGCGAATTCTGCCCCCCCCCTTCCCTTCCCATCCTTCTACTATTACTGTTTAATATTTATGGCGTGTCAAGGATGTTCTAACCTCTGTGCAGAATACAGAAGTGACCAGCGTTGGATTAACTTTTACACAAAGGAAAGAGTAAAACTGAGAGGCTTCCAACAGGAACATTTCAACAAGCCAAGGCAGGTGGGAGAGACGGACTCTTACCTCAGAATTAAACTCAGAAAAGGAGGAGATGTCATATTTAAAAGGAGGGGGTACAGCGAAGCTGGAAAAAACTATTTCCCCTCCCATTAATATATATGGGAGGGGAAATATATATATATATCCTCCCTCCTGTTGGCATACAGGATGCAAAATGTTTGGAAGAGAAATTTTTAGATACTGCTACTCTGTAAAGTGTTAGGCATGTTATTTTTAATGGAATAGTAAAGGAGATTATGATAAGGATTCTGTTTTTCAGAGTAAAAATGTGTCCAGAGAGTTCATATATATTTTATGGTTTGAAAACCAGAGGTCTGCCTTCGTCTGCACCAGCAGGTGGATGGCAGGTCCCTATTCTGGGATATAATCTAGAATAAGACCCAGTGCAGAAAGAGACGGAGTAAGGTGTATCAATATAGAAAAAGCCCTCAGGATTCTATGGACGTCCACAATTTTTCCCATGTGTTTCACATTGGAACGAATGGGACTGAAATGAGCATTTGTGTGAACAGAGCCACTTCGAATATGATAGGTTTCGAATTTGCTTCATATTGCAAATATGATTAACTTTTTTTGTCCAACCTTATAAGATGCTTTTCAGAGCACATTCAGTGGTAGAGAGGAGTTTTCCCGCATTCCTGCTGCATAAAATCCAACGTTGTTCAGGGTTAGGACATTTTATATAGTAGTCCTGGGCTCGTTCTGCCCTTATCTAGCTTAAATATGGATCAGTAGCTTTGGAATAACTGGGACCACTGACATTCATTAAGCCATGCCACAGAAACTTTCTAGGTAGGTGGGGTTGTGAGAGGTCAGAAGAGAGCTGTGACTAGCCCAAGGCTACCCAGCTGGCTTCACCGGGGACTGCTGCACACTGCAGGTGTTCTTCTTGTCTCCAGAGAGAGCTCTGCTCTGGGCAGGGCACAGTGTCATGAGTCTGAACTTGAGTCCTCTGCTTCTGGGGGGACAGAACTCTGGAGTGCGCCTCCCTCCTTTTGGCTGACATGGGTGGGGACCTCACCATCCGAGGAGTCAGAAAGGACATGAGGCATGACAACAAAGGGCCAGGAACTGTGAGGGCCAGGAACTTTCATCCCTGGCCTTCAGGGTCTGGGGCCTGGCTTCAGAGTCTTGGCCCAAGCCTTGGGTCTGGCAGCTGTGGCTGAAACAGCGTGAGCCACCTGAAGCGCAGAAGGCCCTTAGCCCACAATAGGGCTAATCAGATCTAATGTGGGCCAGATTATGTAGCGTGGAATAGCTCAACATGGGATAGCCTGTGCCATGCAGAAATAGTCTTAGAGTTGGAAGCCGAGTACATGCCCATTGGCTTTCTTGGACCGTGCTCTGACACAGTACATAATCAGTTTAGAGATCAGCTTGAGTTTTCAGTGTCCTGACACTTTTAAAAGAATCTCTGCTTTTTGTATAGTGCCCGAAAAGTGGACTAACTGTATGGCTGCATCCCCATGCAAGCTGTTTGGCGTGGAATGGGCACACATGGGACCGGGAGCAGGTCTGAGATCGATCCTTGCCTGTCCCCATGCCATTCCCGGTGATGCGGGCTGGGCCCAGATGCAGCCATCCCCATGCAAACCATGCCAAACCCTGGCACGAGGGAGCAGCACCACCTCCTCTCTGCCCCATCTCTCCTCATTGGAAGCCAGATTCACATCAGCCCACCCCTGTGCCGCCAGCTGCAAATGCCGCATCCCCCCTGCCTTAGTGACCCAAAAAGCAAGGACTGGGCTGGGAGGCACAGAAAAAAAAATTAAATAAAGCTTAATAATAATAATCAATTTTAAAATAATTTTAAAAGACCCAAAGCCGCTATGAGGTTTAGCGGCAGTTGGGCTCTTGAGCAGTTTTGCATGCCGCTGCTCCACTGGAAACCGCGAGAATGCCTGGCAACCATAAAAGGGAGAAAATCAAGCAATTATCATGATCACCTTGGCAATCAGGAAACAGGGGTGGAATATTTGGGAAAAAGGAAAAAAATCAAGCCATTATCCTACCTGCCTTGGCGATAGGGATTTTTCCACTCCCAAAAAATGTCAGTGGCTGCAATCTCCAATGCACAAGGCAGGAATGGCAAGCACACCCCACCTCCCAATGACACGAGCGCCAATCTCCTCCCAAAATAGCCCGGGATCATCCCCATGTGCAGTCTCAGATGGCTAAGCAATGCATGCTGGGACCCCAAACCATGCCCAGACTTGTGTTTTTGGGCACCAGATTTGGTCCTGGTCTGGCATGGTTGGGGGATTTGGTCCGCAGAAACCAGACCAAATCTAAAACGCATGGGGACATGACTTGCCGAGCCAGGTTTCAGTACTGGACCAAATGTGCATGGGGACATGCCCTATGTACCCTATGTGGATTAAATGAGTTCTCAGCCCTTTTCTGAGGATTGGACTATTTTATTTTGCAATGTGGGAACGATGAAGTGGGCATTGTTGAGAAGGAACTGTACTTGTAGGGGTGTTCTCCCCATTTCCTCTTATCCCATTATAGGCATTTATTTCCTATGTTGTTTCCCCCTGTTTGCCATGCTCTTTGCCATAACGTGCTGCTTTCCTATAGCATTCTAGCCCCAAACCACCATTCTAACAAAAAAAAGGACGGGAGACTGGGCTGTTTCCTATGCCTTTGTGTGTTTCTTGGTGGGGCCATGTGAAGCAGCGGCAATTTTCTTTGCCTTAACAGTACGAATATAGATTTCCTTTTCTGCCACGCTCTCTGCCATTACGCACTGCTTTGCTATCTAGCACAAAACCACCATTTTAACTAAAAAGAGAAACTGGTCTTTAAAGATCTGTCTTGTTAACATGGATAAAAAGTTGTCCTATGGTACATACAAGAAGGGGGGGGGCAAATGGTGTATGAAAAGTGCTGGCAAAGGACTCCATGTTCTGATGTGACAGCAGGTAAATATGGAGGTTTGGATTTTCTGCCCCAATAAATTCATGGTATGACAGATAGACTGGTATCCAATTCCTGACTGCATGGGTTTAGTAAGGGGAGGAGAGAAAAGAGTGAGTTTCTCCATGCCGAGGATAGAGGAATTAAGAATGGGAACAAGTGAGTCCATTTTGAGTCTGTGTTATAAGCCAACTGTGGGAATGATCTGAAATCATACCTAGTGCTCATTTACAGAGAATTCAGATTACTGTACCTTTGCTGTGTCGGAACGCCGCCTTGGAGTTAGACTAAACTACTAACTTTTGTTTCTCAAAATTTTTCTCATGTTGCTTATGCAAAGTTATATTTGCTCCACTTTCCATCACTTTGTGCTTATTTTTTTTAATTAAAAAATGTTCTCTTCACACATGTACTTCTACACATTCTCCTCTTAATATGCCAAGTTTGCAAACAATTTCTCCCAGTACCACACACTCTGGTTTGTTTGCCCACCATGAAACACGTTTCCAATCCCGTCATCCCTACCATACCCTTTTCTGTAGGCCTATTTTGATTAGAGAAACACCACCGCAGGGTCCTGGGATGCGCGACTCCTTCAGAACGCTTTACATTTCTATCCTCGTATCCATTCAGTCAGTGAAGACTGTGTAAGTTCACATTTAAAGGTGAATAAAATGATTTTCTCCCCTACCCCAAGGTGTTTTTCCCCTTCCTTCCTTCCTTCCTTTTTTCTTTTTCAAGAAACGTGCCTTTTACAGTGAGCAAATATAATCCCATGCTACCGCACTGAAGACTACATTAAAGCAATCACAGCTCTGAAAGCCAAACACATAGCTGGCAAGCTATCAAAGAGAAGAGGCGGGCGAGGAAAGGAACTCAGGCAGCCTGTGGCCCAGAAAGGGTTAATCAGCGGGCCCCTGAGTTAAAGGTGTCCTCTCATCTCGGCAGTTCATCAAGCGATGGAGTCAGGAAACAAGGGAGAATAGATGAAGGTGCTCAGGATAATAATCATGGCAAGTAGTGATTTCCCTAGAGATGGTCTGATCTATGGCCACAAGCAAAGAAAAAGAAGCCAGAAAGTGCTATAACACCATCTTGGAGTACTTAACAGACTCAGAAGCAGTAACCTGATGTCAAAAAAGAGGTGGGGGGAGCCCATCATCCTGCTCATTTTAAGGGGGGGTGGAAAGAGTTATGCTGAGGCACAGAAGGGGAGAGAGCAGAAATCACCTCCAAAATTAAACAGCTGAAAGATATGATTTAACAATGCTCAAAACTCAATAAGCCAAAGATAAACAGCAAATTAGATGGTTCAATGTCAGGAGGGGGAAAATAGAAGAAGAAGAAGCCGGGTGCAGCGTTTTTCATCGATCTCATCGTCAAAAATTAATCTGCTTGAGAATGCCCTCTGCTCCAATTGCAGGGCTGATGGAGAGTAGAGGAATAGAGAGGGGTTTTATATATATATATTAAAAAAAGAAGAAAAACCTCGGTATCCATGCTTCACCTTCGGGCTAGACCCTGATTACGATCTCCTGTGAGACGGTTTGGCAGGAAGAGCCTCTCATGTTGGGAGTGCAAAATTAAATTGCAATCAATACTTTACAAAAATAATTGGGGGAAAATGTTTCAGAAGTCAGAGATGTGCTGTGTGGCCGAAGAACATGAGAAAGTTGAGCCTCTCCCCCCCAGTCTCCTCCTCCACCACCTCCTCCTCTATCCTTCCTTTCTGCTTACCTTCCTGGAGGTTATTCTTCAGGACAGATGAGTTCAAAGGTGCCTCCTGACAATACTGTTCTTAGACTGGCTTCGCTCCCCTTGTTAGAGAACGGCTGAGGCAGGTGGATGACTGTATATAGCCTGCACCAAATAAATCATATTTATGCAGCAATCTCCATCTATTTCTCCCCATATGCTGCCGTAATCAGAAGTATAAATTATTATATCTGCTGTCATTGTGAGATATTTCAGTCTTATTTGCAAATGACAGCCTAGCTGGAGATGGGAGATTTGAAAAGATGTAGAAATTAAAAACAATAAGAGTGAAAATGGCCAAACTAGTAGATTTCCCAGGCCAAAAGGTGCTGAGTTTGCTTCTATTTGTATTCCACCAGATTGTTGTATAGTGCTACAGATTAGGAAATTAAATCATAGTACACAAACTTTTTTAAAAGGTGAATATTAAAATGCATGAATTAAAAAATCCAAGGGCTGATCCAGATGGGTATGTCAGGGTGAAGAAAAATGGTTTTAGCCACCGTCAAGGGGAGGAGGAGGAGGAGGTTGCATTTCAGATTTTCATAAAGTTGGACTGGGAATTCTGTGATTAAATTCAAAGGAAAATAGGTCTAATAGAATCTACCACTTTGCCTTGAGCAAGCTAACTGCAACAGCTCCGCTGAAGGCCTGACTTTAGGTAGCACTTATCTTAGCTTAAAGAGCTTTTTAGAATTCACATGCACCCAAATTGGGTGAATGACAAATCCTAAACGGCTACCCCATTTTCATTTGGTTGAAAATAAGGCAAGAGCATACTGTATATTCATGTATGCATTCAGTGTTGGGTTGCTTTTCAAGGAGACAAAATCTGTTAGAATTCTTATGAGAAATACACCAATTGGCAGGCTTAAAGTCATAGTCCTTGGCCTGAAAATGAACCAAAGGCCTATGTGCACTACGGCCTCCAGTGCAAGATTAGTAAATCTCTGGTCAAGAGCATACCCATAAGGAGTAGGCTGTTACAGCCTCCAAGCACGCCTGCCCTCACCAGAAGTTCACTGATCATTGATTAGGTATGGAGCACAAAATAGTGCTCCACATGTTAAACAACATTAACCAGAGACTTACCTTAAGTGTCCAGGCAACAACCATTTGCTCTTCTTCCAATGCTCTGGGGTTTCCTGTGGTGCCGCGCAAGTGCACTGGTACCTCATACAACCATAGATGCAACTGTGCATGCACAGAATATCTGCATCATCAAGGCAATGGTTCTAATGCACGCGCAATCACGGAGGATGTTGAAGCCAAAATGACAGTGCCCAGAAGAGGACTGGCCCCCAGATCGAATAAGGTAAGTATTAGATCACGGCGGGAGGGAACAGCCAAAGTCGACTAGCGCTCCAAGTGTGAGTGTTAGTCAGCGCTGGTTAACTGTGCTCCTTTTCTGTCCAGCATACGGGAAGGGAAGTGTAAAAACACTCCAGGTTGACTTGAGTGGTGGTGCTCAAATACAGAAACTCCTCCAAAGGGTCCAAATTTAGGCAATGTCTCCATGAGGCATAGAAGGTGCCTTTGAGGTGCAACAAAGTCATCCTGTCTCCACAGCGCCCTCTGCTGATGGAGATACAGTGCACAATCTTCAGTGCACAAGGAGAAGGTTTGTAGGCAGGATCATTGATATACTAGCGTCACATTCTGCTGACAGAATAGGCCACAAGAATAGGCCCCAATAATAGCACACGGACACAGTTTGGCCACAAAACAGGATCTTCTGTTTATTGAGCAAATAGCAGAAGACAAGGAATTTAAGCAAGGCAGTAGCATTTCAAGCAGTTGTTATCAGAGTACAAGGCCACTCTGGTCTGAAAATATAAACAAAGAAATGCAGGATATAGCAGGCAGACCAGAAGACAAGGCCTGATTTTGGTGAGAGCAAAAAGCACCTGGGCAGTGGCTCTCACGCCTAGTCTGACCCTTCCCTTCTTGTGAACCTTTTAGGCTAGAAAAGATGGATATGGAATGAGAACACGAGGGCCATATGCTATGATCTCTAAGGCACTTCTGAGACACATTTTTGCTATGTGTGAATGCAGTCATATAGGGATGTGCACAGATGTTGTTTCTGCATTCAAATTTGAGTTGAACTGAATATCCAAACATTTGATTTGATGTTTAGAATCCAAATGGTCGGCCGCTGTTATCTATCTTCCTTTGCCAGCAGGTGAGGGAAGGAGACCGCCGGCGGGCGGGCAAGCGAGCGAGCGGGCGGGTGGGCGGGCGGGCGGGCAGGTGACCCAGCGGGGCCTGGAGCGAGTGGGCGGGCGGGCGGGTGACCCAGCGGGGCCCGGAGCGAGCGGGCGGGCAAGCGGGTGACCCAGCGGGGCCCGGAGCCCTCTCTTCAGCATCTCTTCAGTGTCTGTGGCTAGGTGGGAGCCCCCAAACCTCCCCTCCTGCCATGCTCCCCCCCCCCCCCGCCACAGGCTCTAGCTGCCAGCATTCTGTTGTGGGGAGAAGAATAGAAGGCTTTGTCAGCAGCCTTGAGCCCCCTTAAATGGGTGAGAAAAGCAGAGTAGAAAAGCCAATTCTTCTTCTTCTTCCTCCATGAAGCCAGCCGGGGGACCTGGGCGAGTCACAGCTCTCTTTCTGAGCTTTCACAGCCCCACCTGCCTCACAAGGTGCTTGTTGTGAGGAGAAGAACAACCGTATATTATATACTATATAATTAAATAAATAAATAAAATGTTATAATAATTCAGTTTTGTTTTGTTTTTAAATCCGCCCCGCCTACACATTCTCAATTTAATATATGGCCCTCTGCAAAATTGAGTTTGACACCTCTGGTCTAGGCCAAGCCCCATGCCTTGTCACACTTGATCCACAATGAACAAACGCATGGACAGAGCAAGGACACTGAACATGGAGCCCTCACCCAATATAATAGTAGACTTCTTTAAAGAGGTCTACAATTGCCCCAGAGCTGGAATGGAATGGAAGAACACATCAGCAAAGTAAACATTGTTTTTCCACATTATCTAACTCAGAAATGGATCTTCTTCTTTTAATATATACTGTATATATACAGACATAAAACATCATATTTTGGGTTCCCCTACATAAATACACATAGAATTTATTGATAAATTATAATTGACTTACACCCGGCCTCTGAGGCTTCTCTTAGGTTCTTTCTTCTTTCATGCTCCCTTGTACCTCTCCTTCAGTATGCCTTCCCATTTAGTTATTCTTCAAAACCAGCAAACATTGGTACATTTTCTAGTTCTTGTAGATTGTCAATAACAGGTTTCCAGTTTTTCACAAACTTATCCACAGTCCTATTCTTGATCAAATTTGTTCATTCATCCATCTCAGCTAATTTGATTAATTTTATCAACTACGCTTCAACCAAGGGTATTTCCTTTCCATTTTTGTGCATTAAAAATTCTTGCTGCAGTTATCAAATATTGAATTAAAACATTTGTCCTATCCATTTGTACCTAAAAGTGGATCTTCTACATTAGAGAATGCTGAGAGAATATTTATTTATTTATTTATTTATTTATTTATTTATTTATTTATTTATTTATTTATTTATTTATTTATATTTCTATCCCGCCTTATACCCAAAGGTCTCAGGGCAGGTAACAACATTTAAAAGCAAATATATTAAAACAGATAAAAGCATATATTAAATCAACAGTCTGCAAGTGGGAAGGGAGAGTGTGTCATTTAACTGAAGGCCAGAGCAAAGAGGTGTGTCTTCACCACCTTTTTGAACATATACAGTGCGGGAGCCTGATGCATCTCAAGGGGGAGACTATTCCATAGCCTGGGGGCCACTACTGAAAAGGCCCTCTTCCGGGTGCCCACCCGTTTCGCTGCTGAGGGTGGTGGGACAACCAGGAGGGCCTCTCCTCCAGATCTTAAGGCACGGGCAGCTCGATATGGGAGGAGGCGTTCCTTCAGATATTTTGGGCCCAAGTCATTAAGGGCCTTATAAGTCAAAATTATCAGCTTGTGTTCTCTCATTCTGAAAGTGGCCTAAAGATGGATTAAAACTTAGATGTGGACGCAGCCCTAGTCTTGGAAATATTGGTCCAAAAGCTCTCTGGTGGAGAGAACAATGATTGGCAGCCCCCCAGTTGTGTTTTGCTCTTCAGCAGATACTGTGTCTTTAAGCAAGGATTTTGACTTCCCTTAACAGTTTATTTTAATGCTGTTGGTAGCCCTTTTCTCTATTGGCTAGCACAACTTTAGTCAGCCTATTAGATGCTTCCCAACGGTTCTCAGCAGAGGGTTTTTTTTTGTTGTTGTTGTTGCTTTAGACTTGTACAGAGGAATATAACATCTAGTACCATTCATTGGTGGCCAGATTACAAATGCAAGATATGGAATTGCTACTAAGACAATTCCCCCCAGTATTGTATCAGATTGTATAGAGACCCTAAGTGTAACATGCGACATACCCCAAAAGAATAATCTGGGTCCATCTCAGTGAGTCTTCTGTATAAGAAAATCTATTTCAAAGAGAAATATCAAACAGCCTTTTAAAAACAGAGAGAGAAGGATAGAGGTGTCAACGTACCTTTTTCATTTCTATTTGGAAATTGGGAAGCAAGCTGGGATGGAGCCGAGTACGTGAAAACAACGCCCTCCCCTTGCAAACTGCAATGGGCCTGTTTTCAAATTCATGTCCCAACATTCCATTTGTTAGTTAAAACAATCAAGATGGGAAAGTGAAATAAAGCCTAGTGTGTAAATGGTATTTGTCTGCAGTAATGGTATGAATTGCATTTTCCAAATCATAAAACCCAGTAGGGAATATGGCTATCTTTAAGTGGGGGAAGTGAAAATCAATCCTTTGGGATCTTATAAATCATAGCCAGATGCCTATAATCCCCCTGAGGTGTGATTATCTCATGACAGCTACTTTCATTGAAGCTGTCTTGTTGAAACCACTAAAAAGAAGAAAAGAAGAAGAAAAGAGGAAGGAGAGCCGCGAATTGTCGGCTCTGCTGTAAGGTACTGAGGGTGTGGTGTGCAGTGAATGAATTAAGAATAATCAGCATTTATATTGGCTGTTCCACCTTCAGAAAATGGCTCACATTCTTTTCACCTGGTAACCAAAATGTTGTTGATGTACCAGGTTTTGTGGCACATAGTGATATCTCTCATTTTTCTCCAATATACATACAGAATGAAGAGAGCTGTAGCATTTTGCACGTGGAGGGTGTTCTATGGAAGTATCTCTATTGTCCTAAAAACACAGGTCCATTATTCTATCCAGAAGCGAATTCTGAAAAAAAAAATGCTTCATGTTTCCAAGAATCTCTAAGAAATCATAACATGAGACAAAAGACCTAAAGCCACATGGGATAAATGTCAAACATAATTTTTTTGCATATGATACTGTACATGCACAGACAAAAGCCCTCTAGTAGGAAAATGTGTGAAAATTAACTAGCCCAAAGTATTTTTAACACTTTCCTTTCCTCGCTCATTTAAACAACCATCCAAACAGTACATCCTCCTATAAAAGGAAGGGTGCCTCCACACACTCCCTTTGATGCCATGGGACATTGCGTCGGCTTCCGGTCCACAAGATTAGTGAATCAGAAGCTTCACAGGAATGCTGTATCCACTTCTAGCCCACCAGACTAGCAGATTGGAAGCCTTGGTGTCCCCAAGGAGTAGCTTCCCATCTGCCAGACAAGAAGCTCCGTTGCCAGCAGTGGTGGTGGAGCATTCAAAGGTAAGCGCCTGGTAAAAAGACACTGTTAAATCGGCATCTTTTTACTTCACAGAATGCTTCGCTCTGTGTGTGTGTGTGTGTGTGTGTGTGTGTGTGTGTGTGTGTGTGTGTGAAAAAGCTGTGCATGGGTGGCGAAACAAAGGGGTGTGTCTGGAGGCACTTGAATTCCTTTAGTTAAGGGTGCCTCCAGACACCCTTAGTAATTCAGAGCTGCCATACTGTTGCTGGTCACATGACCAGAAATAGGACAATCACTGCCAAAACTCTGAGGTCAGAGATGAATGCTGAAGCACACTGGGACTTCCTTCTTGGTCTTGCTGTTATTTTATTGTTTGTCTCTCTGGAGTGAGGAAGGTGCTTGGTATGGCTGGGAGTCTGGGGCAGTAAGGGGGTCTTCTGGATGTGAGTTTTGAGTTCTTGATATTGCTTTTGTTTGCCTCTAAGTATTTTTGAGTGTGGAATATGAGATCCATGGAGTGGAGTTGGTAGTTGTGTTCTGAGTGTTGCCCTGCTTTGTGGGTTTTGATTGCTTTCTGCTTTGATATGTGGGGTTCAGGATCGCAGTCTGTGGAATGTCTGAACATTGAGGTGGGGAAATGTCATGTCTCAGGCAGGCAAAGGCAGTGAGGCAAACACACACGCATGCTCACAGCAGTCCATTGGGGGCTCAAGAGTAGGCAACGTCAAATCAGTCCAAAGTCGGGGTTCCAGAGGTTCGGCAAGAGTCAGTTTCACAGGCAAAGACGTGGACAGGGGTTGCACAAATACTTTGTTTGCAACACCAGACCAGCGTGTGCTCCTGGGATAAGTAGGGGAGGCAGCACCGCACCTTTGACGGCGCAGCTGCACCAGGCGCTGGAATCTGCATATCACCTGTTTCTGCTGTCGAAGGAGAAGAGGGGAGGGGCACACCTGGAATTGGTTGTCTGGACTCTCATCCCCAGAACTGTCTGTGTGCTCCCCCAAAACTGGCTCCTGGCTCTCAATGTCCACATCACTGTGCTCCGGGTGCTGCCCAGACGGATGGGCCATTAGCAGGACAGGGTATGACAGGAAGGGTGACATCTGTGTGTTCAGCACTGCAATCTGAGTATGGGGAGGTTGTATCTTGGCTGACATCCTGCCTGATGTTTAGCTGTTTCCTAATCTACTAGAGTGGGAGGGTGGTATTTTAATTATGCTTTTATTTAATGATGTTTTACTGATTTTATTTTTGTTTTATGCTATCTTTTGGGATGTTGTGACCCACCCTGTGACCAGCTGATGAAAGATGGGATACAGAAGTTTAGCAATAATTATAAAAATCCATGTGTTCTTCATTGCAATCTGCAGACACACACACACACACCAAAAACCGTATGGGTGAGCAATGATGTGGATTATCTTGGCTGGACCTGTGCAGTAGAAGTTTCAGGCAAGACTTTGTCCCTATGGTAAATCCTCCATGAAGAAACTATGCTGTACCCCTTTCAATACAGGGTTCTTTCTTCCATTGACTTGCACTGATAGCTTTTTCTCATTCAAAACCCAAACTTTTTCCCATTCAGGAGATGGTCAACCACAATGTAAGTTAATGGAGCCCTCAGAGCAAATTCTCCGTGAATAGAACCCTAGCATTAAAGGAGGATCTATGCCATTTGTTTATTTCTTCCATTTATTTCATTTGTAAAGTAACATTTAGATCTTTTTTTTTTCTTTCCTAGCATAAGCAGCCATTCACAAATCATCTCTGTTTAGAATAGACCTAATTGTCAAATCAGGTAGGTCAGAGGTTAATGCCAAATGGTCTGCCTTTTCCTTCTTAAGCTATCTATCTCTTGGCTGTGTCTGACCTGTGAAGTACTTTGAAATGCTGCTTAATGTGATACCAAGGAAAAGCAGGTGATTGTAGTAGGATCATGCAGTGTTCTTTCCTCAGAATTACCTCAAAGTCAAATATTAGCCATTAACTCCCTTGACCAGATCATCTTTGAAAGACAGGTGAAAGCAGAAGGCAGACCTAAGACTCGTTTATTATCTTCAGCACTGACATAATCTTAATTGTTTTTACCATTTTTTTTCCTGAGTGAAAGAGAAGGAGAGAGAGAGAGAAAGGCACATGATAAGTGGATTTTAGAATGTAATAGGCTATAAAGGAAATAATATTTTAAGATAAGCCAAGCAAATGCCCAAACCTCAGAAATCCATCAGCGAGTTAAGAAGAAAAAAAGAAAGATATATTTTTAAAAAAATTAGAGCAATTATTTCAGCCAGGTCTTTGGAAAGAACCTCAGAATAGAAGCTAAAATACATAAACTGACTACTTAGCAATTTATCTTCTGCTAGCCATCCTTTAGTAAGTCCTTCCTCATGGTTTTCTATCAGTCTGATCATGGCAACCAAAATATTTGGCCTTAGATGACTACCTCAGTCTAGCTAATACAAAGGGCAGTTATCTGAAATTATGCACTTCTTCTCAGTCTTAAATATCTATAATTTCTTCCTTGATACTTTCTAACGTATCCTACTTTCTCACAACTATGCTGGACATGGAAAGGAGGACAAGGGCTTCGATGATAACACCAACACACACCCTCACAAACATAGATGCATGCATGCACGCACACACTGCTGTATGTCCATTGACCTTCTGATCTTTATGTGCTGGGTCTAAAGACTTTTCTGCATGGAGTAGCAGACCAGACCATGGTCTAGTTTTGGCATAAACTGCTTTGCACTTGGATGCTTCCTCAGATGGTGAGTCTGTTTCTTCAGAAATGGCCTCTGAGTTGGCAGTAAGTTACATGGAGGTCAGAGAGCCTGAAACGCAAGGCCAGGCAAACAGAGACATCACAGAGGCCAGCTTCTTAGATACATGACTTGTGACAGCAAAGGAAACTAGTGAAATACTTTCCCCGGTAAAGCAATGCAGGGAGAAATCAGTACTCTGTAGATCAGAAAGACTGCAAAGAAGATGCCACATAATTAAGCCTCACCCCCCTGGCCAGCTGAGCTCTGATTCAGAGGCATAAAAGCAGGTGCAGCTTCCCAGGCAAACTATTGCTGACAATTGTTCTACCTGGTTGTCTCTAATCTGCTGCTTGTGTACCTGTCTCCTGATTCTTGACCTATAGACCTGCT
This sequence comes from Aspidoscelis tigris stejnegeri, assembly GCA_023333525.1. Taxonomy (NCBI): domain Eukaryota; kingdom Metazoa; phylum Chordata; class Lepidosauria; order Squamata; family Teiidae; genus Aspidoscelis; species Aspidoscelis tigris. Next base: position 15,982,527 of record JALMGA010000005.1, read on the forward strand.
CCTGACCTTGGCTTTTGGATCATCCCCAAAACTTCATTCACGCATTTTGGCTTCCTGGCCCTGGCTCCTGGCTCCAAACTGTGAGACCGCTGTGTCTATCTTTACTCTGGCTGCTGACTTAGGACTGTCTGATCCTGCTGTGTTTCTCCCTGTGCTGGCTGGTAACTCCGGGCTGCTGACCTTGCTTTGTGTATAATAGTTTGCTGCTACAAAAACTAAACTTGTGACTGAATTCCTGCCTATGGCTGCCTGAGACAGGACATGAGGAATAGTAGAGGACCTACCCCTCCTAGAGTTTTCTATCTCCACCAGATGCAGCATAGACCACATTAGGGTATCCAAAACGCTGTCCTGATCCAGAATACCAGAAGACCTTTTTAAAGATTAACCTAGATATTAGGAATGTGTGCCAATGTTTTTCTATGTGCTGATTCATATCAAATTGAATTCAAGAAAATTCATATTTGTTTGAATTAGGTATGTGCATGAATATTCGTAACATTTGTTATTCGTATGAATTTGTACGAATTTGGACATTCATACACAAATCAAATATGATATTTGTACACTGACATCTGTACAAATACTAATATTTCTGGTACAAATAGTTTGGATGTTCATTAAACTGGGGAGGTGGGAAAGCAGCTACACCAGTCACATCTGCCATGGATCTAGAGTGCGTTCAAAATGGATTCAGAGCATATTAAAAGTGGATTCAGGTTGGATTTGATGCTTTCAGAGCAGATTTGTTATGGGATGTGTATTGATTACATATCACGGACCCGTATCGGATATATATTTGTTCATATCTGATATGTATTTGTACGTATCGGATATTCGTATGAATGCATTAATATCAAATAGAATTTTACTACATTTGAAAGGGTCTATTAGTATGAATATGAATTTTCAAACATTCTATTTGTCACTAATCAAATGTCAAAAAACACATTCGTTCACACTCCTAGTTTGAACAGATCCCCTTTGAATGTGGTAGGATTCAAATTCAATATAAATGTTCAATATGAATCTGATTCAAATCCCTGGTACAAATCGCCTAAGAATTGCCCACGTGTCACCTACGTATCCCTACATATCCCCTGCGTATCCTCTCTGAATGTGTCAAATCTGTCCTCAATCTACTTTGAATCCACTCTGAATCCACTTTGGATCCCTTGCAGATGTGACTGGGCAGCCGCTTTCCCACCTCCCCAGGTTCATGAATGTAATAAAGCTTCGTACAAATGTATAGAAATATTCAATTCATATTCGAATGTCAGTCTTCGAATGTACCAACATTTAATTCAAATTTAAATGTCCAAATTTTGACAAATTTCAAATGTGACAAATATATCTGCACATCCCTACTAGATAATAGAAGGTGGCCCACTCTGGTTGCTGCTTTTCAGGGTCAAATTCCATGCTGTTATTCAAGAACAGGACTGACACGAATGAACATAGGTTCCCAGGCTTTCTTCAAAGTCTGTGCAGGACTGCAGATTTTTTGTTAATTTGATTTACTTGGTGGTTGGATCAAAGGAAGATTTACCAGTGCTGAATGGACTGCAAATAAAGTACATGGAACACTTCGCAGCTGCTGCTGTTCCTGACCGGGCGTGCTCAACTGTGGCCTGGGACTGGCACAGAATGATGGGAGCTGTAGTTCAGGAACTGAACATCTGGGGGACTACAACAGGGAACCCTTAGTTTGACCTCTCTCCTGCTACTCCTTAAACAAACTACCCATGGTTCCATTAAATTTAAGTTAATGGATCTTGTGGCCGTTTTGGGGGTGAGCAAATGCCTTACCTGCAGGAAGAAAAGCCTTCCATAAATGGTCATATTCCATAAAGCAGGGTTCATATTTTAATTCCTTTTATCAAGGATGACTGATACCATCTTCCCTTCTGTGACAAAAATTAAAGCCATTCTTAAAGTGACCTGAGTCACTGCATAGCGGAAAGGCATCTATTAGATAAAGTTAAAATGAAAAGCTAGAAAGAGTCTTCTTTCTAATCCTTCCTCTTACCAATGCTCAGATAGATCTTTTCAAACAGAAAAATGAAAGAACCTGCAGTTTCTGAGGTCGTCCCCCCCCCTTCCTTTTTAAAGGTTCAAACTATCCTACTGGGCGGGGGGGGGGAGGGATTTCTAAAGTTATAGAGTATCTCAAAAGGAAAGAAGATCAAATTTATTTTCTGACATGACTCTTACTTATATATTTATTTCCTACTGGCAGTGAAAGCAAAGAAGCAAACTCCAACAAAATACCAAAAACATTCCATAAGCATTACTGTCCTTTCAGGTACATATTTTTAAGTCCCCCTCCCTCTCAATCTTTTTTTCTTTTTCTTTTACAAATTGAAACCAGTTAGGCTACCTGTGTAAAGCAAATGGCAGGGTGTGAAGTTTGGTTTTTAATCTGTTGCAGTTTGATTTGTGTGTTTGGATGTTTCTGTTCCTTTCTCCTCCCTGCATGAGAAGAACACCTCTCTTAACTTAATTCTGCTGAATTCTATCTCAGATACAGCTAGGTTTTGCTTTCTCATTGGATCCTAGAAAGAGAAATCAAAAGAACCCTTGAAATTCTGGAATAATGCTTTTGTCTAATATGAAATATGGATGCCAATTTATGAAATATGGAAGCCAGTTTGGTTTAGACTCTTATCTGGGTATACCAGGTTTGATTCTGCCCTCCCCCATGAAGACAGCTGAGTGACCTTGGGGTAGTCACAGCTCTCTTCTGAGCTCTCAAAGCCCCACCGACGTCACAGGGTGTCTGATGTGGGGAGAATAATAGAAAAGCTTTGTCAGCCGCTTTGAGTCCCCTTAAATGGGTGAGAAAAGCAGGGTAGAAAAGCCAGCTCTTCTTCTTTTTCTATAAGGAGATCACCTAAAATGCCTACTTGTCTAGTATCTGACTAGACATGAGGGTGGTCAACACAACTTTATGTCACCATACCTATGTTGGCTTGAATGATAGCCACCCTATTTCTGATGGGTCTTCCATCTTGTGGAGACAATTCTACAATTGACTGGGTAGAGGTAGAAGGAATCCTTCCCTGAGAACATCAGACTGCCAAAGGTGAGTATTATAAGCTGCATCCACACCTTTTTTTTAAAAAAAGGCAACCCTTAAAGTGACTTAGGAGTGGTTGCTACCACACATGAGTGAAAACGTATGTCTACAGCAGCCCTGTATGCATCCACACTGGAAGGAAAGAAGACAACATTTCCTGTTGCTAGCCCTCAGTTTGCTTGGAAGGTGATTACCATTAAGACGTATCATTGGAGACTTTGGAATGGTTCAGGAACCTGGGGGGGGGGGGGAGGGAGCATTTGAATACCCCATTACTTGTTGTTCTGAGACTTGCAGTATTGGGCCATGTAAAACTTACATCTCAGAGTAGGATCCTGCCATCTGCCTGCTGTTGCAGACTAGGACAGGCCCTGCCCAGAGCTTGACATAGTTTGCACTAGCATGTGGCTGACAGGCCCCTGTTTCAGAAATATAATCCAGAATAAGGCCCAGTTCAGAAGGACCTAACATTCCCTGGAATCTACCTTAATGTGCAGGCTGTCTCTAGTAATGTTAAAAGGGTTGTGGCAATGCTTAGTAGCATGCTAAGAAACTAACATGCTAATTAGGGAGTAGGAAGGCTATGGATCGTCTAATGCAATAGACATGCATAGTAGAATTATGCTAGGATGACACAAATGTAACAGATCACATTGTTTGTAAACTATAACCATGTGTATAAATATTTCTGTTAAAAATGGATGAAAACAGACCAATCTTTGAGAGTTATCTCTTGGTTTTCTTTGTTGCTGTTAATAAAGGCTGTGGCCACATCTTGCTGAAATAGTCCATCTTATCAAGAAGCCAGACTCAAAATGCACTAACTCTGACCAAGCCAAAGTCTGATAATCCTCCCTCAATTCATCTTTTGGGTCGCTATGCTCACGCTTTTCTGTTCCCCTCCTGATAATGGAGTGGAGTCCACCGCTCTCCACCCTCACAACACCCTCTCTGCTCTGATAGGATAAGTGTTCTCTCACTCAACAGCATGCAATCAAACACTGGGCAAAAGGGAAGGCAAATTCATGCAGTATCCAACCACAATAGTAAGGTTCACCCTCCTTTAGTCCTCTTTCCTGATCACACCCAGAAAATGAAAACATTAACAGCTTGAGACCCGTAAAAATCAGAACTCAGGAAGGTACAATTGAAGGGAGGAAAGTCCACAGATAAAACAGATTGGGCTAAAAAGGTGTAAGTGGTGTGGTCTGAAGATGAATTGAGGTAGCTTAAAGTGAAGGTGTGATCACAATTAAAGAGAGTTGCAACTTCTACCTTACGGCGAGTTCCCATTACCATTTTAAAATGGTTTCAAAACTGTTTGGATCCTCGTCATTCTCACCCCCAATCATTTAAAATGGTTTCAGAATGGTTTGGATCCTCTTCATCCCTATTCCCAATCAGTTTCAGGGGTATTCTGAGGATTATTTGGCTTAAAAACAGAATAAATAAACACTGGAATTTTCCAGTGTTTTTTTCCACTTCTGCTTTTAAAACGCTTCTTCCTTAGTGCTGTGGGAACACTAGAGTATTCCCCTATACAACAGACTGTTTCATTGTAACAATTCGGCCATTTCACACCTGATAACAATATTTCCTTTCCCACCCACACAAGCCTAAAGAGTGAAAGAGGCAATCCTGCACAATTCTGGCTGTTTCCCTCCTTCCTTAATCTTTAAAAAGGGAAAGGGGTGAAGCTGCTGCAGGAACTGGGAGATCTGTGTATGTTTAAGTGTGTGTGCATAGGCAGCGGCGGCAGCAGAGCGAGCCAGCCGGCCAGGGTGCTTTTTTTTGAGGGAGCCCCTGCTGGGGATGGTGGCTGTGGAGGTAGAGCGGGTGAACAGGGCTTGAGTTGCTGCTGCCGCCATGTGCCCTGGGCAATGGGGAGAGAGGAGTGGGAAAAGGTTGAGGAGGGGAAAGAATCGCTTTCCCCAATCTGTTTTTGGAAGCGTTTTAAGTCTTTAAGAGTGGGGACACAAAATCGGGGTTGAATCCGATTGCCAGATGCTCCTTTGCTTCCTTTTAACGCGGTTTACATATCAATGTAAATCCCAATGTAAATAGCCTTGTATATAGCACTTTATTCCTTGAATGGGAACTTGCCTTATAGTGTCTGTTTGATGAATCACACCAAGCTCAGGGCCCAGAGGTTTGTCTGGGGCATAATAAAACAAACAAATTTGCTGAGCTTCTTTTACTACTTCAACCCACTCACTTTACATCTCACTGAACTCTTTGTTCCCTCTGCTAGGGACAACTCCTTAAGTAAACTGTTTTCAGATGTAGACCCCTTTTGAGGCAAGTGCATTTAACTGTCTTACCAGTTTGATTAGCAAAGCTCTCTCTCTCTTTCCAGCTCTGAGTGCTATATTTACTCCCATGGGGATGTTATCATTTATCATACTTATGTTCATTTCACCCTAATTCTAATCACAGAAGCTTTCATGTAAGAGGAAAAGTAGAAGGAGGGAGGAATGCAAGATTAATATCTCATTAGCACACCTTTATTGCCTCACATGCTCCCTTTGGAAGCAAATACTTTGACCTGTATTCCTTCCTTCTTTCCTTCCTTCCTTCCATGCCTGTCCTCTTCAGCCCCTTGTCAGCATTATCTGAATGTAAATATTAGACAGAGTAGTGGGAAGACAGAAAGCTAGCTTGTAAATCTGCATATTCACCACAGAAGCAAAAATGAAGAATGAAAATTCGAGCCAACCATCTGGCTTTAAACAATGCTCTATTTCAAAGGTAACTATTTATAAAACAATGTATACTGGTGGTTTGGCAGATTAGCATAAGCACATATTAAGAATGCTGTTGCTCTGGGCACATTTCATGTACTCAGAAAATTACTTGCACAAATTCGGTTCTCTTTCTTTCTTTCTTTCTTTCTTTCTTTCTCTTTCTTTCTTTCTTTCTTTCCTTGTGAAAAGAAGCTTAGTAAATTATAAGGGGCTTCCACATGAGACTTCTCAGTGGTGGGTGAAAGCCACATGGTAGAACAATCAGTGCTGTCGTATCAGAATGTGTGAGGATTAGCCACATTGGCTGTGACTGCAGTGGGTCAGCAGACCAACCCAGATGATCTCCTGTGATACAGTCTCTACCTAAAATGCAATGTCTACCTCCCGGGCAGTGGTTCTTAACAGTTTCTTCACTGCATGACTTTTGTTCCTGTGGACCCCTGCCCCACACCCCTCACACACCCCGCCTGCTCTCCCCCAGTGCCACTGTTGGCCTACTGCAGACCCCCTGTGAGGCATTCATGGACCTATGGGGGTCCCTGGACCCCAAGTTAGGAACTAGTGAACTATGGTACAGAAATGGAGCCATAGCTTGATCCAAGTGCCGACTGCTTATAAGCAATCCATCTAACTCTCTACTTGACTGGTGGCCTGTGACTGGATAACACAGGGGTTATGGTCCTTTATACTATGCCTTGCTCCATTTGTTTGAGCATGCAGATGTGCCCATCCAAAACAACCCCCACTGGCTACTTTGGAGGCTGGGAACTTTCATTCCTGGCCTCTGAAGTTGGGCTGGGCTCAGCTGGGCTGTCAACAATGCAGGTTGACCCTTGGGTTGCCTAGACTGGGCAACCATGGCACAGGATAGCCCATGGCATGCAACAAATGCCACGATCAAACAAGTATTATCAAACTCAGCCTTTTCCCAGGCAATTGGTTTACAAATTGGCAAAATCATGCCCCTTTCTCAACTCTTCTGCTTATGCATTTCATAAAACCTGCATCTACTTCTGGTCACCGTTTCTGAGCAGCTGTGGCACAATCCTCCCTCCTAGTGTATAGGAGACTTAAACACCAACTTCCAGGCCTTGACTGGAAAAACATAGCAATTTGTACCCACTTCCAGCAGGACAGTTTGAATTTGTAGCTCCTGCCCCATTCATGGATCTGTGGAATCCCCAAGTATGAACCTTCTCCGGGCTCAAATTGTAACAAGGACTTCAGGTAGATACTTATTTGTATTTCTTTCCCATCCAACACCATAAGCTATGTGCTTGAAGTTCACATAAAGCAGAGTACAATCAGGGCTATATTCACATCAAAGGAATCAAGGGCATCAATGGCAAAAGCTTTGCAAGCTGTTGCGACTTCAGTAGACCTGGCGGCTTTTAAGACTTTTCAGAGGCAACATTGGAAAATGTGTTCAAAGAAACAACCATAGGATACCCGTGCCCATTGAAAGTCGTGTGCCTTTGTTCGGCTCTCTGAAGCATGCACAGCCTCACTCCATCTCTGGAACAGACAAAGCATTCTCTAGGCACATCCAGGGGGAGCTGAATGGGCAATTCAGTTGTATGGAATTGCACAGACAGAAGCAATTTGTGTGTATTAAAAACATGCAGGGTCAAATTGCATATATTAGGAGAAATATACATAAACATTTTTTTTCAAAAAAAAATTAAGCCAACTTTTTTTATTTATTTTTAAAAGAAAAATGTAGCTAGTTTGGGAATATCAAACACTTCTCCACCAGTTAAGGCAATGGAAAATGGAAATTGTAATATTTGCAGTGGTTTGTGCCCTAGAGGTGAGGTTCTCAAACTGTGGTCCTTCAGATGATCCTGAGCAAGTTCCAGCAACCCACTCCCAGCATTCCATGGCAGCCCCACTCAGTTGCCTCTGACCATCTTATTACATCGCTCACCTCCCTAATCCTATAAGCATTTCAGCAAAGAGGAATTCTGCACTGGCCAAGTATACAGACCGGGAATTGTCCCTTCTGCATCCCCTGTGGGCGGATGGATGGATGGATTCCCTCTCCTATTGCCATGTAACTCCTGTCTATATTATCTGTATGAATGCTGGTATATGAGGGTAGCACAGATTAGATTTCAAATTCAACCAGGAACCTCTGAAGGCTCACGGGGCCTTTTTGCACTTCCCTGCAGGAATGATCCATGCCATCCACTGGTACACTGAAACCACACCTAGATGCTGCTGCAGCTGTCTTGAAGATCTCTGATTCCCCCCCCCCCCCCGCAGCTTCAGGTAAGTTGTCCACAGTCTTACCTGAAGCTCAAGGAACAGCCCAAGAAAGGTAACTTTGGATATCTTCCAGGTACTGTGTGGTGAGGTGGTATGGACTGCATGGCTGTGCAGTCAATTGCAGTTTCCAGATCACTCTGCCTCACAAATAGCCCCAACCATCCTTGATCTTGACAGATCTGGAATTGTCTCCTTAGATAATGCTAGTCCAGTAAGTGAGAACCTGAGGCCTATTTGACCCAAACCCAGCCCAGGCTGTCCCCGGTTATCCCAGTCATTTGCACTTTCCCTGCCGTACAGCTCTGGGCCCCACCCAGGCCTGCCCCCATTGGGTCCACCGGCTGGCAGCCCCATTTGGTCATGGCACGCACCTGCACACAACACTGCTGATGGAACTCGGCAAGCCCCACCCACAGGGACTGCCAGTTCAAACCTGGGTACCAACCAGGTAAGTCACGCATGCGGGAATGAGGGGCAATGCAGATCCCTAGGTGGGGGTGGGTGCCCAGTGGGTCCCTGAGAGCTCCAGCTGACCCAATCTGGTCAGCTGAAGCATGAGGGACCCCAGGACAGGCCAGGGCCAGCCTGCCAGTCAGTGGGCTGATATGGCCCAATGGCAGCAGGCTTGGGCAGGGCGTCCCACCCCCAGGGCAGCCTTTTTGGGCAGGGATACACTGGGAAGGATGCCCCCTTCACACCTTGGCTGGTAAGGGACACATGGGGACACGTCCCTTACCGGCCAAGTGTGAATGGGAGATCCGTCCCTGCGTGTTCCAGCCTTCGTGCACTACAAACATCCAGCTGTAATGCGAAATGGCCTCTGACCACAGTTTGAGAACCGCTGTGCTTCCAGAGCCACAGCCCTGAGGACCTTGAAAGCAGCTTCGCATTGATGGACAGCCCTGAAGCAAAATGGACTGGCATTCTTTAAATAAAGGAAATAAACCAGGCATCTGCTCAGTCTCCACCAAGGGAGGCAGACGACGCAAGGCCATTCACGGGGAAGCCCGGCTGAATGGAAGGCGACGCATGCGAATGAAGGCATTGAAAAAGATTCCCCCCCCCCTACAATTTGCAAAGGGTCGTAAAGGTTATGTGGATGTTTCTCATCTGTGATTTGATGAGTGGATGAAAATTTGAGAGTCAAGGTTGCCGTTGCCGTCCCCCATCACGCCCCCCCCACCGCACACGCAACACACGCAAATACTTACATTAACAAATTCCTATTTGCTCTCTGAGAATATTCAACCACTTTTGCTAACATTCAATGGCAGTAAACACAATCAGAAGCATCACTACTGAAAACAAACACAAAAGGAATGCAAGGGAAGGCAAAGTCGGCGGTTTTATTTGCATTTTCCACCCTCCAAAATAAAAAGAATGCTTAACTGTTAGGATTGTGTTGCAATTTGTACTTTATTCATGTCACATAAAGCATGTTGAGAGATGGCAAAACCGAACTGGAGAAAAAGTTAGAAGGGACTTGATTAAGGTATTCAAACGCACAAAAGGCACAGTGAAAACTAATCAGCCCTGCTTTTTTTTTTTTGCCCCTCCCTGCCTCCCTGCCTCCCTCCTCTGACTCTCACATCTGAGGACATGGTCACTTCAAATGAAAGGGCAATAACAACAATGTAAATTAGGGGTTCTTCTTGAAGCAGCTTTACTCAGCACAAGGGATTCACGTGCACATGGCATTATCCAATCAAGGGCATTGGCTTGACTGAATGGGGAAATCTGGCTGATTTTCTGAATACAGTTATTAAAAATGGGCTCAAAATCTTCCTTTTCAGGTCCCCCAACAGCTTCTCCTTCTGTTGTTCCAGTTCTGCCCGGAATCTGCTAGCAACGAAGAAAGCGCTGTGATGTTTGCTTCTTGATTAAAGGTCAGACAATGCATGTGGCAAAAGAGATCTCGATGGAATAATTTCAGGCTGTTGTGTCATGGCTGTGGTCATACTTAAGGCTTAAGCCAGCTTCAGTCCACTTGCAGAGTGAGAGAATACATCAGCAAAGTGATCGGCTGTTTTCTTTCAGGGTTAAATAACTCAGAAAATTCACCTTTTGGATAGATAATGTGGAAAGGAAATTACTGGTCAGTTTGCTGATGTGTTCTCTCGCTCAGAAGGTGGAGTGAAGCTGGATTAAACCTTAGGTGTGACCACAGCCATAGTGGGAGGTCGAAGCTGTTTCAATACTCTTCCCACACCTCCATCATGGGACAGTGCTGGATGCTGTGATCCAGAATACACAACCCATCTCACACTGGGATGGCTGGTGGTGGAGAGGGATGTGGCTGTCCACATTTTGGGTAGCCTGTGCTGTCCCAGCTGCCTGCCCACTCTGAAGCCAGGGCCAAGACCTCAGAACCAGTGCCTAGCTTCTGAAGTCTGGAAACCTTTTGCTCCAGGCCTTTGGAGTTTCCAGAAGGGTCCTCTCCAGCACTGTGCAACTTCTGGTGGTGCTTCCTGAAACATCATCAAAACGAGTCCCCCAGAGACCCACTAGTACACATGGTCAAGAGGCCTATTCACACTATAGCGAGTAGTGCATGATTAATGAACTTCTGGGTAAAAGCATCTGCACTTTGAGGAAGCAGCTATAGCCTCCAAGCATGCCCTGCCTCCCCAGAAGTTCACTAATTGTTGATTAGGTGTGGAACATGAAATTATGCTCCACACCTTAACTAACGTTTACCAAAACCTTACGTCAAGCATCCAGTGGCATGACCATCTTCACCTCTTCTGGTGCTTCAGGGTCGGCTGAGGTACTGCGCATGTGTGCTGGCACCTCAGAAGACCATAGATGCGACTGTATGTGTGCAGAACATCAGCTTCGTCAAAACAATGGTGTGATGCATGCATAGTCATGGAGGGCACCACAGCCAAAATGGCAGCACCCAGAAGAGGACTGGCCCTGGGATCAAATAAGGTAAGTATTTGATCATTGCGGGGGGTGGGCTAAAGTTGACTAGCGCTCCAAGTACAAGTGCTAGTCCTCGTCCCCATGGCAAGGATATTGCAAGGCAAAAGTTAGTTTGCCTCGCAAGTGTCCCCATGCAAAGCCCTAATTCGGGCTACACGAGGGACAAAATCCTCTAAATTGGGGGGGGAAAACCCTTTATAACTGTTCTCGCCCCAAATTACAGGGCAAGAGCAGGTTATAAAGGGGGCATGGGGACACTCCTGGGTTACAATTGCATCATTAGCAGGCAGGGCTTTGCTGTCCCCACTGCTAACGCTGAAATGGCAACTGTCCCCCCTTACCTGGGTGCTTAATCACCCAGATAAGGGCTTGATTTACCCCACAACTGCCTGACAGCTGCTCTGCAGTCAGCTGGGCAGGCTGTCAAGAGCAGGACAGAGCTCCGGTAAGATTATTAAAACAGACGTGAAAGCCACCTCTGTTTTTATCATTTGCGGAGCTCTGCTTGTGCGCATGACAGCGGCTCAGCTGTGCAGGGCAGCTGTCAAGCGAGATTGTTTGGGGCGAGATTCAGCGCCCAGGTAAGGGTGGTGGTGGAGAAAAACACAGCATCCCAATGCAGGGATTTGCCGTGGTTTTCGTGGGGACGGGTGGGTTCGCCTTGAGCCCGCCCTGTCCTCCATTGCAATGGGGACTCCTTAATGCAAATTAGATTTGCATTAAGGGTCCCCCGAATCCACCGTGGGGCATTGGCACCTCCATGGGGATGCAGCCTTAGTCAATATTGGCTAATTGCGCTCCTTTCCCATCCAGCAGACAGGAAGGGAAGGGAAAAAACACGATCTGCCAGTGCAGCAAGATAAGGCACCAATTTTAGCACCTTTATCTCATTATCTCACATCATCCACTGTGGACAAAACATTTCAGGAGGGGGCAGAGCTTACTCTATCTCTCATCAGTGCATGGAAGAGGGGCACCTGGACCTCTTCCTAAATAAGAACCTAAGAACATTGAGAAGCCTTGCTGGATCAGGCCACAGCCCATCTAGTCAAGCATCCTGTCACACACAGTGGCCCACCAAATGCTCATGGGCATCTCAAGCAGAGACAAGGACAAACCTTTTCTAAATGTGTCGCCTGTGTGGAAAAGGCCTGAAACTAATGCCTTAAGAACATAAGAGAAGCCCTCCTAGATAAAGTCACAGCCTGTCTAGTTCAGCATCTTCTCTCACACAGTGAGCCAACAGTTGCCTCTGGGCAATCGCAAGCAGACTGTCTTAACATGTAGCAAAAAAAAAAAAAAAAGACACAAAAGCATGTTAGAGATGCATCCCACTTCTTCTAGCCTAGGATATTCGTGAGAGCAGGAACTATGCTCAGAGCCACATGCTCAGAGCCACTCTGAGATGGAGGTGGCTCTGGGGTTTGTGGACACTCAGGCTGTGTCCCCATGCTGTCCCAACTGTCATAGTGCAAAAAGCCCCAATGTTGGTGCCTGGCATATCTTAGAAGGAAAGCTGTTCCAAAGCTGGAGGCCACCACACAGAAGACCCTCTCCTGTGTCACTACCCCTCAAACCTCAGAGGATGACAGGAGGGCCTCACAGCACAATCTTCATAATTCTGAAGCTACTTGAAGAAATGAAACAAATGTGGAAGATAGAATGGCCTGCATTGGTGGCAATTGCATGAGGTACTTTAAAAAAAAAGACCTGTCACATAGAAGCAGACCTCACCCTTACTCTCACTATGCTTGGAAAGCTTGAGTTGTCTAGGGCCATCACGTTGTATAGGCCTGTACCACTGAGTCTCACTATATCAGCTGCACTGAAAAAATTATAAATCTATTAATAAGCATTCTGGAAATGTTTACTCCTGTGTGTAAGGGATACTCATGAAATCATTCTAAGAAATCTGCACCAAATGACAGGTGAACTTTTTAATAACGTGAAATTATTCTATGACTCTCTTCTAGTATGAAAATGGCATCCTTACTCTGGTCTACTGGAAGACCTCTTTAAAGAGTTCTATTGCCATACTACAGGGTACTATAGGAGATCCCAGGCATTTTCACACTACCCTTCCCACCCACTGGATGGGAAAGGAGTGCAGTGAGCCAACGTTGACTAGCAGTCACACTTGAGCGCTAGTCAACTTTACTCGCTCCCTACCCCCAGGATTGGATACTCACCTTATTCGATCCTGGGGCCCAGTCCTCCACTGGACACCACCATTTTGGCAGCAGTGCCTCCACAACTGTGCCATTGCCTTGACAACGCTGATGCTCTGTGCGTGTGCAGTCATGTCCACAGTCATCTGAAGTGGACATCTCAAACAACCCTGGAGCGCCAGCAAGAGCAAATGGTCACACCGCTGGACAGTTCAGGCAAGTAATTTCATGCTCCTCATCTAATCAACAATTAGTGCGCATCTGAGCAGGGTGGACATGCTTGTAGGGTGTAACAGCCAATTTGATGTGCATATGCTCTTCCACAGAGGAGAACTAATTATGCACTAGAGGCCATAGAGTCCCCTTTGCTGACTCTGCATGGACTTGGCTTCCAGTGTCGATGGCCTTGTTCCGTACCACATGCAATCCATGCCAGATTGGGACAGATTGTGAATACTGGATCAGCTGAGCCCTTCCATGCCAGATAAGGGCAGAAATGGCCTATGTTTCCAGTAGTATCCTAGGACAAGTTAATAAGGATATGAGGTGAGGAACAACCCGCTTTATTTAGGGTTAGACCTTCTAGGTCTATTTATCTTAATATCCCCTACAGAGATTGACCGTAACAACATCCCAAGTTTTCCTGAGTGGTCTTTCCAAGCTCTTCCCAAATATGCCAAGGACTGAGGGTGTTCAGACATATGATTAGGGACATCCCTGGGGCCAATTTGAGACCCATGGGACAGACATAATTTTTTAAAAAGAACACTTACTGCACCCTGAAGCATCTGATTATTTGTCCCTTCCACCGACAAGAAAAGAAATATTCTTGGAGCGTGTCGTGTTTGGGACAGTTGGGGTGGGATGCTTCAGAGGTGTCTGGAACCAATAGAAATGGCTTCTAGGGGAGACCAATCGGGAATCCAGAAATTCAGTTGGCAGCAGCCAATGAATGGTGAGCACTTGTTGCTTCAGAGGGGTTGCCAAGCTCTGAAGCAAAGGAACAGCAACATGAGGTAGAATGTTCTTCTTCCTGCATGAATGCTTGTTGATTTAAAAAAAATCATCTATGCATAGGACGCATTTCGTAAAAGGCCTGTTTGAAGAGCCCAGTGTGATCACATGCTACACCTGAACTATAACTTTTCCATCTTTCAATCCCTGACACTTTTTTTTTAACATGTCAATACTAAAGAGAAAATACTGAGGCTTTTACTTGGATCCCATGTTTCTGCAGCTTCTTTTTTCTGACCACAGACTGTATATTAATCATTTCTACCAAAGAGGTCAAATACAATCATCTCACAATTTATTCAATGACCCGGCAAACTTTTCTACTGCAAATCACATGGTCTGCTTCTCTTGCACTATTCCTCTCTCTGATTTGTGATCATCTAGGCAATATAATGAAACTAAAAGATTTCATAGTTAGCCCGTGCCTCTGTTCTTCTTTTCAAAGATCAAAACACTGGTCGCAATGAAAAGAAGGAGGCTACCAAAACCGCAGACAGCTGGTTTATACCATTACTGAAAGTAATATGTTCCTACAGTGAAATGACAGCAGTTACACAGATTGTATCTTTTTCAACTGTACTCTTCCATTATAGCGATAAATGGCTATTTAAATACCTGCAAGTTTAAATTACTCTGATGGAAAGTGCAGCAGGGAAAAGTATGAAAGACAAAGAACTTTAATCTCCACCTGCCATATGAAGCAATTTTTGCACCAGATGGCAGATGTTTATGATGGTGCTTAAAACAAGTAAAAATTAAATGGATCTCAAAACTTAATTGTTTTTAGTGTAAAGGGCTTCCAATAAAAGAGTGTGTGTGCATGTTTGTGCGCATGCGCACATGCCCATTTCCTCCTCCCGCAATGCATTTGGTTACAGTTCCATCTAAAAATGATCTGAATATATCACACTGTTGATGTGGCAGCAAAGAGGCAGCTTTCAATGCCAGAGTCCATGGTCTTATCCAGGGTACAGATGGGATATTGTGAGAACTGGTCAGCACCCAGATTGGAAGGAAAAACAGTGAGAAGTGCCTGGAACTCAGGCAAGGCAAGGGTTAGCAATGGGCAGAATGGGACGCTTGCCAGTTGGCTGTAGCAGTCGTGTGCCAAACTGTGGTTTGCTCTTAATGAACCAACTGAACTAGGTTGGAAGCTTCTATACCATGCAGGTTCATGCATTATGCAGAGGTTACTTGTGGCACAAATTGCTTAATCTGGGCCAAGACTGGAGTGATGGGAAAACAACAACAACCAGGGGCCATCTACTCCACTGCAGCCCCGTTCCAGCCTAACTCAGGAGGCTAGGGATGAAAGCTCCTGGCCTCCAAAGTTTCAGGTCAAGGAGATTACTGCTGCATGCAGAAAATGGACCATTTCTGGGGCTATTTCTGGGACCCCAGTGAAACAATGCCAGGCTTCATGCACCACTTGGACCAGTTCAGATGGTTGGATCGCTTCGCCATGGAGAATGCTCAGGAAATCATTTTAAACTTGTCCCTCCCCCTAGCCTGCTCTTTGGTACCTTTTTTAAATTATTTTTTTGCACTTGGAAGCAGACTGCTGTCATCACATCATGTGTTCTCCAGCAGCAGCTAGCACTCTCTCCAGGTACTGCACAGAAGCTGTGTTAGATGCTACATCATGCAACCCCAGTCCTTTTAAACATCAGTGGCAAAGTAAGAGGCAGGTGAGAGGGAGTTGTGGGCCAGGTAAATCAAAGGATCAATGCACATGTTCCATTCTTTGTCACTTCTTCCTTCCTAGAGCAGGAGGACGCATTGGGCCTGTGTGATGTTTTCTCACAAGCATGGTCACTCCCTCTTGCCTCGTCCCAGCACCATGCTTGTGTAATGGTGGCAATTTGAAGTACAATATAAATGTAACATTTCATTTTCCAGGTGTGTCTTGCCTCTTTGATTCATTTTGCTCCTGTTTAGCAGGTCTGTGTACTTCAAAAGAGCAGCCTACCTATGCAAGACAGGTGGCATGGCACACATAGCTGTGCCTTCACCTGAATGGGAAAATTAAGAAGATTTGAAGGAAAATACCATGACTATCCCCTGGCACCACCTTCACGTGAGGTATCATAACACGGTGTTGGCTGCTGGATTGGATAGGTTCAAAAAATGGTTTTGGATCAATTTATGGAAACCAGGGCTATCAATGACTATTAGGCCAGATGGCAGTAGGAGATAATCTGCCTCTGAAGGCCAACTGCTGGAAGACTTTATGCAAAGTGACCTTCATGCTTGTGTCCTGCTCATGGGATTCCCCGAATAACTGGTTGGCCAATGTGAAAGCAAACTGCTTGGACTAGAAAGGCCATGGGTCCAATCCAGTAGGAATCCCTTATTTTTTTTATGTTCACTTTCCTTCATCTCCCTAATGCAACATTAGCTGTAAACTGAAGGACTCATTCATCAGGCTGGAAGACCTCTAAGCTCTCTTTTTGCCCTTCTCTGCTCTGTGCCAAAAGGATCTCATGACATTTTGGAAGTCTCATCTTCTGGCCAAGACCGTGTCTTCAGGGAAGCCCTGGATGTGCAGAGGCAGCAGGTCCAGAGCATGATATACGACTAACCAGTCCACTATTGGCTTGCAGAAAAATCACATAAATTGCAGCCCTGGTGCAATCAATGGTCCTGCAGAGGAGAAAGCTGAATTAGAGCAAACTTTAATAGTGGAAGTACTGAATTACTTCCAAGGCAATACAAGGGGCAGGCCACAATTCCAAAAAGCAGAGCTGCCCAGCACCTCTCATCCATCTTTTTTTTTTTAAGTTATAATATAAAGTTGCATTTGAAGATCAAGAGGAAGAGGAAGAGGAGGATGACCCCAATTCATTAGACAAACAAAAGCAATCATTTGCCTCAACAACAGAGATCCATTGATAAAACAATGAAGTGAACGCAACGCCCTTCCTAAATAAAGTTTCACCAATAGTGCTGTATGTTAATGGAGCTATTTCATTGTTAGCGTGACTGACTGCTTATTGATTATTCTGGTAATCCAGCAACGGCTCCAGAGCACAATTTAGTTTGGAGAGCCATAGGCCCAACGTCTGTGCTCAATTACAACTTTCAGAAGGTTTGGATCGATAAAATTTAAATTGCTTATGGTAATCACAAGTTCAAATCATTGCGATCAGCATAAGCAATCTGCTGACCCCAGCCAAGCTCCTAAATTGAAACTTGTAATGAGTGGTCATTTAGTTTGGGTCCATTCATATTATTTGAAAGGCAGGTGATGAACAATTAAAGATCAGCCGGCACCTTTTCCTATCCAGCAATCCCATTTGAGTCTCCAAAATACTCATATGCAGTTTCCCGGAGGTACAAGCCTTTGCACTTCCTTAATGGGTATTCTGTATGAATAAGCAATTATATTTTCTATTAAACTATTTCAGTGTAATTGAATTAGCAACTATAATATTGCTAGGGCAAGCGGAAATCTTTCCTAGGGAAAAATTAAACAAGATTGGGTAATTCAAATTAAGGTGTGGGTAGGAGGGCGGGGGGAAAGCAACCATTAAGGAGAACTGCACCACCCCCCATGACAATTAACTAGCATATTGCTTTACTATATAAATATTCCAGTTCTTGACGTGGGGGGGGGGGGTTTGAAAGGGGTTATAATAGACATTTTCTATTTTATAATCAAATTCCAACCTTAATAATGAAGATTTAATAGCTTGTTTTCCTTGACAGAGTGCGTTGCCTGTTTAAACCAAGATAGCCCGCAGATTTCATTTATGATACAGACTAACCTGAAGATTACATTTTAATAGATCATTGACAATAAATCTTTGGTGATGTAGCACAAGTTTTAACATGAAAGGTGCAGAGGGAGGGGAGGGGAAGGGAAGGGGAATAGATTAAAGAAAATGATCAATGGAAATCTTCTTATGCCGATAGCGGAACAGACTCCCCCCCCCCCCAAATGCTAACTTTGTTTCAAAGAAAAAGGGCCACAAACCTTAATTCAAAGGAGATGCAGGCCAGACAAATATCAATAAAATCGTTAGACAGAAATGGGATTGAATCACAGTTATTCATATTCACGCAAGACCTTTGGCAAACAGAGGGACCCCTTCTGCAATTTAAAACTGTTGGCTAAATCCTAAAGTCCTCCTTATTCAAGATTAGGCTTGGCTGTGAATTGTGAAAAAAATTGATTTTCTGAATATTTTCATTAATAAAAGTGCCAAGTTAGTTTCCCCTTAGTTTCTGTAACTGGCTATTCATGAGTATTTGGATTCCTTTTGGGTGTTATGTTAAAATATTGAAGCTTCACAGAAACCCAATTTGAATTACAATATAAATGCAACTTTTCATTTTTCAAGAGCGCCTTGTCTCTTTGATTCATTTTGCTCCTGTTTAAAATGTCTCCAGCAAGATGCAATCAACGAGGTCTCCGCCCAGAGACGAACCTCATTTTGATTCTTCAGCTGCGTTGTGCGAAGTTTTTCTGGCTGAACAAACTGAACACCCACTGGCAAGTGCCACAACAACAGGGCCCGATGCCAGGCTGAAATGCACCGAAAGGCGAGCTCTGATTGGTTGACAGCATCCAATGATGAGGAGCCACAATTTACCAGGAGAAGAATCAAAGCCAAATTAACACAATAGTCCTGATTATTGTTGCACTGGATTTAAAGCAAAATCAGTACGTTCGCTGGCATCTTTGGGGACTTTTGATAATGATTTAAAGAGCAGCAAACAGCACATTCTGCCACAAAATGCTCTCATCTTCAGAAGGCATTGGTGTTGGGAGGTATTAGCACTAGGATCATTTTCTTCACTTGGTAAAACAGGCAGTGATAAGAAAAACCTGTCCTTAATCCAGTGCCTGCTATGGACTATTAAGAAAACACAGGGTTCAGAAGCATATAAGTCATGCAAATTTTCCCCCACATCCCTCCTCCCACAAGCCCACATACTTACAGATTATCTATTTGCAGAGTTTAATGAACACTTAGGTATCAGGTTCTAAAATAAAATTTTCAATTTTCCTGTGTCCATGGCTATGGTCACACCTTAGGTTTTAGGAGGACAGTAAGCCATCTTAGTCCTGGGAGACCAAATGCTAAATAGGATCTTTTATTTGTCTGAAGAAGGTGTCCACTGCAGCTATGTGTCTATTCATAGGAGAATTTGCACTTGGCTCTGTAGTCAACGATAGATTAACATCTTGGCAAGTGCATCTGGCACTTGTAGGAGGCATTTACCACCTAGAAACACCTCTTGCCCTACCAGGTGTTAACCTATTGTCATCTAGCAGTAGTGCACAAAATTGTGCACCATGCACAACCCAACCTTACCTAAAAGCTTACCAGCCTGCAACCATTCACACCATTTCTGGTGCAAGGAGTCACCTGAGGTTCCACACAAGTGTGATGGCACCTCAGATGGCCTCAAACGCAACTGTGCATGCGTTGCCGTGGCAATGACGAAGGTCCATCTGCCCAGGCACAGGTAAGTCTCCAGTTGTGTGGGGCTTAGTGCAATGCGTGCTGGCATTCCCAAGTGCAAGCACTACTACACGTTGGTCTGCCACACACCTTTCCTGTCCAGTGGATGGGAAGCCAGGTGCGAAAGCAGCCCACATTGACATCTTGCAGTGACTGCGCTACCCTCCTTACTAGCACCAGTGCCATCAGAAGCACCTTGTTTTCAGGGCATGATTTAACACTTTGCATGAAAAGCACCACTAAAAATGGTGGCTTTGTGTTCCAGAAGGAAGGCATGGAGGATGTTTTTCCATTGCACCTTGGGCATCTACCCCTTCTGCCTAGAATGGAGCCATCTCAAATTCAAACTGGAGATGTAACTGGAGACTAGCTACCCTATGGCCCTGGGCTAATGGAGACACAGCCTTAGATCCTTTCCTTGGGCAATCAGGACGGCCATGCATGCTATGGGATGTTCTGTGAGCACGCTGTGTTTCTGCTTCCATCACAGAGCAGCAAAGAGCATGCAGAGCGATCCCAATCTTCTGTAGGATCCAGGATGCTCCTGATTATGTCCCAGATGCAGCATTTGCACTACTTCCTTGTGCAAACATTGCAAGAGTGTGGCGAGGCATGGCTGTAGCTACACAGTCAAGCACAACATTGCAGTCACCATAGCATCAGGTTGGCATGTGTTGAAAGTTGCCATGGCCATTGCTATGGCGATGTGGATGGTCTGTCACTTTGAGGATTGGGCGGTAGGTTGGGGACAGTGCTGGCGCTTGCGGGGCAAACACCAACCACCATCTCTGAACTTAATCGCAGTGGGATACAATCCCACTGTGGTTAAGCACAAAAAGGTCCTTACTTGCCAATTAGTATAGTGTGGTCCTAGAAAACTGACTTTCACTTCTGTTGCACCAGATCTTCCCTTTTCTCTTTTACACCACTTAAGCTTCATTTTAAATAAAGCAATGCATAGAGGAATCCTTGAGTGGGTTCAACTCTGGGTAATACTACATGAACATATCCATGTAGCTTTATTGACAGCACTATGGATGCAATTGGCCATCTCTTTAGAACATCTACACCCTTTTGCCACACACAAAGATCCAAACCTTCAAGATCTGGATCCTTGAGATGGGGTTCTCCTGGAGATCCAGATCTTAAAATGCCTGAAGACCCAGTTGTGGACAACTTTAATCAGGTCTACATAAAATCCAGATTTAAGGGCCTGAAGGACCTATTAAATATGGATTTCCCCTGCCTTCCTGGGGACAGAGCCTTGCAGATGGGGCCTTCAATGGGGTCCAGGTGGGGACAGGGCCTTCCCAATTGGTACCAATTAGGTTCCTAATGGGGTCTTAGAAGCCCTAGTGGAAAAAGGCCCAAGGACATAAGAGTAGCCCTGCTGGATCAGCCTTTCTTCTGAGATGATACCAAGGTGGAACCTGAGATCATCTGCATGCAAAGCTAGGGATTATTGCTTTCCACCTTCTGGCTCCAATATTATTTATTTATTATTTACATTTCTATCCTGCCCCATACCCGAAAGTCTCTGGGTGGGTACAAACCTTAAAACAACAGATTAAAACAGAATATACATTAAAAGACTTTAAAAATTCAACAACTCTAAAACAATACACAATACGGTTCCAATAAGGCTTCTTTTTGCAATAATCTGCGCTTTTCTGAAAGTGTCCTCAAAAACCATGTCCACAAAACAAGCCAGCACAACAGATACATGGGAATGAACACATCTGCTCAACCACACCACTCCTGTTTGCTGCAGTGCTCTGAACCCAGATTGGGAATTTGAACTGATATTCTGAATCAATGTACCACTCTCAGCTGACTGCATCACTCACCAAGAATATCCTGACCTATATATTTGGCTAGCTGAATAATGATTTAATTAGTCTTAGTGTATGTTTAGGTAGATATGATTTCTCTGTCATCTATGTCTGTGCACATGTGCGCACGCACACATTTGAGGCATGATAAACCAAGATTATCTCCCTTTCCTGGACTAGATAGAATAATCAATGGAATTGCTAAGAGAAAAACTCAACACTCCAAATCAGCATTTCAAATCAATGCACCACTCCTGGTTGACCATGCCACCCACTCAAAATATGTCTTTCTTTACATGAAACAAGACACTCACCTTTTTGCTGATCCTTTATATCCTCATCTTCTCCCTCTACTTTGGATCTTTGTTTTCAAATAAGAGTCCTAGAATCCTAGAGTTATAGAGTTGGAAGGGACCTCTGGAGCCACAGAGTCCAACCCCCTGCTCAATGCAGGATTCCCTAAACCATCCCAGACAGACGTCTGTCCAGCTTCTGCCTGAAGACCTCCAGCAAAGGATAATTCACTACCTCCCATGGCAAACTATTCCACTGATTGATCGCCCTCACTGTCAAGAAGTTTTTCCTAATATCTAATCTGTATTGACTCCCTTGATGTTTCATACCATTGTTTCTCGTCCTCCCATTTTGTGTATGACAGCGGGGGGGGGGGGTGTATGATAGCACCATACACTGTCTACATTGCACTCAGTTCTATAAAGGTGCCCTCAGAGCTCCCTATCCAACTTCTTTACATCCCCAGGACAGATGTTGGTCACAGCATATATGACTGTGTATGACAGAAATGCCCAGTGTGCTGCTCTATTTTGTGGATATGAATGTAGTCTCTGCTGACTAACTGAAATGTTTATCCACAGCTTTTACAGACTCAATGGAATATCTGCTTTCTGCACAGGGCCTTACTCCAGAGGGAATATGTACAGGAACAGTGGCCTGCTCTCCACACGCTACTCTGCACTAGCATACAGACAGCAGGCCCATATGCTGAAATATATTCCAGAATAAAAGCAAGTGTGGAAGGAGTCAAGGGCTGTCAGCTCTTCTTATAAAGCAACTTCCTTCTCAATGGAACCAAATGTGCAATTCTCTCCAGTTTTGTTTTGTTTTAGAAATTTTTGCTTCTGTCCTGAGAAAGAGTCATGGGACCAATTCACACTTTCCTGATAATGAGTTCGGGTCCACCCACTGATCAAGCCTTGCAACAGCTTGCCCAGAGTTGCCTTAGACTTCCTTGGAGCAATTCAGCTGTGGGCTGTTAAAAAGCACTCCAGAGCTTACCCAGAAGCAGCTGAAGATCTGGGGCCTTTCTACACTTGGCCCACTAATGAAGCATCTGCACTTGAATGAGCCATTTCCTAACCAGGAACAGCTCCTTCCATGCAGGAAGTGACTCCATTCACACCTCTTCCAGTGCTGAACAGGCACCTGGAGCACCACATACACCATGCAAGTGTACGATACGGTACAGCTGCCCCAGTGACAGTTCACATGTGCTGGTGCTGACACTGGCAAACAGGATGGTGGTGTCCGGACACCCATTCACTCTACAGGTAAGTGTCTGGACGCATGGGGAGGGGGATCGAGTGAACTAAGCATCGGCCAATGTGAATGCTTAGTCCCCACATGGGCAAGTTTGCTCTTTGTTTCCCACAGATGGGAAGCTGAGGACAAATTTTCCCCTGGTTTCACGCCTTCTTCCAGGTGTGCTGCAGCAAGTAGGCATGGTTGTGTGACTGTGGCTAGACAGTCACATGCAGTGGCTGCATCACCATAGCAATGTCTGACCTCTCACCAGATGTTGCTTTGGATATTGCCTTTGCAAACCAGGCAGCTTTGGCCCGGCCATGAGCATCTAGAAGCACTGTTGGTCAGGTACAAGGCTAGGTTGGTGCTTGAAAGAGTGAATGGCCACCACCACACTCCATCCTTACCAGCCTGGTATGGTTTTGTTATACCACACCAGTCCTGTAAATGCAAACTGGCCCGTGTTTTTTTTTAAAATAGCAAGGAGCAAGAATCTAAGCTAGGGATGTGCACAAATGTTGTTGTTTTTGGTTCGATTAGTATCAAATTGAATGCAAGGAAATTCATATTCATTTGGGTAGATCCCCTTTGAATGTGGTAGGACTCGTATTCGATACAAATGGATTTGTATGAATATCCAATATGAACACATACGAATCCCTTACGCATATGAATAGCACACAAATCCCATACAAATCCCATATGAAGCTTCATACAAATGTAGCAAAACATTCAATTCAAATTCAAATGTCAGTCTTCGAATGTGCCAACATTCAATTCGAATTCGAGTGTCCAAATTTGGCCAAATTCATACAAATTTCAAATGTCACGAATACTCACACGCATCCCTAATCTAAGCTCACGATCAAGCTCCAGACAGCCTCCAAAGCAGTGCTTTCGTCTATTTGTGACTCCAAGGAAGTTCTGTGTCAGCCTCGCTAGTTTATTCCCCCTGCTGTGCCTGTCACTTCACATCTAATGTAAGGCCGGCTAAGGGTATCAATCTTTTCTCTCTCCCCCCCCACCCCCAGTATGCTGATGTTTTACAGCCGCTCCTGCTTTGCAATACAAATGACATAATTACTTGTTTTTGTCTGGAGGCGGTCCAATCCTTTAGTTCATTTTTTAAATGCAAATCTTTTAAGTATTTTATCCTAAAATGGCAAATGCAAAAAGGGTAGCTGGAGACTAAGATGGACAACCTATCACCCAAAAAATAAATATGGTGGATGTAAATGGAACTTGCATTCCAATAGCATACCACAAGCCAAATTGATTACTTATTGAAATATGTTAACACAGTGTAATAGGGAAACTGACAGAATTAGACAGATAATAATCTTACATGAATCATGGGAAGGAACCCACCCAGCTTTGCAAACAGCAAATAATGAAGCCATTTGCAGGGATCCCAGAGCAGGTGAAGGTTTTGCTTTTGTCCTCTGCCAGAAGCCATTGGTGGGCCACAGTGTGAGACAGGATGCTGGACTAGATGGGCTGTGGCCTGATCCAGGAGAACATCTCTTATATTCTAATAAACCACCGTAGTTTCTCTGGGAAGAAACTGTAACTAATCTGTAGCCACCTAGGAGTTAGCGGATGGTATTTTCAGAGTCTGGCAAATGCTTAGCTTGGAGAATCCAGTGGAGATCTGTACACAGATGTTCTCAGATGCAGTAAGAATTTAGAAATGTGTAATAGCACCGTCAAGCATGAAATATGACTTTTAACAACAAAAGAAAAAGGGGGAGACATCTACCCCTAGGGATCAAAATTCTATGGGCAGGTTCGGCTTAAAAATTTTATGAGTCAATCTGAGCTTTAGTTCATTGCTGCTGACATACTACTTTCCATGCGTTCTATTCTGATATAATTAGCATCCTTAATTGGTGCAGCTGCATTGGTGAGGCCCCCTTTGCCAAATGCAAATATCGCAGGACTAATGAGTAAGCCTGCATAACTTGTGCTCTATTTAAAAGGCGTTTTCAAGGCTGCACTAGAAGGGCAAAAAGAGGAAGATTTGGGGACTTGGGAAAGAACACCTCCATGCCTCATTTAGCACAGCATAGCTCAGCATGTATTCGATGCTGCTGCACTTTCCCTAATGCATTTTGCAAAACACGGTGGTTTTTCAAAACCGAACCACTACATTCTAGGAGGGACTAGTGAGCTACATAAAACTGCACAATATTTATTGCACAGGCCCTTAATGCACGTTAAGCATCCATTCGGTCCACATTCTGGGCATCCTATCTACACATTAATATGGATGGAGGAGGTTCTGGATCTCACGAGTCTGGCTCCATCTGCATTAAACGGAGCCATGATCCAAATTGAGAGGCCCTGGGGCTCTGGAGAGGCATGGGTAGGATCAGCACTGGCTACTCTGATGGTGCTGATCCACATTAACCCATGGTGCTGCTACAAAGCTCAGGCTAGTTCTGCGGCCACCTGCACAGGCCAGGAACTTTTGTTCCTAGTTTCAGGGTCATGGGGGAAGGGGGAATTGTTTTTAGCATGCTGCTGAAAAGCACCTACCAGTAATCCCAGAACACAGAAGCATGCTATCTGCATGCCTCCTGTGTTCTGGAACTAGGCACCAGAGGGACTAGGGACTAGTTCCAGAACACAGGAGCTATCATGCCTTATGCCTTCTTTGACTCCTCAGATGCTGAGGGCAAAACGAGGATTGAGTGCATCAGAGGTCAGCCTTAGAAAAGGGTTGTGTCCCCTCAGATGGAGAGGCCATGGACTAAGATGCTCAACCACACCCAGAACCTGGTTTTCTCCAGAGAGAACAGCTGCAGTGCTCAGCCCACCTTCATGCCAAACAGCTGCATTGGAGGGGGATGGACAGTCGTAGCTCTTCATAAGGAAGTCACACCCAGTCATCTCCGTTGCAAACAAAGGATTTGCCTGGCAACCCCTGACTCGTGTAACTTCTGGATTCCTGACTCTGATGAATATCTGGTAACTGGACTCCTGGCTTGTCTGACTATGTGTAACTCTATATCCTGACTCTTGAAATTGATTTGGCTTCTTGCTACTGCTAGCCATGTGCGTGCATGTGCATGTTCTTGCTGCTCCTGCCCACTCCAGACATGACAGGAGCCTCTGAAGTTGCCAACTGAGGCTGTTTTGGCCAGGCACCCAGAACTGTTGCTGTACCTCAGCCATTTCCAGGCTCCTCATGCAGGGTAGGCCAGATCGACCAGTCGTTGCTATCATGAGCAGCTGATTCATCCACCACTGGGGATCGCTTCAGAGGCCGATTTTAAGCCATCTCCCATTGGAGCAGGCTGCATTGCCATTCTCATGACACAGGCTATTCATAGTTCTAGTCCTCCTGCAAGTAGGCTGGTCCCTGAGATGCATGGCTAATCCAGATTGTCATGCAAATGCCAGGCTCTTCAGGGGCTACTGGGACAGACCAAAGGTTCAGTGGCTGTGCAACATGCCACCAGCCAGCAGTGTCCCATTTCAAAGGCTTAACTTAAGCAGAGAGTTTTTGGCTGAGAACAAATTTCCCTGTCTGTTCTAATAAAATTATACATTATCCATGAGAGTTGTCTGCTAATAATTCTTCATAATGCAATTCTTGTCCGTTGATCATAAGCCTCCACTAACAACCCTGTGAGCCACTCATTTCATTTCTGCGGGGCTTTCCCCCTATACACCCCTCGCACTAGAAGTGCCTCCTTCAAACTGATAACCCCTTTTTGGAGAGTTCATTCTGAAAGCTAATTCTTCCTTTTGATTGTGAATAATGAATTGCTGCAGAAGAAGGAGAAAAGAGGGAGGGACGCTGGTGTGTCATTTTCCTTTTTGCAGAAGATGTTCCTTCCAATTGCCATTCTCATTAAGAAAATTATCACAAGGGTGGGCTTGTAAAGGAGCACATGTGTCACCAATACTCAAAGCGAGTAATAAAAGGAGGAGAACAAGAAGAAGCTGAGACACTCCAGCAGCCGTTTATCAAAGCATTTAAGCACATTCCTAATTTCCATCCACAGCAGCAAGTGCACCGGGGCGGCAGAGGTGAGAACCGAAGGACCAGCATGTGAAAGAAGCTGGAGTACTTCCTCAAAGACACACAGGGACTCCAGAAGTAAAATAAGGAGGATTTCATCTCTCGAACACACAGATAGGGATGCTCACAAGTACACAAATGGCATTCAGTTCATAATGAATCGAATCTTAGGAAATTTGTATTCATTTGAATAGATCCCCTCTGAATGTGGTAGGATTCTATTCAATAGGAATGTGTTTGTACAAAGTTGTATGAATATCCGATACAAATCCATATGTATCCTGGATTCGTATCCTATACAAACACACACACACATATATAAAGGATATTGTGGAACTAGAGAAGGTGCAGAGAACGGCAACCAGAATGATTAAGGGTCTGGAACACCTCCCTTACGTAACCAGGCTGCAACGTCTAGGCCTCTTCAGTCTGGAGAGATGGTGTTTGAGAGGGGACCTGATTGAAGTATATAAAATTATGCACGGTATAGAAAGGGTGGATAGAGAAAATTTCTTTTCTCTCTCGCACAACACTAGAACCAGGGGGCACTCTCTGAAGCTGATGGGTAGGAGAGTCAGGTCTGACAGGGGGAAGTATTTCTTCACCCAGAGGGTCATCGGCTTATGGAATTTGCTGCCGGAAGAGGTGGTGACAGCTACCAGTCTAGATGGCTTTGTCTAGATGGTTAGAGAAATTTAAAGACAACAGATGTATCAATGGCTACTAGAACAAATGCCTAGGTGCATCTTTCAGGCTGGGGGGGGGCAGGGCGCTTCTAAGGCCATCTGCTGGGATTCGAGAGCAGGAGAAGGTTTGTCCTTGTCTCTGCTTGAGATGCCAATGAACATTTGGTGGGCCACTGCGTGCAACAGGATACTGGACTAGATGGGCTGTGGCCTGATCCAGCAGGGCTTCTCTTACATTCTTATGATACGTATCCTATATGAATGCATACGTATCGATAAATATCCTATATGTATCCCCAGTTTAACGAACATCCAAACTATTCATATGAATGTTCCAAAACATTCACATTTGAACCAATGTAAATGTACGAATGTCATAATATTTTATTCAATTTGTGTATGAATGTCCAAATTTGTCCAAACCTGTACGAATAACAAATGTTACGAATATTCATGCACATCCCTAGCTCCAGAATCCAGGCAGTGTGAGCAGACGCCATGTGCCATCAGCCCTTACTGGTCACCTTTTCTCCATGGTGAAAGAAGCCAATGATGAATATAAAAAAAAAGATTCTTCCACATCCCAGCAAACTTCACAAGGAACAGAACCTTATGCATTGCCACTTCTGTGAACAGTGCTGGAGAAATTCATTTAAATATGCATGAGAATTTACAAAATTTGCCTGAGTGAAGCCCATGGTGACAAATGTCTAATATAATCACTATAGGTCCTCAGGTTAATATTGTACTTGCATATGTATGTTCATATATGTTCCTCGCACAGTTTGGGGAAGGATGAAATGGAAGATATTGCTTTTCTAAACAATATTATCGAAACACGATTCACACATTAAATTTATGGCATTTGCTATCATCTTCCCCTTTCTTTGGACCTTTCTGCACTGGGCCTTATTCTGGATTATATTTGAGAATAGCAACCTGCCATCTTCAGGTCCTCGGTGTGCTCAGCATTAGTCACCATTAGCATGCACATGGCAGGTCCCTAATCCAAGATATAATCCAGAATAAGGTTTACAAAATCAGACTGCAATGTCTAGGCCTCTTCAGCCTGGAAAGATGGCATTTAAGAGGGGACCTGATTGAAGTACCATATATAAAATCATGCACGGTATAGAAAAGGTGGATAGAGAAAATTTCTTTTCTCTATCACAACACTAGAACCAGGGGACATTCTATGAAGCCGATGGGTAGGAGAGTTGGATCAGACAAGGGGAAGCATTTCTTCACCCAGAGGGTCATCAATCTATGGAATTCACTGCCAGAAGAGGTGGTAACAGCAACCAGCGAAGACGGTTTTAAGGAAGAGTTAGACAAATATACAAATGACAGATGTATCAGTGGCTTGTAGAGTGGATTCCTCAGGCTATGGAACAGGCGGGATGCTTCTAAGGCTATTTGCTGGGATTGGAGAGCAGGAGAAGGTTTGCCCTAGTCTCTGCTTGAGATGCCCATGGACAATTGGTGGACCACTGTGTACAACAGGATGCTGGACTAGATGGGCTGTGGCCTGATCCAGCAGGGCTCCTCTTACGTTCTTATGTTCTTAATGCAGAAAGGGCCTTTCTCTTAAATTTTATCCACAGGGGTGAAAAGACCACTTGTAGAGAGTCTGATGGGTGCACTGACCACACGTTCTGTACCTATTGGGCCTGCAGCTTGCCTCAGAGGACAGCAGGAGCCCTTGGAGGAAATGCTTATTGCAGTACATGGAAAATTGTTGCCACCCTTCTTGCCCCTGCCACTACACACGAGGGGTGTGTGTGGCAGCAGTAGGGGCAACCTACCTGTATTGCCTCTGCTCAGCTTGCTTGAAGACCAGAGAAAAAATGACCAACTCCCACTGCCATTTCCTGTCCAGGCCTTTAATCTTCTAGGTTGAAACTTGAAAGCCGTGGAACTTTTGTCTCCTACCTCCAAACTTTCTGACTGTGGGAAGAACCAGATACGCAGACAGTGTCTGCATTCAGGCCCCCCGCAGGTGCTTTTTCCAGCTCTGGGTAGAGGCAGCCTCAATGGAGGAATCTAAGGCTCCTAGAGGAAATTCTCAAGACATCCATTCTAATGTCCACGAGAAAGGTAGACCAACAGATCTCACAGTAAAAGGTAACCCTGGAACAGCACTGGGTCACTTTTGTGAGTGCAGTGGAATCGCAGCAAGGTGAGGTAAAAAACTGGAGGTTTCAACTGGACTTTCATTCTGCCCTCTCCCGTAGTCTTCAGCTGCAGATTGCACTGCTAGAAACCACCCACTCCTCAGTGGAGGCGGGGGGGCGGGGGAGAGAAATCTGATGGTGGAAAGACAGCACTCCTGGTAAGTAAGTACCTACAGAAAGATAAAGATGTGGTTTGTTAGATGCTCTGAGCTCAAAGCATGGAAGGCCCTTTCTGCACTGAACAGTAGACTAGAACATTGTCTGGTCTAGGCCACTGCTGTCTGCACACTGGTGTGACCCCACCCCCTTGTTATTCTTCATCCGCATTGAATGAAGCTATGTACCATAATAAGGCACCAAAATGAAGCTATAGAAATGTGCAGAAGGCAAGCCCCATAGCTCAAAATACGATGAGGAAGGGCAGCACACCAGGAAGCATTTTGGCTGGACACCAAGAAGGGCCACCAGAAGTTGGTACACCACCAAAACAGCCCCTGCCAAAAACTTCTAAAGTATACCCAGTCTTATTCCATCTCAGGATTTGATGGATTGCCTATCCTGGACCAGGGCACTGCATCCTAGGGCCTATTCACACTTAGGCTGGTAGTCAACAATTAGTGAACTTCTGGTAGAGAGCATCCACACTCTGAGTAGGCTGTTAGAGCCTCCAAGCCTGCCCTGCCTCCTCAGAAGTTCACTAATTGTTGAATAGGTGTGGAGCACTAAATTATGCTCCAGACCTTTACCAATGCTGACCAAGAGCTTACCTGAAGCATCCAGTGAAGCAACCATTCACTCTTTTTCTGGTTCCCTGCAGTTGGTGGGCAGGGGAGGCAGTGTCCACGCAGGCGTATTGGTGTTGGTGGGTGTGATCGATCACTGACCTCTGATGTGACCGAACGACCGATCCCCAGGAGTGGCATCCGGTCATTGAATCATGAGAGGGGCATTTGATCACCAACCAAGTAGTGAGCACTGTGCATTCGATCATGGGCGCTGCTGTGAATGGCCACAATATATCCCTCTGCTCAAACATGCCCCTCTAAAATGGCACCCAAGCATGTCACGGAACAGCCAATCATGGAAGACAGGAGGCAGAATATCCGGCTTCAGATGCAGAGGTGTGGGCTGGTAAACGGGAGGACCATTCGCACTTCTGGCTGGTAACGGACACTTTGGGGAAGCTTTCCTCACGACAAGCGCGAATGGTCCACCTCTACCAGAAATTTATCAGCCCTAGTTCACGGCAGACTAATCAGGCAAGTGCCAAACCACCCTGGTCTAAGAGACCTTAGACTAGCGCAGAAACAACTAAGAGGTATTAAAAGTTAAATTAACAGCATTAAACAAGTGCTGTGATGCACCCTCACCGTTCCCCTCTGCAAGAGATTTTTTACTACTTAAACAAGCTTTGAGGAAAACAAAGGGTCTCAGAAGGCCATTTCTGTAGCTTGTGTCCAGCATGGCCTTTGTAAAATACGGCTGGAAGATTTATTTACTTTTATTTTATTTTTATCTTTTAAAAAGAAGGCCTCAATTAGCATATTGCCAAATTGTTCTACTGTGACGGTTCTTTGAAGTCTGGCTTGCTGAATGACTCCCCAAAGGAAGTCAAGCACTCTAAAAACAATTAAGCACCGAGGGGGAGGGGGAGAGGAAAAGGGGGGGGGGAAACCAACACAGTAGTTAAATTAAGCAGAGAACACAAGTGTGTGTGTGAGAGAGAGAAAGAGAGAGCGCTGAAATTGTCTAGAGATTAAACAAGCCACTGAATCATTTAACAGCATTTCCTCTGAACTGGGCATAGCAAATACTAACCAGATTTTTAAAGGAGGGGGCCAGGGGAGGCATTTAAGAGAGAGAGAGAACAATCTTAAGGTAGCAAAACGACAATAAAACAAGAACAAATGAAAATCGCTTTCGATTGTAATCGAGGATAATAATCTGCCACTTTTGCCACTTAAAGAGCACTGCTGCACTATATTTTTTTAGAAAAACGTATCATCTTTCCTATCCTCACCTTCTGCGTTTTAAGGCCATTAAAGCAAACATCTCACTATGGTTTTGAGCTACACACAGATTTTGTGCTAAAAGCATTTTCCCGCCCCCACTTCACTTACAAATATCAAAATGTTTAAGACGAAATTATATTATTTATGGTAATACAGGAGAATATATTTTAAAATGAAGATACATATACATAGGTACGCACTGATCACTATACAACCAGCAGCAGCAGCAGCAGCAGCAATACTTGTGTCACATTCATAGGGACAACGAAATAATAACAGGTTGCTCTGTTTGGGGGGAAGCCATTGTTCCATTGTAGCAGTGAGTTTCAAAGGGTACAGGGAGATTCCGCCCTTCCCTGGCTGCAAAAAGCATTTGCCGGGGTTCCATTTTGGTCCATTGTTTATTCATAAATGTTATGGTCTACCAGTTTGGTCTTCTGGTTAGAGTGCCAGACCCATATCTCATAGTCAGTGGGTTTGATTCCATTCTCCTCCATGAAGCCAGCTGGGTGACCTTGGGCTAGTCACAGCTCCCTATCTGAGCTCTCACAGCCCCACCTACCTCACAGGATGTGTCGTGTGAGGAGAAGAACAGAAGGCTTGACAGCCACTTTGTGTTTGCTTAAGGGTGAGAAAAGCACGGTCTAAAAGCCAACTCCTCCTCCACTTCACCCTCTTCCTCCTCTTTCTCCTCCTCAAAGTGTGTCAAAGCCTAAGACAAGAGTGCACATGACCACTTACCTTCCTTCACAAAGAGTCTGTGGAATTTGTGCCTCCATCTTTGGTAGTGAAATGCATCATTCCAAGAGTGTGATGGCTGCCAGAGGTGTCCTGAGGGTGCGAAATAGTACCCTCACAAGAAGTGCCTCAGTTGTGGCATCCCTTGATGCCTTTCCGGACCAGATTAGGAGATGCAGGAGAAGCTGCTAAAGCGACGGGTTGTCAGCTTCCACAGAGACATCCATTCAGACACAGTCATACTGCACAACACATGGGATTTCCTTCCACAGCCATACTGCCCCGTCCCTTCCCTTTTTATATAATCCAGAGAAGAACCAGCTAAACTCAGGCTGTATCTAGACCATGGATTGGCTAGTGAACATTTACATCATCTTGTTGTATCTGCTTCCTGCACATGCACCCTGGAGAAGAATGACCAATTGCAAGAGGAAAATGTTCCCATGCTTTTTCAATAACTGGCTGCACAATCAGTCAGTCATTCAGTCAATCAAAGCTACAAAAAGTTAGAGAAATGGATGCAGAGGTAAGAAGACCATGCTGCAAAGAAGGGGGTCATGATCCTTCCTGCCTCATATTTGTATCTAGTCCTGATCACAACCACACCCACCAAAATGCTGCGTTCCGAAATTGTTTATACCTTTATTTGTTTAGCTGACTAGTAACGAAAGTTTTCTGAACGAATTACAACCAAATAATGGAACAGAAAATAATATTTAAAGACAATAAAGTATCAATCAATGAAATATCAAAATCAACAAGTTACTTTTAAAACAAACTTTTAAAGTTTGTTTATCTTCCTCCACACTGTTCCCCTCCCCTTCTCCTGATCCCTTGATTTTGAGTTTGAATACAAAGTTCATTTTGGGACATGTTCAGAAGTGTTTGACTGGTCACTGTTAATTTTCATATTTTTATTATTTAACGTCCTCCTCCCATATATCTCTACCTGTAGGGGAGGCCCTCCTGGTTGCACCATAATCTTCAGTAGCTAAGGGGGATGAGAAACCAGGACAGGGCCTTTTCACTGGTGGCCCTCAGACTTCGGAATAGTCTCTCTCCTGAGATGTTCCAGGCATCTTCACGTTAAATATTTAGGAGAGCAATGAAGATACAACTATTCAACCTGGCTTTAAGCTAAGGAAATAGCTTCCCCTCCCAAATTTCAAGCACTGTTATCATTTTTAGCATGTTCATTTTACATCTTATTTTTAGTGCTGCAACCCACCCCAAGACCTTTGGGTATAGGGTAGGATAAAAATGTAAACAAACAAATCTTATGATTACTTCAAGCATATTGGAAACATAAGCTTCTACACATAAGCACAGACAATTTTTAATCTGTATATTATTACAGCTGAGGTTTTCGTACAGCCAAGGGGCAAAGCACGCAAAGAATGAATAGCTTAATTTCTAGAAATTATTACGGTTCAAATCACTGCTGATT
This sequence comes from Aspidoscelis tigris stejnegeri, assembly GCA_023333525.1. NCBI lineage: Eukaryota > Metazoa > Chordata > Lepidosauria > Squamata > Teiidae > Aspidoscelis > Aspidoscelis tigris. The sequence continues at coordinate 16,016,657 of JALMGA010000005.1, forward strand.
CACACACACAAAAAGCTAACAAGAATCTCCATGTTTGACAAAGGCTTCATCTGAATGTACATTCAGTAAGTCACTGCTGGCATGAAAGGAATCGGAAAGAGAAATGTAAAATGCTGAAGTCCTAACAGGAGAGGAATTACCAAACCTGCAACATTTTCACTGCTGATTAAAAGCAGATGCTTTTCATCACAGGGCCAATTCACACCTTTCCTAGGTGCATTGACCAGGTAACTGTGGGAATAAGACCATAAGAACATAAGAGGAGCCTGGCTAGATCAGGCCACAGACCATCTAGTCCAGCATCCTGTCCCACACAGTGGCTCACTAATTGCTTATGGACATCTCAAGCAGAAGAAAAGGTTGGAAACCTGCATTTAGCGCTTCTCCAAGCACCGGCTAAGTGCAAATCACCTTCCATTAGAGAGGTGATCCAACCACACTTGCACTGCCAATAACAAGCTCAATTCCCACCTCCTTGATCCAGAAGAGGTGAGAATGAACTCCTGCTGGCATTTTCCAGCCCTGCTACTCATAGAGGTGTAGAGCAGTTAAAACTGCTCAACCACTCCTGGTAAAGAAGCGGCTCCACACAGTACAGATGCAGCATCCAGAAGTTCTCCCTTCTTCGCCTTTTCACCTCATACGAAAAGGTCCATAGTTTCCCACCTGTAATACTTCCCTCTCCTTCCTTAGCAACTGCTGGCATGCAGCAAATAGTTGATTGTCCATTCATCCTCACCACTGGATTCAACTACCTTTCCCACCCATGGTGAAGAAAGTTAACATCACTCATGCTTTAGAGACACTGGGTGAAGGCTCCTGACCCAAAGGTCAACAAAATGGAGCAAAATATAATCTCAGTATTGCCCAGTCCATCTGTCCATCCATCCGTCCGTCCGTCCGTCCATCCGTCCGTCCATCCGTCTACATTTTTATCCTGCCCTATACCCAAAGGTCTCAGGGCGGGTAACATTTAAAACCAGATATATATTTTAAAAGATTTTCCAGTCTTTCACTTTGCGTCCAGACATGGTGTGAAAAATGGGATTATTCTGGGCTATGTTGATTTTGCCGCATTGTCCATGGCAATCCCAACATAGCCCCAGGATATCAGAGCAGTAGCCTGCAATAACATTATTATGGCAAAATCAATTCCTAACCTGTTTTACAGACATAGAGGAAAAACTAGGCATCTGGCGTTTTGGAAATGGCCCCCAGGCATCTGTGGGGCCAATCCAGACCTAAAATGCCCCCCCCCCCGCAGTTGATGATGGGAGCTACTGAGAAAAGTTTTAGAAAGGCAACATACTTTTGCTTGCAAGGCTGCCCCACTTCTCCTTGAAAATATAGGTGTTTTTGAACACTTTCTTTCAAGCAGAAGCAAATAAAATGCCTTTTAAGTAATCAAGCCTCACTCTGAAAATTAAAAATTCCTTTCCCATACGTTCTGTCTGAAAGCAAAGCAATACTAAATACATACAAGAAAGTTCAGGTAGGAACGGCAAATGATTAAAACAATGTCCCTTGGGTTGCCATGCAGACGGAGAGGACATAGATAAAGTAGCAAGGAAAAGAGATGAAATACAAATAGCAATGCATTGTGATGTCCAAATGAGAAGCATTACTTTAAAAGGAGTTGCATTGTTAACAAGTCCATCACAAGGCGAGGCGGTGGTCTCTCTTGCATACCTCAGAGGTTCTTAAGCTACGATCCAGCGCTTATAAAGAGTAGAGATGTGCACAAGTGTTTTTTTTTTGGCATTCAATTTGAAACAAACAAATGTTCAAAAATCTGTATTCATATTAATAGATTGCATTCGAATGTGGTAAAATTCTGTTCAATATGAATCTATTCATACATATTCCTATGAACATTTGATACGTATCTGATATGAACAGATATCTGATACAAATAGATACGTATTTGATAAGAACAGATATGTATGTGATATGAACAAATACATATCTGATCATACCCGGTACAAATAGATACATATCTGATATGAATAAATACATATCCAATAGATTTCCCCAGCTTAATGAATGTCCAAACTATTTATACAAACGTCTGGAAACATTCATATTTGTTTGAATGTTAGTAAACAAATATCATAATATTTGATTTGACTTCAAACGCCCGAATTCGGTTGAATTTGGCTTAATTATGAATATTACAAATATTTGTGCACATCCCTAATAAAGATGGCTTTGTGACACATACAAAGCCGTGACTACATCAGGTTTTCACCCAGCAGGGCCTTGGTGTTCCCTCCCTGTCTACACATCATCTGGGAGCAGGCACATCCATGTCAAGGTTTCCCCGGAAACCGTACCATAAATAAATGCTGAAAATGTTGGCATTCATGCTGCATCAGCTGTGTTTTCTGGCAGCTGAAACTATGCCAGGCGGATGGATGTCCGAGAAATGGCAGCCACCAGCAGGTGTAGATCTGCTGAAAAGCCACCTTGGTGGCCCCAGCGTCTGAAACAGCAAGTGCATAAAGTGGGGAAGCAACACTCAGTATCTCCAGGTAATCCCAAGCATGTGTAGATGTGGCTGCAGCAGAAAATGTCAAGGAACTAAATATTTCTTTTGATAAATCTGCACTACAATCCTATTTTGGTTTTCTAGGCACTGCTTCCTGGTCAGTACAGGGATCTTGCACAGCTCTGCAAATCTAAAACAAGATCAGAAGGGTGGTGTAGATAATAAATGGTTGGAACTTCTGGGCTTTGCAGAGCTTACTTCCAGCAAGTGCACAGCAAACAGCATGTGTGCATGGAGTTCACATGCAAGAACAGAGTCTCTTTTGCATTCCAAGTGGAAGGTTTATTGCTTAATGGTTACAGAATATATGTTTGTATATGGTGAATGGATATATGAAAAGAATAAAAGGTATACAACTTAGCTTCTATCATATGAATATGAATATATGCTATAACACTACATCATTACAGAAAAACTGGATGCATACAGATGAATCAACATGTCGTTATAGGAAATGTCTAGTCCATGTGAGCATTTTGGACCAATCCTAGCAGGGGACTGTTCTTCGGTGTCACATTGACCTGCTTCCCATAACAACTTTCATTTCTCACAGCATTACTATACTTGTTGTGGCTACACTGCTAAAACAGGATACAAGATTACAGTGCACCTGTTATTATTCAGCTCAGGATGGCCTTCCGGCCTAGCAATGTAAGCTCTGGTACTGTTGTCACATTCTAAGCCATTCTAAGAAACTGTAAAAGCATAAAGAGCACAAAAAGGATGTTGTGAAAGTTATAAGTACAAACCAAGAAAGTGGCGATGAATTATCAAAACTGGGGAGAAATAAGGAGAGAGAGAAAGACCTACTGGTGAAACTATTATTGGCAGGATCACGATCCCCAGAAATGACCAGGTATAGTGGAGCTCAGCTAAATGTCTCCTGGCTCTGGAATGGGGCCTTAGCTGTTTCTGCCACAGCTGCCTTTCTGCATGGTGGCAGCATGGGACAGGAAGCTGTCTGGCCACACACTCCAAAAAGCTTCTCAGCTGTCTCCCACTGGAATGCTCCAGGTGCAAGCCAGATGTGGAGCTATGAAGCTACATGCCACAGAAGGCCATGGCCTTCCACAGCACATGCTAATGTTCAGGCACCCTGCATCCTGCACATATTTGTCATGGTCCATCACAACTAGGTAGCTGTGGGTATTGTTTTGTTATTATTTTAACAGCCTGTTTCCATCATTCCTTATTTCTTTTTCTCCTTTGTCTTCCTTTCTTTATATTACATAAGAGCATAAGAGGAGTCCTGCTGGATCAGGCCACAGCCCATCTGGTCCAGAATCCTGCCTCTCACAGTGGCCCAGCAGTTACTTCTGTGCGTCCTCAAGCAGAAGGCAAAGGCAAAACCCTCACCTGCTCTCAGCATCCCAAAATGGCTCCTAGGTTGCCCTGGCTCACCTACCTAGAGGCCTAGAGGAGTTGGGCATCAATTCTAGTAGCCATTGATACACGAGTTATATTAGTCCCTGGTCACACAAGTAGTTTAGGACAACCTCAGAATGTCTTCAGGTTGTGTTACTCACATTATTCTAATTTAATTCATTTTCTAAGCTGGCCTACCCTCACCCCCGTTAGACTTAACTGTAGTCCTCATTTTTACAGGACTGAGGAGGATGCAGGCCCATCCTGGCATCTTAGGATGCGCCTTTGTTTCCTCAAGTGTGAATGGGGGGGGGGATGAGCTAAAGGAGGCTAAACTGTGCTGTGGTGGATGGGGTCCAGTCTTTCCATCAGTCAATTGGCACACACAGAGTTCATGAGTTACCTCCGCTTCTCTCCTCAGATTTTTGTCTATGATTCTTCTATCTAGTGTTTTTATGCAAACTTATTATTATTTTAAAAATTACCCACATGGAGAAGAAAAGCACATAAAAAACGAAGGGGGCAGGAGGTGGAGGAGCAGGCTTAAAAAAGAACCACAAACAATACCCTTGTCCCCCAAACACCAGCATCCAATAAGAAAGGAGATTTAATGCAGGAAAAGGGGTGGAAAATCAAGAAGAGGCTCAGATCAATCTCAAAGAAAGGTGTGAATGTTGCTGCCCAAGGTGGAGACAGCCTGAGGATGACATATAATGATGTAGGTGTGACCAGCACTGGTACAACCTCAGGTTGAATTAATGAATAGGCCATCCTGTCTTAAGTTGTATGACCAGGGCCTTAGTTGATTTTTAATTTTGATTCACATTATGTGATGTGCCAAGTGCTGTTCATGGTGTATGTTAATCTCTACAAAAAATACAAAATTGTGTTTTTTGTCTTCAAAGTATTTCAGACGCAACTGTCAATCAAGCTTCAGTAATCCTCAATATGATTTTAAGAGTGTTGATTAAAACTTTGGTTTTCCTTACCGCATCTCATATCTATTATCAGCCTGTTGCACGCTTCAAACAACTTGCAAAAGAATTTCACTCAGTATTAGCTGAACTGAAATCCTGCAGAAAAGTGATCTCTTTTCTTCAAAGTTCCACCGGGAAAAGTTTGGCCTTCTGACGACTGCTGCAGAAACCATTTGGCAAAATGCCCCAACGCACACTTTCACACCTACAAATGGGGTGAGGATTAAATTGTTTTTCTTAAAGATTTGCACCCTCCCTGCATCCTACATAAGCCTTAGTTTGCACAGTGATAGCCTGAGAAAACAGCACCTCTGCTGAGAATAATTGGGAGATAAACTTCCCCGAGCGCCTTTCCCGAAAGCCTAGCTGGGGAGAAAAAAGCCAAAGAGAGACATCTAGTGGACACACCAGATCATTAATCTGTTCGAACACAAAATAACCCTCTCACCATGTGCACACAGTCTAGCATCCTGCCACGGCTACGAAAGATATAATAAAACATTTTGAACACTACAATAAAAAGTCACTGCGCTAAATGAATGTTCCAATAAACGTGAATGAAAAGAAGGCTTCTGACAGTCGTTAGAACGCAAAGGCCACAACTGCGCCATGGGTTGAGCGTGGCACCACATCAACCTGATGGTGAGTTTGTCTGTGAGTAGTATGGGTACCCAAGCCTCTACAGCTGTGGTAAGACTGAACATTTTTGGAGCACCTATGTACACAGAATCACTTCAACTGTGGATGCAGGGAAAAACTTCCATCACAGTTTTTAAAGTAAGTGCCTAAAAAGAAGAAGAGTTGGTTTTTCTACCCCCCCTTTTCTCACCCATTTAAGGGGACTCAAAGTGGCTATTAGAAGCTTTCTATTCTTCTCCCCACAACAGAGGTGGGTGGGGCTGTGAGAGCCCAGAAGAGAGCTGTGACTAGCTCAAGGTCACTGGCTTTATGGAGGAGGGCAGAATCAAACCTGGTATTCCCAGATGAGGAGTCTGTCTCCCTAACCATTAGACCAAACTGGCTCACCAAAAGCTAGGCCAAAAGCATCCCACCTGCCTTGCTTCTCTTACTCCGTCTGAAGCATTGCCTTCCCTACTCACCTTCTGTTCGCTGATGCTGGACCTCAATGGATGGTGGCTTTCGCAGGCTGGGATTGGCTCAGGAGCCTCCAGCCTCACACCTCATCCAACTCAAACTTCTGCATCCTATCCTGAGAGTGATTCTTTCACTCCTGTGAAAGGGATGGAATATCAGGCTTGGGGACGAGGAACACTACTGTTCCAAAATTGCCCCTGGGGTGTCTAGAAGCATGTGTTTGGATACTCTAGGACACTTGGATTGGTAGTCTGCATGCTCACATGGAAATCATTTTCCTGAACTCTGAGAACACCCCATTAGAGCCACATTTGTTTCTACCTGTTCTAGGGAAATCCGGATTAAATGGGTCCTTCAGGATTTCCTGTAGACCCCATTAAAGGGGTCTACAGTGGGGTCTTCAGGCATCAAATCCACATTATACAGAGCGTGTTTCCACCGTGAATAGGCAATGGGGTCTAGGAGTGGGCTCCGGGGGAGGCACTCATGGGGGGGGCGGGTGCCCCAAAACCCAAAGCTCCAATGCCTGTGCATAATCTCTGAAGACGGATCTGAAGTGGCTCTGAAGGAAACTCTGGAGCATGGCACAGGCTTCGAAGGTGACCCGTCAGAGCAGTGACATTTCTATGGAGCTTTGTCCAAAGCTTCAGACAAAGATTTGCCACAAACTTCAAGGATTCTCCGGAGCCGCTCCAGAGGATCTTCCAAGAATCTCCAGAGCATCTATGGAGTTTGCACACACACCTATGACACCCCCCAAAAAACATGGAGTAATGGGGGGGGGCATGTGAGTAGATCCGGATTCGCCACGTGCTCCGGCATTTCCACTGTGAGGCCCATGGAGACACATCGGCTACCTCCATAGATTCGGATCTACTAAATCCGGATTAGTTGAAGGACCCATTCCTTAGATTCGGATCATCTTAGATCCAGATTAAGGGAGGTAAGTGGAAAAACCCTTTGTAACAGCCTCCATCAACATGGCCCCCTCTGTTTTTATAGGCAGTAAAACCTAGTAAAGCAGAAGACTACTGTGGAAGATTTCATGCAACCTGGAGGCATTAATCCAGAACAAGTAGGCCAGGCATGCTCCTCATGTACTGCTCATGATAAGTCAGCTTCCAAAAGGTCCACATACAAGAGCAAGGAACAAGAGGGTAAAAGCTGATCAGCATAACCTATACCTGAAAATGTGACCACTCTCATATTCCTCATTCAGCACAAGAGCACCTGTTGCAGTGGTGGCACGCTCTTTGCATGCCTACCACTGCTCAAGGTGAGGGGAACACTGACAAAGGGAAATTTGTTCCCCAGTTCAGTGTTCTCACCTATGGTACATTCATGGAACACAGGAAGTGGCTCCAGAGTCAGGCATTTCCCTGTGCTCGATCATGGCTAGCACACCAGAACAGATAAGTCTGGACAGCAGTCTGTTTACTGCTGTGGAGCCCTGCATCAGTTTAAAGGTACAGCACGTGCTCCCAGAGCACAGAACAGTGTGGATCCTGCCCTCTAAGAAGATACCTTGGCCCACACAGATGTTTAGCCAATGCAGTTCCAGTGCCACCTCCTTAAGGCCCCTTGTGGATCCTGAAAGCATGTTTTTAATTAAGCCAGAACTTCCTTTGGATAGCATGGTCATCATAACCTCTTCACTAGTGATATTACAACAGCATAATGCAATGAGGGTCAAGCTAGAGCCCACGGTAGCTTCAGCACCACATTGCAACATGGGATGAGATGCCCTGTCCTACTTTTTGTTCCCCCAATCTGAAGTTGCACAGTGATAGCCAGAGCAAAATTCAGGCCAGGAAACTTTTGGGAGACCACTTTGAAGTGATGTCCCTACAGAGGGCTCCTCCTGGGTGCAGTTTTCATGCCCACAGGTAGCCCAAGGCCGTCATCTAAGCAGGCACCATATGCTTAGACCACAGTTGGCCCAATCCTACAGATCCACGCAGAAGCTACCTGTGACTCCCTGGTTCAAAGCCCTATTCAGCCATAAATCTCACTGGTGACCTTGGACAAAGCACTTATCTTTGAGCCTAACCTACATCATAAGAACATAAGGGGAGCCCTGCTGGATCAGGCCACAGCCCATCTACACCAGCATCCTGTCTCACACAGTAGCCCACCAACTGCCCACGGGCATCTCAAGCAGAAACAAGGGCAAACCTTCTCCTGCTCAGATCCCAGCAAATGGCCTTAGAGGCATCCTTCTTGTACCCCCACCCCCCGAAAGATGCCCTTAGGCATCCTCACAGGGTTGTCGTGAGAATAAACACAGAGAGATTGCTGTGCAGTCTCCTCAGGAGGATATAAATCCCACAAACAAACAAGTTTGCTCTCTTGCCCTAGCTTTGCAGTTTCTTCAAGCCCCAGATAATTTTATTGTCACAAGATGGTTCTGCTTCAAATGTTTATTTCTAAAGGTTTCGTCTCCCGTTTTTATTATGAGAGAACATTTTGAGGGTTTGCAAATGTTATTGTTTGCCACCCACAGAATGTTAAAGCACGAGGTGAAAATACCAAGGTTATATATTAAATTAAACAAAATAAATGCAATGGCTGGAAAGATTCCTTTGCTGAAAACTGTGGCAAAAGACACTCCGACGCAGTGGTAAAAAGATGCTCTGTGCGCTTACTAGGTTACAAGCACCTATTTGAATCAAAGTCTCCTTTACAAAAAGCCTTGGCATTGCTTTGCCACATCTTATTACTAAGGTAAATATTCTTCAAAGAACTTCATGATCTGAATCTCTGATTCCTTGTGACATCCTATTTGCTGACTGCGGTTGCAGAAGTCGGGAGAGGGAAAATAGCCCCCAAAATTCAAACACAGATTTCCTTTTTCCTTTTGTCTTTATTATTTGCGCTTCAAACAGATACATCCCAAAATAGCATCTGCAGAAAATTACCATACATACATGCCATCAAGAGAGAGCTGTGATACATTCAAAATCCTAATGCTTGTAGAAGCCATTCCAATCTTTTTGAGGTGAGTCACCATGTAAACGGGCAAAGAAGACGGTTCCCCACCCTCAAATAATAACAGAAGTTGCCTGAAATACTTTTAAGAATTGTTTACCATACCCTGGAATAAAAAAAATCTCAAATAACACAGTCACATTGCAGCTGTTTGTTTTTTCTTCCTAGCACCAATTGGAATGCTGTTCAAGAAATTCTGCGTGGTTTAAGCCTTTTAAACCAGCTTTTCATAAGCAAAACTGGTCCTCTTTCTCCTCCTCCTAAACTGATTTATAACAGTGACGTTCTGAAGTTACCTCATGGCACAAATCTACACACTCAAAAGCTTAGAAATGGGCTGCACGCGCACCAGTCATGCGCTCAGCAAGGGCAGAGATGTGGCTGGGCTAAAGTGATGACAAGGGGGTGGAACTTTGCACAGGAACTTATTATGATGTCTCTCTTGGGACAGAGGGCAGAAAACTGCTGACAGGAGAGAACAGCAGCAATGACATCCACCCTCTTCCCTTTCTCTTTCCCTTTGCCTTTCAGGCACCAAAATAAAACCTGGTTGAAGGGGAGAGCTGGGACAAGGTGACGCAAGACAGACTGCATTCTTGCTCCAACAAGGCAAGCAGGAGAACATCTCAGGAGACCACAGTTGCCTGTAAACTGGGGAGAGGAAGAGAAGAGGGGGTCCTCATGCTTGCCTGAGGCTTGGCAGGCCTACAGGCTAACCTGGAAGCAGGAAATCTGCCCCCATAGCTGCCCCAGATACAGGATGGAATAAACAACTGCAAGGGCAGGTTGCTATCTCATTCATCTCTTCCTCTGCTGTGATGGCAGTGGTCGAGAATTACTGGGGGAAGGTGGACTGCCATACATCCTGGTTTTAGCTTCAGATCAAAATGCCCTTTTCTGGTCTGACTTCAGCAGGTGTGAGGATTTAAGAGTATGGGAAGCACCACTGTGTGACCTGAACACCGACTGAATACCTGGATGCACGTCAGTAAAATTCTAGCAAGGGACACCGGTGGGGCATCAGTATCCCACACTATCCATTACTAGAGGAACATTTGGCTGCCATCTTGAGCCAGCCATGCGGCCTTTCTGCACTTGGCTTTATTATGGAATATATCCCAGAATAGGGACCTGGATGTTAGTGCAGGCTATGGAAGGCCCGAGATGAGGCCTAACATGGTCTGCATTAGCTTGCAGCCAGCAGACTGCTATCCCAAGATGTACTCCAGAATAAGACACTTTAACAGGTAAGCTCTAATGCAGTATGAAGATCACATAAAAGGAAATAGGATTTCAACTCCCATCAGGCCCAGTCAGCCTGCTAGGTAACAAAGGAGATTTCACGCAACAAAACCTGGAAGGCCAGAGGTTCATTACACTGGAATGGATCCTGAGAATAACTACCAAGTGTCTGAGAATCTGAAGGAGACCCGCAGAGGTTCTGCAACTTTAGAATCAACAAGGAACAGTGGTAAAACAATTAGGATTTCAACAGTAACGGTTCTCTTTTCTATGGCATCCTGAAATAAGCCAGGCCAAGTTGTCCTATCATTGAGAAGGTTACCGCATAACCAGCAAACCAGGCCAGACCTCTGCTGGGCTGGGGAAGAGGTATCAGATAGGCAATGGTGTGGAAGATTCTGGACCCAGCAAAGATTCTGTAATGCCATAAAGCTGCGGACAAGGAGACACCACTGAAGGAGTAGAAGAATCCAACCAGCAGAAACGGAATGATGTTCTCGAGGTCATTCAGGTGAATTCTGGGAAAAGAAGCGAGGTTGATTTCAATGAACATTTGAAACTTTGTCTTAAGTATTTTTGTCTTAAGCATTTATTTTACATTCTTAAACTATAAATTATTATGGGGTTTTTTTTAAAAAAAAGTTGATTAATAATTATCTTATTGATTGATGCAACAATAACTGGTACGTCCCTCCCTTTAAACACACAGATCTATCTTTTGCAAAACCTTAATACAATTCAAACTTCTTCTGACCTTAAAACTCTCTTGCATTTCATGATACATGCTACAAATATAATAACAGCTAAACAATGGAAGCAAGCACAAGTATTGAATATAAGAGAATGGTATGCACAACTTTGGGACATCATAATGAATGAATTTGTTACATCTTAAAAAATAATATATTGGGAGAAGGACGACAAGAAGTATGGAAGAAAGTGTGGATTCCTTTTATCAGGGCTGTGCAAAACAATAATATCAATATACCTGATGAAACTCATTTCTTGAGAATTGTAAACTAAAATTATACTTTAACAAACACATCCATGTCCGGGAGGAAGGGGGAGGGTAGAAGGGGAGGGTGGGTTGAAAAGTGTAAATGTATAAGCTCTTTAATTGTATAGACTTATTATTAAAATAAAGTTGGGGGGAACCAAATAATAATTATCCCATTGATGGTGATGATAACAATAATTTATTGATTCCTGAATATTTGGTTAAGATTCAAAACAATAATGGAGCAGCTAGTGATTGTATCTGGCAAACTACACAACAACTAGACACGTTTATTCATTACATTTCTATACCAGTTCTTCATTTTAAAAAACTCTGAGACAGTTTACAATATAACTTAAGAACAAAATTAAATAAATTAGAACAAAATGTGAAACAGCAATGCTGCACTGTGGAAAGCTGAAAAGGCCAGATACTCATTCGCACCAGGAATACGTGGATGAACAGATAGATTTTCAATAGGTGTCTTAAAGTTATCACAGTAGGTGAACAATTGAGGGGAGAGCATTTTGGATTGTGGGAACTACCACAAAGAAGGCCCTGCCACAGAGCACTGCAGTAGGACACTCAAGTAAATGGTGATACTCATAGTAGAATCACCAAGCCTAGGTCTTTACAAATTTGTAACACTTCAATCTTGCTTCATGCCAGATGCACTTGTGTGTGGACCTTCTTCAAAATAACAGGCAAGTGAAAACATCTTAATAACTTGCTGGTGGGGAGTAAGCAGATCCAATACCTCAGACCAGTCCAAAGTTCCATTTATTTTGATGCATCAATTCTATGTGCAAATGCTGCATATGACAGAATTCTGTATGGGCAACCAGATGCAAGACCCACAAAAGCACCAAGAGAACCACACTCTGTGTGGCTGACGAAGTTGATTCTGCTCCATAAATGCTTGCTTGTCAGAACAGCCCACTAGCCACCCTCAAGCCCTGATCGAGGCAAGGAATTCACACAGATGCACTTCTGCCATAAAGCAGGCTCTTCTGTTTATTGAGCTAATAGCAGAAGACCATGGAATGAAGGTGAAGCAGGAGTATTTCTAGCAGAAGCATTGTTATCTGCTTCCTACAAGCTTGGTGCCCAAAGCCAAGGCCACAGTGGTGTTAGAGAGCAGGCAACAAGGGTGATCTCCACGGAAATGCAGGATCTAGCAGCCAGGCCAGGAGAGAAGACCTGGGCTGTTTTTGCACTTACCCCCGTTAATCCAGATTTAGAAGATCTGGAACTTTGAAATCCAGTCTTCTTGAATCTGGTCTTGAAGATCCAGATCTTGGCAAGGACCACCCGATGGCAATGGGTGCTAAACAGGGCCGCCATGCAGCTGCCATAGCACCCATGCAAGGCTCCATTTGGGCAGCAGTGGAAGGGCTGCCAGTGGCGCGGCGCAATTGGCCAGTATGGACATCAATCATAGTGTACATACGTTGACAGTGGGCATGGTAGAGCAGCACGGCTTTGTAGAGTACGAAGCCTGTGCCCAGCTTTGTAGAAGGCAGTGAAGGACATGCAGGACCATGTAGCTGTGAGTGGTGGGTGGTGGGGCAGAGCTGGAGCCATCCTGCTGCAAATGATGGTCGCTAACCCTGCCCCTGGAACCCATTGTCCCAGTCGCCGTGGGAACACGCATCCTCTGATCACGCAGAAGACCAGATTGAAGACACCTTGAAAGGAGTCCACTAAATCTGGATTTTGCTGGTGCTGGTGCAGACAAATGGGGTCTTGTGTGTGCACAGTGCATGACTGATCCATAACAATCAAGTACCAATCAGATTCCTAGTGAAAAAACAGCCCTGGTTATAGTGAAAGCAAAGTATGGTAGGGCAGTGGCTCTCACATTGCTAAGCTTTCAGCTGCCAGTACCAAGAACCTCCCTGGAGGTCCCCTGGGATCTTAACAAACAGAGCTGGCTTGCTTGCCATTAGAAATCTCCTCTACACATCACTGAGGTTTAGAAGAATGTTGATCTTGCCCTCCGGGATCCCCACTTTCTCTCTCCTTTGTAGCAACAACGAAGGAAACTTCACGAAATTCATTTCTGAGTGGCACTTATTCCTCCGAGACGTGGGGCACGGACAGCTGGTTTTAAAAAGCACACGTCCCTCCTGAGAGCGTACCACTTCAGAAAGCAGATGGGGGAATCAGCAGGTTGGATGTCTCCCCACTTTGTAAGAAAAGAAAAGCTGGGGAGGGGGTTGAAATGCCTGGCAAACAAAACTCTTTGTGTCAAGGATAAGCTCAAGTTCTTTCCACCAGCAGCTGAGTTTTAACACAGTGGAACATCTGGTGATGTATCTCTCCACTTGCAGTGTGAAGCGCTAACATCCCGGGAGAAGGGCGTCAAAGGCTCTTTCTGATTGTGTGGATCAAATCCTCTGTTGGGCTTATTCTAAGCAGGCCACAGCCTTTGTCTCCACCAATAGCCCATAATTTGCTTCACCATAAACTTTACTAACAAGGATCAAATCCTTTATACAGAGTTAGAAGTATCCAGCCCAGTTTTTGCCTCACCTCTAAATCCTCACTCTTGGCCTTTTCCTTTAGGTCTTCAACCTGCACCAGAGCTTCTGAGAAAGATGGATGCAGATCTCATGACCATCATCTGAGTTCTCCCTAGTTCAGCCCTAAGAAAGCCAGTAGATAGTTGTACTTTCCCCATTTTAAAATCAAAGTAGTGTACAACAATTTTATGTTACAATAATGTAAGGTACTGTATTCTATCATAAAATGTGATAAAGGTCAGGAGTCAAGGACAACCATAATTGCCTCCTAACTAGGGATGTGCATGAATATTTGAAGAAATTCAAAATTCATGTATATTTTGTATGCAGTTTTTAAAAATGTGGAAAACACCCGCAGAAATCAGGCCAATAACCATATTTGTTTTGATCAGAGAAATTAAAGCAAGTGGAAGACAAAGCACCTCCTCCATTCACAAACTGAACAATTTTTTCAGTAAATAATGATGCAGATTCATTAATTAACTCATAACTAGCTCCATCAGGTTCTGTCATCCCTCGGCCATCACTTGGCAGTAGCCATTCCATCAGGAAATGAAGGAAAGTGGAGCCATGCACATTCATCTATCGCAGACCTACAACTGCCACTCAGAGCAGTGCAGAGAAAGGATGTGAACAAATGTGGGTTTTCTGCATTCGATTTGTATCGAACTGAATTTAAGAAAATTCGTATTCATTCAAACAGATCCCCTTTGAATGCGGTAGGATTCTATTCAATACAAACGTATTTGCACCAAGTCTTGTGCTGCACCTGTGAGATTGGAGCCTGCACCACACCCTCCCCCAGGATGGACATAAAAACTGTGGCTGCCTCTGGCTGGGGCGAGAGGAGAAACAACCAAGTTTTGTGCTGCACCTGTGAGACAGGAACCTTTGCCACGGCCTCCTCTAGGTGTGGGTTCCAGCTGAAGACACCTGGGATGTTTTTCCACTTTCACTAGAAGTACCCATTAAGTACCCATTAATGGGTACAAAAATGCCATTACATACCCATTAATGGGTACTTAATGGGTACTTTTAGTGACAGTGGAAAAATACCCCTGGGCTGGTTGTTGCTGATTGGCTACAATTTCGGTTCATTTTCTCCTTTGACATTTTTGAGTTGTCTTGCATTAATTGGTCTTATGGTTTATTTTTTAATTGATACTGTGTATTGTAGTTTTTTAGATTATATAGCTTATTATTAGAATTTTATACGTTGCTTATGATATATATTTGATGTTTTAATTATTGGAATTGATTTCCCTACTTGCTGTATTTACTTGCTGTATTCCTCTGGTGTGATGATTGTATTTGCATGGTATTTTTTCTGTTTGTTGTAAACTGCCTTGGGCAAAATTTTCTTTTGGAAAGGTGGTATACAAATAAAAATGGAAATGGAATGGAAATGGAATTGGTACGAATATACAACACAAACGCATATGTATCCAATATATTTCCTGTAACATATCAGCTCTGAAGGCGTCAAATCAGCCCTGAATCCACTTTGAATCTGCTCTCAATCCATGTTGAATGCACTCTGGATCCACTGCAGATGTGACATATGTCCAAATTTGTACAAATATTGAATGTTACGAATTTCCAAGCACATCCTTAGTGCAAAGGCTGTCCCAGAACTGGCCATCCAAGTGCAGACAGCCTTGTTCTGGGCTGCCTGGACCATTCCAGCCCCCGTAAGTATAGAATTCTCCAACGTTTGTTCTACCAGCATTAATAATGCCATATTCTAACTAAATTCAAAGATACATACTCCAGCATTCTACGATCTGCTAACAAGGTCCTCATGGCAGGAGTGTGGATATGCAACATGGCCTTCTTGGTGATTGCCCCCAGACCATGGAATAGTCTTCCCTCTAAGGTGCGTCAGGCGTTATCACTGTATAGATCGAGACAACTGGTGAAAGTAATGCACCTCTTTACTCTGGCTTTTGGCTGAAGAAGCAACAGAACACCAGCACCCCTTTCAGGCACTGCTATTTGTTAATTTACTGAGTTTATTTTTAATGGCATCATATTGCTTTTATTGCAGCCCACCCTGAGAGAGATGCAATAAATAAAGTAATGTAACAGTTTGATAAAGCAATAAAAAGAACCAAACCACGATCCCTTGGATTACCTGCGTACGCGCTCCACATCCGGGTCAGTCCTCAAATACTTTTTGGCTGCATCTCCTTTCCCTAGTGTGGCTGCATCTTCAGGATTAGCAAATGCCTGGTCAAGACAGCACAAAAAGCATTCGGAAATAAGATGGACTTGAACTAAACGTGAGTTGTTTAACGTGGCATAAATATACTTCAGATCGGCTTAAGAAAGAGACCTACAGCTAGGGATGCGCAAGAATATTCAAAACGTTCGAAATTCAATCAAATTTGTTCGAATTCAAACATCCAAATTCAAACTGAATCGAATGTCTATACATATGAATTTGAACCAAACGTCTATACGTTTGAATTTAAACATTCAAATGAATTTTGAATCTTTCGAATCGTTTATTCAAATTGTCCGGACATTCGTATGTGTATGGATATGCATTTGTATGCATTTGTACAGATATGTATGGGACAAAAACGGGATGCCTACGGACACACATTCATACCTTCAAATATAAACCGAACATTCATACAAATAAATTCAAATGTATTTGACTCGAATAAAATACGAATACATTCAAATGTAGCAAAATGCGTCGGCCTCCTATATTTCATATTTTAGTATATTTAAGTATTACTATATTATTATTTTCAATATTTTTCAATAAAATTTACTAGTGGGGTATTGTTACCCTTTCAGAAATTACAGTTGCTTTTCTGCTTTATAGTTTTGAATTTTGTGTTACTATTCACACTGGTAACTGGGGCAGACATTGTCTTTTTTACTTTTACCCTATTGGGTTATTTTTATTTCTCTTGCAGAACCCCTTCTGTTTAGCTTTACATTCAAATGTTAAACATTCCATTCGATCTGTATCTTCGGATATTTGATTTGAATGTACATGAAATTACATTCATGTACACCCCTACCTATGGCTACTCTTGAAGCAGATGAGTAGACCTCAAACTTTGGTTGGGAAGTTTGTGTGAGATGAAGGCAGGTAAAAGTATGTAGATAGAAGATACTTCAGAAGATTGTTAACAGGTAAGTCTCCAACCAAGATGTTTCAGTGTTCGTTCAAACTTGTCTTCCTATGATTCTGGGTTTTTTAAATATAGATGCCTATTAGGAAAGTATTAAACTATAATGCTGATCTTAGTCTTGTGTAACATCCAAAATTCATCTACACCACCCAAATCCTACCTAGCTTCACCAGTCAACCCTTTTTTAAAAGTGTCCCTTCTGTAGATGGACAAAAAACAAGACATTCAAACAGTTAAAGCAATAAGCCTAAGAGGAGGATGAGCTGCCTTTTCCACTGTTTTGCTCACCCTTTAAGGGGACTCAAAGCAGCTGACAAACCTCCTGTTCTTCTCCCCACAAGAGACACCCCATGAGGTAGGTGGGGCTGTAAGAGCTCTGAATGAGAGTTGTGACTAGCCCAAGGTCACCCAGCTGGTTTTTGTGTAGGAGTGTGGAATCGAACTGGGAAATTACCAGATAAGAGTCTGACGCTCTAGACACAAGACCAAACTTAAACCCTCAGATATTACTGACCCCCTGCAAATGGCCTTTAAAGACACCCTGCCTGTCTCTCCAACCTGGAGGAAGTACAATACCTATGCATCCATTCTAGTAGCCACTGATAGACCAATTCATGAAGGACAGGTGTAACTCTTTCTTAACCCTTTATAGGCTGGTTGCTGTCAATACCTTTATAGCAGTTACAAGCCAGCTAAGGACCCTACTGAATTTTTAAATAACAGGTCTGACCAATCCTTGCCGTCACAGTTGGTACAATTCAATAAAACTTTTTTTTTAAAAAAAATCAAGTACAGTGCAATTTCCAGCAAATTAAGCCAATGCAAACATACCACTAGTACCAGATTTATATAAAACTAACTTACAGTTAACAAATCAGTCAGTCACTCAACCCAAAACCCATTTGCTAGTAATGAAATCAACTTTGGCCTAGCTAATATTAAATTACAATATGTAAGTTTGGGTTACTTCTCTGAAAGCAATCACCACTAGCTTCATGTCCTTTACCAGTGTTTAGGGATGAGATATTTCTTTTTAGCTGAGCACTACAGCTCAAAGATATATTTCAATCGTAAAGAAGGAGTTGGGTTTTATACTCTGTTTTTCTCACCCATTTAATGGGACTGAAAGCGGCTGACAAACCTTCTGTTCTACCCACAACAGAACACCTGGTGAGGTAGGTGGGGATGTGGGAGCTCAGAAAGAGAGCTGTGACTGGCCCAAGATCACCCAGCTGGCTTCATGAAGGAGTGTGGACTTGAACCAGGAGATCTCCAGATAAGAGTACGGCACTTGAATCATAAGACCAGGGTGGCTCTGAAACTGATCTGAAACAGATATAACATCTAGCAGTATGGCCAAGCTTGAAAGACTTTGGTATTTTTCTACCAAGTTATCTTAAACAATTGTCAGCAAATGTGTGAATGGGTTCTCTGAGAAACATGGCACAGAGCTATTGGGAAGCAGGACCAGCGTCCATCTTCTGAAAATGAAAGAAGAATTGGCTTTTCTACCCCACTTTTTTCATCCATTTAAGGAGACTCAAAGCGGGTGACAAAACTTTTCTATTCTTCTCCCCACAACAGACCTACCTATGAGATAGGTGGGGCTGTGAGAAAAGAACTGTGACTAGCCCAAGGTCACCCAGCTGGTTTCATGGGGGAGGGCGGAATAGAACCCAGTATTCCCAGATAAGAGTCTGGCTCCCTAACCACTAGACCAAACGGGGTCTCCTTCACTCCTCTTTCACAAATACTTTGCTCATGTTTAAAGCCACGATGGGGCTTTTTCCATATTCAAAATGAGCAACGTTCTCTCACCTTTTTCTTCATTCTGAAGAATGCTGTTACCACACTCATTAGCATCATTTTTGTGACAACAATGATTGCATATTTGACGTACTCCGCAAGCACCTCTGAACCTTTCAACTCATTAAGGTCAACCATCTTGGCCAGAGTCCAACGAAGACCTGAAGACAGAAATGTGAGATTATTCTGTAATAGATCATATCAGCTTTTCCACCCCCAGGAGAAGGAAAGAGAGTCTTCTGCAAGGCTACAACCATCAAAGGCCCCTTGGGGCAGGAAACCAAACTGTTGTTCAGCAGCATTGGGGGAGGGAAGAAGAAAGTATAAGCCAGAGTTGAATGCATTGTACTAGGCAAGAATCAAATTCCTCACTCCTGACTGCCTGAATTAAGATCCTCCTATCCTTGGCCCTTTCTGCACTTACCTAGCTTTAATCTGGATCAAGTCAGGGCTACCCAGGCCCACTGAACCAGATCATGGGGAGAAGTAGGTCAGACCAGCGGTGTCTGCACTGACAACAAAGATCTGCATTGAGCCATGCCACAGCTGTGAAGCTTGTGTGAGTTCTTAGCCTCAGGGCCTGACAAGAAGCTTCTGGAGGCGTGGTAGTAGCCCCAGAACACAAAGGCATGCCATATGCACACTTCCTCCATTCTGGAACACGTCCCCGGTTCCTCTGGTGGACCCAATTAGAAGGATCCACCAGAGATCCGGATTAAGGGCCTCTTAATCCAGATCTGGCTCCATCTAGTGCAGATGGAGTCAGAGCTGCAGGAGGCAAGGTCTCCTTGATCCTCATGACCGTGCAGATAGGAGGCCCAAAAATGTGGACTCCACAGCCCCTTGATTTGGATCTCAAGCAACTACAGAAAAAGCCCTGATCAAGATGCTATCTTGTCCTTCATGACCCTAGGCCTCATCGGGGTTTTCAAAGTACTGATCAGCGGTTTGCAAAAGGGAGCAAAATGTTGACTAGAGTCATGTTTAGGGCGGGTACCAACTCAGCTGTTCAATGCACTCCACATTTCATTTGTAACGCCAATATTTGTGCCCAACTGGAGTGGTGCTATTGAGAAGATAAAAGAGCTCCACCCACTTCCCAAACAGTGAAAAGACTTTGTATAAAGCAGCGCACAACACCCTCAAGGGTAGCCTTTAATTATCTCACCATAATTTCTAATGTTTTATGTTCTCAGTTGGTTGCTGTAGTGTCGGGCTGTATAATTATGAGATTAATGGCAGGTTTTAAACTGAACGGACAAAAGAACAAACCTGAACCCTCAAGTGGCACACAAAAGGTAAGAGAGAAAAGATTCTCAGGTAATTCAGACTAAAGATTGGCCCTCTAGAAGTGCCCATAAGTCACCAGTAGAGCAACTGTCCGAAAAGCAATGGGCCACAGGTCTGATTCCAGAGAGATGAACAAGACAGAGTGTCCTTGTGGTCGTCCACACGGGAACTGGTCCAGACCAGTCTACCTTCAAAACCGGGGAACAAAAGTTCCCCAGCTTCAAGGATGCATGACGGGGCCATTCCAGCAGTGCACCTGGAAATGGCCAGATGTTATTGGGCATCATTGCCTGTCTGCCCAGGTGTGGCAGGAAACAGGACCCCACCTGACTTCCTCCAGGACTGCTTTTAAGAATTCCAGAGCATGTTCCGGTGTGGGGATTCTCCACTCAGCAACAGGCTAGGTGCAGAGCCTGTGAGGCTGCCACATGTCAAGAAGGCTGTTTCCTTCTTTAGCATGTGATAGCAAGAGGCAGCCCACATCCAGCATGCCAGCAGCATAGTCCAGAAGGGGAATATGGAAGGTGGCAAAAAAAAAAAAAAAGGAATTGCTCAGGGTCCTAAAAATGGACTCTTCAAAAGATATATAAAAAGATGAAGTGGCCAATGTGGTTCACTGTCAAATGAAGTTAAGATACAGCAAGTCCTATTTTGAGCAAATTCAGTTTGCATGGTTTCAGTATAACACAATTTACTAATTAAGACCTTGGGACTTTCTGTATGGACCCTTAATCCAGATTAAGGTCCATACAGAACACCACTTCTAGGCTACACAGATATGCACACTAATGTGGATCTATGAGACTACGCCTCCTGATGTCCGCTGTCTACTCTTAAGCAGAGCCAAATATAGATTAAGAACTCCTTGATCCAGATCTGTTCTAGATCTGTTTAACTGAGTCTATCTCCAGACCAAAGGCATTATTCCAGATTATGGGAGGTGTGCAGAACTGGAACTACTGAGGGATGATCGACAGCAGCGCACTCTGAAAAGCACACACATAACAGGTATGGGGGCTCCACTTAATCTGGATCAGTGTGAGTGACTGATCTGGATTAAAAGATGGTAAGTACCGTATTTGGCAGTTTGAGTATTAGTCCTTTTCTGTACTCTTCAAGTAATAAGATGGTGCCATGTCTTTGAAAGTACTTTGATCCCATCTGGCAGGGTTTCCTTGGAGCCACTGTACAGAATATTCAGGCTAAAGTCCACAGCTATGTCTACAGAATACTGAGGCTGCAATGCACAGCTAAGTCTACAAAGACAGGGGCCTTTCTGCATTGGGCATTATTTCAGAGCATATCACAGAACAGGGGACTACTGACCACATGTTTGGGCAGACCCTGGGAGACCCAGTGCAGAAAGGACCAGAGTGTGGACTGGGCAACTCCAGTGTTCCCTGACTAGAACGCATGGGAACTGGAGTCCAGTGAATCCAAAGAACGAGCTGCCATCTTTTCCAAGCTTCTGATTTCAACCGATACTAAGATAAGATAGATGCCACCTAAAGCATTCTGCAGTTTCTTGCAACATATCTGTACAAACCTGTTCCCCGAAGCAGCACAGACTCCAGATCTTCTGCTAAAGGGCAGAAGAGTGTCTGAAACTGGCAAAAACTTCTGACAGCTGCCTCCACGCAACTTCCAGGGAGCGCCGTTTCGCAAGGAACAAGGCACAGGCCAAATAATTTACATTTATTCAGGCTTGATTGAAGGGTGCTTATGAAAATAACTGCAATTCACTCAATCGCACTTATGGCAAAGTGGAAATATTCCCCCCCACCCCCCTCCACACCTCCTTCCAGCAAACACATTATATATGCATTTATATATGTTGAGCTGCATTTGGGGTTCAAAGTCATTCCTTCTGAAATAATGTAATGAATCTCTGGCACTTTATAAGTCAATCATTCACTGCTCTGCAGAGATGAGGATTATATTTTAATAATCAATCACAGACTTCTTGGATAGGTTTAGATAAAATGCACCACATTCCAGTCAATGGGCATTTCAGGTGGGAGAATAAGCCCTATTTCACATCGAATAATATCAGTGCCAAAAGGGGATAACAACACATTGATTGGTGCAAGCACCTCCAAAAACACACTTTCCCTGCAAAGCACCAAAGAAAGTTGGCTGTTGATGAAAGCATGCCTTCCGGCTGCAATGTTCAAGGCCGCATCCAGACTGGGGAAACAAGAGCGCCATCACAGCACTGTTATTGTAGGTAGATCCAACATAGCCCCACATTTCTCCAAAAAGAATCCCACAGTGCTGGTTGTTGGTTTTCCAATGTTAGCACTTTTTTAGGCTGCCTACTTACCTCCTGGCCTATGAATCCTCAATTGGCCATCATAGCTCCAGTCAGTGTGCATGCACAGAGGCTTCAACAGGCCTCAATGCATGTGCAGAAGAGATGGCAAGCACATCTGGATGACAGGAAGCACGGATAATTTAAAGCGTGCAAAAACGGCACCAGCTGCAGCACCGTGTAGCTAGCGAGGGATAATCGGTGGGGTGGGTCAATATCACGCATCATCCCTTGCTAGCAGGTTATCTGCACACCATCTGGAGTTGGTCCAAGTGTAAATGCAGTATGTGCCCAAAGGAAAACCCGGACCCCCATATCCGCTGATCCGTTAACCATGGTTTCAATTATCTGCAGTGACCGGACCAGCCCCTCCACCCTCCAGGTGCCAGCAGGCCTACCTGAGGCTTCCTGGAGGCCTGGGGTGTGGGGAAATCAGCATGAAATCACATGAGATTTCCCATGATTCCTGTGAAATCTTGTGGGATTTCTGAGGAATCATGGAAAATAGAGCGCAGTTTCCCACTGTAGTTTTTAGCAACCATTGTAAGGCCTGGTACCTATTCCCTGCAGAAATAGGGGTCCAACCGTATATCCAAAAGGGAGACATTTACAGACCTGACACTGTAGAATTACTACATATATTTTGAGGGGGGGGGGGGGAAACTCCTACCAAACTGTTGGAAATCCCCAAGGACTCAACTGAGAACTTAGCATATGCAACAGTGACAATGGCTGGAAATCAAGATTTTTTGGGGGGGGGGGTCATGGAGTATCTTCATAGGAAGGCAGGGTATGGCTTAATGCAATGGCCAAGAACTATAAAGCTGCACTGGGATATTTTTGTTGCAGGCTTCAATTACAGGCTGCAAAAAATAAAGTCAGCAAAAATCATACAAACTACTGTTAGTAAAATGTGGCTGGAACAACTTTTAAAAAACACACGTTTCCCTATAAACACATAAGACCTGCCCAAAGTATCAATAATGATATTACAACTAGCAGCTTTCTGTTTCAGGAAATTTTAGCTACCTGTTCTCAGAAGAAGAAAACCTGCTCTCAGTTCTTCAGGCCCAAACAAAAAAAAACTTCCTTGCACTAGCAAAATGCCACTTTTCTGCTTCCTTAGAGTTCAAAGTAAGGTAAGAAAGGGTGTCTTTCCACTAGCACTAGAGTACCCATTAAGGACCCATGGGTCCTTAATGGGTACTCTAGTGCTCAGTGGAAAAACACCCCAAATCCTGGGAGACCTGCGTGTGAATTCACCCAGTTAGTGAGTCTCCTGCGCCTTTCTAAGGCTGCATCCACACAATTTTTTTAAGAAGAGGCCCAACACTGGCTTAGACGTGGTGGCATCCACACACAAGTGCTTTTAATCCATACTAAGAATCAGAAAATGGCACTTCCAAAGCACTTTCTCCAGGCTTTAATGTGGTGGAATAGAGGAGTGTTGACACATAGCTAGTCTCTTGAGTTTCTATGAGGACAAAACGGAGGTCGAGTGCAACACTGTCCTTTCATTCGGCACAGCGAACACGCATGCCAAAGAAATCCCACCACAGGGCTTGAAATGCGCACCAAAATTTCACTGAACTCAGTGAACGCATGTGTGTGTGTGTGTATTTTTCACAGATTTACCACCAACATCCCTCCAAGAATGCTGGGCATTAAGCTGCACGCCTGGGGGCCTGGAAATCCCTTGGCCTGCATGCATGCATGCATCCACACGCAGCAAAATGCAGCGGCTTGGTTGCAGCTTAGCAGCGATAGCCCTTCCCACATCCCAGGCCCACGAAAAGTCAGGAAAGGCCTTTCCTAAAGCCTTTTAACGATGGCACTTTAATGAAACACTGGCGTCCCCACACTACCACCCTCCAAGCCGCAGGGGAGCTGCTTTTCTCACGCGTGCGCACGAGACGATAGCGCGCCTGTACCGTTTTACACGCGCGTCCACACGAGCAGAGCGCCTGCGTCTCTCCCCGTGCGCAAAGCTAGTAAGCCAAACCTCTGCTGCTGCTGCTCTTGCCTTGCCTCGCCCAGAGATGGACCAGCACACGCGATCTGGACGCCACCGGGGAGCGCCAGGCGTTTCATCCTTGACCTCTCTACACGTGTGTGGGTGGCCAAGAAGCCAGCCAGACACGTGTGTGCGCGGCCAAGAAGCCAGCCAGACACGTGTGTGCGCGTGCGTGTGCGCGGACCGCACTTGCGGCGATCCTCTTCTTTCCCCAGCCCAGGGGAAACAACGCCCCCCCCTAATCCGGATCCACCCCACCGTGGCCTCAAAGGAGCCCTGCGGGTCCCGGCACTTGCGAACGCCCCGTGCACGAGTCCGCACGTCAGAATCCGCCCACGGGTCGCCCTGCAAGGGACGATCAGAATCCCACGCACCTTCCCTGCTTCTCCTGACTCCCAGGCAGGAATGCCAAAGCAATTCTCGCCGAGTCCCCGAGGGAGAGAAAGAGAGAGAGAGAGGCTCCTCCGGCGCGTAATAACCTTTCTCACGCGAGGATCTGCCCTGCACTTTGCCCTCCTCCTCCTCTCCCTCCTCCTCCTCCTCTCCTCCGCCCCCAAAGCAGCATGTTACCCAACCAGCTCCCTCGATTTGCAGAAGTCAGTCGGCGCACCCACCCCTTCAGTGTCACGACATCAGTGACCACTCCTCCCTGGCTGTGTGTGGACAGCAGCAGCAGCAACACTTATGCAACTTACGCAAACCCGCACACGCCCCTCTCACAGCGCTGAGTTACTTTGTGTCAACAATAGTATTGCCTTCAGCCGAACACGCCGTAAAAGGAACGCGCATGATATATGCATGAGTTTTAAAAACAACATTCACATCACTAAAACGTTCATCAATAAAGCATTGTGAGCCAGTTTGGTCTAATGGTTAGGGAGCCGGACTCTTACCTGGGAATACCGGATTCGGTTCCGCCCTCTCCCCCATGAAGACAGCTGGGTGACCTTGGGCTAGTCACAGCTCTCTTCTGAGCTCTCACAGCCCCACCTACCTCACAGGGTGTTCTGTTGTGGGGGGGAAGAATAGAAAAGCTTTGTCAGCCGCTTTGAGTCCCCTTAAATGGGTGGGAACAGCGGGGTAGAAAAAGCAACTCTTCCTCCATGAAGCCAGCTGGGTGACCTTGGACTAGTCACAGCTCTCTTCTGAGCTCTCACAGCCCCACCTGCCGCACAGGGTGTTCTGTGTGTGTGTGTGGGGGGGGAGAATAGAAAAGTTTTGTCAGCCGCTTTGAGTCCCCTTAAATGGGTGAGAAAAGCGGGATAGAACAGCCAACTCTTCTTCTTCTTAAAAATTGGATAAAATAGTCCAGGTCAAATAAGACGGACAAACTTTTGAGCAAATAACTTTTGAGCAAAAGCGAGCAGCAGCCACTGCATTATCTGTGGCTTCAGCAGTTCCTCTACCATACATAAGACAGGATGTTTTGGGCAGGAATACAGATGTTGGGTTGTTTTTTCAGCACCACATTCACATAAATGAGCCTTCTAAATAATTCCATTTAGCAGGCGTTGCTATTGGGTTTTAGCTCACAGCACTGCAGTGCACACTCTTGCAAGGTACGCACACTCCACACCCTCTTGCAACACACACACACTTGCAACACTGTTGTTTGGACGTTGCTCTAGTTGTTCTCCTGCCACCTCTTGGCTAAAGGCTACGCTCGCTTCTGTTGTTTCTTGCTCTCTCTCCATCTGATTGCAGAAATGCACGAATCCCATGGGCATGCTCATTTTTATTTTTGTTTAAATAAATACATTAAATTCAGGGCCTGGCTTCTGAGCATGCACAGAGCTCCAGTGCACAATAGCAACGAGACTAGGAAAGGTTGCATTCACATCCTCTTGTTTTGGAGCTCAGGTGGGAGCACTGTGAGGCTTAACCTTATTGGAGAATCAAGGCCGTTTCTGCACTTACCTGATTTAGATCCAGATCAGTAGATCCAGATTCACTTGACATGCCAGTCCTGATCATGGGGAGGTGTGGGCTGGATCAGCACCATTTAATCTGGTCCAAGCCTCCCCAAGGCTGCAAAGCTCATGGAACTGGATTAATGGACGGGGGCAGGGCCTCTTCAATCCATATTAACATGAAGATGAGGAGGTCCAGGATCTGGACCAGAGACCTTTTGGTCCAGATCTACAGTAACGTGCAGAAAAGGCCTATGTATCCTCAATTGTTTTCATCCCATAAAGTATTCTTGTGAAGAGAACCAGCAATGGGGAACAATTGGACATTAAAGAAGGATTTGGGGGATCAGCTTAAGTACAGGAGGACTTTAAGCAGGAACAAAAGTAGAGATTGCCGACACTACCACCATAAAAAATATGGTTTATGGAAATTATGGAATTTAAGACCATAGCATTCAACACTTTCACACCTAAGCTTTAATGCAGCGTCAGTTCACTTTCAAAGTGAGAGAACACATCGGCAAAGTGATAAACTGTTTTCTTTCTGCATTATCTAAACTCAGAAATTCCTCCTTTCCCTTTTCATTGAAAGGCAATGAAAAGAGTCTGGGCATGTACAGAAACTCTTGACTTGCCCAGGCATCAAGGTTAAGAACATAAAAATATAAGAGGAGACCTTCTGGATCGGACCACAGCCCATCTAGTCCAGCATCCTGTCTCACACAGTGGCTCACTAATTGTTTCTGAGCTTCTCAAGCAGAAGACACAAGCAAAACCTTCACATACTCATGACATCTGCAGATGGCCTTTAGAGGCATCCTACCTGCTCTCCAACCCATAGGAGCTACCTAGGCATCCATTCTGATAGCCATTGATGCACCTGGCCTCCATGAATTTATCTTACCCTTGCTTCCACCACCTCATCTCGTAGTAAATTCCAAAGACCAATGAACTTCTGGTTGAAAAAATATTTCTCCTTGTTAGTCCTCATTTTCCTGCCCATCGATTTTATAGAGTGCCCCTTGTTTTTAGGATTTACTTATTTATTTTAAAAAATTTATATCCCGCCCTTTACCACATGGTCCCAGGGCAGGTAACAATAAAAATAAAACATGTAAAATATTAAAACATAATTTAAAAATATTCCCACCACCTCTTCCCTCCCTCTCTAGCAGGAAGGTTTATGTGACAGAGCAAAGAATTTCCCTTTTGGCCTAACTGGTATGATCCAAAGGAGTGTAAACACATTTGGCACTGTGTTGGCTGAGGCATGGCTGGAGAGATGATCTGTGGTCCATATAACTGGCTTAGGGGCACCACGATTGATTGATTGATTGATTGATTGATTGATTGAGTGATTGAGTGATTGATTGATTGATTGATTGATTGATTGATTGATTGATTGATTGATTGATTGATTGATTGATTGATTGATTGATTGATTGATTGATTGATTGATTGATTGTGTTTCTATCCTGCCCTATACCCAAAAGTCTCAGGGCAGGTAGCAAGCTTTAAAATCAAACATATTAAAACAATAATAGTATATATTAAAGCAACAGTGTCTTCAAGTGTGAAGGGAAAGTGTATCCCCATTTAACTGAAGTTTGTTTTTCCCAAGTACATCACCATCTAATGTATAAACATCCACTTAGAATTCCTCAAGCTACATCAGAATACAAAGGTGCCTTATGCTTAACTGAGATATTTTAGAAGTGTTCAAGTTTTTCAGGTTTTTCAACCTGCATGTTTTTGTTCTACCTGCCTCCATCCAGTGCCTCTTTAGATGTGGGCTAAATGTCAGAATAGAACCTGGGAACATAAGAATGTAAGAGGAGCCCTGCTGGATCAGGCCACAGCCCATCTAGTCCAGCATCCTGTCACACACAGTGGCCCACCAAATGCTCATGGGCATCTCAAGCAGAGACAAGGACAAACCTTCGCCTGCACTTGAATCCCAGCAAATAGCTTTAGAAGTGTTCTGCTTTCCCCCCAGCCTGAAAGATGTACCTAGGCATCCATTCTAGTAGCTATTGATACATTGTTACCAGCTTTTCTGGCAGCAAATTCCATAAACCAATGACCCTCTGGGTGAAGAAATACTTCCCCTTGTTGGATCTGACTCTCCTACCCATCAGCTTCATAGAGTGTCCCCTGGTTCTAGTGTTATGTGATAGAGAAAAGAAATTTTCTCTATCCACTTTTTCTACACTGTGCATGATTTTATATACTTCAATCAGGTCCTCTCTTAAACGCCATCTCTCCAGACTGAAGAGTCTAGAAGAGGCCTTGAAGTAAGTCTAGAAGAGGCCTAGACGTAAGTCAGGAGACGTTTTCGCATTACTCCCGTTCCATTTGGAACGGGAGTAGGACGGGAAGATTAAGACAGCTCACGACGCTTTCACCTTTCACACACAGGAGCGCAGGAGCGCGTGTAAACGCGTTCCGGCGCGCCTGTGTGCGAATGCTCAAAGCATCGTGAGCTGTCGTAGCCGGCAAAGGCCGGCCAGGGGCGCGGAGACAGCCGCGGAGGCAGATCGGCAATCAGCTGATTGTCAAACAGCTGATTGTCGAAGCCGCGCCGGCGTCGGAGGCAAGCCCGCAGCTGTTAGGGAGGGAGAAGCAGGCGCGAATGCTTCTCCTCCCGAACGCCTGCGGGCGGCTCGTCCGCGTTCGAATGCATGTAGAGCACTTTAAAGTGCTCTACATTTCGAACGCGAGAAAGACAGCTGCGGACACGTCGGAGCGCAAGCCCCGCTCGGGCAATGCGTATGCCGTGTCCGCAGCTGTCTCCCACGCGTACCGTTCAGCCCCGTGCGAAAACGTCTTAGATGTATGCATCCTGCTTCCCTCCCCAGCCTGAAACCAGAGGTAAGTCTCTACTGAGCCCCAAAGCTATCTCTAGACTGCTTCCTAGTATAATTTAAGGGGACAATCACACCGGGCTTAATATGTGTACACATTTGCCAAGGATCAACCATTCTGTCGATGCATAAAAAAACCTCTGCACCTAAAAACTACCCTGTGTGATCACAGCCTTTGACTCTCCCTTCTGTGTTCATCACTGATTGGCCACTGCCAGCCTGGGATTTCCTGTGTCTGATTTGCTGGCCAACAGGCAGCAGGCATTTCCAGACTGCTATTGGCTAAGGGACTCCACCCTAAGCAGTGAGTCTCCCTGAGAGTTATTATTTCCTGTCTATGGAAGGGGCAGACAATCAGAGACTTGGGGACCCAGGGTTGCCTTAAACAGGTGCCTGAACACCCCTTAACTTTTCTGACAGGGTTGTTCGGGGGATGAGAAGAGAAAGAAGCAAAGGAGATGATGCCTGGTACCTTGAGCTCATTGGTGGAAAGGTAGGAGCATCAGTATTTCCACAGATGGCAGATTTCGCCTGTACACATCACTTGGCAGGCAATTATGCCGTAAACAAAACACACAGAGCACATTTCATGGCCTGTCCTATCTTATCCTGAAGTGACCATAACTCAGCACTAGAGCAATTGCCAGGAAAGCAGAAGGTCACAGAGGATCTGTTCACGGCAGTTCCCTGGGAGAAGTCATGCCAAGGCTTTCCCACATCCCTGCCAAGAAAATGTCATCCTTCAGTTTCAAGGATGGTCAAGGTCTCACATCTTATCTAGCCCCAAAATAATTTGCTGTGATCGACAGATAGGCAGGATGCCAAGGTCCATCAAAGACCCAGTCTGCAGTCCTTCCGAATTCCAAGTACATATGGACACGTGAAATATGCTTACCTGCTGCAGACCTATCTTCTGTTGAAAACTCAAGTTGCAGTGCATGTTGATGATGCAGTAGTTAGAAACTACTCTGGTATAAACGAAATGAGACGTACAATTGGGGTGATAGTTGCTCTCCAGGGCCTCGTTCCTGAAATCCTGAGTATGGTGAATAGGCCTACAGTCTTTAATGGGAAATCCAAAATGCAGCCTCAGCTCTTTTCACTCCCATAGTTAAACGCCATGATCTCCAAGGATTTGATACTCCAAATTTTACTCATGGTGATTATCCATAGTTTATTGGTGAACGTCTTGCCATGCGCTTCACAGGGAATATAAATCAGCATATTAAGTTCCATTTCTGCTTTGGGTATAGTGGTTAGCAGCATCTATTGGAAGCTTCTGCAGACGGCATTCGTGACATGCAGATCTCCTTCAGAAACATGTGTATTTCTAGGGGGGAAAGGAAGCAGAGCACAAGAGTACATTAAAACCAGTGTACCATAGATGTTAGCGCGCCAGTCTATAATCTGGGAGTTGCTGGGTCTGAATCCTCACTGTGCCGTGAAAACTCATTGGCTGACCTCAGACCACTCACAGCCTACATCATGAAGTTGTAGGGATAAAATGGGGGAGGGAAGCATGGTGTGCCCCACCTTGGAGAAAAGGCAGGATGGAAATGCCATAAATAAATAATACAGAAGAGTCCAGATTTTCAAAGGTCGGATGTTAAATAATGTAGCAGTGCTGTTTTCAATAGTCCTGTGTGCACTCTATGGTGCAACTCATCTATGGCTGGGACTGGGGAAAATTACGGTCAACATTGGGAATGCTGTGGGATTCCTTGGAGGCCTGTCCAACCAGCAACATCTGTCCTGATAGGGCTTGCTTTACCCACCTCTTGACCAGAAGCAGTGAATTATCCTTGCCTTCCAAATAGTCTCCTTACTTGGCTCCACAGTGTTAGCCCAAACCCAAGATGTTAATGGGAAGGGTGACTGGTTAGCATGGGATTCTGCTGAGTGCTCCCAACCAATGTACCTATGCTCAGAGGACATGGGCAACAATGCCATGGGTAAAAGAAAGAAAGAAATCTTTCAGCTTGTGGTTAGGGTGTCAGACTCATACCTAGTAGTCTCCTGGTTTGATTCTGCACTCCTACACAAAGCCAGCTGGGTGACCTTGGGCTAGTCACAGCTCTCTTATTGAGCTCTCACAGCCCCACCTACCTCACCAGATGGGGAGAAGAACTGAAGGTTTGTCAGCCGCTTTGACTCCCCTTAAGGGTGAGAAAGCAGGGTAGAAAAAAATCTTCTTCTTTGCTATTGTTCTTCCATTTTATATTTCATGATGGTGGTGTAGTATTTTGAAGTTTTTGATTTGTGTGTTATTGTGCTTTTAGTGTGGTTTAATATGTTTGTTTATCCTTCTGGTTAAGTTGTAAACTACCTTGAGCATTCTATGGATATAAACATACATGCATGCAAACACAGACAAGGATTTTTACATTGAAATATGGATTGACATCAAATCAGCAACTGCACTGAAAACAGCAGCCTCAAAATCTATCTGAAACCCTGAAATGCTCATAAGCTAATTACTAACCATACAAGCAAATGCCTAGTGTGCTAGAAAGGGATTGTCTACTCAGTGGAGAAGCATCTCTCAATTCTAATCTTCCACTGCATCTGGTTTATTGCACAGTTCCAAGTGAAAGACCCAAAACTGAGAGGGATCCTCTTCCCTGATCCTTAGAAGGATCTACCCCCACTTTAACACAGCTCAGCCTACCGCTGTTTAAAGCCATTAATTAACTATTCAGCATGACTGATCAAAATCATTTATCAAAGACTGAGGCTGGGGCTTTCTAATTAGATTTTAATAGGCATTATCCCTTGCGGAAGGGTGTTTGAGCAGATAGCGCTATCACGATCCACATACATCTGTTTACAGGAGCAACAGATTTGAGATGATTTGGCAGTGATTAAGAGGTTTCTCTGCTACACGATCATGAAGAAATGCCATCTTAATTGGGAGATCCCATAAAGCCAATTGTCACCTCTGCTTTGACAGGCTGGGCTATTAATCAAGGCGCAAGGAATGAACAAGCTTCTGATGTAGACCACAGTGACACAAGGCTAGCAGTGGCCCACGTGGAACACAACCACCAGGAGACATGAGTTTCTTACACCTCATTCCGACTGGTAAAAAAAAGTCTGGGTTTTAACCTGGATTTCTTTGACCAGCACCAAGGGCACCTTGCAGCCATTCCAACTGCACTGGGGCAGCAGGGAAGTGGTGGTGGTGTCACTCTCCACAGCAGGAGGGAGATGATGACAGACATCTGATCTCCTCCACCGCCACCTACTGTTTCCCTACCCTATCCCATCCTATTCCGTCAGTTGTCGTCTTCTGCCATTCCCCCCCCCCCCACCCCATTCTTCTGTCTTTCATCATCATCCTATTGTTTGTCTTCCCCTCTGTTCTCCAACAGACAGAGGAAGGGGGTGGTAGATGACGGAAAAACAGAGGAACAGAGTGGGGTGAAAATGGCAGGAGATGACAACAGACGGTGGAATAGGTGGAGTGGGGTAGGCAAATGGCAGGAGACAATGACAGAATGGGGCAGGGGGAAGGTAAATGGTGAGAGAAGATGAAAGACAGAGGAACAGAGCGGGCGGAAATGCCAGGAGACTACAACAGACATTGCAAAGGGCGAGGTGGGATAGGCAAACAGCGGGAGAGAACAAAAGAACAGGGTGGGGGGAAGGTAAATAGTGGGTGGCGGTGGTGGAGATCGACATGATTCCCATTAATAAATATTCAGATTTTAACAGGATTCTGCAGTAAGTCCTGTTAAAATTTGAACAGGGATTCCCTGGGTTTTTTGAAATTTAGTCTGCAGAAATGGAGAATCCCTTAAAAAGTGTTGGGATGCTGGGGGTTTGAGCCAAATTCAGGCCAAACCAAAACATCAGTCAAAACAGAGCCTTACAGGAAACTTCCTAGTGGTTTCTCCAATTATAATATCCTAGAGTTGTGGAAGATCAAGAAAAAGTTTCCATCTGGAGCCTGACCCCTCCCCAAATGCCCTAAAACTCCCAACTTGCAGGGTCATCATGGCACACTGTTAGGAAAATTGCTGCTCTATCAGCTTTCTTCCAACCATGTGGGTTTAAGTAAACAAGCTAGAGACAAGGAATTTCCCTTTCTTCTTTATTGCAACAAAGAGGAGCCAACCCTTGGACAAAGCCCTTAGGATCAAATCAAACTCTTTATGTCACTGAGACTTTTAACCCTATCCTGGCTGAAAGTTTCCCTCCCAGAGTTTCTTCATTGGTTTAGAAGAAACTCCAGGTTACAGCCTTCCTGAGGTACCCCCTCATGGCCCTCAAAGCTAATGTGTGCCTGATTTATTCATAGTGGGGAGGAGATTTTACTGTGAGATTACTCATTAAGCATGGGCATATACAGCAAAAATCACCAAACAGGGTTCAGTAAGCTGGAAAGAACCAGTCATGTCCTTTGATTTAGTAGTCCTGATTAAAAAAAACACCTGCCTCGTAGTTATCAAGCTTTTGCACAGTTTTCCTCCCTAAAATTCTTTACAACACCAGAAGATTGAAAGAAACCAGCAGTTCCTTGTAACCCACCCTGAGATCTCGGGTATAGGGTGGGATAGTATACAAGATAGATAGATAGATAGATAGATAGATAGATAGATAGATAGATAGATAGATAGATAGATAGATAGATAGATAGATAGATAGATAGATGTATACATGGATGCATGGATTATGGGAAGCCCTTCCCCTTGCCTTCCCAGAAGTTGCCTAATTGTTGATTAGGTGTAAAGTCCAAAATCATGCTCCACAATCTTCCCAACCTTCCCCCAAGGCTTACCTGATGTGTCCAGCCATGGAGCATTGACAAGGAGGTCAACAGAGCTACCACACAAGCTTGCTGGCAGCTCTGCTGCTCTCCTGATGCAATTGTGACTGTGCAGAGAGTCAGTATTGTCGTGGTGATGGCACTGACAGACGTGCAGTCGCAGAGGGCACCACATGCAAGATGGTGGTGCCCCGAGGAGGACCAGCCCCGGGATCAATCACAGGTGAGTGACCGATCACGCATGGCTTAGACTGTAACAAGTGCTAGTCAATGTTGGGTGATTGCACTTCTTTCCCATCCAGCGGACAGGAAGGGAAGTGCGAAAATGTCCCTTGATGCCTACAAGATTATTACAGAAGAAAATAAAATAATTCTTTAGAATTCAGTAGATATTCTGTTAGTCTATAATTCCCAGTGCAAATGAGAACTGGGTTTTCTTTGTCCAGAATTGTTTATATTTGCTCTTCACTGCTCTTCAAGAACCATGGACCACCATTTTGTTAGGTGGAAAGGGCTGGTGCAAAATGGCTCAAGACCATCCCCTTGCCTACCTAAGATGGATGAAGAGAAAATTCAAAGAGTGAGTATGTTTCTTCATCGAAAGCCCATCATTCTGACCACTGAGCAACCCTATCTGAGTATCACCTACCTTTTAGGTTGTTCTTCCACGTATTTTACTTTCCTGTTTCCATAGATTTTAAAATCTCCCTGTGCTTTGCAAAGGCTGTTGCCCAAAAGTATGACTGTAGCTTTAAGGAGAAGAAGAAAGCAAAATAGAAGGAAAAGGTGGAAGATTTATCCTAGGCAGCTATTAACAGGGAATCATTCTTCCCTTGTGTAGCTTTGTCCTCTTTCTCCTGCTCCTCCAAGGGCTAGGGATCTGTGTAACCAATTTAAAGTCACCATAATAATCTGAATGTGCTTAGCCAGCAAAGGCAGAGCAGCTTAAAAGTGCAAGATCCCACCTCCTTTTTTATTATTATTTCCTGCAAGTTCCTTGTCACCCTGAACTTTTCTGCTGGCTTGCAGGTGCAGTCTTCCTCTGCTGAAGGCAATAACCCTCTACAGGGCCAATTCTTTGGGCAAAGAATTTCTGCTGTGGTGCACGATTGTTCCTAATGATTTTATGGGACCGTGCTAGACATTAATGGCCGCCTGGGACAATTATTTCAGAGGCAGCATTGTACTGCGAGAGGCTTTACTTCTGATCAACGACACAAATGCTGAGCCAGAAGGCCGCGTGGTACGCACAAATCCTTCTCATAGACCTCGGTGGTATATTTATTTATTTTGTTCGTGATGGTTAGTATCCCGCCTTTCATCAATCGATCCCCAAGTGGTTTACAAGAGATACAATCAGAATATGTTCCCTCTAACTGTACCCATAAACTGTGGTTAGAAACACAACAGAAGAGTTCAGGGGCCTTCACTCAAGAAGAGCAAGAAAACGCTTGTGAGGGTCCATGTTCAAACACAGGCTGTTTGCTGAATCTTTGAGGAGGGGGGGAAGGATGCTAGGATGTGCACAAATGGGATTTTCTTGCATTTGATTCATATCAAATTGAATGTAAGAAAATTCATATTTGTTCAAATAGATCCCCTTCGAATGTGGTAGGATTCTATTTGATATGAATGTTTTTGTACAAATTTGTACGAATAACCAATATGAACACAAATTGTATGTATCCTGTAACATATCTGCCCTGAAAGTGTCAAATCCTCCCTGAATCTGTCTGAATCCATTCTCAATCCATGTCGAATGCATTCTGGATCCATTGCAGATACCTTCTCCCATATTGACCTGCCGGTGCCTTAAGGTCTGAAGGCAAGGGCCTCCTGGTTGTCCCACTACCTTAACTAGTAAAAAGGGTGGGCATTTGGGAGAGGTCCTTCTCAGTGATGGCCCCTAGGCTATGGAATAATCTCCCCCTTGTGGTGCATCAGACACCTTCACTGTACATGTTCAGGAAGGCTGTGAAGACACATCTCTTTGCCGTGGCCTTTGGTTAAATGGGAATACACTTTCTCTTCCAACTTTCAGTCACTGTTGTTTTAATATATACTGTTATTGTTTTAATATGTTTGATTTTAAATCTTGTTACCCATCCTGAGACCTTTGGATATAGGGCGGGATAGAAATACAAATAATAAATGAATGATTGATAAATAAATAAGCCCTGAGGAGCAACAGCTGTGTGTGAAGCTCAACCAAACACCCGGACCTCAGATTTTGCTCTTTCCATTATCTCCCACTAATGAACTTCAATTAGCAAAACATCTAACAAAGCAACAGCTTCTTAAGAGTAACAGTTTTATTCATACACTTATAGAGCAAATGATCTGATTCTTCTAGATCAATTAGTGTGCAAAAGCTACAGTGCTGGGAAATGGTTTTAATCTTTCCTGTAGTTCTGAGCTCTACACGAGGGCTGTCTTTGACCTACATAAGATAGGTGTGCGTTATCTGTGTAATTAGCAAGGGGTTAAAGTTTCTCATTGGGAAACTCAAACAAAGCAAACATTAAGTTGCCCCAATATGCTTCCTCAGCAGAACAAAGTTATTTTTAGGCATTGGACCTTGGTGTGAAAGTTCCTACCGTCTGGCAACACTGACATTAGAATTCAGAGGCAAGAGGGCTGCTGTGCTACAAAATGCGGCACTGAGGATGGTTATTTTAATCGCAGGCATCCAGCCGTGAAGGTTTTGATGTATTTTAAGAAAATCAAACCAGGTGTTAGGGCCTTTTCGCACCCTGTCGAAAAGCACGATGGCCAGCAAACTTCTAGAATGTGTTGGGTCTCCTCACTTTGTGATGCCTGATGCATTTGAAACTTACCTGGTGCTCCTCAAGTGTCAGGTAAGTGCGGTTGCCATGTTTGCCATGGCTGCACTACCCTGCTCCATGCTCTATTTGCCCAGAAGAGGTGTGAATGCAATGTGCAGGGCTGTGGTAGCCACATGGCTGGTATAGTTGTGAAGCACATTTTAGTACTCCACATCTGTCCACCCAGGTGACACTCCAGCACATACAGAGATGCTTCTATGACAGAAGTGTCTTCACACAGTGCATATGTTCTGTGTAGAATACTTGGATCATTCCACAGGGCCAAGTGCAAAAAGGCCCTTAAACTTTTTAACATGATACAACCATCCAGAGACCAAATGAAGAAGAAGAAGAAGAAGAAGAAGAAGAAGAAGAAGAAGAAGAAGAAGAAGAAGAAGAAGAAGAAGAAGAAGAAGAAGAAGAAGAAGAAGAAGAAGAAGAAGAAGAAGAAGAAGAAGAAGAAGAAGAAGAAGAAGAAGAAGAAGAAGAAGAAGAAGAAGAAGAAGAAGAAGAAGAAGAAGAAGAAGAAGAAGAAGAAGAAGAAGAAGAAGAAGAAGAAGAAGAAGAAGAAGAAGAAGAAGAAGAGAGAAGAAGAAGAAGAAGAAGAAGAAGAAGAAGAAGAAGAAGAAGAAGAAGAAGAAGAAGAAGAAGAAGAAGAAGAAGAAGAAGAAGAAGAGAGTTGGCTTTTCTCACCAACCTAAGGGGGTAGATGGGGCTGTGAGAGTTCAGAGAGCTGTGACCAGCCCAAGGTCACCCACCTGGCTTCATAGCAGAGTGCGGAATCAAGCCCAGTAACTACAAGATATGAATCCAACCCTGTAACCACAAGACCAAAGTAATGCCAGTAAGTACAGAAAGGGCTAGTTACTTTGATTTCATCCTTCTGTGGCATTTTTCCTACCCCATAGTTAGCAAGAGCATGTGGAATTGTTCAAAAGAAGCCATTCCATGGGACAATAATTTCTGGCATTTATTTACTTATTTGCAGACCGAAAAACAAAATTAAAATAAGTTACATTTACCCTTGAACAAATTATAGCCACCATAAAAAAAAACTAAACACTTACAGAGTACACATTGTAACTTCCTTGTGGCTGAATTGCTTTGTTGCAGACCTGGGTACCTATGCATCTGTGTGCATTGTCAGTTTCCAACTTCCTTTCCAAATATCCTGCATCTTTTTCTAAGGCCAGCCTTCACAGAGATCAGCTCAGCATTGTTCAGGATTAACAGCTCCGCTACCTGGGATGCATTTGGTCCAAGGTCACTATAAAAATTCAGGGGTGGTGTTTGGAATGATGGATTGCTAATTACTTCCAATGAGACCTTTTGCTGCCTTGCTGGGTTAATGCTCCACTTATTACTATGTTTAGGTGGAACTGAGAGGAGGCACTCAGTGATTCTTCAGAAATTCTCTTTTGTTTCTAACAAGTAGGACGTCTGACAGTTCTGAGTGCCGTGTCTTTCAAAACAAATGTGACACACGGAACAAGCAAAGTGGACCTGTGCAGGTGGGGACCCCTGTTGAATTATCTGCATTTGAGAAGCAACGCAGTCAAATCCTCACTGCCACTCCAAAGTGCCATTTCATGTTATTAAACTCAAACTGAGATAATTGGGAAAATACAGGATGTTACAGCTGGGCCCATCCCTCAAATAAGTCCTGATTAAAGGATAAGCTAGATAGAAACTGGAAGGTCTGTTCTGCAGACTATACACGGACCATATGTGAACAACAGGATTTTTTTTTAAAAAAAAAACTATACCTTCATCCTCATTGATCACTGAATTGCCCAAGAACATATGAATAGCTGACAAGTTTTTATGAGTGTGAATTAATGGTGTGGAGAAGAAGAAGAAGAAGAGTTGGCTTTTCTATCCTGCTTTTCTCACCCATTTAAGGGGACTCAGAGCGGTTGACAAAGCTTTCAATTCTTCTTCCCACAACAGAACATCCTGTGAGGTGGGTGAGGCTGTGAGGGCTCAGGAAAGAACCCAGGAAGCACAAGATAAGGGCCTCATTCATGTGTGCATGCCCGCGTAGGCCCATGCCCAGGGGAAGGTCCTGCAGGCTGTAGGGGACACAATCCTGTCCTCTAGAGCCCGTGGGAACTAAGGAAGGGACCGGACAGGACTGCCCAACCCTGGGTCCTATCTGACCCAATGGCAGGAGGCCTGGAAGGGGTGTCCCGCCCCCACACCAGCCTTTTCAGGCTAGAACATACAGGGACAGGTTCCTCTTTCACACGTAAACAGGTAGGAGCATGTGCCCACAGGTTCCTTACCTGTCCAGTTGTGAATGGGGTATCCGTCGCCACGTGTCCTAGCCTTACTCCACTACAGCCATTCGGCTGTAGTGCAAAAGTCCTCTGATTGGCAGCATTCCCACCCAATTCTAGGTATGAAGTTGTGAGGGGGAGGCTGTGGCTGTGCAAATGCACACTGCATCGCAATCACCGTGGCAATGGCCAGACACATAGTCAAAGTGACCACAGCGATTGCTATAGGGAGTCAGGTGGCCTGGAACTGACCGTCTGTACTTCAAACAGCTGTGGGTAGGTTGGGGATGGTGCCAGTGCTTGCAGCGTGAAGACCAGTCACCATTCAAATGGTATCCCACTGAAGCTGAGTGTGAACTGGCCTCCAGTCAACTAGTGCAAGTGAATATCACTGCAGAGGGGAGGCCCACCGAATTACTGGTAAACGCTGCTGCTAACGGGACAGCAAATAAACCTGTATATCAGTTGTTTCATGGAAGAAAGGCTGAGTCTCCCTGCCAAAGTCAATGATGCCTCAAAAAACAAGGCAAAAACAGAAACTGAAAGTTTCTAGGATTGCATATTATTTACTAATCATGTAAAACCAGACCCATGTTATGTGAAAAAAGAAACCCTACAGTTATATGCTCCTGGCACCCTCTAAATGTTTTCGATCCTTTCTACAGTGAGCCTTATTGTATTTTAGCTATGCCCCTTGGAGACATGGGGCTTAAAAAAAAATCCTTCTGAAACGAGGCCAACAGTATCCAAGTAATAAGCCTCAAATAGATGCCGACTGGGACCGCATATATGTG
This sequence comes from Aspidoscelis tigris stejnegeri, assembly GCA_023333525.1. Classification (NCBI taxonomy): domain Eukaryota; kingdom Metazoa; phylum Chordata; class Lepidosauria; order Squamata; family Teiidae; genus Aspidoscelis; species Aspidoscelis tigris. Next base: position 16,056,407 of record JALMGA010000005.1, read on the forward strand.
GGCAGAACAGGAAGTCCAGTGAAGAAGAAGAGTTGGTTTTTCTACCCCACTTTTCTCACCCATTTAAGGGGACTCAAAGCATCTGACAAAGCTTTCTGTTCTTCTCCCCACAACAGACACCATGTGAGGTAGGTGGGGCTGTGAGAGCTCAGAAGAGAGCTATGACTAGCCCAAGGTCACTCAGCTGGCTTCATGGGGGAGGGCAGAATCAAATCTGGTATTCCCAGATAAGAGTCCAGCTCCCTAACTACTAGGCCCATGGGAGGAGTATTCACATGCAACCCGCTCTGCTATCAGGCTTTCAGCCTGCCCAGGTTAATATACTGGACCATAGAGGAGTGTGGATGGCAAGCCCCCATGGTCCAGTATACTATGGGGGACCAGGAAATGTCTCTGGGAATGGGTCCTTCACAAAGACAGCCCTGTTCCAGTCCACTACCCATCCCAGTTTGGGATGGATTGCTCGGGCAGGATGAAGAGGTATACACCATCCTGGAGCACTGCACACACAAAGAAGAGGAGGAGGAGGAAGAGGGCAGGTTGGTTTTTATATCCCACTTCCCCCCCCCCTTTATGGGGACTCAAAGTGGCAGACAAACCTGTTCCACTTCCCTGTGGACTGGGGTAGGTGGGTCTGTGAGAGCTCAAAAAGATAGCTGAGACTAGCCCAGGGTCAGCCGGCTGGCTTCATGTATGAGTGTGGAATGGAACCAAGAGAGTACCGGCTAAGAGTCTGAGGGTGAATTTGCACCATTGTTTCCTGGGGAGGACCCCCCTGAACATGCAGACAGGGGATAGTTCCAACATCCACATTTTGGATCTCTCCCTAGCCTTTTGTTAAGTGCTGGTGAGATGCAAGCTGCCACCATTACGACAGCTATTGCAGAACCACAGCAATGGTGCCAGCAAGGAGAAGTGCAGAAGGAGCCACACCAGGTGGTAGGGAGGTGTATAGCAGCTGCCTCTAGAATAGTATGGATGACACTTGCAGGAGTTCCCCTGGAGTTCCCCTACTAGGTAAGTGCAAAGAAGCTCAAACATTCTATCTACAAGACCAAACTAGCTCACCAGCAGGTAAAGCCCCATGAAAGCAAGAAAGGCATCATTTCCCACTTGGTGAAATGAAGCATTGGACAAAAAATGTCTGACTTCTGATGCTTACTAGCATAGGCCCAACTCTTCAAGCCTGAGGAATGTTTCCTTCTCAGCTTTGAAGCCTGGAAGGTGTGGGAGTCATGAGCTATACAGACAGCATGCCTCTTGCCTCTGGGTTAGACCACCCACTCCATCCCAGCAGGAAGTTTTCTTCCTGCTGTCTGGGTGAAGTTTAAGAGTTTAAAAATGAGGCATAACAAACTGCCATAATGGAAAACAAAGCAGTCCTACAGAATCAGAAGGCAGACATCCATATGAATGGAATTTTGCAAACAGCAGGGGATGAATTAACAGAAGCTGTCAGAAACCTGTGAATAAGAAACAGTTTTTTTAGGAAAAGAAATTGCCTTTCCTTACTAGTCACCCTCACCCTCCTCCATTTCATTTTCCTGAGGCCTGTTCACACTACGGCCTCTGGTGCATGATTAGTGAATCTCTGGAGAAGAACATACACACATGGAGTAGGCTGTTACAGCCTCCAAGCATGCCCTCCCTCACCAGAAGTTCACTAATTGTTGAGTAGGTATGGAGCATGAAATTGTGCTCCACACGTTAACCAACGTTAATCAGAAAATTACCTTAAGTGACTGGGCAGCAACCATTCACTCTCCTTCCAGTGCTCCGGGATCGTTTGAGGTCCCATGCAAGCATCCTGGCACCTTGAATAACCATAGACTCAACTGTGCATGTACAACCATTCACTCTCCTGGGTCATGAAGGCGATGGCACTGATGCATGTGCAGTCACGGAGGGTGCCACAGCCAAACCGGCAACACCCAGAGGAGGACCGGGCCCCAGATCAAATAAGGTAAGTATTTGATTGCGGGGAGAAGGAACGGCCAAAGTTGACTAGTGCTCCAAGTGTGAGTGCTAATCAACATTGGTTAATTGCACTCCTTTCCCATCCAGTGGAGGGGAGGGGAAGTGCAAAAACATCCCTGTTGCTTGTATAATGTATCCCACACTTTGCAAAGCAAAAGCAATTTGTCTCAGGCAGCAGAGTGTGAGGGCAGGCAGATGTGCAGATCTATGTTCCCAGAAGTCTGTGGCCTTCAGCCTCCAATGATCACGGTCAAAGGGGAAGGGAACAGGGATCCTGTACCTTTAATACCTGCAGAAAAGAGGATTTGAGCACATCTGGCCTTCTTCCCTGCAGCATTATAAATTGGGGCCTTTCTGTACTGCACCTTGACATCCGAATGTGCATGAATCAAAGGGAGAGGGCAATATCTGGCTTTGGATGAAGCCCCTTCCCCATAAAAGTGGGAGGCTTTAGTTTCACACATAAAGATCCATCAAATGTTCACATGCGAAGGGAACACTCCGTTGCTTCTTTCTAGTCCTGCTTCACCTGCTACTGCTGCCACAGCCCCACTGCCATCACACTCTCCTCCAAGGCTCAACTAGGCCTTCCAGAGCTGTGCACACAGCTGAAGAGGCTGCCCCCATCCAGGAATCACAGGAAATCTCACAAGATTCCCCACAATTCCTGTGAAAGATTTCCTGTAATTCCCAGGGGAATCTTGCAAGATTTCCTATGATTCCTGGATGGGGATGTCCTTTCCAGCTGCATGCACAGCTCTGGAAGGCCTATTTGAGCCTTGGAGGAGAGGGTGATAGCAGCAGAGACCGTGGAAGCTGCAGTGGCTGTGGCCAAATGTTAAGGTACGGCCAGGGGAAACAGGAGGATGGGTGTGAGGAACCCACTGTCCAACACTCTCCTGACACTTGGTATCTGTTCCAGAATCTCCCCAATTCTAAACACCTTGGCCCAGCATTGGCAGGGATCTCCCTACATACGCCCCCTTCTTGTTACTCAAATATAAACAAGAAGCCTCTCTCCCAGCTGTCTGCTGGAAACCTCACAATATGTTTCTTTCCCTCTTAAAGTCACAGAGCCCCACTATTAGATACTTTGTTTAAGCTACAAGGCAAAGCAAGCACTCAAGCATTCTTTAAGGAGAACAATAATAAATGATTTATTGTTACACACTCTTGAATTGGCAACAGTCTGGAACTTTAATTGTGATAAACAGAAGGGAATCCTGAGACAGTGTCTTATTAAGAGACTGTATTCTAACTTCCCTCAGGACAGTTGTTTACATGAGCCCGTTTCTCCCTGTCCACCCTCAATGAGTTAACCCAGGAAAGAATCCTCAACCTCTGCTGGATGGCCTTTTATAGACTCCCTTCAGGATGCTGGTGTGCCCTGATTGGCTCTTCCTAAGGACAAACTTCCCCTCCCCCAGAGCTACAGCCAGCCATGCCCACTAGCCGCCTTCCAGCATAATATCTGGGACTAAACTGTTTAATACAAACTTACCTTAATAACACATCACAACCAGGCTGGGCAGATCTGGCCTCTATCAAAACATCTAAGAAGCTTCAGTGAAGTCTGGATACATTAAATTCTCAGGCCAAGGGGCCCTACAAGTGTAGACCTTTTTGATTCGCCTATGAATCATCAAAGCTTTGAATTTGATTGTGAATTCAAAGCTGATTAATGTCTTTCATCCACCTGTACCTTGACATGATCCAAAACAGTGATTGTGGTCAATGGCAAGATGTCCGATGTCATCGGGAACAGACCTGTCTGCACAGTGGCACTGGTCCACATTGACCAGGGCCTGCCATAGTCTGCTGTACTTACCATGAGCATGGAAGGTCCTTATTCCAAGATATAATCTGGAATAAGGCCCAGTGTAGGAAGGGCCTGAGTTTGCCGAATATGACACTGCAGGAGACTTGGAAATCACAGGCCTTATTGACCAAGCATTCACTGTGTGATATCTTTTTGTCTGATTTTATAAAACAGTGTCATTGGACTGATTCATACCCATCTTTCAATTAAAGCACAATGATGCAATCCTTCCTCCTTGCTCAACCTTGGTTTTATTACATTATTCCCAGTGCAATACAAGGTAGCAGATAAGAATCTACTAGCAATGTATTCACCTTTTACGATCTAACTGCTGGCACTACTGCAAACAGACTCTAGAGTGTTGGGCTGAATCTGTTGTGAAACATATGGACTTTTGTTACTCTAACAGGTTCTTCCTGCTTTTACTCAAGCCCCAAAAGGCTGAGAAAAAGAGGCTGGTACATCACATTAACAAAGGACACGGGAGTAGGGTGACTCCCATTTTCAGGTCTTGCCGTGCGGCTCTGCAGCACACATCACTGCCTCTGCTGGCAGCAGAAGTATTCATGTATTATTTATTTGTATCTCTCTAATAACCAATAGTTTTCAGGGAGGATTTCAACCAGAAACGCACAAAATATTTTTTAAAATGGCATTATGCTAAAATTAAAATAGCACAAGAACCCCACCAGGTAGATCACAAAAATCATTGGGTGAAAAAAGAGGTTTCCGCCTGTTGGCCAAACGGATATAAAGATGGTGTTCATGGAACTTCTCCGTGTATGTTGTTCAGAGCCAACAGTGAGGGTGCATCCAGACAGGATGAAAATAGCACCATTACGGCACTGCTACGGTAACGTCACCTAAGGGATTGTCGGCAACCCCACCATAGTCCTACTTGTCCATCCCTAAAAAGCACTAAAGACTAGGAGTGTATATGAATATTCAAAGGTATTCAAAATTCGACCGAATTCATCTGAATTTCGACATTCGAATTCAAATCAAATATCCATAAATTCAAAAGTTTGAACGAATTTTGAATTTCAGATCTATTCATTTGAATTATCTGGACATCTGTATGTGTACGGGTTTGTACACAGTGTGTACTTGCAGATGCGGATCTTTCCCTGCATTTGTACGGATCCATACGGGATGAAAATAGGTTGCATATGGGATAATTATGAGATGCATATGGACGTGTACAGATCCGTACAGGATGCATAACGACGTGTATGGGCACATGTGAATATTGTAGACATTCGTAAGTGAAAATTCAAATCAAAAATTCAAACGAATAGATTCAATTTTGCCTTATTCAAATTAAATTTGGTTAACTTTGAATTTTAAAGATTTGAATTGAATGGAATTTTCAGATATTTAAATCAAATTGAATCCCAAAAATTGCATTAGTGCACACTCCTAATAAAGACTATTGCTGGAATATCCATCGCTCATAGTGAATTTTCTTGCTATAGTGCTTTTTAGCTACAGACTTACCTTTCTGGACAGAGCAGCAATGAGAACCCCATCCAGCATGCCATGCATGAAGGCTGAAACAGATGGCCTGGGAATTCAACAGCAGCCAAATTACCCAGCTGTACACAGCCACAATGCGCAGAGACAGTGTTGGGGCCTGCCATTGCCACAGTTATTTCCAAAGTGTTATACCAAACCTCTCTTTGGCTGTTTGTCTTCACTCATAGTTGCAAGCCAAGCTGCTACCTACCATTTGACTAATTTGCCCCAACTTGAAAGTGTTTTATTGTTGCTGCTTGGGCATTCCTAGTGCCACTCACTTAGTAGCCTCTTGCCCTTCAATAAAGTTATTTCCTGTCTGCCTTTTACATTTTCGGTAAAGAAACTTTGTACAAAACCAAAATCATAGTCCTTAAGTTCATGCATACCTTTGAGAATAGTGCTTAATATATAGAGAGAGCAGTTCCTGTAACATCCTCTCCCTGATCCCAATCAGATGGACAGTTGTAGGAAGAAGAGGGAAATGCTGAGTGTGTTCTTCAATCTTTGATTTGTCATAGGATTTTTAAAAGCCACCTTTCTATATGATAGCACTTGGTCTAATTTACCTATTAAGGAAAACAATGGCATAAAGAATATCTGCCAACTGCACAATATAAAACTTCTCCATGCATCATGAAAAATAATTGCAATGCAATTACTTCTGAATTATAAAACTGTCAAATAGGTGCAATAAGACAAGTGCTGGTGAGCATATGAAAAACTTGCTACCACAAGTAAGTGTGTGTGTGTGTGTAGCCAGAACTAAGAGAATGAATGAGGATAAAGAAATATAGAAGGCGCCAGTTCAAAGGAAAACACAGTGGTGCCAAATTATGAACTACTATAACAGGTTTCAGACTTTGCTGAATATTAATATATTTCAGAATGTAAGTGTGTGGATGGTAGCAAAGTCTGATGGGCCAGCTGTCCCTAGTTTCAGTACAGTCAAGCTTTGGGCATAGTTACATATGCTTTGCCTCAGCAGGCGCATCGTCTGACTGACTGTGGCTAATGCCAAAAAGATAAACACAGCCAAACTTGGTTAGCACTAGGACAGCCGGGCAGCTACCCCCATGCTATAAGAAGGACTGGGAAGTAAAAAAGAAAAAAGCCTAGAAGAAGGCAATGACTAGGCGTATGTGCTGTTGCTCAGAAATTATATAGATGTACCAATATAGTCATGAGGAGCTGGAATCCTCTTCTTGGATGATAAAATTTGCCAGTATGACCAGGTAAGTCCAGGGAGCAGTGGATGTCTTTTTGAGAGTTGTGATGATCCCACTGGCTCTTAAACAGGGAGTTGTGTGCCCTTTCCTCTAGAGGTCCTCACTGAATCCAGAAGGTTTAAACAACTAGGTCGTGTTCCCACTTGGCCCAGTTAAAGCAGAACTAACAAAAACGGATGTGAATGCGCATTATATGCGTTCCCATTTTTTTGTTAATTCTGCTTTAAAGTGGAGCATGACAGTGGCATGGCGGCAGCAGCAGCCAAAAGGGAGAGGGCAGAGCGCAGGGCTCACTTGCCCGCCCACCCAGCGCTCCTCCTCCCTGCTTGGCGGGAAGCCGAGCGAGTGAGCAGGGCAGCAGGAGTGGCGCACCACAGCCCGAAAGGCCAGTGGCAGTCACAATGGCAGGGCGAGCAAGGCAGCGAGGGAGGTTAGGATTGGTATGCAAGCAGCTGCCACAATGGCGAGAGGGTGAGAAGTGGTGGGTGAGAGAGCAATGGCGTCTGAAGCTGAGGCTGTGGGCGCAATGGCAAAGCAGAGGCCAAAATGGGCACCATATACTTCGCTTTTACCATTCCCAAAGGAAAAATAAAGCATAGTACTGAGGGAAACAGGAGCAAGAGTTGTTTGAACTAGTGTTTTTTAAATTCATTTTTTCCCCAATTATTCCTCTTTTTAATGCCGAAAGCCACTTTTCAATGCAGACAGAGTGTTTTGAAAATGGTTTGGACATGCCAAAAAGTCCCAGTGGGAATGCACCATTATAGTCTTTTTGCAAACACACCCTTTTGAAGCGAATTATTGGAGAGGGTTGTGGCTTTTCAACTGCATCTGTCCCCCCAGAAGCTCTGAGACTAGGAATGTTTGTTCCTAGCCCTAAGACACCTTGGAGTCCGGCCTCAAAACTTTCACATGCTTTGAGGCAGCGGAGGGGGACCGATTTGGACAGCAAACCAACAGAACCAAGAGACCTGGCTGATCCACACCCACTGAAGATGTCTGCTCAGGTTTTGTGCATGTCTTTTAAAAAATGCCCTAAAATCCCTTATGCATTTTCAGGGACCTTGCAGAGAAGGGGGGGGGAAGATAGAAGGAACATTTTTGTAACCTGCTAGTTTTGGCTATAATGAAACTTTTAATGTGAAACATAATTTGTTTATGTTGCCTTCATGCTTGTGAAATACAGTGGGCCTTCCTTCAACGGACATCAACTTGAGGGTAAGACCTTGTGGAAGGAATAACTTCTGTGCTTAAAACAACATATATAATCAATTTTTCGAACAAGCAAACCTGGTAGTCTTTTCCCTGCTCTGGACACAAATGTTCAACAATCCTCCTTAAAAGTAGTGGTGTTTTCAAAGCCAGGGTGGGGGCACAGACTCTTAATTCTCTGCTAGAGAGCTGCATTGTGTAAAGATATACAGGGTAAATGAGTCCTCTAAGGCTTCAGTCCTAAACACTGACTGGGAGGAAGTAAGTATCTTTGGGAATTGCCCCTTAGTAAATACATGTATGTTTAAAGGTCTGGTTGCAATGGAATCAATTGTGTACTTAGAGGAGGGAGCAAAGTTTGAACTGGGAGAATTTCTAATGCTTCATCTGGAATATGAAGCAAGCCCAGACGTTTACCAATTGGAATTCTGCAGTTGGATCTGGGCAGAGATTTATTGGCTTGCCTATCTTATATACTGTACTTTAGATTTCATACAACCCTGGGTGGTTTTCCAGAAACTGAGATGATTCTGCTTTTCTTTTTTCTTTATTTTATGGAGAATGTACTGCATCATTGCTCCTGGTTTTTTATTGTTCATAAAGTGATATATGTTTTCTTTTTACTTTGTTAAATGCCCTAAACAATACTTGGAGAGGCAGTATAGGGAGGGAGGGAGGGATCGGGTGGAACCTTACTCATCACTACACATTTTGACATTGTGGGATGCACTGAAATGCACCCACACATTTGGTAAGAGGCAGCAGGAGCAAGGCATCTGCACACTCAAGGCATCTGTGGACACAACGCAGTCCTCCAAAGGTGCTTGAAGGCCAGTTAGCACCTTCCTCAGCAGTGTTCCCCCAGAGAGGGTTAATGACACAATACCCATGCAAGCTACGTATCCTGCCTGCTCTCTGTAGGCACTGTGCTAAAAATGGCCCACCTCCAAGGCCATTGCTGGCACAGTGCAATATCCATCCTCTCTTTGAAACTGAGGACTCCTAAGAAACTTGCTGGATCAACCACAGCATAACTAATCTAGTATCCCATCTCACATGGTGGCCCACCACTTGCTTCAAGCTGAAGACAAGGACAAAACCCTCTTCTGCTCTTGACATTCTAGAAATGCTCTTTAGAGGCCTCTCCCTCCAACCAAGAGATAGCAACCCATTGAAACTTCAGAGGTCTCTGGCTGTGAGGTGGGCAACAAGCGGCCTGTTCACATTTACCACTCTGGAGCAGCTGCAGCTGATCCAGGGAAAGTCTGTTTGCACACCACACAGCCTCTACCAACCTGGGGCATGTGGGATCATTCACAAGCATCCACCAGCTATAAACTTCTTTACAGCTATACTGGGAGCAGCTGGTGAGCTCCTAGATGCTCCCTGATGCAGTGTTCACATTATTTTCCAGGGTTGGGTGGTTCAGTTGTGGCTGCGCATTCATGTACTGCAATGCATCATAGTTACCATGGCAACAGTCAGGCAAATGGTGGATCCTACTGCAGCCATTGACGTGGCAATCCATATGCATTTGAACTGCTGGTGGTCTAGTTCAGGAGTACAGCAGAGAATGAAGAATACCATCCCAATGTGCAAAGCGTGAACAGGCCCATATAGATGCACGCCCACCACTGAAGCCCTTACTAGAGCCTTGCTTTTATTATTACTTATGTTGATCTCAGGCTAAATCCACTGTGAAAATATCTTCAGCAGTTTTTGCTGCAGTTTGCATCAGACTTACGGGTGCACTTCATGGTAACATTTGCGCTGCTGATAGACTAGGAAGCCTCTCTGCATTCAAAGACTGTAATCTGGATCAGTGGGTCTGGAGCAGCCAGGGCTACTGCTTCATATCATGGCATGCAGTGGTCTTTTTGCAGTGCCCTTCCCATCCGCTGCATGGGAAAGGAGTGCGGTGACCCAGCGTTGACTAGCACTCACACGTAAGTGCTAGTCAACTTTACCCGTTCCCTCCCCCCGGGATTGGATACTCACTTTATTTGATCCCGGGGCCCAGTCCTCCTCTGGGCACCACCATTTTGGCAGCAGTGCCTCCATGACTGCACGTGCATCAGCGCTGTTGCCTTGACGACACAGAAGCTCTGCACACATGTAGTTGCATCTATGGTCACCCAAGGTGCCAGCATGCTTGTACAGCATGCTTGTACAAGGTGCCAGCACTGGAAAGAGTGAATGGTCGCGCCACTGATCTCTTCAGGTAAGTGTTAGGCAAATGTTGGTAAAGGTGTGGAACATGATTTTGTGCTCCACACCTAATCAACAATTAGTGCACTTCTGGGGAGGGCTTGTAGGCTGTAACAGCCTCCTCAATGTGTGTTTGCTCTTCACTAGAGGTGCACTAATTATGCACTAGAGGCTGTAGTGCAAAAAGGCCTTAATTCTCGTACTGGTTCTGAAGCTCACGTGAAACCAGCCTCCAAGAACTCCAAAGGGCTGGAAATGAAAGTTTCTATCCTTGGAACCCCTGAGGGACACATTTTGGGGTTATGCTTTGGTGTACCACCGAATGGGCCCACCAGTACTCCAGAAAATGTTCCAGATAGGGGTCCACTGGTCTTCCAGTAGACCTGCTTGATCAGGCCCACTGGTGTTTAGATGGGGAGAATCAGCAGTGGACAGATTCTCCCTTGGAATGGGCTATGATGCAGAAGGAAGGCCCATGGTCTATATTGTAGACTGGTCCAAAGAAAAGTACAGAAGGGCCCTGTGCCTAAACTGGTAACGATTGTTCCTATGTGGGTGTGATGTGATTTGATGTTTTCCTGCCGCTCATATTTTACATCATAAATTTTGACATCAAAACTAATATGTTTATTGCATGTGAATACAGTTCAGTTGCCAAACAGAGCTTTTCCCAGCAGCAACCAAACAAGAATTCTTTACTGTCTATTGGCCCTTTCTTCTGGATTATATCCTGGAATAGGGGCCTGCCATCCAAGCTAGTGCTGACCACGGCAGGGTCCGAGCTGCATACAAATGGCAGGTCCCTATTCCAGGATATGTTCCAGAATAAGGCCCAGTGCAGAAAGGGTCATAATTCTGTTCCTTTAACCAATTCCTACATTTCCTCTCCCCTTTCTGTTTAAAAAACCTCAAATGACCTTACAAAACAGTTGAAATTACCCCTGGAAGGAAAAAGCATGTAAATCTGCCTACCAATCTAATCCTATGTTTCTTCGAATGTGAACATCCCACTTTGAGCCAGTTTGGTCTAATAGTTAGGGAGCTGGACTCTTATCTGGGAATACCCAGTTTGATTCTGCCCTCCCCCATGAAGCCAGCTGGGTGACCTTGGGCTAGTCACAGCTCTCTTCTGAGCTCTCACAGCCCCACCCACCTCACAGGGTGTTTTGTTGTGGGGAGAAGAACAGAAGGTTTGTCATCTGCTTTGAGGTCCCTTAAATGGGTGAGAAAAGTGGGGTAGAAAAGCCAACTCTTTTACTTCTTCTTCTTCTTGAAAGGTTTAGGCTCTAAAAGCACAGTTGTATAGCATTACAGTCCTAGATTGCAATGTTGTAGACACTCCTTGGAGGGAAGTTTCCATAGACTAGGTAGTTTTAAGAACAGATTTATGGGGAGAGAGAGGCCAGAATAGTGGAAGATATTCAGTGCAGTTCTTGGTTGGAGCTGATACTGTGATGTTGAAGGCCATGCTGACTTTTGTATGTTTACTGGAACTAAGTCCTACTGTTTGCGGTGGGGTTTTCTCTTGAAGAAGTGTACCTAGGGTTTCTTCCTAAACCTTCCCCTATTGAGTCATAAATGCTTGCAGGATTGGGATGCTTTTGAGGAGCTCTGTTTTGCTGAAGCTTACAGTTGTATGAAAGTGAGAAAGGCCCAAAGACAGGTAAGAGCTTAATGCAGTCTGCAGGCAGGTAGTAGAAACTTTTAAGGGAAGGTCTGCCCTCCTTCTGCTTCCTATATCAGTTCTTGACCCAGTTTGCTAAAAATGCTGAGCCATCTTTCCTCTGTTCCTATTAGATCTAGGCTACTACTGTAATTTTTTCAGAGATGGGTTTTCTTCAGGGGAATTATTTCTATTTTTTAAAAAAAAATGTGTAGAAGTTTGTGTCTGGAATGAGGAGGTGAGTAAAGGGGCTTACATTTCAATGGTCTTTTGGTACTGTTTTTAGGCAGCTTTGGGGAATGCAATAATTTGCATAAAATGAGGGGAGTTTGAGTGGCTGCCTTGCGGCTTTCCTTAGCTGCCTCCTCTTAGGACAAGACGCTGAATAAAGTAGATTTGAGTTCAGAGAAAGAAAAACTCAACCAACTCAAGTCGGGGGAGATTGCCTGGAAAAATGCTAAGCAAGTTCTTCTGGTTAAGCGGGGACAGAGGATTTATCTGTCTTATTACCCACTTTTCTTCTAAATGAGCTTAAATGGAACACAGCTATGAAATGAGTTTTACAATATAAAACAATTACAGCATCAATGCTGATAAGAAATACAGTATAATAAAGTAGAAAGAAGGCTGTTGCTACGAACAACATCTAGAAGCCAAGGTGAACAATAATGTTCTGAAGCATTTCTTAAACCTGGTTAAGTGCTGACTGAGGACAAACTGAGCTGTAGTGGTAGGAAAGACTAGGAAGAAGATGCTGGCAGAGAGAAGGTTGCCTTTAAAGCCCCATGCTGCTTCATGAGGGAACTGTGAACCTGAGGCATACTTTGGCCTGTAGACAACACTTAATCAATTTCCTGTGAAGAGCATCCACACCTGGAGTAGGCTGTTACAGCCTCCAAGCATGTCCTGCCTCCCCAGAAGTTCACTAATTGCTGATTAGGCATGGAGCTAATCCACACCTTTACCAATGTTGACCAAAAGCTTACCTGAAGCATCCAACGGCACGACCATTCACTCTTCTTCTGGTTCCCTGAGGTCAGTGGGCCAGGGATGCGGAATCTGCACAGGTCCATTGGCACTGGCAACTGTGATTGATCACTGACCTCTGCTGTAACCAGGCCACCAATCCCCACGAGTGGTGTCCGGTCATTGAGTCACGAACGGGGCATTTGGTTAGCAACTGAGTAGGGAGCGCTGCGCGTTCGATCACAGGCGCTGATGTGATTGGCCGTGAGCCAGTTTGGTCTAGTGATTAGGGAGCTGGACTCTTATCTGGGAATACCGTGTTTGATTCTGCACTACTCCATTAAGCCAGCTGGCTGACATGGGGCTAGTCACAGCTCTCTTCTGAGCTCTCACAGAAGCTCACAGAAGTATACTAGGCTGGTAAGTGCAAAAAGGCCCTGACTTAACTCCAAAGAATCTTCTCCTTGTGCCACTGCCTCACACTGATGATAGTTTCCTGTACTTTCCCATTTCCCAAACCCCGCCCCAACCTAGTTTTTCTTTGCCCTGGACCCAATTAAACAAGATTAGCCTATAGGGAAGGGTTGCTTCAAGCACAGGACAAGGCCATCTGCATTGGGAGGACCTTTCCTGACCCACTTCCAAAGCACATGTCAACTTTGGAGCCAGTGTGGGCAGCTAGGTTTTTCCTAGACTTTCGAGTCGTGGGGGTAGCATTTAGATTATGTGTTCTGCTGGACTGCCAGGATGGGTCTCCCATGGTGTACCTGACCATTCATGGCCTGGCATACTACCCCTAGCACACCAGTAGACCTGGATGTCAAAGTCTACCAGTAACCAGTCTTGGGCACCATTTTTGGTACCCTGGCCTGATCTACACTCCATCCTGTGCAGATGGAGGGTCCAGGCTCTCCCATAATCCGGATTTGCATGTGGAAGGGAGGCCTCTGAACCCCTTCCTATTGCAGGACAATGTCCCAAGTGAAGAGGGCCATAGTTGCAACAAATTAATATTTTCTTTTTCTTGGAAATTCTGCTTATGATCCCCTTGCGACCACTTTTCGTTAGCATGTTGCAATTCTTCAGTGGGAGGGATGTTACTGGAGATTCAATGTACTGCACTTGAATCTAGCGGCACATGCTTTTTTCTAATTAAGTTTCTTATCTGAATTTAACTGCAAAATAAAAACAAAAATCAAGAAATGTAATAATGATAAGCTATTGTTCATCTGCTTGCATGCATCCTTCCTGTCTTTATCTCTCCGCTCCCAGTTTCATTTGCGGTTGCCTAATTAAAGCATTTCGAATATTAGGCATTATTTCCTCCATTCCAATGCTGGCTTCTTGCTGAAGCCTTTAGCCTTCCTCGGTATTTAAACCTTTATCTGTAACATGCAGATAAAGTTTGTTGCATGCTATATTGGATTCACATAATTTTAATAGACAATTGTTGCTTTGGGATTGGAGGAGGATGGAGGGAAAGATTGTGTTTGTTACATAACAAGTTAATTAAACACATTGGTTTCTGCAAAAGTTGTGTGCCCAAAAAAGTTGATAATGCTCGAGATCCTGAAACAGGAAGGAGGCTTATGTGAATTGTTGTGACAAGGTGTGGAATTTAACACCAATGTCTCACCTGTGTGTCTATTGCAGGAGAGGGTATCTGAAGTACGGGCTTTTAAAAATACCATTACTTTGCCCTAAAGGCACTTTGTCCAGTGACGCCAAGCAATGCCTCTTGCAGATAGGAGTTTTGGGCAAGACATGCATCTTCTAAAACAGTTTTCCCAGGAAGAGGAAAGAAAACCAGCCCCCTGCCATGCCAACATCACATCTTCCTCAAAGAGTCAGAAAGAACTTCAAGTCACAATCTGCCTTTTGCTGGTGGAACTCTGTGAAAAGTTCACGTTCTTTGGCATTGTTTGCAACCTGATTCTTTTTTGCACAGTGAAACTCAGCTATCCCAATTACCAGGCCGCCACGATCAGTCTCTGCTTTGTGGGTGCCTGCATGTTGACGCCTGTGCTGATGGGCTGGCTTGCAGAAGGCGCAGTGGGACGGATCAAATTGGTGTATGTCTGTGCATTGCTCCATTTTGTGGGTAAGTACTTTACAGCACTGCCGCTTGCCAGGCTTCCTGTTTACTTTGAGAAGCACTTTAAAATGTGGCCGTGTTAGCTTTCTGAACTCTTTTTTTGGTGCTTCTGAGCCTAAATGGACTTTCTGCAATGGATTACACCATATTGGTTGCAAAGTCTGGATCACTTTTAATTGCCCTGTGGTTATACTGGTGGAGATAGGAAAATAATGAGGAAATTGAGAATCTTTATATGTAATGCAATCATCCATGTATTCCCCCTAAAATCAAAAGTAATAAAATATCTATATTGCATACAGACAATCCCAGGTTGAGTCCCTTTCATATTAGCTGTGGTCACACTTAAGGCTTAGTCCAGCTTCAGTCCACTTTCAGAGTGAGAAAGTACATCAGCAAATTGGCAAGCTGGTTTTTTTCAGTGTTAAATGACTCAGAAAATTCACCTTTGGGATAGATAATGTGGAAAGAAAACTAATGGTCACTTTGCTGATATATTCTCTTGCTCTGAAGGTGGACTGAAGCTAGCCTGAACCTTAGGTCTGACCACAGCCATAGAGTTTATCTGTTGTCACCCAATGGAGCTCCGGGTGGCTTACAGTAGGGGTGTGCATGGATATATATATATATTTTTTGCATTTGAATCCGAGTCGAATCAAATGTCAGAACATTTGATTCAATTCAAATGTTTAAAATCTGAATGCAACAAAACCCGATTCAAATCCAATCCACTTGAATCTATTCATTCAAATGTTAGATACAAATTTGAAGATACGAATGTCGACAACATTTGTATGTGTTATTCGTATGCATCCCATTTTATCCTGTATGCATCCCGTTTTTGTTCCATATTATAAGCACAAACACATACAGATACGTATGATATTTGTACAGATACATATGTAATACATACATATCTGAATATTCAAGTATTCTAATCATTCAAACGAATGTTTCAGAACATTCAAAAGTCGTTCAAATGTCTAAATTCAAATGTGAAGACATTCTATTCGAATTCGAATGTCCACATTCGAATGAATTCGAATTTCTAATGTTTAGAACATTCGTGCACGTCACTATCTTACAGATCATAAAAAAATGCAGCACTGCTTTTTAAAACCCTCAAATACTATTATTTAGTAGTAGCAGTAAAGCATATATGTAGAAGCTAATCAAGAGTCAGGAGTTAAAAGCACATTGCAAATTTGTATACAAAAACCCACCTCTAATTCCACCTCTGTGAGCTGCTGCAGTTAATATTCTATGGCGAATTTCTGTTTCATTTCCATTCCAAGATATCCTTGGTGGATATTAATTCTTAAGGTAGTTGGTGAGATAGCCCTGCAACTTACCAGAACTGGGCACAGTAGCTTATTAATGTAGCTCATATAGAACTGCAGTGGTATAATAGAAGAAGAACAAGAGTTGGCTTTTCAACCCCACTTTTCTCACCCATTTAAGGGGACTCAAAGCGGCTGACAAAGCTTTCTATTCTTCTCCCCCACAACAGAATACCCTGCGAGGTAGGTGGGGGCTGTGAGAGCTCAAAAGAGAGCTGGAACTAGCCCAAGGTCACCCAGCTGGCTTCGTGGAGGAAAGAGAAATTAAGCCCAGTATTTCCAGATAAGAGTCCAGCTCCTTAACCACTAGACCAATACTTGCCTCTCAAAGGGTTCTTTTTGCTGCCCCTGCCAAAAGGTCTCCAGATGGAGATTAAAACCCAGAATTCTCCCAGGATTCTATTGGGAATGCCACACATATCCATGGCATTCGCAATAATGCAAGAAGCTGGCAGATGGAGGTAAGTAATCACAGTAATGGGAATGCCAGCACTGTGGCCAGATTTCTGATGTCCTCTTTTTCCATGAGTCATTCAAGAGTCTTTGATGATGGACTATCTTTTTACCTGGACTTTTAGAAAGTTTTTGTCACCTGGATCACCTTTATTCATGTGCTTATTCATTATCCTAACAAGTTTTTAAGGCATGATTCATCTTTACTGAAGCCTTGCTGATTTTTCTTCAGCAATGCTTGTCCCTCAAGAAAAACCTTTGCATTATTTAAGAACTTTCAAATGAATGCCATCTGATCCTGGCACACAAAGGTGCACAAAGATCTCTTCTCTGGTTACATCTGTCTAGTTTAATTCTTCAGACTACCTTCCAGAAAATATAGGGTCAGCTTCAGGCATATGCCTTCTGACTTCCACAGTGGAAACAGATGCAAAATAAATAAATAAATAAAAAACCATTAATCCTCTTTGCCATCTTATCCACTTTAATTATTCTTTTGTACCTGTTATCACCTAATGGTTCAACTATTTTTCTGGCTGGATTCCTACATCTGATGCACTTAAAGAAGTTCTTATTACTTATTTGGGTGCTTTAGCAATGAAGTCCTCAAAACCATCCCTAGCATTCCTGGTTGCCGCCTTGTGCTTCTTCTGCCACAATTGATGTCCCTTATGTCTTGGAGTAAGTTTTAATTCTGTGCCTGTTTTTCCTGTTACAGGTACAGCTCTATTACCAGTTGTGGCCTTTCCCTTTGAAGATTTTTTCATTGACAAGCACTGTGTCCTTCACACTTTGGCTAAAAGAGATCAGCAGATCCTTTTTTATGTGGGACTGCTGGCCACCAGCCTTGGATCAGGAGGAATAAGGGGCATTGTGTGTCCTTTAAGCATTTACAACCTTGACGATCATGGAGGAAAGGAGCTGCTGTCCTTTTTCAACTGGTCAGTGACTCAAACTGTTGTAGTAGGAGAATAATGGGTGGTGTGGTTTGTGGGATTGCTCTTGACAGTTGCAGCCTAAGTCTGTCACTTTTTGAAAAGTTACATCTATTCCGTACTTTATGAGCTTAATTTGCTCTGTGAAAACAGTGCATCAAGTGAAAACTTGCATTACATGTTCCTACTAGGGATGTGCATGAATGTTCTTTTTTGTATTCGATTTGTATTGAATCAAATGCAAGAAAATTCATATTCGTTTGAATAAATCCCTCCAAATGTGGTAGGATTCAATACAAATGTTCCATGCACAGAAAAAAATTGGATGTTCGATTTGCCTTCAAACTGAACACCTGCTTGTTTGGTTCAACTGAGAACTGGTTAATCGAACAAATTATTGTTAGCACTCATTTCCAAACTTGGTCAAAAACAAAAACAAAAAAATTTAATTTAAAAAAGCCCTTTCCAATGGCAAAAACACAACAAACACAAACTATTTGATCAAATTGTTCTTGTTTGTGAATGGCAGACAGGTTCAATTTGATCAAAGTTCTAATTATCTGAACAACAGTATGTTCAGTTGGATATGTACGCTAATGAACAAAAGGTGTTTGAATTCTTGGATGTGAACCAAATTTTACCAATGAAATCTTCTAAAATCTTTTGGAAACAAAAATCTCCTTGTTTTGTGAAAAACAACTAAGAGTTTCTCTATCTCTTCTAAGTGAAATCTCTTATAGAGGGTTGCTGTAGAATGGCAGATCATTGTACCTTGAAAGTTTGTGTATGTAAGAGATACTTCTGAAAGACCCATAAGGCATTAATGGTCCTTTCGGCACTTACCCTAAGGCTGGAATAGGAGTACTGTGCATTGTGCTTCTGAAGAAGAAGAGTTGGCTTTTCTACCCCGCTTTTCTCACCCATTTAAGGGGGCTCAAAGTGGCTGACAAAGCTTTCTATTCTTCTCCCCACAACAGAACACCCCGTGAGAGAGGTGGGGCTGTGAGAGCTCAGATTAAAGCTGTGACTATCCCAAGGTCACCCAGCTGGCTTCATGGGGTTTTGTGGAACCAAACCCAGTACTCTCAGATAAGAGTCTGGCTCTCTAATCACTAGACCAAACTGGCTCACTTGTGGGCCTCAGCGATCCACAGTAGTGCAGTAGTGCAGATCTGTGACACCTCCCCCCATAGGCATGTTCTGTCCTCACAGGATGGAATGTGATCCCAAACAGGGAAGCCCTGATCAGGATTATCAGTAGACTTAATTAAACGAGTCTACTGGCAGACCAGAGTGGGCCATAGTCCAGAACCCAGAAATGTTCAGAATACATGCCTCCAGTGTTTGGGATTATTGGTGGATTCTTTTCAGCAGCAAGCCAGAGAACACCGCTGAAATGCGTTCCTCAGAACCTTCAAAATTGGGAACTGAGTCTGGCTTTGAAGCTTCTGCACACTTCAAAGCAGGGAAGGGGCTGTTCTGAACTGGGTTTGTGCATGAACATTCGTAGCATTTGTTATTCATACAAATTCAGACATTTGTACACAAATTGAATGTTACGATATTTGTATACTAACATTCGTAGAAACAGGAATGTTTCTGGAGATTCGTATGAATAGTTAGACATTTGTTAGATTGGTGTTGTAGAAAAAGAAAGCATCAGTCACATCCACAATGGATCCAAATTGCATTCGACATGGATTGACAGCAGATTAAAAGTGGATTCAGGTCAGATTTGATGCTTTCAGAGTGCGGATATGTTATGGATATGTAATGGATACATATTGGATACATATTCGTTCATATCAGATACGTATTCGATGAAACCCCACCTCCTAATGACACCAGAGTCAATCTCCTCCGCAAATAGCCCAGGACCATCCCCATGCACAGACTCAGCTCCCAAAATGGTGCAGACCTGGCTCCCAAACCGTGCCAAGAACAGTTTTCTACAGGACTAAATTTAGCATCAATTTGGGCGATTTGGTCCGCATTAAGTCTGGAAAGAGGGCTTTGCATGGAGACAGTCCTTACCAAATTCGGATTCGATTTGGACTATATAGTGCATGGAGATGCGACCTATCAGCCTTTCTGCACTTAGCCTTGCTTCGGAATATATCTGAATCCAAGGCCCACTGTTCGACAACTAGAGAGGAATATAATGGGGCCTGTCCCTTTTAACTCACTTGGGATGAAGTTGTGGTCCTCTTTAATGTGATCAACACCTAGACCAAGTTTCGTATTCCAGAATATGATGTGCAGACAAGCCTGTTGCCACAGGCCAGAATACTATGGGTGACTCATTTTGGCAGTGCTCTAGGAAGTGGTCCTGAAAGTTGACTCATCTCCAAAATGATCCCTCCTGGAAAAAGTAAAAGGCTGGGACAAACTGAATAGGGCTAAGTCCATTTCAAATACATCAGAGTGAGAAAGCAAAGAGCTTTGAGACATTGCCTGTGCTGGCAAAGAGCAAACAAGAAACTTCTGCAGTGGAACAGAGCGCAGACCAAGAGTCAGTGCAAAACAAGAAACACACAATTATTACTGCGGGCACAGTGAGAAAAGAAGCCTATGAGAAGGAATTTTGTTTCCCCCTTGGCTGTCCTGGGTTCTGGTTTACTCATTTAATGAACTCACATTGGCAACTCACACTAAGTCACAATTAATTGGCCTCCTGAACTCAGGCATTCAGTTTTCCACTCAATGGTCAATTGGGCTGTGTATGGATGGAGTTGGTCAGGGAATGAACATTCCCACTTAAGAAATTTAGACAGTCCTGTCTTGCTGTCAGATGCCACATAGGTCTCTTCCTGGTACCTCTGGATCCTCAGTTATGATTTATTTCTCTCTGTGGACTCAGCCATGCAAGATATTAAAGCAGGGATATTGGATACCAGGCAGGTTCTACCTTGTTGCAATAGCAGATGAAGGGAGTCCAAATGGCATCTCCTCCCCATGCTGCCATAAATGAACAGTATGGGAAGGGGCTTCTGATTAAAGGCAGATTGTGCATTTATAAATTTAATCCCTTCATTACTGAATGCTGCTTCTATAATTTTCTCACTTTCAAAAGAAATCATATCAATGAGTGTTTTTCCACTGTCAGAAAGTACCCATTTTTGCACACATTAAGGACCCATTTGGGTGTGAGCCGGATGACCCCGTTTCCACCACCACGGCACCCATTTGGGGCACATTTGTTTCCACTGCTGCTGGGGAAATCTGGATCATATGGGTACTTTTCTGCCTTTAATCCAGGTCTACAATGGGTTCTTCAGCCAGAAAATCTGGATCAAAGGGAGCCTGTTTCCACACTTGTGTGGCAATGGGGTCTAGAGGAGGCTAGGGGTAGGGGATGCACCCATGGGGGGGGGAGCCCTGAAATCCCAGCTTTGGAGTGACTTCTGAGTCATTCTGAAATGATTTTGAAAGAGATTGCCAGACATCAGAGCCACTCCAGAGCTGTGCTGAGCCATCGTTCGCTATTAGCGAAGACAGCGCAGCCTTCTCTCCGAAGTCCCTCCAAAGAGATCTGCAGAGACTTCGGAGTCTCGCTGCCAGTCTCTCCAAAGAGATCAGCGCTGACTTCGAAGATGTTCCAAAGGGATTCCAGAGCAGCTCCGAAGTCTGCACTGATCTCTTTGAAGGGACTTTGGAGAGTGCAACCCTCCCAATCCCCTGAGACACCTGGGGTGATGGACGGATCCCTTGGGGGTTAATCCGGATTCCCCAGATGGGTGCAAAGGTGTTTCTACAGGAGGGAGGTTAGCACCCATTGCTAATGGGTGCTACACCTCCCCTGGAAACACATTGGGTGCTTCCCTTAATCTGGATCTATAGATCCAGATTAAGGAATGTACCCATCCCTTAGATCCGGATCTAAGGAGCACAGTGGAAAAACACCCATTAAAAGACTTTTATAGAACCTTGATGCCTCTCAAGGCTAACAGATGAGGCTTCAGTAGCATGTTATTACCTCTTTTCCTGTATGATGTTTTCTCTGTTTAAATCTTCTTGGTTTCTTCTGCCACTACCATCCCCATTATGTTATCTCTGCTTTGGATACAATCCAAATATTACTAAATATTGCATCTTTTCAAAAAGTGAAAAGATTGCTTGATTGCTTGAAGCCAATTCTTCCTTCTTGACCTACCCAAAGGAAAGAATAAGGGAGAGAAACCTTCCTTTTAAAATCCAATTCTGTGTTTTAATCCTTAATTAGCAACATCGTTTTGATTAAATAAGGCTCTGGAGAATTAAGGCTGAAGACCAGTCTGAACGATAGCTCAGGAGAATTTATTGTACTGCAGTCCTAGTAATTCAGAGTTTTTGTTTAATCAAAGTGACACTTTCTGGTGTTGATTACAAAGGGAAAGATTAATGCATAGAGAATGTATCCTTAGGGTAATGCAAGCAGGGTATTGCTTGGGGCTTTTGCTAGGATAAGAAAGGCAGGTGATAAAAAGCTAATTTCTCTAACAGTGTATGGTCTGAAGAAAGAATACATGACTGTGATCTTAAATCTACCAAAATGAAGCTTCATTTTTGACCTTATCATTCTTTCAGTATAATTATAGGTGATACCTTTTTTCTCAGTAGCTGGCCATAATCTATCTGTACACTTTTAAAAGGAAATTCACTTGCAAAGCGAGCTCTAATGCCGTCCATTCATTTGGCTTCCAGGACTGAAATTAGTTGTCATTACCTCTTATTAAAGCAAAGAGAAGGGAAGGCATTTGGGTGATCCGGTGGTCCAAGCACAGACAGGCCCAGTGGTCAAACATTGGGTGGTGAAGTGCACTGATAGGGCCAGAGCATTATCTCAAAACACCAGATGGAATCTCTGACTTAATTACATTCAGTACAAAACTTCATCTGTAAAATGTCAGTTATAATTGCTTTCACCATCTTTTGTAAGAACATTGGAACATTAGGTTACTTTCAAGTGCGTGGGTTGTATTTTTTCTTCTTTTTTAACATGCATACAATAATAAACACAGCGGGGGCAGGACGGGATGCTTTCTGTGACGGATGCCTATTCATTTGCATACAGATGTATGGGGTGGATTTCAGATATGGAAGGGGGAACAGAGCTTGTTGCAGAACCTGCCTTGCTCACTTGGTGCTCACATAATTGAAAAGCCCCAGAGAATTGTTATTGACACCTGAGACTATCTTTTGTTAGGTTTTTTTTAACAGAATGATGGGGACTTTTGTTAGCAATAGTTTACTTTTTCAGCTACTCTGTCAGGTACCTGGAGAAAGCCAAGGAAGAAGGAGAAAAGCTAATCAAGATGTTGTGCTCTGAAGGGTTCATAAAAGGATAGAAGCTATTCAATTTTTTTGTAATTTGGAAAGGAGCCATCATCTCTTTTAAACTCTTAATCTTTGCAAATAGATTCCTGACTGTTCTGTGTTTCACATATCCATAGGATACAGAGGAACTTTTCACACTTAGGCTAACTGGAATGGTACCATACCAGTCACTTAAGGTAGGAGCACGATAGAAGCTGTCTGCACTGCACGTGCTGGACTAGCTTCATATTCGGTTGGCTGGATCACCATGGTGAAGTCTGATTTACCCCGTGGTGCTCAGTCAGGCTTTGCAGCTGCGTGTGACAATGCAGCCACAGTCAGGCTTTGGGTCAGAGGAACTGATAGACTGCCAAAATAATATGGTTGCCCAGATAGAATAACTGATTAGAATAGTGTAACTTGCTTGAGTGTTCTGGAAAGCCTGAAAATTCCCCAGTCTATTGTTCAGCCCATTTTCTGCTGGAACATCTCTTCCTGGCCTTGAAGTTGTTGTTCTTGGTATAAGAATAGGTGTCCCCTTCCACTTTTTGTGTACACAACCTCCCTTGTGTCACCATTACATCAACCTGAATGGGCTAAACTTTGGGTTCATCTCCTTGAGAAGCTGAGCTTCATATGTTGTGCATTTGGGTTCCAGGGCAACTGTGGGCAATCTATTTTTCTGAGGTCACTGTAGAGAAGAGGGTCACTCTCTTTCCCAAAGGCTTGTTGATTTCTCCTTTTATGACTGCCACTGAGGCAAACCCAACCATGGATTGGGCAATTAACTGGGGTCAAATCCCCAGAGGCGAGCAAGAACAACTACACGCTAGCTGGGGCATGAGTGCCCACTTGATTGTGCTTTGTTACTTTTGGCTACCCTCATGAAGATAAAGCAAAGAGCCAAGAAAGATATAACTCTCCCTGTCCTCTGATTTTTCTAAGTATTTCTCCTGTCACTTCTCTTTTCATTCAATTCACATCTGTGCCTTATTTTCCTTCTTTCTCCTTTTTATTTCTTTCCCTCACTGTAGCTAATGAAGCTCTTTTTCTGACAAAAAAGGAAGTTGAGCTTGATGCAGTTGCCCAGTTCATTTCAGAGAGAGCAGCAATTAATATTTCAATTGGGAAATCATGAGAAAGAACTCAAGGACTTTAAATCTCTGTGCCACCTCTTCCCCACTGTAAAAGTCTCCTTAACTAAGCTTTATTTTCATACATAATTTTGCCATTTCCTGTCCACTAACAGGCCCTGATTGACTAGAAAATTACTTTCATGTGCCCTGTTGAACTTGCTTTTTTACTTCCTGATATTTTAATCACCCACTCCACTGCTTGGATATAGCTTAAGAGGCAACAGAAACTGTGACTTTACTTTGTCTCCTTTTACTGCTTCTTGTTCCATGGTATAAGTTACTGTTCAACTAATTTGCCCAACTTTGAAAGTATTCTTTGCTACAAGTTGCCATTTGACTAATTCACCCAGTCTTGAAAATGTTTTATCATTGTTACTTATTATTTCTGTAATAAAGTTATTTCTTGTGTGCTTTTAAAAACTTCAACAAAGAAACTTTGTATTAAGATAATCCAAGTTGTTTTGCCCTTTCTTGGGATTGATTCTAATCTGTTATCAACCAAACCATTGTCCTAAAATCTGGCTTGTGTAAATGCAGTTAAAAAGCATGTCTAGAGCAGTTCCCATAACAAATTGTAGGTGCCTCACAGATAGCAGAAAGGGGGACATTGCATAGGTTGGTGCTACCACAGAAAAGGACCAACTTTATATGATGGCACTCTGTATTTTGTGTGAATGTATTCTTCAAAGGAGAGAACAAACAAACAAAACTCCTGAACAATTCATCAGTCATGTACAGCAACACATTGGGAGAGAAACCCCGTCTCTCTTATTTCTCCCTAAATCACTTCAGTTTATAAACTGAGTGAACTGCATAATCTTCTAGAAACATTTCTTCTTGTTCACTGTGACAAATTTAAACCATGTCTAAGGAGAGCATCAAGGGATCAGTTGCATTATTTGTTTTGGTTCCAAAATGCCTCACTTAATGGACTGAAAGGGGAAAAACCCTTGTTGAAATTCTCAGGATTTCTGTTGGTGACTTTGTTGAATGGAGAATTCAGTTTCCAGGCCCTTCCGATATTTTGCAAGCACCCTTGACAGCTAGCAGAGGATTCTCTCAGTAATACTGAATTCTCTCAAATTGGATCTGTCACTATTCTTTCCTTTGGCCGCTGTCTGAATTCCGCCAGGTATCCTGTGAGGACGTACTGCTCCAAATCAGCCATTGACATTCTTGTTCTAACAAGGTGAAAGATTATGTTGTTCTATCTTACAGCCAGCCTGGGTATTCTTCTGCTGTCTAGGCCGTCAATACAGAAAGGTTCTGCTCTGGCCTTTTGAGAGTCCTTAAATACTTTTGATCTGAAATTACCTAAAAAGAAAATAGAATTACTGCCAACAACTGAACTGAAAATCTTAAGTGATTAAAAATAGGAATGTTTACTGACTGATTAATATGGCTGACTGCACCATGTAGTGCCAGCTATGAAAAAGTGAGCATTACAAAAAGCATGGGGGAGCAGTCTACCACTGCAGAATGAAAACCCAGACAGACAACCAAGACAACTGATTTAAATGGGTGCTACTCTGGCTTAGAGACATGGGCCACCTCTCCTCTCTACTCCTGTTGGAGGTGTCCCTGTTGTCATAAGAGGGCCCTTCTGCTGTCCCATCTCTATTTTCAGTGCCAGAAAGTGTCTTGCAGTGATCATTCCATCTTCTTTGCTGGCACATGGTGGGCCAGTGTGATCTTGTGGTTAGAGTGCCAGACTTGTATCTGGAGGTTTCATGGTTCGATTCTGCATTCCTTCATGAAGCCAGCCGGGTGACCTTGTGTTACTCACAGCCGTCTTTCGGAGCACTCACAGCCCAACCTACCTTACAGGATGACTGTTGTGGGGAGAAGAACAGAAGGTTTGTCAGCGAAGAAGAGGAAGAGGAAGAAGAAGAAGAGTTAGCTTTTCTACCCCACTTTTCTCACCCATTTAAGGGAACCCAAAGTGGCTGACAAAGCTTTCTGGGGCTGTGAGCGCTCCGAAGACAGTTGTGACTAGCCCAGGATCACCCAGCTGTCTTCATAGAGGGTGGAATCAAACCCAGTATTCCCAGATAAGACTCTAGCTCCCTAACCACTAGACCAAACTGGCTCACCTTGAGTCTCCTTAAAGGTGAGAAAAGTGGGTTCTAAAAGCCAAATCCTCCTTCTCCTTCTCTCTATCCTACATGAAAAAGCCATGCAAAAGAATACCTCCATACTCTAAAATGGAAACACAAGAGAGCACTGCCTCTCCTATCCCCCTAAATTAGAGCCCTCTCCCCTCAAAGTGGTGACATGGCTCAGACTAGCAATAAGTGAATGGCTTCATGTTCCAGACCACTGGGCTACCCACCTCGGCCATGAACCATGTGCCACTGAAATGGGTCGCCTGTAGGCTCTAAAGCTAGGAACATCCATTCCTCGCTCTCCAGAACCATTGGAGCCCATCTCCAAAGACTGTGTGGTCTTCTAGATGAGTGTTGGTGTTAGTCTGACCCAGCACTGTCACGCAGATGGTACTGTTTGTTGCACAAAGACGTTTTCAGCCCCCTGCTAAGTACCGCCACATTATTTTATTGTGCTGGAATTCTAACGTCCTTGTTCTTATTTTTAATATTGTTTTCAAATGATGGAAACAAGGCTGGAAAAATCAATTTAAAAAAAGAGAGAGAGAGAGGAGAAAAGATGGAAATGTGTACCTACCATGTGCTTACAATATTTTGCATATATTTCCAGGTCTTTAGAAATTTGTTGCAATGTTTTCTTGCTTTGAACATTAAACAAAGGCAGTTCAAGCTAGATTAAGAGGTGACTCAGCGATGTGATTTTTTAAAAATATGCCCAAAGCTGTGCAATGTAATGCATCTTAAATCGAACTGAAATTGTCTAATGAATAGCTGCTGCTGCTTTTGTCCTTCCTGAAATGATGACTATTGTTGTTATTTTCCTTGCAGGTTCTATTGGGTGGTAAATTTAAGTTCCGCTGTTGTCTTGATCAGCATTTCCTACATCCAACAATCGGTGGCTAAAAACCTTGGCTTTCTAATCCCCTTTGTATCTGTCCTGATGGCTCTGATCACAATTCACATGGCACGCAGTGAAATGATTTACCAGCCCCCTAAAGGTAAGCAGTTAAATTATTGGGGAGGGGGAATCTTTTGAGTTCCTAAAACACACACACACAAAAAGTTCTAACAAAGAGGAGCATCATATACTTAAAAAACAAAACAAAAACCTTCTGCCATCTTCAGTCAGGGATAGGGGTTCTTTGAGTTTATACTTTATATATTTCATGAAGGGTGGGATTTAAATTCCTTAAGTGAAGGGTGGGATTTAAACCCCTTAGTAGGTAGGTAGGTTAGGTACGTAGATAGATAGATAGATAGATAGATAGATAGATAGATAGATAGATAGATAGATAGATAGATAGATAGATAGATAGATAGATAGATAGATAGATAGATAAAATATTGTTTCTGTCCCCTAAAATGATTTGAAAATTGGACTGCCTCTTCAATCACTTGTGGATAAAAATAATGATTTTGCTGGAATTAGGGTTGGGCAGGAAATAGAAGAAGAAGAGGAAGAAGAAGAGGAAGGAAGAGGAAGGGGCTGTGAGAGCACAAAAGAGAACTGTGACTAGCCCAAGGTCACCCAGCTGGCTTTGTGGTGGTGGCGGTGGCAGAATCAAATCCGGTATTCCCAGATAAGAGTCCGGCTCCCTAACCACTAGACCAAACTGGCTCACCTAAAATGTGTATTTTCAACATATAAAAGTACAAAACTTTGCAGCTTTATTAAAGAGTAATGCTTTTTCATGGCAGTAAACATAGACTGTCACCATACATGGGGGCTCATCTCCCACCTCCATATCTCTCAATTACAAACATGGTCATCAGTTGGCACTAAGACCTCTGGGATCCTCCACTGTCTCTCCTGGAAATCCATTACAGAAATACTGTGAAATGAAATACCCTCCCCCCCCCCGAAGAGTTTTCACTTTAAATGCCATGAGGACTTTTCATGGTGGTTTACCTGCCTGCATGTTCAGTTGTGGGTAGAGGGCGTGACATGGTGATGTGGTACTAACATCCCAACCATGTGGCAACCCCCTGGTCATAAAGGAAAAGACCCCATTTAACAATCATGTTTTAACGGGATAAATGAGCTTGCTCGTTTTTGCATAGTAAAGGCCTAGCAATCCTGAGAACCAGAAGTGAAGAAAGCCAGCCCTGTTATTTTGCAGCCTCTGTGTAATTTGCTACTGTCCAGTCCCCAAGAGTTGAGACCCATTCTGTAGTCACTGCAAAGTGAAATTATTGCAGGCACCTCTACTAAAGTCCTGTATTCTTTACCAATGCAGAAGAGGAGTGTGCAGTTGCTTCCATGCTGGGGCTGTCTTGGCCCAAACTTAGTGATCCAGTCTAGGGATGTGCATGAATGCATTTTTTGCATTCAAATTTGAGTCAATTCAAATATTCAAGTCTATTCGAAATTCAAAAATCTGAATTTTGGAAAATCTGATTCAAATCCAGATTATCCGAATTCGTATTTTTGAAAATCCAGTTTGAATAGAATGATACAAATGTCGGCAACATTCATATCCGATTTTCAAATTTCTGTGCATCCCATTTGCATCCTGTTTGCATCCCGTTGTCATCCTGTGTTATAAGCTCAAATAGATCTGATATTCAGATGCAATATAAACAGATCTATTCAGTCGCATTATTCAAAAAACCGTATCGGAATTTCGGATATTTGAAATTCAATTGAATTTGGAAATTCAGATTTTTGAAAATCTGATTCAAATTTGAATGTTGTTGTTCATCAAATTCAAATCAGATTTTCAAATATCTGTGCACAGCCATAATCCAGTCCACCATCAACAGGGAGGCTTGTGGGCTGTGCCAAGGGCCATAGCTCTTATAGTCACGTACCCAGAAATGGGAGCCAAACCAATGAGCACCAGGCTCCTAGCACCTGACAGATCAGATCAGTTAGCTACCTGCTGCACACAGGTGTCTGGTCTTGTTCACCACAGTGGAATGCTTCAGAGGCCACTTTTAAGCCACGGACCACTCCAATACTTTGTTCTATGCAAATGCATAATTCCATAAAAGGCATGGCCTCCTGGTAAACTGGTCCACAATGCGAACAAGGTATTCCACTGGGCCTGCTAGACTGGTCTATCAGCACAGTGCAGAGGCAGACTTCGGGCCTTTTAGCTAGCACCTACCAGTTGGAGCTGTTCTATCTGGCCAATGGTCAGGTGTGCCCATGTTCCTCCATCACTGCAGTCACCCTGGAGTGGGATAGCCCCATCTCCAGAGTGGTTCACCAGTGATTTCCTAAAAAGCAGTTGACACCTGCCCAGAATCAGCTGGATCACTCTTGGGTAAGTAGTTTTGTACCCTCTTCTGAGTATGGTGTGGTGAGCGAACCACTTTGGCAGTGCAGTTGTGCACAGCTGCTAGATCACCATCGAGGCAGCCCTAGGCTGGCCATTCACACTACAAGCACTGCTGGCCAATTTAGTGCTTGTAGTGCAAATGGCCACTACTGTGCTGGATCCTTATGGCATTGTTATACCATACCAAGCTGGCAAGTGTGAATCTGGCCTTAGATCCTTTCATTTCGGGGACCTTAGATTACCCAAACTGCCCAGTTTATCATGCTGCTCCCAGAGGTTGAGGCTCACAGCTCAATCTTCTTTCTTTCTTTCTTTCTTTCTTTCTTTCTTTCTTTCTTTCTTTCTTTCTTTCTTTCTTTCTTTCTTTCTTTCTTTCTTTCTTTCTTTCTTTCTTTCTTTCTTTCCAAAATTGATATAGCTACCCCATAGCCAAAGTTTCCTGAATGGCTTAAAAATCAGCCATCAACACATATACACACGAACACAACATAAAACTAAACAAAGCTTAAAAACAAAACTTTTTAAGAACCTTTCCTCTTCTGGATAATAGCTGAGTGTTTAACCTTGTTTTTGCTTCTTGCAATAAAAATGAGTCATCTAGAATTCTCCCCAAGTCAATAATTCAAGTCCATAGGTGACCTTAAATAAATGATTGCATTCTTATTTTAAGGCTGCCTTTTTCCTTTTCCTCAGATGCAGGCCATGCATATGTCAAGCAGGGATTTCATTTGCATTTCTTCACCCTGGCTATAATTTTGACAATTGGCAATTGACCAAAGATTGGGAGAAGGAGGTGTGTGTGGGGGAATCATCTAGAGAGCAATGTAGACTTTAAGAACTGTAATTAAGTAGCATAGATTAGCTCAAGGTCAGAGGAGCAGAACGCTGGAGCCAAGGTTTTCAGGGAAAAGTGTGTGAGAGAGGAATATTGCTTGTAAAATATTTTAATTTTTTTTTCCTGTAGTCTTGGCCTCAGATTATAACGAGAGCATACCACGCTTTGTTATTTGGGATCAATGTACAGTATATAATACTTATGTGATATGGACACTGATCAGGAGTATGGAGAACATTCTGACGGTGTGCAGATGGGTAGGCCGTGGTCACACTCTGCTGAAATGGTCCATCTTATTAAGAAACCAGGCTAAAACCCAATACCTGATAATCCTTCCTTAGTTGGTCCTCACTTTGGGTTACTTTGTTTCCATCCTGAGATTCCTTCATGAGACTCCATTATGGCTCTGTCCCCATGCAATTTAAAGTCTGCTAAAAATCTTCTTTTGCCTCTGAGGACTCCGATGCCAGGCTTTTCAACGAGTTTCCAGTGCTACAAAACGAGGAAAATCAGCGACAAAATACATGCCCTTTAAAGAAGACTTTCAGGGCTCTATTTGGAAGTCGTGGGCTTTCCTCGCAACATTTACCTTGGGGACGCTCCGTGGCAAAAGGGGCGGTGATTGCTGCCTGCACACACAGCCAAAAAGCATTCACACATCTCAGAAATGCAGCAGGTTCCCTTCCTTTCCTTTGTAAAAAGAGCCAGAATTGCTCAGAATTGCAACATTGTTATCAGGTGATCTGTGAAAGTGTTAAAAGAGTGAATGAGCGAAGGATCACACTGCTGATGGCTGCAGCCTCTGACTTTGCAGGGACAGGAAGCCTTTTCTAACAGAGAACAGAGTGAAAGTAAGTGCTGAAAGTGAATGAGTGAGCAATCACTGCCTTTGCTGGGATGGGAAGCCATTTTAGGAGACGGAGGGGGCGGGGGGGGGAAGATGCAGGGAAAGAAAACAGGCTTCTGTGGGGACGGAAGGTGTGTTAAAAACATGCGTTTTGCTGAGCCTCGTGCGGATGCTTATTGCGGAAGTGCACGGCACTTTTAAAGTCCACTTGATTAGAGTGACAGCAGAGGGAACTCAGAGAGGCAAATAAGTCCTTTGGGGATTCAGCCTATGAGACTCTTTTAGCTCTCCAACCCACTCTCTGATAGGATAAACATTCTGTGACTCAACAGCATGTAATCACACACTGGGCAAAAGGGAAGGCAAATTCAGTATCCACTCACTATTGTACGGTTCAGCCCCTTTAGTCCTTTTCCCCCAAAAACACCCAAAATATGAAAACGGATTAACACTCTAGAATTGTTTGAGACCTGTAAAAATCAGGACTCAGGAAAGTATGACTGAAGGGAAGAAAGTCGAGTGGGTTAAACCAGCAAGGAATTTTTAGACCAAGGTGACTCCCTAATCTGAGGCAGCCAATTCAGGGTCTTCAAGACAGGGTGGGTAGAACTCCTATAGCCTTAGAGGCCAAATCTAGCTGGGAAAGCAAAGAATGATAGACTGCCTCTGCCCTGCACTAAGAAGGGCACCTGAGTGGCAGCAGTGTGTTTTTTGGCCCCAGGAACAGGAGAAGTTTAGCACCCATAACCCTGCAAACTTTACCACCAGGTATGAGTGTCTTCTGGGTTTGAAGCTTCTGCCTTTTCCCATTAAGTGACAGACAGGAAATGTCACCAGAATTGAGGCATTTTCTGTGTGGCCTGTCAACAGGCTTGGGCAGAGGTGACCCAGGTAAGTTGTTCCATCTCTCCAAATGGCAGTGGTGGGATGGAAGAGACAGCAAGCACCCTCATGCTATATTTTTTGTGCTTGTCACCCCTCTGAGCCAGATTACAGGCCTAAAGTGATGTCCTGTCACTGGGCCCCACTGGGTAAATTTCACAGTTTGTTTCCTATCCATAGGAACTTGGCCATGTGTGGACTAAACATTCACATTGGCAAACACTTAGTTCATGTGAACCATCTCCCTCATTGGGGAAAGAAGACAGTGGTGCCTCTGGACAATCACCTCAGGTCCAGATGGTGTCTGGGCACCGCTATCTTCTTTCCCCAGCGCCTATGCCAATCCACGTTCACCATCACCAGGGCAACTGTGATATGGCGTGCCCTTGTGTGGAGCATCATGTGACCCTCCAACACCTAGAAGAAGTGTGAATGAAACATCCAGAGTCTTACCAGCTCCTGTGCTATTGAAGGTAAGTGAATGTGTGCTGGAGGTTCAACCTACACCACGCATAGTTCACGCTGGGAATGCTCCCATGCGGAAGGAACCGTTTCTGGTTAGGACTACTGTATGCATGACTGTTTGAATAGATCCCCTTTGAATAGGATTCAAATTAAATATGAATGTTCAGTCCCATACGAATGCATACGAATGCCATACATATCCCATACAAAATCCATACGAAATTTCAAACGAATGTATCAAAACATTCAATTCGAATTTGAATGTCAGTCTTCAAATGTGCCAAAATTCAATTTGAATTTGAATGTCCAAATCTGTATAAATTTCGAAAGTTACGAATATTATTGCATATCCTTACTCCTGTATGAACTGTCTGGCCAAGTGGGGAAAGGCCCAGGCTCTCTACAAATGCCAGCAGTGCTACTACAAAGATTATTTTCCTCTCTCAGTCTAGGATCTTTTCCCTGCTTGGCCCCTCATTCCAATGCTGGCTGTTCTGTTCTAGAAATGGCAGCATTCACTTCACATCCAGCCATTGAGTTCTCCCACCACCCATCTCTTCTCCTGCTGCTTCTGCCTTGAACCCAGGACTTTCTGGCCCAGCATGAAAGTCAAATAACACATTGACTTCTCTCCTTTTTCTGCAGGAAGTTGCCTCTTGACTGTCTGTGGTGTGATCACAAATGCACTTAAAGTGTGCTGTCTAAAATGTCAGTCCTTTGGTGAGGATGTTACAAATTGGCTCGACCACGCGAAGGAAAACCATGGTGGCCAGTATAGCGAGAGTCAAGTCGAAAGCACGAAATCACTTGTTCGGCTCTTCCCGCTCTTTGCTTTCCAAATCCTGTACAGAATGTGTGCGGTGCAGGTGAGTGATGCCTTTGGTCCTGAGGTATTCTTGAACACAACCCTACATCAGCTTTCACTGACATGTAGTAATCTTTCTATCACATTATTCTGCTGTGCTTCGGGGACGTGCCTGATTCTGTCCTGACAACGCCTGTGTTGTATACTTGTAATTTTGAGAGCTGATTACAGCAATGTGTTCTCCATGGAGCTATCACTGGAGGGCCTTCAAAGTGTGCAGCTGGGGCAGAAGTTGTCAACAGGGGCTCAGGGTTTAGGCATTGAAGTATTTGGAGACACTTAGGAACTGAATTGGTAAGTGAGTGCTGCAGGATAATACAGGATAATGATAGCAGAGAGAGGCACTGAAACAATCAGACTGAAATGCTCAGGAGATCGCAGAGTACTTTCCCGGTGAGGAAGGTGAAAGTGTTTCAGACTTTTATGTCTGCAAATTGGGGAAATGTCTAAACAGAGAAATTATAGTTTGCATGCATGCAAAAAGAAATTCCTAAGGAAAGGAGTTGGGAGGTCCCAGGATAGATTTGGGTCTGGGAAAAAGACTTACTACTTCACACACAGTAAAGTTAATTAATGGCATTCGTTGGCATGAACCCTTATAACACACTTTTCTGGTGAAGAACTACTACTTTATCTAGGCCTTTGGCTAAAGTAAAAGTCTTTCTCCTTGCTAATGGTATTTTATCTGTATTGCAAGTGTTTAGGACTCATTTGCGCCTCAACTCTTTAGTCCATCTTACCCCACAGTGGAGTCTCACCCCATGATTGTTTCATGGGTGTGATGAAACTGTAGTGGTCACTCAGTTTATATTTCTTTGTCCACACCTCTTAGTCACCTGTTTTCAGTCCAACGATAGAGTTCTATTCTGGGCTTCCCATTGGAGCGAAAGACCAACCTCAAAAGAGTCAATACAGATTAGATATTAGAAAAAGCTTCCTGACATTGAGGGAATGGAATAGGTTACCACGGGAGGTAGTGAGTTCTCCTTCGCTGGACCTACATCTGTCTGGATCTGGGATCGTTTAGGAAATCCTGTATTGAGCAAGGGATTGGGCTCAATGACCCTAGAGGATCTTTCCAACTCTAAGATTGGGTCTATATTCTGGAAATCATATCTGTCAAATCATGTTTAATTATGAAATAATTAAACGGTTTTTGACACTGTCCACATGTAGCCTATTAGGCTTCATTTTAAATATGGTCCTCTATTATTATTATTAATATTTTCTCTTTTAAAAATCACATAATTATTTTCATCAGCATCCATCACACAAATGGACTTTAAAAACCTAAATCTTAGGGATGTGCACAAACAGGCTTTTTGGCATTCGATTTGTAATGAATTGAACGTTAGAAAATTTGTAATAGTTTGAATAGATCCCCTTCAAATGCATTAGGATTCTATTCGATACAGATGCATATAGATCCTGCATACAGATCCTATACAAATGCATACATATTGGATACGTTTGCTATACCAACACATATGTATCGGATAGGTATCGAATACATACCCTATATAAACACATGTGTATCGATATGTATCCCCGGTTTAACTAATGTACAAACTATTTGTACAAATGTTCCAAAAGGTTCGTATTCATATGAATGTTGATGTATGAATGTTGTAAAATTTGCTTCATGTATGAATGTCCGAATTCATACAAATAACTAATGTTACGAATATTCATGCAGGTCCTTGCTAAATCTGTTATTCTTGTCATTGTCCTCTGAGTATTTGTGGCTACTTTGGTTTCTTTTAAATTCAGATTGTCCACACATGGTTGTGCCTACAGATGCAAAACATCTCAGTGAAGAGGTACCAATCCATGGATACATTAATGCAATAGGAAAAAATAGGACTATTACTTGGACATTGTATCTCCTGGGATGTCAAATATATAATGAGTATAGGCACATCTAAAACTGACTAGAAAAACACCTTTTCATCATCATGATATTACAGAGTAATACTAGGGGTGCGCACAAATGCACTTTTCAACATGCAATTTCAATAGAATATTTTTGAACGTCCTAATTCTTATTTATTTATTTACATTTCTATCTTGGCCCATACACAAAGGTCTCATATGAATAGAGAAAAAAAAGAATGTATTAAAATTCGAACCAATCTGACTACATTTGTATCTATTTGGATGAATATTCAATGCAAATTTGATTATACAAATGCCAACAACATTCATATGTATCCATACGGATCCCGTTTTCATCCTGTACGTATCTGTATGGATGCGTACAGATACAAAAAAGATGTGTACGGATACAAATGTAATGCGTTCGTATCCATACACATACGAATGTCCAAATTGTTCAAACAAATAATTCAAAATATTTACATTTGTTCGAATATTTAAAAATGAATATCTGGACATTTGATTTGAATTCGATTAAATAACAAATATTTTGAATATTCTTGCACATTTATTTATATTTTGTTTGTTTATGTTTCTATCTCGCCCTATACCCGAAGGTCTCAGGGCGGGTTACAATATTATATTAATCTTATACTCATCCCCAAGTAATACTACTTCTGTTACCTGATTTCCAGATATTCCTGTTCAAAATAGCTCTGTCTGCCTGGTCACAAGACCAACGTTTACATGAAACGGAACCACCCAGGCTGCATCCAGACACATTTATACTGTGCATTGGAATGCACAATCCTGACTCAGCCATCACACACGATGATCAATTGATCGTCACGGCATTGCATTATACAATTGGGACTGCGCACTTAATGTGGGATCGGCAACACTTCCTGAGCAGTATAAAGATAATCCAGCGCTTCAAGCCAATGCGGGCCGGAGGGTGAGAAAAGGAGATGAGATGCAGGAAAAGCAGCTTAAATTTGATTGGCTGCCTCAACCAGTCAGGTCACCCGATTGTCGCTGATCAATAAGTACACTGTGCTTTTACATTTAACTGTGGATTTATTCCGCTAGTCTGGAGGCAGCCCCTGTTTGTAAATGAAATTTGTAAGTACTGGGAAGTAGGACTTAAATCCCCAAACCACAGCTATAAAGAGTCCGTGTTCAGATGGCCACATAGGTCACATTCAAGATATGGAGAGTAGTATCCAGGGTGGGGATGATTGCATGTTCCATCCCCCTAGACCTCATAGTAGGCATTTTCCACTCTTAATAACACCCACAGAGGTAGTATTGAGGTGACTGACTCCATCTGTTGAGTGCAGGCTACTGCCATATCGCTCTGTATAGTCAGCCCTATGACACAGGCCCCCACATCCTCCAAGCCAATTTGGGGGGAAAGCCATGTAAACTCCCCTCTGGATGGTGAGGTCTCCCAGTGGCAATTTCCCCACCAATAAGTTTTGGAAGGAGAAATATATGCAACCAGAATCTTTCTCTTATGTGCATGCATTTTCCATCTCTGTAGCCTTGGGGCATTGTTGGTGAAAGTCCAACCCGAAAGCAAACAGAACAGCTGCCCCTCAATGTAGACAGTGCTAAACCAGATGGAACTATGCATTATGACCCCAAAAAGGATCCCAAAATACATAAATACATTTTTAAAAATGAGGTATCGGTTGTACCTAATTGAAGGTTTATAACTATATAGTGAGCATTAAAATATAACATGCTAAAAACAGCTGCATATCACAAAAGGAATAAAAGTGGGCTTTTCATGCAGCACTTTTGATAATGTGATTAAATAAAATAAGCCCATCTGTGTCTTACAAATTGGATACAGGTGCTAAAACACAAGAATCTAGCAAGTGCTTGTTCAGATGGGCAGCTGTGTTTAACTCTTTGTGACCCCATGACCGCAGCACGTCAGGCCCTTCTGCCCTCTGTTGGCCTAATCTCATGTTTACAGCTTCCATGATACTATCTATCCATCTCATCCTCTGCCATCCCCTTCTCCTTTTGCCTTCAGTCTTTCCTAGCATCAGGGTCTTTCCTAAAAAGTCCTATCTAGGGATGTGCATGAACATTCGTAACATTTGATATTTGTATGAATTCAGACAAATTCAGACACTCATATATGAACTGAATGTTACAATATATGAATGCTTTGGAACATTCGTGAACCTGGGGAGGTGGGAAAGCAGCTGTGCCAGTCATATCTGCAACAGTTCCAGAGTGCTTTCAACATGGATTGAGAGCGGATTCAAAGTGGATGCAAGGCGGATTTGACACTTTCAGAGCAGATATGCTACTGGATACATATGGATACGTATGGGATACGTAAGTATTCATATTGGATGCTTGTATGAATCCATAAAAATATACATTCTTATTGAATAGAATCCTACAGCATTTGAAGGGGATCTATTCGAACGAATATTAATTTTCTTACATCCGATTCAATACAAATCAAAGACAAAAAAAAAAATTAATGCACATCCCTAATCCTGTCTTCTCATTAAGTGGCCAAAGTAATCTGAGCTTCACCTTCAGAGTTTGTCCTAATAATGAACATCCAGAGCTGATTTCCTTTCATATTGACTAGTTTGATCCTCTTGCAGTTCAAAGGACTTCGCCAGCAGCACGATTTAAAACCATAAATTCTTCAGCACTCAGCGTTCCTTGTGGTCCAACTCTCACAGTCACACATTATCACTAGGGAAACCATAATGTTAACCATATGGACCTTTTTCGCATCATGATGTCTCTGCTTTTTAGCATGCTGTTCAGGTTTGCCATAGCTTTCCCTCCAAGGATCAGCATCTTTTAATTTCATGGTTGCAGTCACTGCCTGCAGTGAACTTTGAGCCCAAGAAAATAAAATCTGACACTGCTTCCACTTCTTCTCTTTCTGTTTGCCAGGATGTGATGGGACCAGATGCCATGATCTTGGTTTTAAAATTTTTTTTAAAAGGGTGTCTAGTAGTACCATAAGGACTAACAGAGAGAAGTTGTAGCATAAGCTTTCACAGGCACGTCTACTTAATGTTGAGCACCTCTAATAACATAAATGTAGAGAGAACTCCAGCCACTGGTGAAAGCATATTTGGTTGAAATGTAAATGGGTGGCATGCGTGCTATATTTATTTACTCTATTTGTACTGGTGCCTATAATTTTGGACTTGCAGTATATATATACAAGTATAGTGCAGCATGGATGATATTTTGTTCCTTTGTGATACTCTGCTATTTTGATATATATATTTATGCATTTGGATTCTGTGGTATTTAAACTATATTAGGTGAGCAATACAAGAGAACCCATTATGTTGACATCAGTAAATGACATTTCAGTTCTTGCTATATAGTAATAAAACTATTATAACAAACCTTCAATTAGATACAATTTAGTTCCACCTATGCTTCTTATATATATATATTTGTATATTTTTATATTTTGAGGCCTTTTAGAAAGTCTTTCTGTGTCATTGAGTTCCCTACAGGGCTTTTCTGTTTTTACTATGCAGTTCCACCCAGTAGGGTAACTTTTAACATTTTTAAAATGATAGGGCTTGTGAAAAGCTAATCAAGGAAATATATGCTAATTTCTATTCCTCTGTACTAGGGAACAGGAATTTGAATGTTTCATAGAAACTAAGGGGTTTTTGTTTTTAAAATTCTTTCTCACTTTTCCTATAGAGCCATCTCTCAAAATTAACAGGGGATCTGTTCTACCAAAGTGTCATGAGTATGGAAAGTTATGAATGTAGAAGGATATAGAAGAGGCCATTTTTACCCCCATATCCTCCAAAAGCCTTGAAAAATGGCTACATCTCTGACCATGTATTAGTGAGGAACAGGGGTGTGCCTTCGAAAATCCAAACTTGTCTGAATAATGAAAAATGAATGTTTAAACATTTGTATCTATTCGCCCGAATATTCGATACATATCCAATTAAAAAAAATTCGTATGTGATGCAAACACATATGAATGTCCAAATTACTCATACGAATAACTCAAAATATTAGTACTCATGTGAATGCTAGAATATGAATGTCTGAACATTCAGTTCACATAGGAATGTCCAAATTTGTCCAAATCATGAATATTTCGAATATCCGTGCACATCCCTCGTGAGGAAACATTGATTAAGTTTGTGTTTGTTAAAATTCTGCTGAGCACATTTCCAATAGTTAGCATGCACCACAAACACATGTCTTTGCTTATACGTGTATTTTTCATGCAGGCACATGCGTTTTATATAGATGCACACACTGTGTAATTCATGTGTGTATAAATGTATTTGGGGGGGGGGGACTTGTGCCAACAAACGAAAATGTCTTCACCTGCCTACTGTACAAACAGCAATCTATGTAAGTGCTAATCAGAGCCAAGTTCTGCATCTGATAAAACTTGGGAGCCCCCCCCCCCCATCTCTTACATTTAACAGTCATAAAGAAGAACAAGACATAGAATTTCTATCTGGCACTTCTCCCCACCACACCAACCAGAATCCCAGGAAAGCCTGAGAAATTATTAAGCCAGGCATAGAATCCTATGGTCCTTGGGGGTGGGGGGTGGGGTCGGGGTCCACTGACCTCCCTTAATCCAGATCTAAGGTGATCCGGATCTAAGGAATGGGTACTTCAACTAATCCAGATTTGATGCCTGAAGACCTCATTGAAAGACCCATTCAATCCGGATTTCCCTAGAACTGGTGGAAACAAATGTGGCTCTAATGAGGTCTGCAGTGGAAATGGGGTCTTCCAGCTCTGAGCCTAATGGGTCTTTAATGGGTCCCTAATGGGTACTTAATGGGTGCTTATGGCTAGTGGGAAAAACCCCTTGGCTCAGTATCACTGGCTATGATACTGGGAGTGATGAATTCTAATGCCTGTAGCCCAGCAACCTGGGCTAGGCAATTAGATAGAAGGATGAGGAGCAGGAACATAGCTGTAATTAAATAAGTGACCTCTGGCCTTCTTTTTCATGAGGCATCTACATCTTCTACCAATGGGAGTCCTATGACACAGAATTGTCCACTACATGTCCAGAGTCAGAAAGTAGGGGAGGGTTGCTTATAAGGTGAGCATACACAGACGTCAAAAGCTTGGTTGTCATGTCTGCAGTAAAAAAAATTGAGCACTATGAAATCAGCAACAATAAAGATGGGCGCTGTAGGGTGCCAATGGAAAAAGTGGGTTTCCTGCCCATGTGGAAGAAAATGCAGATCC
This sequence comes from Aspidoscelis tigris stejnegeri, assembly GCA_023333525.1. Lineage (NCBI taxonomy): Eukaryota > Metazoa > Chordata > Lepidosauria > Squamata > Teiidae > Aspidoscelis > Aspidoscelis tigris. Next base: position 16,096,658 of record JALMGA010000005.1, read on the forward strand.
ATAATGTTCATGTGCTCACTTCGGCAGCACCAGCACATATACTAAAACTGGAACAGTTCGGAGAAGGTCAGAAGGGACCTCTAGGGCCGTCGAGTCCAACCCCCAGCTCAATGCAGAATTTCCTAAACAATTCTAGACAGATGTAGGTCCAGCTTCTGCTTGAAGACCTCCAGTCTCCTGCTTGAAGGAGAGTTCACTACCTCCCATGGCAACCTATTCCATTGACTGATCACCTTCACTGTCAGGAAGTTTTTCCTTACATCTAATCTATATTGACTCCCTTGAAGCTTCATCCATTGTTTCTAGTCCTCCCATCTTGTGCACATGAGAATAGGGACAATCCCTCTGCACTGTGGCAGTCCTTCAGATACTTGCACACCATGATCATGTCTCCTCTTAGTCTTCTCTTCTGCAGGCTAAACATTCCTAGATCCTTCAACCTTTCCTTGTAGGACATGCTTTCCAGACCACTAACCATTTTGGTAGCTCTCCTTCGGATTTGATTTTGCACTCCACCATGAAGCCAGCTGGGTGGCCTTAGGTTAGTCACAGGTCTCTTTCCGAGTTTTCACAGCCCACCTACCTCTCAGGGTATCTGTTGTGGGGAGAAGAACAGAAGGTTTGTCAGCCACTTTGAGTCCCCTTAAATGGGTGAGAAAAGCAAGATATAAAAAGCAATCTTGTCTTCTTCTTCCTTCTAAGCTTGCCACTGCTCAGGTGCAGAAGATGCTTTGCCATTTGAATACACAGAGAACTGGAGTATGTGACTAATTACCCAAAAATATAGATGCATGTTCTATAAAATTGAAACTAGTGGCAACAGATAAATGAGTGTATGCTAATCATGATACAAGTTTTGGGGTCTTTTCTTTTTCATTGTAGATACCTTCAGGATATTATCTGCAGACAATGAATTCCAGTTTGGATTTGAATGGATTCCTCTTACCAATCGCAGCCATGAATGTGATAAGCATTGTCCCATACTTAATTTTGGCTCCTCTACTAGATTGCTTCAACACATGCTTCTTCAGTGCCAAAATGAGTGGATGGCCCCATATAGTCTGCATTGGTGAGTTCTGTACTTTAAAAAAATGTTGCTGCATGATCAGAAGAAATAAAAGCTGAGTCGTAGGAGAAGCTGTCTGGAAAGCCAAGGGTCACTGGTTCACTAACCTGTATGCAAAGGGCCTAGATCAGGCATGTCAAAGATACGGCGTGCGGGCTGGATGCGGCCCGCGGGCTGTATTAATACGGCCCGCGGCCGCTGCCCGCGGCCGCCGCCACCACCACCGATGTCCTCCTCGGGCACGAAGGAGGCGAGGCGAGCGAGCGCGCGGCGGGACCCTCCACTGCCCGAGTGCGCGGGCGCCGCCATGGGCAACCAGCCCCTCCTCTGTGCCCTAGCCACGCCCCAGCCACGCCCCGGCCATACCCCCAGCCCCTCCTCTGTGCCCTAGCCACGCCCCCGGTCACGCCCCCGGTCACGCCCCAGCCCCTCCTCTGTGCCCTAGCCATGCCCCCGGCCATGCCCCCGGCCACGCCCCCTGGCCCTGATAGTACTTTTTTTTTTTTAATCCGGCCCTCTGCAAAATTGAATTTGACACCTCTGGCCTAGATCCACATCATTGGTGAACCTGATTTATCAGATCTGTTGTGGATTAACGGGGGGGGGGGCATTTTGGTAGCAGAACCAAATTGCATTTCTGAAATAGGTTCCTTGGGCGCTCTGATGCCAAGGACTTTAGTTCCTGGGCATTGGAGGTTCAGGGTCAGTATGCAGGCTGGGCCGGAGCAGCTGTCACCAAGTAGATGGTGTTGTTCCATCCCAGACCAGTGCGTCCCAGCCTTCCATGCAGCACCCGGGCAATCCGGCCACCTGATCCGGCCTCCCCGCGCATGTGCGGATGCGTGGGGCCTCCTTGAACCCGTCCCTATTTGGGACGGATCCTCCGTAGGACTGCTTGCTGAAAAACAGATCTTCTTAGATCCGTTTTTTGGTGGCAAATGCAGAAACACCCAATGGGTCCACTTTATGTGGTCCTACTTGGTACCTGCTAGTATATACTTTTTTCTTTTTTTGCTGAAAAGCAGCTTTCCACTCTTCAGTTTGGATATTCATCCTTATTTGCATAAATTTAACAAGTGGAGCACTCTTTCAATTTAAACTAACTCCCACCCTGCAGAGCTGTTTAAAAAAAACACCACACACACGAACACTTAGAAATCAACATTTCCTGTACTCCTTGTATTGAACTCAATACCCATCTAGCATGTGGCACAGCCAGTGTTAAAAGACAGGAAGTATTAATCTGACTGGAATTAGCCTAATTAAGTTTGTTGTTAAGCTTTGCGCAAAGTAAAAGTGCATCAAACAGCAGGTGGCAGTTACTTGGGATTTAAAATAAAATAACATTACCAAGTGAACTTCAGAAAAGCCCATTCAGAGAACAAGGGGGGAAGTTCCTCGGGTTACATCTTGAACTCCTGTAGTCTAATGATGCCAACAAAAGGTCAAAAGGTCAAATGTGCCATATGTTGCTTGCATTTGGATCAAAATAAGTATTACAAATAGATATTTATGAACTGGAACCCGTCTTTGCAAATGTCTCTGGGTGATTCTGCATTGGCTGGTATACCAGATCAGTGCAGTCTAAGGGAGATCTTGGGCAGGTTTGGTATGCTTGTTGGTCTGGTCTACTGGCCAGTAGGGATACGCTTGGATATTTGAAGAAATTTGAAATTCGCCTGATAGAATTTCGAATACCTTCGAATATTCGTGCACAACCCTACCACATGTTAGTGTAATCTATGGCAGGCCTGTGGATGGTATTTTGCAGGCTGACAATAAGAATCTGAGGGGAGGGGAGCAATTAAATCATTAGATTTTTCAAGATAAAAAAGTGTTTTCCCTTTCTCCATGTGACTTTTTAGATATAATCGAGGAAAGCATTACATAATTTATTATTGATGTTGTACCTTTCACATCTAGTTATAGGTTATACATCTGCCACGCTCTCGGTAATGGCTGCTGGGATTTTTGAAGTACGCAGGAAACACTTTCCTTTGGTTGAACAGACTCTGTCGGGCAAAGTTCTTCTTGTGTCCTCCATGCCATGTGTCCACCTGGCCCCACAGTACATCTTGCTTGGTGTAGCAGAAGCGATGGTGATCCCCACTTGTAAGAAAATAGCTTTGCTTTGTTTTCTCATCCTAAAATCAACCAACATGAACACAGAATGACATCAGATTATACACAGAGAGATCAACCTCTATTAGACTATGTGCCCTGGCACTCCTCCACGGCTATTCTGAGCATGTTCATTCATTATTTGCATTAGAAGAACTCAATATGTCATCTTTGTGGTTACTGCTCACTGAACAATTAATGTTCTTTGTGGTTAACAGATATCTCTAATTTGCTCTTTCTAGCTCAGCTTTTCCATCCATGCCATCTAGTTAAAAATAGCACCCCACACTAATTCAGAGAAGCTAACCTTCATGGTCAACCAGGCCAGCAGAAGATCACCTTCTAGGACAGGCTTTCCAGATTTTACTGAACAACAGAGGCCTATTTATACTAGGGCTTCCGGAACACGAGTAGGACACCCTGGGACGGGCTGGGGCAGTTCCGAATGGTTTGTGCTCTGCACCTGTTCCCAGCCATCCTGGGCCATCCCACAGCTGAATGGGAGGGAGAGCATTCGCACTCTCCCTCCCAGACAGCTGCAGGCCCCGGCCCCTGCTGCTGCTATTGGGCCGAATTTGACCCAACAGCTGGCAGGCCCATGCAATCAACTTACCTTGCCAGTTCCAGGGTGCTCCTCACACAGCCTCAAGAGCAATCTGACGTGATCTGCTCAGGCATGTCCACTCCGGTAGACCGAACCCATGCTGACCCATCAGGTGAGCATGGGGTCAAGCTACTGGAGCGAGCGTGCCTGCGCAGATTGCGACAGATCAATCTTGAGGCTGCACGAACCCCAGACCCATCAAGGTAAGGGGGCATCACACATGTTGGGTGGGTGGGTGTGACTCTGACCCAAGGGCGGCAGGCCTGGGAGGGGCGTCCTGCCCCTGCGCCAGTCTTTTCAGGCTAGGCCACATGTCGATGGGTTCCCCATTTGCAACAAGGCAGGTAGGGATGCATCCTCATGTGTTCCTTACTAGCCTAGATGCATAGGGGGAACCTGTCCCTATGTGTCCTACCCTAGCCGTTTGGCTGTAGTGCAAAAAGCCCTCAGGTCCGATCATTTCTTGCCATTGGCTCAATTGGATAAAGTTGAAAGTCAAGGGAACTGTAGTCCAGTGATCTCTGGAGGCCAGAATTTGACTACCCCTGGGCCAGGATTATTTCAGATCTCACACAAATCTCGTGTGACACAAAGAAGAAATAAGAAATTTACACAAACATGAAGAAGCTGCAGGCTTCCAGTTACCTGATGATCAGTTATAATGGTAAGGTGTGATTTGGAATCCAACATCTTCAAGGCAACCTGCTGCCTTTCTTCTGAGCTTTCACAGCCCCACCTACCTCACTGGGTGCCTGTTGTAGGGAGAAGAATAGAAAGCTTTGTCAGGTGCTTTGAGTCCCCTTAAATGGGTGAGAAAAGCGGGGTTGAAAACCCAACTCTTCTTCTTCTTTTTCTATATTTAATATGACCCTGTGTGAAACTTCCTAAGGTCCTGTTTGGAGCCAGAATCCAAGTTACAGAATACATAGGACTTAAGTCCACACTACAACGAGGCAAATTTTAATATTTCTTGTTAACTCATAGATTGGCAATCACTATTAAGAGCAAGCAATGGCAACTCACTACAGATCAGTAGGATGCCTCAGACTCTGGCTGTTTACATGTTACTGTCCCCTGCTGGCCACTGCACTGGCTGACATCAGTACCATTCGTGGTGCTCTGAGAAGCAGGCCAGGTGGAAATCTTGCTGCTATTAGATGAACTCCCTCCCACAGCCGTGTTGCAGCAGTGTTCCAAACTGCTGTAAGGCATACAGTGTTGACTTGCCACTTCAAATACCCGTGCCATGGCAGCAGGCCTTTTATCCTGGATCTTGGCCATGTTCAGTCTGAATGTGGATGCACCCACCATTTTTTTTCCATTCTTGTTTTCATTTCTTTTCTTTTCATTTCTTCTTCTTTTTCTTTTTGGCCTTCCAAGGTTCCTTAATTACATTCAAGTTCGTGCCTAGCAGGATTCGTGGCGTGGCCTTGCAAACTTTAGCTTTCTTCAATGGTGCTGGCTGTATTTTGGAGGCCTTTCTTCTACAAGCGGCCTATGTTGGCTCACAAGGTAAACGAGTTTTGAACAGTGTAGATGGGTGGGTAGGATTCTCTTCTTATTCCAGCAACAGTGCTTTGGTTCTGTTTAGCTTCTCTTCTTCCTAATGGCTATTGACTTTCATTAGACATGCATTAGAAAGGCTGCCTGCCAGTAGCCTCGATTTCTTTTTCATAATTAAGACAGGCCACTAAGGCTGTGATCAGACATAACAAAAAGAAGCACCTCTGAGGTGCTTCTGAGGAAGGTTAAATAAGGGTTCAAGGTGGGGTTGTTCACAAGCCAGTTTGACCCTCCCTCAGGCCCTTTTGCATTTACCTGATTCAGCTGGCATGAACTAAGGCTGGTAAACTTCAGGTAAAGGTGGACCACTTGCATTTGCCGTGAGGTAAGCTTCCCCAAAGCATCCATTACTGGCCAGAAATGTGAATGGTTCTCCCATTTACCAGCCTGCGCAAATGCCTCTGAAGCCGGAAGTTCCACCTCCTTACTGCTGCGACTGGCTGCATGGACGCTATTGCGAGAGGGGTGTGATCAGCCACTCACACATGATGTGATCAAATGCCCCTCTTGCAATTCTGCGATCGATCGCCACTGCCAGGGATCAGAGGTCTGATCAAGGCGTTGGTGAGTGATCTATCATGGCTGCCACTGCCACTACGCTTGCTTGGACGCTGCATTCTCTGCCCACCAAACACAGGGAACCAGATGCAGAGCGAATGGTCACGTCGCTGGATGCTTTTGGTAAATGTTCGTTAAGGTGTGGAGCATGAAATCAACAATGAGTGAACTTCTGGTGAGGGCAGGCACGTTTGCAGGCTGTAGCAGCCTAGTCAACGTGCATATGCTCTTCACCAGTCATTCACTACTTTGTCACTACCAGGCTAAGTGCAAATAGGCCTCTCTTCTCCTGAAGAAAATTACTGTCAGTGTCTACTAAAAATGACATTATCCTGAATGTCGAAATCCCCCAAAAGATTGAAATCTATCACATTGATAAGACAAAGCATAAAGATGTTGAGAAACTGGACAAAACTTAGATAACCCGATTTCACTAGGAATGCTTGAGGAATCTCTTCTTTGAAAATTCCTCTATGAACATATAGTTGGGGAGCTGCCAGTTAAAAAATGCTGGCATCTAGCTATACAGGAACTTTGTCAACAGAAGCAGTGCCTGACTTCGGTTGCCTTTCTCCCTGAAGCACCTGATTTAAGAAAGTGTGAGAAGTTGCCATAAGCTCAGCTGAAAGATGTAAGAACATAAGAAGAACCCTACTGGATCAGGTAAAAGTACATCTAGTCACATAGTGACCTACCATTTGCTTCTGGGTGTCTCAAGCAGAAGACAAAGGCAAAACCTTCACCTGCTCTTCACCTTGCCTGTCTCTAACCTGGAGGCAATGCCTAGGCCATAGATGACTGTCCTATATGAATTTCTTAAACTTATGGAGGGTGGCTGTATAAAGCTTCAGCTTTTTCTCAGGTAAATCTGCCTGTCTGTTTCTCACAAGTATGGGTAAATACTGGCAATTTTTATTTTAAAAAATAGCTGATGTTTCTCTGAGTCACCTAGAAACCCTTGGGCTAAAGGTGCCTCCATAGAAATAACAGTCTTTGAATTGATATCAAATCAAATTAATAACACAAATGGAATATCCAATAAATTGCTTACCTATTATTGATGCCTTATCAATAAATAATGAAAATATTGTGCTTCCAGGACTGCTAATTTTACTATCACTTTAAAAAGGAGTACAATTACTAAGGAAAGTAAAATGATTATACCTTTTACAGTTTTAATATTTTGCATATCTGAAAGTTTACTCTTTAAACTGTTTATACTTTAATTTTGTTATGTTAGCTTTGTAGATATATAATTATTCCTGAGTACTGTTAGATATAATTACTGTAATATTATGCATTATTCAAACTAAAAAGAAAAGAAAAAACCCAGCAATTTTCCTGAGCTATATTGGGATTGCTACACATAGCCATGGGAATAAAGGCATCACAGAAAATCAGCTGATTCCATCATGCCAAATTGCTTACCTTTTCCACATTTCCTTGTGGAATCACTGCTCTTGCAAAAGTACCCGGATGTTGAAAGGGCATTAAAAAAAAGAAAAGAAACAAAAAAGAAAGGGGAGTGTTGGACACATCTAAGTACCCTTCCAAGAACAGCAATAATACAAAGGAAAGACAAATGACATATGAGCCTGGGTTTGCCTCAACGATTGCAGGTGTGGTGAAAGGCAATTGCAGATTCCACAATTACTGCATGCTACCTGGAGGCTTTCTGATTTGCAGAACAGATATTAACTGCCCAACATTTTGCTAAATGTCGCAATACGCTCTTTTTATAGTTTGTATAAAGTGTACAGGTGGGCAATGTGGTGTACAACAGCCACTTTGCCAGCCCACTTGTCGCAAAGAGGTGTGAAGAATGAATGTGCTGGGCTCTGCCAGCCATGTTCTAGCATGTGCAGAGCATGCTTCTGTAGTGGAAGTGCCTTCACGCAGTGCATATCCCCCATGTATGAGCATACCTGGGCCGGCTTTTCCATCCAAGTTCGAAAAGGCACATTATTAAACTTTGGAATTTGCTGGAACCAAGTTATGCCGTTGCCTGCCAGCCTGGAAAGTCTGAATCAAAGGTTTAGACTAATTCAGGAAAGTCAGGATAATCAACAGCTGTTAGTCCAGATGGCAGAAGGAGGAGATGTGTATCTGAGTGTGTGGCCTGTGAGCTCGAATTGAACAAAAAAAGTTACATGTTTGTGTCTTTCTGGTGGACTGTCCTGTCCACTGGTTAGCAAGCGTGAATACAGGCTGCTAGTCTAAATGGGTCATGATTAAAGTTTGTGGCCTACAATTCTTCAAGCTCCCTTGGAAACAAAAATTCTTCTGACAAGCTGCCAATGAAACTAGTCTTTTAATTTATTTGGTTTTTTTTATTTTCTTTTAATTCCTTCCTTTTCTTCCCTTTTCCTACTGGCCATGAATAGCGTTAGTCATCAGAACAAAGAACAAGAGCAAAACTTCTTAACTCTCTTTCAAGCACTTGAAGCAAACCAAGGGAATTAGTAGATTGCAGAATAATAAGAAGAGTTTTTATCTCTCCCCAGTTATCTGTCAGGGAGAAGGCGAAAACACTCCGTGTCAGGCACAGAGAAACCATTTTAAATACAACGTTCCTTATTTTTCTTTAAACAAAACAAACTGATGGACTCTGTGGATAAACACACTTAATTTGCAACATTCTAGAAAATAAACCATGATTGTGGTGGAGGAAGATGGTGAAATGAAGTTATTTACTGTAAGGGAAGGAGAAAAGGTAATAATTTTACTAGCATGTCAGATTAAATACTGAAATCTGGCGTCAGTCCAGTTTTATTCTTTTTGCCCATTGCAAGTTTTAGGGTGTTTCTGCAGAGGCTGTTAAGACCCCATTAAGCACCCGATAAGGACACATATGGCACACGTCTGCAAGTTACCTTCTGCACAGCAGGACAGATTAGGGGCCCTTCAAGGATGCCGCTTCCACACATCCTCGTGCAAGATCCATCTCTAATGAGGTCTAGAGGCTGCCAAATCCGGTTTCCGCTGATTGGTGGGCAGTCTGTCCCTGACACACCCATGCATGGTGGAGATGAGCCGTGACTGATGGCTGAATGTTCCAATCACACGGCACCTGATCCTTCTGGATATCAGTGCTCCAGCATCCGCACAGGAAACACAAGATGGATTCCTCACTATCTGTGCTTCCCACACATGTGCAGATGTGTTAGGCCTCATTGAGATCCATCCCTATTTCAGATGGATCTTTCCAGGGACGGATTTCAGAAATCCAGATTTCCTTAATCCAGATTTCAAGCAGTAAGTGCGGAAACACACTAAGAGAATAGCCACAGCACAGTGTTAATGGGTGTTTTTCCACTGACACTAGAAGTACCCATTAAGTACCCATTAATGGGTACAAAAATGCCATTTCGTACCCATTAATGGGTACTTTTAGTGACAGTGGGAAAACACCCAATATGTCTATTTTATGTGCACAAAGTTGTACCAGTTCAGTTCTTAGCATTTTCCTCAGAAGACTATGGGAAATTATTTATTTGAGTACTTGTATCCCACCCTTAACCTGAAGGTCCCAGGGCAAATCCCAACAGTAAAAAGTTAAAAACCATAAACCATAAAAAATGTTGACTCTTACATGTAAAGCCGTACAAGTCTTGGGTCCCCAATATCGGAATGAGCACCTTCTTCCATATAGACCTTGTTCCGCCACCCTTGGAGCTTTGAGGGGCAGTGGCACATAGGATGACCATTGCTGCTGTAGGTCTTATTCCAGTGAGCAGTGCCAGACAGTGCTTGTGCTGGAAGTCCAGTAGACGCTTGCATGTTTGAAGGAGGTGGGAAGCAGAGTCTCACAAGGGCTACTTGATCTTAACACCTTGCTCTTTGCCCTTGCAATCGCTTGCTGGGTCTGTTTCTCCAACTGCACAGTGATCATGAATAACTTAAGTGAAAAAGCTATTTAATTATTAAATCTCTTGACTTCGGAAATGCACCTGTTTTCATAATATAGCATATTGATTTCTTCCCTTTTTTATTTGCTCAGGATAGCAAACAGGGATTTTGTTTTATCTCAGCTCAAGCTCCCCTAATTAAATGTGGGGTCTGTGTGCAAGAGGAGCCTGAATGCTCACTGTTAAAAATTTTACTCATGCTCTTGGCTTGATGCAGGGAGGCAGATGCGCATGAAAAGTCAGGAAAAACACTCTCTCTTTTTTTTGGCTAAAAAAGCAGTGAATTAGCTCCGGCTTTGTCTATCCAACAGGTGCAACAGCACTGGAATAAGCAGTAGGTGCTTTTAATTTGAGATCACATTTACAGTTGGGTAAATTATGGAAAAGAACTGCCTATGAGATATAGAGTTCTGGATGAAACCTGGCAGACCTTTTGACATGGAAAGGGTGAAGGGAACTATAGGCTAATTCCACACAGCTGTGAAAAAAGGAGTCTTCCTGGCTGGCCTCAAATTTTCTGCCCAGTCCTGTTAAAGAATGCATAGGAAATGGCCCTCAAAGTGTGGGGTTATTTTGCATGTTTTAATAGGACTGGGCAGAAAATTAAGGAGATGAGTCACTGTCGCTCCACACTCCAGATAGCCTCAATGTGGCTTCCTTGCTCCACACAAAGAATACTTACAAGAGTACTTGCAGCTACTTGCAGTCACCATCACCCTTTCTGCACTTAGATATGCATTAGCTAGATCTGAGGCCTTTTTGCACTATAGCTGAACGGAGTGCATGCCACTTACCTCTTCGTCACTGGGTTCAAAGTGGCGGGCCCAGCCAGTGGTGTTGTGCATCTGCACATACCGCCAGCTCTGGCCAGTTACCCGCAGGCCCATGCCCGGGGTGGGTGGGTGCCCGGGGGGTGTTCCTGCAGGCTCTAGGGGACCCGATTGCGTCACCTGGAGCATGCAGGAACCCGGGAAAGGGACGAGACATGCCTGCCCACCCCTGGGTCGTGCCTGTCCCAATGGTGGCAGGTGGGGGTGGAGCCTGCAGCTGTTGCAGAGGGAGCGTGCGAATGCTCTCCCTCCTGAACAGCTGTGGGACGTCCTGGGATGTCCGGAAATAGATGTAGAGCACAATTTCATGCTCTACACCGGAACATGTTTAGGATGCCCTGGTTCCACACGGAACTGCCAGCCCAGTTGTGCAAATGTTCCATCCCAGGGCAACCTACATGGGTTTGAGAGGTCCTCGTGCAAATAGGTTTCTGGATTAGCTGGATCCAGATCAACCACAGTCAGAGGTATCTGCACTGAGTGGGCTTTAGAACAGCTAAAGAGTATGCTAAAGAGTACTAGCATGGATGTAGACCACATTTATCTGGGCTACTACTAATCTGGATTAGTGTTCTCTTAGCACAGTTCTGATCCAGATCCACTATACTCCTGTGCAGACCAAGTGTTCTTAGCAGCTCCTTGATCCAGACTAACAAGTAAGAGCAAAAAGGGCCCATGTCTCCCTGGTGCCTTTCTCAGCTATGCTGATGCACTCTTAGGGTGATTCCATAGTGGTCAGTACACTGGACTGGCAAGCGTACTGGGTACCTCCCTTCCACATCCTGGTGCAGTCTAAGGGAGACCCTTTCCCTTAAAGGGGAAGGGAGGTTCCTAGTATGCCTGCTAGCCCTGCCAGTGCAAAATTGCCCTAGATTAATATCTGATGGGCCACGGGCCCTGAATCTTCAGTTTACAGGCACCAGAGTTAGTAGTGTGAGATGCACTGAGCTTTTCTCTCTGAAGAAGAAGAAGAGGAGAAAATAACAGAGCAGGTTCCTTTCAGAACATAAAGGATCTGTGACGGCGGGGAGCAGTTGTTTCTAAATCTATTTTATGGCAGACTTTTAAAGAATTGGGGAAGCTGTTCTGGTTCAACTCCCTACTTGCTTTTCACCTTCTTTGTTTTTTCTTTTCCTGAAGATACCTTCCTACTTACACTTCCAAATGTTCTTGCCTCTCTCGCACTTTCTTCTTTTTTTAAATTAATTTTTCATTTTTACTGCTCTCCTCTTTGCTAAATGTTAAGGTCAAAAATCTCCCCAAGGTGCCAAGAAATTTGCAGCACATCCTGCCAGGAGATACGGTTGTCGAAGTCTGTGAGTCTTGCAATTTTTCACACGTTGGGTAACGTTAATGTTGCACGGCTCCACTCTATTGAAAAATGTGTCAAGTCATAGTTACTTCCCCACACACACACTGTGATACGAAGGGGTTGGTATTTTATTACCCTTTTAATCAGTTGAAAGAGCAAGTAAAAAAAACCAAAAAACCAAAAAACCAGGGACTTACACAGGAGTGAAAGTTTTGCCTTGAACCCATGCCCACATCACAATGGTTACAAGGTAAGGCAAAGACCTTTGTTTTGTTTCGCAATCCAGAGCGGCAGATCTGGAATAACTGGACTCACTGATCCAGTTCCCGTGGAGGTGTGCGTCAGATCAGTAGCCATTTGCACTGATGGTGCTGATCTTGCTCGTACAAATTTTGCAGCCTCTGAAGCCATGGGGAGTTTGGCAGCCCACTGTGGTGTATCACTGGTAGTTCTGGATGCCAACTGCATGCTTCCTGAAGTCCAGAACAAGGTCCTTGGTCCACTTCTGGACCCAATTAAATGGGTCAACAACAGGTCCAGATAATGGGTCTCTTAATCTAGGTCTGCCTCCATCTTGTGCAGATGGAGTCGGACTAGCCAGGGGTGGGACCTCCTTGATACACATTAATGAGGTCTGTGATCCAGATTATGAGGGTGTTTCTGCATTTGCCGCCAAAAAAGCGGATCTGTTTTTCAGCAAGCAGTCCTCCAGAGGATCCGTCCCAAATAGGGACGGATCTGAGGAGACCTCCCTGCATCCACACACGCATGGGGAGGCCAGATCAGGCAGCCTGATCACCTGGGTGCTGCGCAGAAGGCAGAGCACCCATTCAAAAAGTCCGCCAGTACCACCCCCAGAGCCATGGGACTGGAGCAGGCAGCTGCCAGTCACTGTGTGTTTCCAGCAGCGCACGGTATACAAGGGAGGGGCTTCCGAGGCAGGCCATCCTGCTTCCGCCCCTCCCAACATGGTGGGCGCCAGGACATTCACCCCTTTGCCTGGCCGTGTGCGGAAGTGTCCTGTTTCCACATGGATCCAGGCAAAGGGATGGACTGAAGACCTAATTTTTTAGGTCTTCAATTTAAACCAGTTTTCGGCGAGACCCATTTTAGAAACTGATCTCGCCACCGGGAAGGGTGCCAAAAGAGTTCTCCAGTGCGGAAGGTAAGTAGGGAAGGGTCTAAAATGGGTCTTAACTGGGTGGTTAAACCGGTTTAACCGCCCAGTGTGGAACCACCCTGAGTTTCCTTAATGAGGATCTAAAATGTCTGTAGAAAGAGCCTAGTTTTCAAGTTGAAATCCCCATTCATTTCTGAAGCTCAGCAATTACTGTTGGGTCAGTTTCTCAATCTACTTTGCAGGGTCATTTTATGGATAACGTGGCCCAGAAGAATCCTGCAGGTAGTCCTTGAGAGGAAGCTGTCCTGGTTCAAGGGCCTCTCTCTGGACACCATGCTTTAGAAGGGAACTGGTCTGGCACAACATTCTTACTATTCATGTGCTAGGAAATGACTTATATTTTGCCAAGTAAAGACTTGTTCTGCCAGCTTTTTAAAATGTTAACACATAAGTATTTCCAGGTATCTATAATGGTTGCAAATATTTTTAAACAGTTGACCTGGAGGGGAGGAAAAAGAGATTATTTTTCTAATACTTGATACACCCTCACATGTTGCGGGAGAACATATTTTTGACTCAATGCCAGGGGAGACATCTGAATTGGTAAAAACAAACTGACAATGGAATTAATTACTCAAAAGAGCTGATGACTCTTGAGGCCTGTCTACATCTGAGTTTTAATCCAGTCTCAGTCCACTTTCAATGTCAGCAAAATGACAAGCTGTTTTCTCATGGCATTATATAACTCAGAAAGACATGGGGCGGTTCTGCCCATTGGACTGGAAAGGTGCAGAAGAGGGGCAACGTGTTGTAGCGTTTGCAGTTGGAAATGCTAGTATATGATAGCCTAGCCCCTGGACACCTGGACACTCACCTGGGTCTGGTCATATGTCTGGTCCTCTGCAGTGCAAGGTGCCGCCATTTTGATCGTGGTGTCCTGCATCTGTGCATGCGCTGGCACTGTCATCCTGGTGATGACAATGCTCTGTGCATGCACAGTTGTGTCAGGAGTCATCTGAGGCATCTCAGATGGCCCCTTTGCACTGGAAACAGTGCAGATGGTCACCACTGGACACTACAAGTAAGTTTCTAGTTAGTGTTAATTTGCATGTGGTGGAAGATTTCGTGCACCATTGCTAGTTTACGATAGGTGAACATCTGGGCAGGCAGGGGCTGCTTGTAGGCTGTAAATGCCTCCTGCAAATGTGGATGCACCTGCCCAGATGTCCACCTATCGTAAACGAAGTCTCCATAATGCCCATAAGTTTCAGTCCAGCTTTAGTACAACCAGCCTCCTTACAGCACAAAATTTTGAAGAACTTTCAGCTAGAATCTTTGAGCTTCATTTGCATGCCGTAGCATCTTGTTAGTCTAGAGTTGTGTATTGCTGGCAAAGTGGATATGATAGTCACCCGGAGCTTTAAGTGCTGTTAATCATTTTTTAAATGTATCTATGAAGGATGGTGTGAATATGATAAAATAAGACTTCTTGGAAATTTGATGAGTGCAAACAGATGACGGGTGACAGTGATATTTTCAGTACAAGCTGGGGAAACTGATTTCTTAAGGCTCTTTATACCTCCCTTGACATTTTAATGAGACACATGACAAAACTTATCCCCTCTGCTACTTGTTATGGAAATAAGTTTCTCCAAAAGTTGCAGTGCAGTAGGGGTTGTTTTTGGAGGCTAAAAGTGAAAGCATCTGGCCTAACCTGTAACCTTTTGACTCAGATCTTACCACAGTTGTACATCTAATAAACTATGTGTATATCTGTCTTCAAAAGCTGTTTGGCAGCTTCAACTGATAGTGGACACAGTTGCTTTGGTGCATGTCTTACCTCTGATGTAGGTAGGACAAATTAGGTGTACAGCAGAGTTTAAAATTTGGCATGTGGACTTGCCCTGCCTTTTAGCTTCATTTTGGAGTTCCTGTTTATGTGTTTAGTATCACAATATTTTGTATCAGTGGGTTCTGTAGAACCTTTTTAGTGGTGACCCCAAATCTATGAAAACTCATTAAACATTATTACAAAAAAAAAATCAGTAAATCAAAACAATTATAAAATAAAATCATATGCATTCATACTGGATATTTGTACAAATTCATAAAAAAATTCTCACAGCCCCACCTACCTCACAGGGTGTTCTGTTGTGGGGAGAAGCTTTGTCAGCTGCTTTGAGTCCCCTTCTTCTTCCTTCAGTGCTAAGGCAGAATATTAAAACTTTCTAAATAATTATTAGGAAGCCATCTTCAGGCACTTAATTGTCTCTTCTTATATTCTGACTGACATTTTAATAGGGCTAGGAATATTTTTGGCTGTCTGACCTGTATGGAATACTAAGCCCAGGGAGGGACGGAGGGAGAGGAACAGGAATCAGAGCTTAGTGTAAAAAATTTACCGCTTCCCTCCCCAGTTCCACAAATCAAGGCCTCCTTCAGATGGTAGCCGAATATACTTACCATGCGATTACTACTTCCTAGTTAGACAAAGCCGTGATTGATTCTGCCTTCATGTGTTTTAACTGATGCATGCATTCGGGAGTCTGGAATGCCCATATATGCTTGTCGTCACCTCTGTGCGTGCCTGTATTAGCCTCCATGTATGTGCACTGGACAGAGCAATCATGTCAGTTCCATCCAGAAAGTAAGTAAACACTCTATGCTGGAAAACCCGCTATTCACACATGATCCCGTAGTTTACAATAGGGTAACATTTGCAGAAGGTGTTTACAACTCAGAAATGCCTCCTGCCTTACAAGATGTTACGCTATTGTCTACAGAATAGTGCACCACACACATTCTATCCCTAACCTTTCCCATCCCATTCCTTACCTGTTGCATCCAACACCATGACCATTTGCACCATTTCTGGTGCAAGTGGTCATCTGAGGTGCTGCACAAGCATGCTGGCACCTCAGATGACCCCAGATATGACAGTGTGTGCATGAAGCATCACCATTGCCATGGTGACAACGCATGCGCTGTTGCACCAGGCTCCAAACACAAGATGGTGGCTGCTAGTGAACAGACATGCACCCAGACACATGTAAGTCTCCAGGCATGTGGAGCTTGGTATAATTTGTACTAGCATTCCCATGTTAGTCTGTCATGCACTTTTCCCATCCAATGGACAGGAAGCCAAGTGTGGCAGTAGCCCAGCTCTGGATTTTTTAGCAATAGTTTTTAGTGCGCTTTCGGGGAGAGAAGCAGGGCTGTGGTGGGGACCTCTTAGTGATGGGAGTGATATAAATTCTTGAATATATAAATAAAATAAACTCTCACCATAGTGGTGCCATAATGGTGTTATATCCACCCTGTCTGGATGGGCCTCAATTTCTGGCTTCCATCCCTTTGTTCTAAGAGGTCTTTTTTTTCCTGGAAGGTGGATGTTGAACAGCATTGAAAGGGAGACCCAGTAGCCAAGACATCCATATACAAAACCCTTCGCTTCTGTCAGTAATCCTTTCCGTCTCCTTGAGTCTCTGCAGCCGCTGGGATGTGTAAAATGAAAGACTACTTGATTGTGAATGATGGCTCTAAAAGTTTATACGCTACTAAAAGGAGAGTTTATAGTACCTAGGAGTTCTGTCGGCTGACAGTGTTAAATGATATGTTCTAAGCCTAGCTCTGGGAATATGCAAGAGAGACTCAGCCAGACTCACAAAGCGGGACAAGGAGAGCGAAGGTGGCGGCGGTGTGACACTCGGGAACAAATGGCAGCTGGTTTTGTCTGAGGAGCAGCTTTGTGAGAGGGATTGTCTGAGGGGCTGGCAGAGGCAATCTTATCCTCCTTCCAGACCAGCGAGAAGTTTGCTGAACAAAGAAACACTGCTTACCATCATTAAGACATATTCCCCATTACTATTTTTACTGCTGTCGTGCCCAAGAAAGTCCCCCACCTTCTCCAGTTCATTTTCAAAGAATTTCTCCTCAGCTAATGAGGAAAAGAATGTATTCAAGCGTTCTTGTAGATGCGGGTGAGACAGTTTTGTCACCTTTACCATAAGATGGCCCAGGGGGGATAGGAGCATCTTCCTTTTTATTGTCTAAGTCATTACTCAAAAAGTTTATATCCCACACAACCTTTTTGGGTGTCCACACTGCCTGAAAATCTTGTATTTTTCCTGACGCTTGTTAGAGTAGGAGAAGACTACTGTACATTTGTCAGTGATTATGGGTGTTCTTCCACTGTCACTTAGAAGTACCCATTAAGTACCCATTAATGGGTACTTAATGGGGACTTCTAGTGACAGTGGGAAAACACCCCATGTTTTAAAAGTGGCATCATTCTGCTTTAAAAGAGATCTGCATGAAATGTAATCTCCTTGCACACACACAAATAAAGTAAAAGGAAATAAAAAGAAGAATATTCAGACAAAATTGGAGAATACATTGATCTTAAGGGTTCGTGATGCTTTAGTTCGAAACTAGGTATTGTGAAGTAACTCCTTTAAACAGGAATCGCTAGAAAGGATGGAATAAAGGGGAACGTGAAGCTTATACCTGTCACAGCCAGAACTGTACCACAATTCAAGAGAAATTCTAAAATAGTCCACAAGTGAAGCAGAAAAATGACCTATTTTTTAAAAAGGTCATTTTAAATTGTAATTTTTGAATGTCTCTCATTCTTTTTTCCCTGAGTGATGGGCTGTGTCTAGAAAGGACATAAAACCTGGGATTATCCCAGGGCTATGTTGGGATTGCCACACATGTCCATGGGAATCCCAGCATAGTGTGGGGATATTAGGGTAATATCCTGAAATACTGTTTATCTCAAACGTAACATATCTTCAGTCACCTTTGGGGGTAGACAAGGATACATTACAGAGTTTTCAAATTTAACATGATTTAAGCATCATTGAGTGTGTTTTGAGACCACTTTTCATGTTCCCTGATATCTGTTTTTGTTTAAACTGTGTTTTTATACCCTCCCAATAACTCTCAACTTCCTCTGTTAAATACTCTTTCCCTGATAGGTGACTGGTTTCCCAATATTCTTCATGAAGGCAAATTAGAGAGGTTTTACTTCTTCTTGGCCTCACTAATGGTGATTAACACTTTGGGCTTCTGGACAATTTCACACAGGTAAGTTCTTGAACTGAGATCTCACTGTGCTGTGGGACCAGTTAGAACAGAATCAAATTTGCCTTAGTCACAGCATCTTCGGAAATGTATTTGAGACTTTTCCAAGGAAATAATTTAGGATTCCCCTACTGTAAAGCGTGATAATGGGAGCTGCTTGGCAGAGGTCCTCTCCAGTGGTAACTCCCAGAATGTGGAATGGCTTGTCCAAAAAGATTCTTCTATCATGTACACCATAGTTAAGATCTTCTCGTTCTCCCAGGCAGAGGATCATGCAGTATCGTGCTGACAGAGATGGGATTTGTGTGAGAGAAGGTTCTGCAAGAAACTTAGAGCAGAAAGTATACTGACTTCATGATCTCCAGTCACACTCACACCGACACATTCACTCCCAGCCACAAGAATATCAAAGCAGGGGAACTTTTCTTCCCCGGTTTCAATGTTTCTGGCTGAGGCTATATTCTCAAGCATGGAAATGGTCCTCAGAAGCCAGCTATTTTCTATGCTTCCTAAAGTAGGCCCTTGGTATTTGGCCCTAGGGAAACAAAATATGGTAAGTCTACACTAGGGATGCGCACAAATGCAAGCTTTGGGATTCGATTCAAATTGAATATCTGAAGATTTGCATCGGTTTAAATGTTTAAAATTCAAATGTATTCACATTTGATTTGAATCAAATACATTCAAATCTATTCGTACAAATTTTCAATTCATATTTGAAGATACGAATGTTGACAACACTTGAATGTGTCAGTACACATCCCTCACGTATCGTACAAATGTGTATAGATACGAATAAAATGTGTATGTATATGTATGTAATGTGTACATACCCATACACATACGAATGTCCAAATAATTCGTTTGAATTATTCAAAAGATTTTAAAAAATCATTTGAATGTTAGATTTGTTGAATTTTTAAAGGGTTTTTAAAGTATATTCTGTTTTTAATCTAATGTTACCCGCCCAGAGACCTTTGGGTATGGGGCGGGATAGAAATGTAAATAAATAAATAAATCCAAATTTAGAGGTATTTGATGATATGTTGAGGCTCTGACAGTTTGTCAGCCACTGAATTACTCCTCCATCATGGAACCATCTTATGAGACATCTGAAAAGATTTGTGTGTCAATAGAAACTCTTGATAGTTGATTGCAAGCATGAAAAAGAGGAGAGGTGCATAGTAATCTCACCAGAGTTGCTATTGAGCCAATGTTTCAGGAACCTCACCAGATGTCTTGATAAGAGAATCCATATTAGGAGAACCCACAGATATTTGAAGGCTATATCAGGGACCAACACTAGCTTTCTATTCAGGTCTGAGATTGCCCCCTTGCCATCTGGAGACATGCTAACTAGGACTACTGAGGAGGAGGAGGAGTTGGCTTTTATACTCCGCTTTTCTCACCCACAACAGACACCCTGTGAGGTGGGTGCAGCTGTGAGAGCTCAGAAAGAGAGCTGTGACTAGCCTAAGGTCACCCAGCTAGCTTCATGGAGGAGCAAGGTTTGTCCCCAAGACTTTCCTTTGTGTTGTCTGTCAGAACAGCACACTTTCATAAGAGACAGGCATAATCGGCTTCTGCGTTTTCTGAGAACTCATTGATTTTTGCTTTACAGGTATTGTAATCAGCAGCAAGACTATGATGAAGGGTTCATGGGAAGTCTTCAAGAGCAGCTTTTACAGCACGAGAAATCACTTAAATTTTATGACAGCATTCTGGATTGTCCCTCTGTTCTGTCTCCCATGGAGACTGTCCTCTGAAACCTTGCTTAGCAAGTGACTGGCTGAATGCATGACATACATCTGTCATCAAAGTACTGTTTGTCAGATTTTAATTACATGTTCCGTTCACTGTTTATGAACTGACTTAACACTAATTGATTGTTGGTTACCTTTTCCACCTCTGTAAAGGTATATCTATTTCTGTATTTAAAAAAAACACCTCTGTGAAACCATTCTGAACTTCAGCCATGAACTTTAGCTGTTCCACAAGTTTCACTCTTTTCCCACAATTGACAGAGCCTTTTAATTCTGCAGTATTTCATAGTGCACATGGATGTATGATCTCGGTCTAAAGGTTCCTTTGGATTTAATAAAGTTTCTTGCAATGTTGTGTGATGGTCCAATTTTGGAGTCTCAAATTCCATCAGGCTGAATTCTGTGGGAGGATAAGAAGGTTAAGAAGATCCACCATTAATGGTCCATGAGCACAGAAGAGAAAACAGGTAAAAAGTCATGATTTCCCATCATGCAGTTGACAGGCAAACCCAAACATCCTGCATTCCACCCCCATCCACTTCCAAGGGAGAAAAGTGCAACTTACCAGTAAAGCATGAGAAACTACTCTGAGGGTGATTAACTCTCCTCTAGTTATCTTAGGCCTTTGTGTGTCCAGACTGCCTCCCTGAGGACACACTAATGGGGACAGGTTTTCCCACTGCCAGAGCATAGGAAGCTGCCACAGTTGCAAATTTCCATCACCGTTCCTCATACTGCCTTGTGAAAAATCTACAAAGCTTTAGCAAATCTACTGAGTTTCAGACAATCTAAGCAGAACCTAAAAAGCTTTGAGCCACATCCTTGAGGACCACCTTCATGGTTTTCTTTTCAGGGCGGGGGGAGCAGGATGCAGAGTGAGAGTGATGTGAACTATGACCAATCACAAGGAGGGAGCCAGAGTCATACGTCATCATAGGGAGGCAAAGGAAAGAAAACAAAGGTACAGGAATCAGACCATTAGTGAAGAACTACTTGTGGAGAGGCGCATTTACTTATTTATTTGCTTGCTTGCTTGCTTGCTTGCTTGCATGATTCCTTACAACAAAGTCCTAGGGTGGTGAACAAATGAAGAAAAAAAAGGTTGCTGAGAAGCCCGCTGTCTTATCCATAACTTCTCACCGGGACCTGGAATTCAGATATTGCTTTGTGATGGTTGTTATGAACCCTGATCATTTGATTTGCTGGCTCTAGACAAGTAAACCCTATAGAGGGCCCTTCCACACTTACCAGTATCCAGGTACAGTGCAAGGCCCAGATCCCTTGTGTATCTCCCTATTCTGAACTCTGGTCCCACCACCTTTTCCAGTTCCACAGTATCCTCCCCCCCCCAATTCGATGGGGATCTATTCAAATGAATACAAATTTTCTTGCATTCGACTCAATATGAATCAAATACAAAAAAAAAATCATGCACATCCCTAGGGAGAATTGAAGATGGCCTGGAAAGTGATTAAATGTCATGTGTGACCATGCACCCAGTCTCAAAAGAAGAAGAATAGTTGGCTTTTCTACCCCACTTTTCTCATCCATTTAAGGTGACCCAAAGCGGCTGACAAAGCTTTCTATTCTTCTCCCCACAACAGAACACCCTGTGAGATAGGTGGGGCTGTGAGAGCTCAGAAGAGAGCTGTGACTAGCCCAAGGTCACCCAGCTGGCTTCATGGGGGAGGGAAGAATTGAACCCGGTATTCCCAGATAAGAGTCTGGCTCCCTAACCACTAGACCAAACTGGCCTGACTCTCTCAGAAACTCCTCTTAATAATGTCATCATTGGAGCATATTTCCAGGAAAATTGCCAGAAATAGGGCTTTTTCAGTAATGGCTCTTACATTACAGAACAGCCTTCTCTTGAGGTTCACTAGCTTTTGATACCTGGCGAAAACTCATTTGTTCACCCAGGGCATTTAGGAATTCATCAGCTCCCCCTCCCCCTTCCATTGCCTTGCTTTATTTCATCTTAGTTTTGTTTACCACAACTTCTTATTCTTATGGCTTCAATTTGTAAATGAACCCGGGACTGTTGTGAAGGACAGTATGATTTTTTTCTTAATAAATAAATAAGTAGTGTCCCGCTTTTGACAGGAGGATTTCTGTCAGATTCCCTAAAAGAATGTTGGGGTTGGTAGCTTTGTGGCATGAAGCATCTATCTGCAGCTTGAACTCACTAACAACACGCTGAGTATTGGCGTTCTGAAAAGCAATGCACAAGGCAACTTCATTTTATATCCCAGTAAATTGCCAGGCCTGCTATGAGTGAGTTGTGCCTGATGAAAGACATAAGATGCAGCTTTTTTTAAAAGAGAGCAAGCGAGCGCTATATACTAGGTACTACAGGCAAGGCAAAGCATAAGGGACATTGTTTCAGGTACCAGCAGAAGAGAAGCAGAGAGAGAGAGATCAGTGGCAGGGATTTAACTATCCATCTGTTGAGTTTCCAGTGATGATGGAGCACACGCTCTCCGTTGCAATGAGATGCGTTAAAAGAGCATTTTTCATTTTCAGTGCCTAGCAACAAAGTCATTCAGCACCTGCAATAGTTTAAACATTAAGCATAATTGGCTTTGCTTGACATAAATCTCTAGTTTTGTAAATAAGAACACGGTAGTATCATTGCCATATCAATTAGCTGAAAGGAATGCTTTCTTTACCGAAGCCTGCTGTTTTCAGAGAGGATAGATGGCTCTTTCTTGTTAGAATTTATATATATATTTCATCGTTTATATTTATTTCCAGCCCTAGACCCTGATGTCTCAGGGTGGGTTACAGCAATTAAAATCCATAAAAATGAAAATTAACAGCAATTAAAAACACTACAGTGCCTGGAGGAGAACTGCCTTGTTAGCCAAATGCACAGGTAAATCAGGCAAAGAGGTGTGTCTTCCACAGTTGCCCAAATGTACAAAAAGATACCACTTGATGCATTACAGCAGGATGGTCATTCTACAGCCTGGGAGCCACCACAGAGAAGGCCCTTTTGTGGCTCTCCACCTCTTTAGCTTCTGAAGGTGGTATTGCTGCCAAGATAATTTCTCCAACAGGTCTCAGTATGTGGGCAGATTTGCAGTGACATTTGAGGTCCAAGTCATTTAGGGCTCTCATTTTCTTGAATTGTACTTTGAAGACTAGTGTGATACGTGTCCAGCAGCCAACATTCTGCTTCCATCTGTAAGGAGTAGCTCCAAATACAGGGCACTACAATAGTCCAATCTGGAAGTTACCATAGCATTAATTCGAGGGGGCAAACTCCTCCTCACTAGAGAGATCCATAACTGGAACAGCCTCCCCATTGAGATATGCCAGGTAGGGATGTACATGAATATTCCTCACATTCGCAATTTGTATTGTTGTTTGCTGTCTAGTCATTCAGTTGTGTCTAACTCTTTGTGATCTCATGGACCACAACACTCCAGACCCATCTGTCCTCCACCGTCTCCTGGAGCTGGCCCATGATCATGTTCGTTGCTTCTATGATGCTATCTATCCATGCCATCCTCTGCCATTCTCTTCTCCTTTTGTCTCTAAGGACCCCAAACATTAGTTTTCCAGATGTTAAACAAACCAACAACAATGACAACAAAGACTGATCTCTGATATAAGCTTTCAAGTACCTCCAATTCCCAAACTGATAGGCTTTCCAGAAGGATATCATGGTCAAATCTATCAAGTGCTGCTGAGAGATCAAGCAGAACCATTATGTCTCCAAATAGAAGTCATCAAACAGGGTAACTGAAGCAATATCAGTGATGTACACCAAGCCTGAAACCAGATTATCTGCCTCATCAAAGCATACCTGTCGCTGAATCACCACTGCCTTCTCTAGCATCTTGCCCAGAAATGATATGTGGAAAACTGGGCAGGAATTTTCTAACATTTTTGGGTCCAGCAAAGAGGGCACTCCTCTGTCTCTTTAAGGGTCTAATGGACAGCCCCTTTTGTCATGATTCAATGAAGCCACAAGGCACATCCATCCAGGTAGCATTCATGTCCTACTTCAATAGTTGGAACTGATCCAAAATTACTGGATCAGACAGATCTTTGGATGCTTTCTTCAGACTAATCTTAATTGTGGCATCCAATTTCATGCAGATCTGAAGATTTGTGTCCTTGAAGTGTCTAAGAGATTAGTCACAGCAGGTCTCAGATGGCATCTATCCCTCCAATCTTTGGCCTGTTGCAAAGGTCTGCTAGATAAGAATAATACCTAGTTGCTGGTGTAGATTTGCAGACTCAAGCCAGACAAGATGGAGGTATTGTGTGTCATGGTGACTCAAATCCAGGAAGTTAGATGATATCCATTTCTCAATCTGTTTTTTCTGCCTGAGAAAGAAAGGGTGCGTGATCTTGAGGATCAGGTAACAGTAAAAACCCAGAGTTTGGATTTTGAATTTCAAATGTGCCAAATATTCATGCACTTTCCTAGTATGACCCGATGTTTCTGAACAAGTTAAGCAAGTGTCTCGTCCTTAACACACTCCAACGGTTTTAGAAAAAGCTTTGTGTAATTTTCCCGTATACAGTAGAGGAATTTTCACATTTTTTTCTCTCCATAATGTTTGGGAGGTCATATTTATCTGTTGCTCTAACTGCTTCCTGAGATGGCTTCTGCACATTCCGTACCTTATTTGTTTCCACACTCAGGTGAAAATCCTATTCTTAGCTCATTCACTCTGTTTGCAGCATTCACACAACATTTCCACTCTGCATTTTCCTGTGGTTTCTCAAGGCATTCACAAACTGCAAAACATCCTACCTGGCTTTGGGGTGACGAGTCAGGAATTAATACAAAAGGATGGTGTGGGTGTGGGTGGGCGTGCACACGCTTTAGTTCTCTACTCCTACGTCTTTTAAAAGGATAGGGTTTTGATATGTGCGGTGACATACCTAAAAACTGGATCTGTCACAGTTCAGTGCTCACTAAATTTCCTCTGCTATGAGCCATTTTGTGACTGCACTGTTTGCTAATTGATCATTTAGCTCTCATTATAACTTTTTCAACTGTATTTTAATGAAAAAGTAGAGAATTTTGTAAGGTCGTGATGTTGCATTATAATATATCATTACATTAATTTATTATCACACCACAATAGATTTGTTATATAGGATAAATTATTTAAGAACTGAGCAGTAAAGTATCACATCCTTTTTCATTTTTGACACGTGTTGCTCCGAAAGTGTTAATAAAAAGAAAATAACAGATTACAAAACTGTGCTTGCTGCAAGCACTATATTGAACACGCACTGATCATCAGTAAGTCTCATTCACACCCAGGCACCATCCAGACAGGGAGAATATATCACCATAACAGGACCACTATGGAGGGTTTCCACTATTTCCCCTCTAAAAAATGCTAGAAACGATTGCTGGAAAACCCAGTGCTGGTCATGGGTGCCAAATATAATGTGCCAAATACCTTCATTAGCTTTGAACTGGTATGCAAATTTGAAGCTTCGATGCTTTGTGCATGAATCAAAGAGGGCCTAGATTCATAGCACATCCCCTTGAAAAATAGCTGCCACGACCTTCTTCAGTGCCGTCTCCACCACCACACTGTCCCCAGAGGCTCAACCCAGGCCTCCCAGAGGGGCACGCATAGCTGGAATAGCCACCCAATTTGGGATTTGCAGAGAATATTGTGCAATTTCCTGGGATTCTATGAACATTTGCTCACATAGGCGAAGGCCTCTAAGCAGCACGCTTGACTTACCTTTCTACTTACCATCATAGCTCCAACCATTGTGCATGCATGGAGACCAAAACAGGCATCCACACATGCACAGAGATGCCAGTGTGCACATCTGGGCATTTGGAACAGCCGAATGCCCTGATGCTCATGTCGGTAAAATGTGTCAACATAGAGCCAGCCATGGCGCTGTTTAGCTAGGAGGACTTGAGGAGAAAGGATTTCTTGCATTATCACCTCCTAGCCTACTGGCCACCAATTCACACTGGACACCAATTCTCCACTTGCCTTCCCATCTGTTGGACAGAAAAGGTGCAGAAGAGACTAACATATACTAGCACTCACACTAGGTACCCTGCATGACTACGCATGCACCAGTGCCATCACTATGACAACGATGATGTTCTGTGCACATGCAGCCGTGTCATTTGAAGTACCAGCACGCTTGCGTGGTACCTCAGTGCAAATGGTCGCCACATGGACGCAACAGGTAAGGCTACGGCCATGTTAAGTAAGGGTTGGGTTGCAATTGGTTAACATCTGAGTAGGTGGGGGTGTTTGTGGGCTGTAAACACCTCCTACTAGTGGAGAAGCACCTGCCCAGATGTTAACCAATTGCAAACTAAGAGGCCAAGTATGAATAGGCCTCTGGTGACAGCGTAGCTAGATCTATGAATTTGTCTCATTAGCAATGCAAAAGTTTTTTGATATTTCAATCTTCCAGAATTTTTTAAAATATAAAATACCCTCACCCCTGCTTAGTTTCAAAGATCAGGCAAGATCAGCTAGGGCAGGCTAAATGCTGAATGCATCCACATAGTCAACCATTGCATAAGAACAGAAGAGAAGCTTTGTTGGATCACCAATTGCTTCTGGAGTAGAAGATGAAGGAAAACATCCACCTGCTTTCAAATCCCTGGAAAGTCAATCCTTGAAAAATAAGAAGAGGTTGGGGATGGGGTGTTGCAGATATATCAGCCAATAAAAAGCTGGGATGCAAAAGCTCTTCATTGAAAGAGCCCTTGAATGTTTGGTGGTATGGATCACTGGCACTCCAGATTGGTTTCATGCTGTATCGACAACCCAGGACCATCCATTGTCCACCTCTTGACTCTTCATTTTGAAAACACCCCAATGCTCCATTTCACACTTTGAGGGGGGGGGACACTGTCTCAGGGTGTGATCACACTGGAATTTTTTAGGTGCTGTCACACCTCATGCCTCTACAAGCAGCCCCTCCAGACACTCAGAGTTGTCGGGTGCTTAGCCGTGGCAGGCCCCTCCTTTCTGCTTTTTAAGCAGTAAAAGATAATAGCACGAGCCATGAGTGCATGTACGAGGAGGACTACCACTCTAATGACTCAATACTCAAGCACTTGTACCTTGAACACAGGAAATATGCTTTATTGGTCACACTTCAGTTAGAGGCACTTGATCTTTGGTAAACAGAATAAAATTGACTCCTACATTTTCTTTCTAACTTTGTAACTAAGCTATAAGGACTAAGCTACTCAGCTCCCCTCAGGGTTCACTCCTAGCCAATTTCTTTTCCAGCCTTCACCCTAAGCGAGTTTATTCCCCAGGCAAAAGAACCCCTTTCAATTGTCGTTTGACCTTTTAACCACTTTCTCCTCCATTGTTGACCTCTGATTGGCTCTTTCTTAGAGCCAGCGTGCCCCTCCCAATGGATTCCTGCAAGCCACGCCCTATTCCATAAACTCACAGCTAACAAAGAACAACTTCTAACTCTAACTTAACTAAACCCCGCAGTCATCACAAGTGTCCATTTTCTGGGATTGACCCATCTGTAGAGGCAGGAAAAAAACCCACATCAGACAGTTTAGAAAACAGAGGCATTTCCGCACTGAATCGCGTTCGAAACCGAACGCGTTCAGGCGGAAAGCTTAAGCCAGCTTCGGGCGCTTTCCCCGTTCACACACAGACGCTCCGGAACGCGTGTAAACGCGTTCCGGAGCGTCTGGGTGCGAATGGTCAAAGCGCCCGAAGCTGGCTTAGCCGGCAAACGCCGGCCAGGGGCGCGCCGGCGGCCGCGGAGGCAGATCGACAATCAGCTGTTTGAAAAACAGCTGATTGTCAAAGCCGCGCGGCGTCGGAGGCGAGCCGGCAGGCGATCGGGAGACAGAAGCGGCGCGAACGCTTCTTCTCCCGAACGCCTGCGGGCGGCTCGTCCGCGTTGGAACGCGTGTAGAGCACTTCGAAGTGCTCTACATTTCGAACGCGAAAAAGCCAGCTGCGGACACGTCGGGACGCAAGGCGCGCGCGGCCAATGCGGATGACGTGTCCACAGCTGGCTTTTTCGCGTTCCATTTTCCCCCGTGCGAAAACGTCTCAGGTGGCTTATCTTCCTTCCTCATCATTGCTTCCCCATTCATCTCCCATTGGCTGCTGGCCCGATTCTGCATGGATCTGATTGATCAGTGTCTTTAGCAGGCTGGGATTGGCTCAGGAGCCTCATTACATAACCTCTCTGCCCATCCAGCTCAAACTTGCCATGTTGGGTCTCATGTTTTGTTTTTCAACCTGAAAAAATTAGCTGGATTTTACCAGCACAAATGCAGGATGAGAACTCAATGGGCCTGTTTGCACTTACCTTTTAGTGCACTCCAGTCCACTCATTGGGTAGGTACATCCTCCTTGCAATGCTGCCACAGCCACCCCAGAGTGGGATAAGCCCTCCATGAAGCTGGATTGCTTCTGGGGAAGTAGATTCACACCCTCTTCTGGGTGCAACACGGCAAGTGAGTGTGACCATCGTGGCAACATGTGGCCTCTCCAGATGTTGCTTCAGACATTGCCTTCATGATCCAGGCAGCACTGGGATTGGCTCCTTGTACTTACAGGCACTGCTGGCCAGGTATGCAGCTAGTTTAGTACTTACAAGTGCAAATGGCTGCCACCACACTGGGTCCTTAACTTGCCCAGTATGTATTATTATACCATACCAGGCCAGTAAGTGTGAACAGGCCAAATGAGTGTTAATTAATGCTTCCCAGTTGCTCTGCTGCTTGGTCAAAAGCAGAGAGAAAAGAAGAAAATCTTAGGTGTAGCTGGAGCCTCAGAAGGGTAGCTATTGCTGGACGTTTCCCTTCTGTTATAAACATCTTGGCTGATTTTTCTCCTCTGGCAGGGAAAAGACCATGAAAGAGAGAGAAGTCATGAGCCAGTAAACCAATGATGATAATGGGAGGAAAATATCTCTCATGGCTAATCTTCCTTTCTTTTTCCCGGCTGACGGGGAAAGACGGTCTTTCTTGGCTAATCAAGAATAGTAACAGAAGGGGAGATATTGGTCAGCGGCTCACTGGGGACGGGAGCCTAATCGGATGAACTCAAGCCCTGCCAGGCCAGCTTGCCTTCCCGATGTGAAGGCTTTAAGCAATTGGAAGCTGAGCGGTGCTTCGTGAGGAAGTGTAACATGTAGCACTGCTTTAAGACATATATGCTGCAACCGAAAGAAAGCCAATTTGTTCCAAGACCGTTAAGTGTTCAATTACAATCTCCTCCCTAATGCCACCTTCATTCATATCTTAAGGGTGTTTCTGTACTTTCCACTGCTATCCCAGATCAAAACAGTACACTCCAGTCTGGGATAGATGATTCATCCCAACCTGGGATGGCTTGCTCCAGGGCCAGAACAAGGCCGTCTGCATTGGGACCACCTATTCCCTGCCAGCGCCCACCCCAGCTGCAAAACTCACACCAGCTTTGAAGGTGGCATGGGGGTAGGGAGTCCATGCATGGGGGTAGGTAGGTGCGTCAGGCCCCTTCTTTGTTCATTTTTAGGAAGGCGGTGAAAACGTTCCTCTTTACACAGGCCTTTGGTTAAATGTCCCCCACACTTCCCCTCACTGAAAACCACTGATGTTTTTAATTTTTCTTGTATTTTTAAAATTGCATTTTTAAAATTTGTTTTGTTTTTGATATTGTTTGTATACATCTGTTTTTAAATGTTGTGAGCCGCCCAGAGACCCTCGGGTATGGGGAGGCATATAAATTTAAATATAAATAAATAAATAAATAAATAAATAAATAAATAAATAAATAAATAAATAAATAAATAAATAAATAAATAAATAAATAAATAAATAAATAAATAAATAAATAAATAAATGTTCCAAAGCCAGTAGCAAAAATTCTGGGTTTTCAGAACTACTACGGGCCCCATTTCAGTGGCATACCTCGTCGCACTGTGGAACTGGTACTCTGTGGTAGAGATGTGCACAAATCTGTCTTTTGTGTGTTTGATTCATATGAAATCAAATGCAAAATAATTTGTATTCATTTCAATAGATCCTTTCGAATGTGGTAGGATTAAAATTCGATATGAATGTTCGATACGAATCCGATTTGAATTCCTGCTACAAATTGCCTACGAATCCCCTATTATCTCCTATATATCGCTATGCATCTGCTCTGAATGAGTCAAATCTGCTCTCAATCCACTATAACACAGGCTGAATCCACTTTGGGTGTTTTTCCACTGTCACTAAAAGTACCCATTAAGTACCAATTAATGGGTACGTAATGGCATTTTTGTACCCATTAATGGGTACTTAATGGGTACTTCTAGTGACAGTGGAAAAACACCCTTTGAATCTACACTGGATCCATTGCAGATGTCAATAGGCAGCCGGTTTCCCACCTCCTCAGGTTCATGAGTGTAACAAAGCTTCAAACAAATGTATCAGACTGGTTTGAACTCGAATGTCGATCTTTGAATGTCCCAACATTCAATTTGAGTACTAATGTCCAAATTTGGACAAATTCGTATGAATTTCAAATGTGATGACTATTCATGCACATCCCTACTCTGTGGTATACTGGACCAAAGAGATGTGCCGTCTGCCCACCCCTGTGGCCCAGTAAATGATCCTTTAGTACACCAGTAGTCCCAAAAAAAGAGGTCTACTGATAAACTGGACTAGGACACCATATTGGGCAAGTTAGCTAGGTCCCACCATACCAGGAGGGGGGTGGGCCTCCCTTACTGGTGAGTGCAGAAAGGTCCTAACTTAATGTCCATAAGGGTGCTTCCTTACGGAAGGACTTCTGTTCTTTTCACTTGGCTTTGTGCGCAAATAAGTCTCATTTTAAGCAACGTCTATGATTGCAGACGCAAAGGTATGCTCCCCCACTTTTCTAACACTGAACCAAGCTCATGGGGATTGGTGATTTTATTTTATTTTATTTTATTTTAAGAGTGAGTCCCAATTTAAATTCTGCATCAAACTTGAAGACGCAAATTGGGAGCTAAATCTCAAAGCTTCTGGCGAGGGTCACTGGCAGGTCACCCAAATCCAGTCAGTCAAATATTTTGCTATTGCTTCCCCTGCACTTACGTAAGTGATGCCGCTTGACACCTCAGACACAATTTCTCATGTTAGATGGGTTGTAAACGAGCACATGGTCCAGAATAATTAACGGTAACACTTCAGTCCTTTTCTGACAGAGCTGTGTTTCTTGTATGCTTTATGCCGGTCTCTCTACTTAACTGCAGTCAGCCATGCCTGAAAGACAAGAAAGAACAAGATGGACAAGTGTGTCACTGATCAAACCTCTTTTGCTGTAATTAGAAGTGTACAGGGAATAAATTATCCTCACATTCAAGCTGTCCAGCTCGCACTAATAATAACACAGCCCAAGAAGCAATCTGTTTACGCTAAGGCTGGAGTGAATTTGCAACCAAATGTTTTCCACTGCCCGACTAGCTTTCTTTGGGATTATTAGCAAAAAATTGCTCTGTCAATACATTTCGGGATAGCCAGACTGTTCCCCCAACAACAGCAACACTTTATTTTCCAAAAGGCAATTTGATAGATCTATTTACTGTATATCCCTAATATTTCATCCAATCACTTCGAAAAGTCGTGGATTGAACCTACAACTAGATGTACTTTGCTGAATTTTATGATGTCCATATGAGGAAAGCACTTGGCAGTGAATCCAGGCCAGCCTTGGCAATGTCCAACAAATGGACAAAATTCAAAGATTTTTCCTTGGGCCCTGTGCCACTTAAATGGCTACCTGATCCCACCTAAATTGGTCCACCTGAAACTCCTTCAGCCCTAAAACCAGGTCTTGCAGCTTCAACTTCATGATGGTCTTCAGATGAGGTGGGTGAACAGGCAGCATTTCTCTCGGCACAAGTTGGTGGTCAGACAGGCAGGCAGGGAGTCTAATAATACCTTGTCAGTATGGCATCTATTTATTTAGGAAATTTTAGTGGCATCATTTTGACTAAATAGGACTATTAAGGGCTCTTAAATACCCTCAGACCGCTGGGGCTCATTTGCATTTCTAGCAAAAAACAAGTGAGCCTGGACACTTTTCACTGCTCCAAGTATGCTAGTAGGAGTGGTCAGTATATTCTCCTTCTCTTCCTTCTCCTTCTCATTGTTTTTTCATCTGTTTTTTTTCTTTTGATCTGAGTAGAAGCCACCAGACATATGGAAGATATCTGGAATGAGACATATGTATGACCATCTGACCTCTGGACAGAGGACATGGCTGCGTACTCAGTGCAAGGAGCTGCTGATACTCAGGGAATACGCTTGATCTCCTGACGCCTTGGCAGCTCAACTGGAGCAGTTGAGACCAGCAGAGAGCCGGGTGGAGAGGGTCCACAGGAACATGATATCAGACTTCTGGGCACCCCAATTTAAAGAAGACATTAGCAAGCTAGAGCAAGTCCAAAGGAGGGCTACCAAATTGGTCCTATGAAGAACAGTTAAAAGATCTAGGAATGTTTAGCCTGCAGAAGAGAAGACTGAGAGGAGACATGATAGTGGTCCTCATGTGTCTGAAGGGCTGTCACAATGCAGAGGGATCATCCTCATTCTCACTTAGACAAGATGGGAGGACTAGAAACAATGGGATGAAACTTCAAGGGAGTCAACACAGATTAGATATTAGAAAAAACTTCCTGACAGTAAGGGCAATCAGTAAATGGAGCAGGTTGCCACAGGAGGCAGTGAGCTCTCCTTTACTCTTCTTCATTGGAGGTTTTCAGACAGTGGCCGGGCAGACATCTGTCTGGGATGGTTTAGTTAAATCCTGCATTGAGCAATGGGTTGGACTCGATGACCCTAGAGGGCACTTCCAACTCTATAATTCTGTGATTCTATGATTCTATGAGTCCTACTCCCAGAATAACTCCTTGTAATGGAGAATGAAGGTCTTGGGGAAAGAAGAGATCAATCTGGAAGGAGCATGTCTGCTGGTAGTAGACCATTCAGTCACTAGGAATGTAAATAGTTGGGCTGCAGTGGCCATGGTGAATGAATAATGACTTACCTGTTGGTGCAAAGGGGTGGAGGTCACGCACCATGGAGAAAGGCTACTAGATAATGCTAGGGTAGAGCCAGCGGTTGTGGTGCATGTATGCTCCAATGGCATCCATAAATGTAGGCCGTGGTTCATCTTGCCTTTCTTAAGCCATCAGTGGAGAGGTGCCTTCACTGGCACAGTCTTGCTGTGACCTGGCCAAGCAGTTTCCCATCTCCTGCGGTGTCTGGACATGCCACATTAATGTGCAGCTATGACTGTGTACAGCAGCCAAGACTGGTGGCCCTTCTCCTGCAATGTGAGAAGGGGGCAGGTTAAGCATCTTTTCTGGACCCTGAAGGTATCAGCACCTCCCTCTAACCCAGTGGATCTCAACCTTCCTAATACTGCAACCCTTTAAGACAGTTCCTCATGTTGTGGAACTGTCCTAACTCTAACCCCCAACCATAAAATTATTTTTGTTGCTGCTTCATAACTGTAATTTTGCTACTGTTATGAATCGTAGTGTGTATATCTGATATGCAGAATGTATTTTCATTGTTACAAATTGAACATAATTAAAGCATAGTATTCACATCAACCACAGCTGAATGTAGAAGTGTCATTTTACCTCCAATACTGATGCTTTCTACACAGTAGCTGCTCCCTACTGTATTTGTATGGGGTGTATGTGATGGGGTTGGTGCAATGATGTCATCATGCCAGGTACTAGTATGTGGCCGTATCTGCATGTGAGTGGACCTGTCTGGAGAGGGATAGAGGAGTGGTGTCTTGGTTCCTACCTGTTTTCCGATGGTCTTAGACAACCCCTGTGAAAGAGTAGATTGACCCCCAAAGAGGTCATGACTCACCGGTTGAGAACCATTGCTCTAACTGCTTGAGTAGGTGGGAGGGAAGGAAGTGGAGATAGAAGGCCCATCTGAAATGATTTAGAAATGCTCCAAAATTGCTATATTAGTATTCTAATACTTAGTATATGTTTTTAAATATGCTGGATTTTTTTTAAAAATGTGTCTTTATGAATATCATTGTTTTAACCTGTTGTTTTAAAACTTGTAACCTACCCTGAGACCTACAGGTATAGGGCAGGATATAAATAGAAATAATATATAAATAAATTTCTAAAATTATACACAATATATGGCTAATATCTAACGATGGGTGCTGGAGGGATAAGTGGCCATGAAGCAATGGGCTTTGACCTTAGGCCCCATATGAATGAATAAGCTATACCAAGTAGACAAGTAAACATGACCTAAAACACTTTTGGAGTTGACCCTTCCTGGTGGCTCTAGAATATTTCCTGCAAATGAGGTTTGCATTACAGATTATATTATGGGAAATAAAACCAAGTCTCATTAAAAAGATGCAGAGGTATAATATTCAAGTAAACCACAAACAGAGGATTTGTTTTAATTAATTAGTTATCTGGTCTCTGGAGTAAACTGAAGTAAACACTAGGGTCCTTTTCACATCTTCACTTCCCTAGCATCTGCACCTTGGGATGCCAGATTTATCCCAAAACTCAGCAGCACTTTGCAACAAATTCCTCTGTGCTAGAGGTGATCGAGGAGTCACAGCAATGGTGCCAGTGGGTGTGCACAGCACTGTTGCAGTGGCAACTGGGTGACATGGCACACAACCATTCCTGTGCCATCAGGCCACACATTCCATTAGAACCTCTTCTACCCAGAAGAGGTGTGAATGGAGTATGCCAGGCTGTCCCAGCCTGGTGCTAGTACGGTGACAGAGCAGTAAAAACCACTCCACCACTATGTGGGTGGGGGACACTCCTGCCCATACAGAGCAGCTTCTAGTATAGAAGTGGTTCCATGTGGTGCAGATGCACTGTGTGGGAGTGTCCTCCATGTTCACCTTTTCACCTAGAGGAAAGGAGGCCCTCGGTTTTAAGTGAACAATTGATAGTACTGTAACCAGTGACACACAGAACCAATTTTAAAGTATAAAAAGGGTGAGATCAGAACTCAGCCAGACAGAGCTTGAGGACAAACTCGGTTAAATCCCTTCCCCTTCCCCTTTGGCTCAGTTGTTTGGCAAATACATATACTGGGCATGGCAAGGTACAGAGAGATCATAGGCTTCTAAGTCTCTGGAGGATTGCTCTAGGAAGATCTAAAACTCATGTGCAAAGGCTAATGTCACAATTGAAGGCTGAGTCCTCCTTGGATAATATTTGGGGATGTATTGAAGGTTCTGGGGGGGGTGGCTATGTTCTCTGGATTAAAATTGGGAGTGAAGCAGAACTGTATTTTATCCTGTTTGATGCTGCTAAGCATTGTAGGAACAATGAGGCTGAATTTTCTTCTTCACTCTTTCCTCAATATTTCTTCCTCCCCTTTTTTGCCTTGGCAAAGATTTGGATTGATTTGTGAAGTCTTCAGAACAGAGAAATATGGGGATTTGGGGGCATGTCACAAAGAAGCGGGGTGGCCTTGTTGAAAGTCCTACTACTTAGGTTTAATTAGGGAAGTCCACTTGTGCTCTTTATCAAAATGATTACTGTGGATAAATAGTTTCATTCATTTTTTCCCACTTTCATTACCCCCACAGTGTTTTTCTTCCCCGCCCCCTTTTGAGTACTACTTCAAGATTACGTATTAATGGGAACCGGTACATAAATATTTAAATAAATTAGAAGGAAGTAATCATAAGATTGACAGTGGCCAAATGCCTTCTTTCTACAATTTTGATCTGTCTGGCCCAAACTTCCAAACAGTATTATTGTCAACTGGACCTGACAACTATTCTTGTGTGAATTTGTTTGTTTGCTTGTTTAATTATTTGCATTTTTATCCTGCCCTATACATGGAGGTCTCGGGGTAGGTAACAATGTTTAAAATCATTATATAAAAACAGGATATAATCCATAAAATGCCCATTGCAGAAAGGACCTTTGTTAAACTCCTGTGACCATTTTGACAGCAGAAAGATGTTCATTCCATGAGATTCCTTCCAACTGAGTGAGAAGGCTATAATGGGCAAGAGCAATGGAAGACCATTTGGGCACCTGTCTCTTCACAGTCCTAGATAAAACACCACCACTTTCCACCTGCCAGGGACAAGCATGCTAAGCTACACTTGGAGGGGTTGTGGGGACATCCAGTGGTCACTACAGCTAAGGTTTTCACTGTCACAGATTTTTCCAAATGATGTATGTTCATCAAGTCGCTCTGCAAAATCACAGGGTTTGGGTGTGCTTGCCTGTCAAACTGTCACAAAATTAAAGCATTCAGGGCAAGATGGCAAGGCACATAACTTTATTGTAAAATAATATCATACAAATAATAAATACTTATCCCGAAGTTTCTACCTGCTAATTTCAGATGAGCTTCTGACATTAAAAATCGCAGTGAGATGTTACTTGCCATTAGCGGACCATTTAGCTGGCTGTAGAGAGATGAATTTCCCTTTCGACAGCTTCTGATGCCAGAGGCTGGAGTGAATAGCTAAACTGCTGCAAGCAAAGTGAGTGCAGAAGAAGGCTTAAGCACCATTCACACATATGGAAAAAACTGGCTTGAAAGGGGCCTAGAGAGGGCAGAATGCTGTTTAATAATTTAGTTATGTCTGACTCTTTGTGACCCCATGGACAGTAGCTCTCCAGCCCTGTCTGTTCTTCCCTTTCTCTCAGAATCTCCCCAACACATGTCCATTAACACTCTTTGACCATCTCATTCTCTGCCTCCCAGGGCCTGCCATGGTATGCCCCAGGATGCAGATGGCAGGCCCCAGGAGTTTCTGCACTTGGGAAAGGTGCAGAACAAACTAATGCCACTAGGAAACACTAGTACACGTTAGCCTGCAAAATTATTGTGCTCCGGATATGCTGCCATTTTGGTTGCGGCATCCTGCACAACTGCGCACATGCCAATGCTATTGCTATGGTGACAATGCGCATGCACCATGTCATCAGGGGTCATTTGAGGTACCAGCACACTTGAGCAGTACCTCTGATGGACCATTACACCAGAAATGGTGCAACTGGTCACACATTGGACACAACAAGTAAGGTTGTGGTTGCATTTAGGTAGGATTGGGTCATGTGTGGTGCATGATTTTGTGCACCACTGCTAGTTTGCAATAGGTGAACTTCTAGCCAGGCAGTGGCATTTCTAGGCTGTAAACACCTCCTGCAAGTGCAGATGCACCTGCCCAGATGTTTACCTATTACATACAAAGAGGCCAAGTATGAATTGGATGCCCTATTCCAGGATATAATTGGGAATAAGACCTAGTGCAGAAAGGGCTTAGGAGTTGCCTCCAATGCTGTGGAACCAAACACCAGGAATACATTTTTTCCTCTACTTTGAATAGTGTAAATTGCCTCAAAACATTTGAGTGAAGGGCAGGCTAAAAGCACAAACATACAAATACAGATGGCATGCTTAATAGCTCACCTTTTAATTTTCAGTATTAATGCTCTGCTGTCTTTTGTTGCTGTTGCGTAGCATTGAGCTGTGGTTGACTCCTGATTGACTGTACGGCTGCCCTCAAGTACAACTGTATGCAGTTTTATTGGCAGAGATTCTTTTCTCTATTTTTGAGGAGAACCTGGAGTTGAACAGGCAACTCTTTGCCTTTCAGACTGAATTATTACTGAGCGATAGCGCCTCCCCTTTGTGGTCTTACTAAGTGTTACTTTTAAAACAACCACAACAACAATAGATTCGTGTAAAAATGATAGAGGAATCATACACATAAACTGAGGAGAGAAGGGGAGGTGTCTCACGAACTCCGTGTGTGCCGACTGGTCGAAGGAAATACTGGGCGCCACCCACCACAGCACAGTTCAGCCTCCTTTAGCCCATCCTCCCACTCACACTTGAGAAAGTGAAGACAGGACGGGCTGAATCCTTGTCAATCCCCTAAAAACACGACTACAAGTTAAGATGGTCTAACAAGGGTAGGCCGGCTTGGAAAATGAGTGAAATAAAAATAATGTGAGTAACAAGAAGGAGGAGTAGGAGTAGGAGTTGGCTTTTCTACCCCACTTTTCTCACCCATTTAAGGGTCTCAAAGCAGCTGACAAATCTTTTCTATTCTTCTCCCCACAACACCTTGTGTGGTAGGTAGGGCTGTGAGAGCTCAGAGCTGTGACTAGCCCAAGATCACCCAGCTGGCTTCATAGGGGAGGGCGGAATTGAACCCAGGATTCCCAGCTCCCTAGCCACTAGACCAAACTGGCTCAAGACCTGAGGACGAACTAAGGTCAACCTAAAACATTTGTGCGACCAAGGATGAGGGGTTTCTGGAGACCTGAAAAAAAAAAGAAAAATCGGAAGTGCAATCCTATATCAGCAACAGTAACAGCTTCCAACTCCTCCCCAACCACCAACTCAACTTTCAACAATGACGCTGGGTCACCACCTC
Source organism: Aspidoscelis tigris stejnegeri (assembly GCA_023333525.1). Classification (NCBI taxonomy): domain Eukaryota; kingdom Metazoa; phylum Chordata; class Lepidosauria; order Squamata; family Teiidae; genus Aspidoscelis; species Aspidoscelis tigris. The sequence goes on from JALMGA010000005.1 coordinate 16,134,986, forward strand.
AAAGGAGTCATTGCTTTTATCAGACATTTCCAAATCCAGTCTCGTTCATTTGATATATTCCCTATTTCTTCCTTCCCCCACACATCCCCCCCCCAAGCAGAAACTGTAGCAGTAATCATTGGTAGCAGATTTTTTTTTTAAGATAGTGTTACCCTCATTCCCATATTTTTCTTTCCCTTTGTTTATTTTCCCCTTTCTTGAAGTATAACTTGATTATGCATCCATTATAAATACGAGGAAAGGCAATGATTAAACAAAAACATCTTTGGAATGCAAAGTACATTTCAACCCATTTGGTTTTGTTACACGTAATTTGGATTTGCATTGTAACCTGCACTTGAAATCAAAGACAGATGCTTTTATGGGATTAGAAAGAAATATCTTGGGGAATGAAGGGAGCACCTTATTTTTCTGTGTAATAACAGCAACCAAGTGCATCAGGATTGTTTTGTTATTTTATCCACCTGGAGCATTACCATTTTCCTTTAAAAAAAATGGAAGCAATTAAAGACATGAAGGATCTCTTGTTTATCCAGTTTGTTGACAGAGCAAAATATTTTTAATTCAAGATTTTTTCTGCAAGTGAGGAAGGAACCACACATTGTGAAAACAGACGCTGTGCAAAGGTCCAACAGGTGTGGTGGGCACACATCCCTGTACCATTGGGCCTGCATCCCATGGCAGGGTGGCAGAAAGCACCCTCAGATGCATTCTTCAAAATGAGTGCAAAAATGACTCTGAGGATGCCAAGACTTAGGCTGCCACTGTTTGCCATGCTGACCATCTAGTGTGACTTTGGGGGCCATTTCTTGTGCTTCATTAAACTTCAAAGCCAGGGATGAAATATTCTTTTGGCACTTACCTTCAGTCCAGAATATGACACCTCTTAATCTGGACCCTGAACCTCCTAATCTACACTTTGATGTGGATCAAGGAAGCCCTGCCTCCATTGGTCCTGATCTGTCTGCACTAGATGGAGCAGTATCTAGCTTAAGAGATACTTAACCCAGATCTCTCTTTTCTCATTATTCTGCCACCTGCAGATTCTGCTGGGGCTTTTCTGCACTGTCCGTGAGGCAGGAAAAGTACATCCAGAAAAGTGCACTTGCAAACACTAGTGCATGCCAAATCTCTCACATGCCTGGACATTCACCTATGTCTGGTTGCTCATCCAGGTGCCACCATCTTCTTCAGGCTGGCCAGCACGACTGTGTGCTCACTGGCGCTGGCACTGGGACGATGGTGATGTGCTGTGTATGCGGAGGATGTCAGTTGACCCCCAGCACCAGGAAGAGGTACAGATGGTCCCTAAGATGGCTGGCAAAGGTAAGCTTTGGGTCAGCTTTGAGATGCATGTGATGCACAATTTTGCACACCACCACTAGTAGATACTGGGGTAGCTTCTAGGAAGGCAGGAGGTGTTTCTTGGTTGAAAATGCCTCCTGTAAGTCCAAGTGCAAATTGGCCTCTGGTGTGCCCAGGAGGTGTGCCGAGGATTCTGTGGGATTCTTAGGGCTTATTTCTAGATCATGGTCCCCATAGTCCACTTTAAGACTTATTTTGTCCACACACTAGTGCATACTAGGGAGACCCCACCCATCACAAGGATGCTCTGTCTGAACCAAAAGGAGCATAATCCAGATCAGAAGGCTTCTGATCTAGATCACAAGTAGACCTCTCAATATTGAGGACTATCAACACACTAATGTGGGTAGGTCCAGATCATGAAGTTGTGAATAAGGCAGACAACAGGGGGACCCATTTCAGCAACACACCAAAGTGTGCTACCAGAATGGGTCTCCTGAGAGCAATGAGGCCAGGAACTTTCATTCTTTTTTCAAAGTATCAGAGGCTGGATCTGAAGCTCATGCAAGTTTCAGGAGCAATGCAGTGGCTGAGCAGATGGCATTGTTGCAGTGCAAACTTCCCAGTGATCCTGACCAGAGGACATTGTTTGATCTGAACTTGCTGGCCAGGATCAGAATAAGGCAAACATAGAAAGGCCCTTTGGGTGGGACTTTGTGATTGGGGTGCAGCCTCCTTGTTGTAGCATGGGCCATCCTCAAAGAGGTAGGTCATGTTGTCTATACTAACTGCATTATTTGTAGTACAGTACTGTAAATCTTTAATCACCTTTTGTATAGATTTCAGAACAAAGGGGGAGATCCAAAGAAACTGATAGGAAGGACACAGAGGACCATAAATATTTTACATACTCCGTTAAAAATAAAAAGGAACAGGGAGTGACTTTCATGAATATGCGTGGTTTTTTGTGGCTTAGGATGATTGGAAATCTTCATGAATGTTGCAACACAAAGAAATGAACAGCAGCACGCAACTGTCTGAAAGGAGTGGAGATGCCAAGATCGCTTATATTCATTTAAAATGCACTTGCACTTTTGTAAAGGAAGAAAGTCTATAAAATATAATTCTGTTCTGGTGGGAAACGCCTCTTACTAAATGGAAATAGAAGTTTGTCAGGTTTCCAAGTTCTGCAAGTTTGTTGTAGTTTCACACATTTTCAGTTACCTCTTATCGCTCTTTAATGACATTCGTAGGGGCATCTGCACATTTTTAATGCAGGCAAGAGTTCCAAGGTGAGATTGCAGACATGCTGAAAGGTTTTGTGCCTTTTGCACCATGAGTAGATGTGTGCATGAGTTTAAATTAGTGTCCAGTTCGAGTTGAACTGAACACTCCCTTGTTTAGTTCAGATCTGAAATTCTTTCTTCAAACAGGCAGGGTGTTTGATTCAAACACAAGTCTTTCAAACAACTTTGAACCTCAGATTGGACAGGATACATTTGCTAGACTTGTTTGAATACCGCTTTGTTCAGTTCGAATCCAAACTCTGTTTTTGAATAGGCAGAGTGTTCAGGTTGAACTCGGACATTTCCAACACCCCTGTCTGATTTGAATAGGTTAGCACTAGAACTTGTTCAGCACATCTTTAACAACCAGTCCAAAGAAAGAGATTTTGACCAGCTCCTGGAAACAAGGCAAGATGGAGAGAACAAAGCTGATATTTTTACATTCCAGCACTGTCCGACAGCTCCTATCAGCTAGCATGAAATGTTGCAAGTTCTAGAATGTTCTCTAGAAGCAGTCCCAATATAAACAGTATTATTTGTAATTACTAGCTTAAATCATACAAAATAATGAATAAGTGAAGATCTGTCCAGATGGGAGAAACAGCTATGAATTGATCTTCTATATTTTCAGAACATCACCCTTGTGAGCCAATTTGGTCTAGTGGTTAGGGAGAGAAGGTCTTTTCGCTTGAGGGGGTTTTGAACGCATGGAGAACACGCGGAGACATTCCATTTGCATGTCAGGGGCAGCCGGATCCGTTCCAGACCGCCCCAAGCGTCCCAATGCACTCTCCACGTGTTCCATTTTCAGAGCAAAGACAACTGCTCTGAAAGCGTCTCCACATGTTTGGTACGTCCCCATTTGCACACTCTCCCGCTATGAGAGCTGGGCCCCTCCCCTGGCCTCCTCCGCCTGGTCTCAGCTGGCAATCTGTGCAGGCATGGGTGCCCGTCCAATGAGGGGCTGCCCTGCGAGTATGTGCAGAATGTCCCCGGCCTATTCTAGCCAAAATCGAGCCGGCAGTAGCAGGTAAGCCCTGTTCATGCACGTGTGACCCCAAGGTGGGTTGAGGGTGCTGGATGGGGCTCCTGCCACTTGCATAGGCCTGATCCTTGCTGATGCAGGTTGATAGGACCCCAGGGAAGGGACCCGACTGGCCTCCCCAACCCTGGTTGCAAGGCACCCAATCAGGGGAGGCTGGGGGAGGTTCTTCAGCCTGATCCACACATAGGCAGGTAAAGGATGTGTTCAGAATGAGTCATTTACTTGCCAGTGCAGATGGGAAAGTGTACTCAACGCGTTCGGGCCGAAGCATCCTGAGGTGTCTTTGCTTTAGTGTGAAAACGCCTCTGAACTCTTATCTGGGAATACTAGGTTTGACTCCACCCTCCCCCATGAAGCCAGCTGGTTAACCTTGGGCTAGTCACAGCTCTTTTCTGAACTCTCACAGCCCCATCTACCTCACAGTGTGTCTGATTTGGGGAGAAGAATAGAAAGCTTTGTCAGCCACTTTGAGTCCCCTTAAATGGGTGAGAAAAGCAGGGTAGAAAAGCCAACTCTTCTTCTTCTTCTTCTTCTTCTTCTTCTTCTTCTTCTTCTTCTTCTTCTTCTTCTTCTTCTTCAAGTACCTAGACCAAAGATGGTCAATGAGGGCAACTCCTCTCACTGCAGCTGAAGCTCAGAAGGATCTTCCATAAGTATGGTAGAGGAGGAACATGGCTCTGTTTGGAGGTTTCACCATGATTTCCCTACACCATGTTGTGGAACTAGTGGAGCCTTGATCCTACCCTACAGTCCCCATCTATGAGGCTTTTGTTTTGTTTTTGAGACAATTGACTACCTCACTGACTGCATGTACACACACAAGAATACAAGCTTCTCTACCACCTCACAGTTCCATGCTTAACATACTTCGTTAATGTAATTTTCATTTCATTTACTCTAGGGACAATGCAATGCTCTGAAGCAGACTATAGGACATACCTTTCAGTGTTCCCCCAAACCCATCCAAATGATGAAAATTCCACTGTACTGTTTTATGACAGCATAATCTGATGAGATGCAGCCATTTTTGGTCTGCAAAGAGAAAAAGGAGTGTGATAGTGTCAACATAAATCACATTTCTCAGTTTCATGCTGAGATTAGGATTCCTAAAGGGAAATCCTTTGGGAAACTTCCTTACCCAACAGAAGACAGGGATTGGGGGAAACCAAAGGGAGAGTGGGAGGGAAAAAACTTTTTGAAGAAGAAGGTTGATCAATTTTGCAACATGGCTTTGATTAAAGCATACATTTTGGTTACCTATCATATTTTATTTTAAGATTTCTCTCCTCTCTCTCTCTCTCTTTTTGCCAGTGATTTTTTTTTAAGGAATAAGTTGAAATGAACATAGAAAGGGAAGTTATTTCCTTCCCTCTCAGGCACAAAGACTTGGCCTTTCCTTCTCCTTTGAAGCAGAAATGCAAATTACCTTCCTGCTCTTTGTTATCACCTGGCGTAAGATCTTTTTGTGAATATTAGGAACAATCTGCAAGATAGCAGAACCTACATTGCAGACAAATATGTGATCTTCAAGTGATCTTCACTTGCCACAAAGTCACTCACAATAGCAGTGGCATGTGCAGTTCATATACCTGCCACTGCTCCAGGTGAGAAGAACAGTGAACTGGGGAAGTTTTTCTCCCCAGTTCAGTGTTTCTATCTGGGGTGTTATCCAAAGGGCACAGGAAATAGCTGTAGAAGTCAGCCATTTTCTTGTGCTCTCCAAAGATGAACATTGGATCAGGTAGGTCCACATGCTGCATCCCAAGTAATGGGTACTTCGGAAGCTCCAAGGCCAAGAATCTTTGTTCCTGGGGACCACGCTTTTGGGAGCTGACTCCAAAGCTCATGTGAGATTCAAGGCCAGTGCAGGGGCTGGGCTGGAAGAGGCCATCACAATGAGGATGCCTTTGTTCTGGTCAAGTAGATCCAGATTGCTGAATGGTAAGTGCAGAAATGTCCTAACCCATCAAAAGATATCTGAAGAGTATGGATGTGCACCAATGTTTTTTTTTTAATTTGATTCATATTGAATTGAATGCAAGAAAATTATTCATTTGAATAAATCCCCTTCGATAGAAATGTTCAATCCCCTAAGAATCCCCTACGAATGCAGATGAATAGCATATGAATCCCATATGAGTCCTATGTAAACCCCATACAAAGCTTCATACAAATGTATGAAAACATTCTATTCAAATTCGAATGTCAATCTTCAAATGTGGCAGCATTCAATTTGAATTTGAATGTCCAGATTCAGCCAAATAACATACAAATGTTGAATGTTACAAATATTCGTGCACATCCCTACTGAAGAGTGCAAAATTGGAACAAATTAATAAAGTGGTTTGGAAAAACTTTATAGTCTAAATTCTCTGATATTTATTCACAGCTAAGGATCACAGGAGCTGAAGAGGAAACAGACAAGATCTTGAATTTCTTCAAATACATCAAAGAAACAAATTGCCTGCCCAGAGGTCAACTATACTGATTGAACTTAAACTCTCACTTTAGCAAATATTAGCCCTAACTATGTATAAATTTCCTTTGGAATATAATATGTTTAAGCATGTATTTTCTCCTGTCAGACCCCAATCCAAAATCAATGGATATTTTAACAAAATATAATAATAAGAACTGAGTTTCCCACAATGGTAGATAATCACCTCCAGTTTCTAGATGCACTCACATCTGCTCCTTTTATGTGCTCCTTTCTGTTTCCCTTCATCCTTGTCTCCCGACATCTTTAAGAGATGTTATTTGTTGTTCTGTTTTGTTTCCACCTTTCTTTGTCTAACGCACCACCCATGCACTTGAAAAAAGAAAAACACACATTAAAAGTTAGTTGATCACTTTCTTCTGGGAGGGAGGTCTTGTTATATTCATTAATATCAGCTGGATAATACCTGCATTTCTTCATAAATAGGTAGATAGAATAGATATGTATATAGGATAGAAGGGATCAAACAGCTTTATACTTTCCCCAGTGTTATGAAAGATTGTAATATTTATCACAGATTATTCAAGAAGGAGGAGGATATATGGATTACCTCCTCAGTCATATTTTCGCATTCTATGAAGCTGATGGGCAGGACAAGAGGAAGTATTTTTTTCACCCAGAGGGTCATTGGTCTAAGGAATTTACTACGGTGGTGACAGCACCTGAGTCTCTCCAGTCACGAAAGGTAGCAGTTAACAGCAGGTGAGCCAATTCTCTAGACAAGTGAGGTGATGGGATTTTCTTTCTGCTTTGGCTGATCTTTGTATGTTCAGACTTAATCATCTGCTTAGTTCCTGAAAGCAAATTATTTTGCAATCCTTAAATTTACATTCAAAACAGATACTTGTCTTTAAAAGTATGCCTTTACTTTCAGTAATCTTCCCCTTCTTCAGTGCCACTGTGGCACATTTGTCCAGGCCAAACTCCATACTGATGTCGCTGCTGAACATTCGCACTGTGTTGGTCAATGACTGGATCTCGATTTCAGATTTTCCATAAAGCTTCAAGTCATCCATGTACAATAGATGTGAAATTTTCTGTGAATTCCTGGCAGTTTGCTAGCCTAGGTTTGTTTTCTGTAGGATGAGTGACAGTGGTATCATAGTGATGATGAAAAGCAGTGGGGACAATGAGTCCCCCTGGAAGATGCCCCTTTTGATGTTGATCAGTCCGTAGCTTTCATTTCCAACAAAAAGCTCAGTCTTTCAGCGTTTCATCGCACTTTCTATAAATTTTGTGATGTTCTGACTGATCCCGGTGGTTTCCAGGCACTTTGTGATCCAACCTTTATCCTTTATCCACCCAGCACTTTTGTTGTATTCTTTTTCAGCCTCCCAGAGATCTTTCCAGAAGTTGGTTGTTGCTTCTTTCTCTGGCTTTTCCATTTTCTTGTCTACTTGCTCATGCAGGCTCTGGTAGAACTGCCTCTGATCAAACTGGAACATTTGGTTCTGCCTGTACTGGATGATTCTTGCTTCATATCTTTCGATTTTCCTGGCTGTAGCTGGTATCTGCTGTTTCAGGATTTCCAAAGCTTCATCAATTTTCCTTGTATTGAGCCAGTATTTTTTGATCAGATGTTCTTTAGTCTTCTCATTGTTCAGTTTCTTCTCCTTCATGTTTTTTAGGTTGCTGGCATCTGATCTCAGGCTTTTCATTTTTAGTTCCAGTCGGACTTTCCACTTTGGTTTTTCAGTTGATTTTCTAATTGGTTTTGGCTGCAGTAACCCTAGTTCTTCTGTTACTATCACAGCTGTACTGTAGGCGAGCTGGTTCAGTTCTTCGATTGTTGCTACCTGAACAGTTACAAGGGCAGAGTTGATGTCATTCATCAGTGGGACAAGTCGTTTTCTGCCTATAGTTTTTAGGGTTGGCAGTCGCTTTCGCTCTGTACTTGATGCTGTATGAGCCATTATTCTGTCCTTCAGTTCCTGCTGTCTTTGAGACAATGTGCCAGGTGTTCCATCCATGACTTCATGCTGCTGTTCTTCCCCTTCTTGCAGAATTTCCAGATTTTTACCAGGTTCTAGTTGATCAGTGACTCCTGGTCTTGTTGGAGCTTCTATTGCTGCCACAATAGGCTTCGGTGCTTCAGTTTCATCAGCTTTTCGTATTTCTTCGAGTTCAGCTTCACTGAACACTTTAGTCCCGCTTATGAATCTTCTCTGATCAGCAAGATGCAGTTCTGTTATCTTCGAGTCTGGGTATTCTTGTTTCCATAGCTGGTGCATCCGTTTCTGATAGCCTCGTTTTCCAGGTTCTGATTTGTAGTAGCACTTCATGACTATACGATTCTCTGGCCTTGAGAATTTCTGCCGCTTCCTTGTTTGTGAATTTTGTTCCTGTAGCCCATTTGTCAACGGTTGCCCAGGTTCCTCAGCAACCACTCTGGTCCTTTTTATCCTGGGCGACGACCGAGCCAGTATAGACTTCTTTTTTGTTTGTGTCTCCATTGTGATAAATGGGTTGGGTGCACTCAGTCTGGCTCCTCTGCTTCGACCACTCCGGCATGGTTGAACCTGCCAGTAGTTTGCACTACCGCCGGCCCAGCTCTCAGCTTCATTGGAGCACTCAAGCCCCACCGCCACGACAAGGCCACACCCATGGGGGGAATTATTATTATTATTATTATTATTATTATTATTATTATTATTATTATTATTATTATTATTATTATTATTATTATTATTATTATTATTATTATTATTATTATTATTATTATTATTATTATTATTATTATTATTAAAAAATATTGATAGCAACCATCTGTGAGGGTGATGAAATTCTTCTATTCTCCTTCCTGTTCATATCTGGAAAAGCTGTTGAAAACACAGGCATTAGCTGTTCTTGTTTTGGGGCCATAGATAGGTAACTTGCAAAAGCATGCATATTTCGGCATGAAGCCTTATAAGGAGAGACTTTCCTGCTAATTAGCCTCTTAAATCTTCATTCTTGCCCCTTGTCATCAGAACCACTTACACCTGTTCGTGACAGTAGACACATAGATACATGCAACAGCCACACACCCTTTTATAGCCTTGTCAAGCCTGTTCACAGCTTGTCAAAAGTTCAGAGCATTCAGCCACAGTGCTAACCTTTGGAGTCAAAATGACTTCATGCAACTATGAGAGAATGAAAATTTTAGTACCAGTCCTTGTGGATAATATTCCTGAACATTTGCAGAATGACAACCATCTATGTCTGATTTGTGAGGTCTGTGGCTGTGTCCAGACATAACAAAAGATGCCTTAGGGAAACATTGTGTGGCCATTGTGTTCCCAGACCTTCTCTAATCCACCTTTTCTACCACAGAATGTTTAGAAGAGGTGGGAGAAGCAGATAGGTGTATGAACAATCCCACCTCAGACCCTTCTCTAGGCTGCATCAGAAACACCTTAGAGATTCTTCCTTCCTTCCTTCCCCCCTTCCCCCTTCCTTCCTTCCTTACCCCCTTCCTTCCTTCCTTCCCCCCTTCCCCCCTTCCTTCCCCCCTTCCTTCCTTCCTTTTTCTTCTGCTGGGTTTGACCACAGCCTAAATCTGTGCTTCTATCAGTTAATCTATTTTACCTGATTTACATTTATTTTATTGTGACTCACCTGAGACCTCCAGGCATAGGGTGTGTGGGGGGGGGCACGAATGCAGCTTTCAAATTCCATTCATAATGAATTGCATATTCAAAAATCTGAATGTATCCAAATAATGAAAAAATGAATGTCTGGACATTTGATTGGATACGAATACATTTGTATATATTCATATGCATAATTCAGACATTCATATCTGTACAGTGTACATACACATCTCGTATGCACCTGTACGCATCCATATGCATATTCATCCCATATAGATGCATATGGATGCATATAGATGTATATGGGATGCGTATGGGTACGTATGAGATGCTATGTCCCCGTACAGATATGAATATCCAAATTATTCATATGAATAAGTTGAGATTTTCATATTTGTTCAAATCTGGAAATCCGAATGTCTGGACATTCTATTCATTATATGAATGACCAAATTTGTACAAATAATATTTCAAATATTCGTGCACATCCCTAATGGCGTGGAAATGAAATATCAATCGGTCAATCAATCAATAGATAAATAAATAGATAAATAATCTAACCCAGTGGTCTTCAACATATCTAGATTGAGCAGCACCATTTTTTATTTCAACCAACAAACTGAATTGCAATTTTGCTTCATATACTACTGCATTTTAGTTTTGCACTCATGCTTCAAGCTTCTCTCCTACCTAAGCCCATGTTTTGCACTCTCTTTCTTTGGTCTCTCACTCTCCCTAAGAGGCAATGAATGGATCACAGTCACCCAGGGCACTTCAGTGATTTAGTGGGGATTTGAGATCTGGAGGCCCTTTCCACACTGAGTCAGTGAACTAACTAGCAGGGCCTCTAGAAAACCTCATTCTACTAGGAGGACACACTTCCCAGTAGATCATTCCATCCATACCGGAGCAGGCTAGGGCACAAAAAATGGTGCTGTGGGCTAATGCAAACATGAACTACTCACACGTGGTCCACACGGCATTCTAGGATGGTATACCTGACTGCCAGTTCATGTATAGAGAGCACATGAGCCATGATCTGATATGCCATGGTCAAGGTGCTTGGTGCCATTTTTCTGGACACCAGAAAAATGGATCCAGAAGCGCACCCAGACAAAAGAGCCCCAGCTAGTCAGATGCAATACAGATTATTCTTGCCACACACCACTAGTAGCTTGAACCACCAAATGAAGCATCATTTGGCCCAGCACAGTGCGGGATAACTCATGCCATGGAGAGAGCCCCCAGGGATCTAGTGGGACACAGTAGCCACTACACTACGAAGGCTTCCTTAAAGATGTGGAAGTAGAGTCTTGGCAAGAAGTCATGGGGGCTTTTTCCACTGACCTCCCTTAATCCGGATCTAAGATGATCCAGATCTAAGGAATGGGTCCTTCAACTAATCCGGTGGCCTTTTCACACTACAGCTGAACGGCTGTAGAGCAACAAGACTAGGACACATAGGGACGGATTACCCATTCACACCTAGGCAGGTAAGGAACATGTGGGCACATGTTCCTATCTGCCTATGTGTGAAAGGGGAATCTGTCCCCGTGTGGCCAAGCCCAAAAAGAATGGCATGGGGGCAGGATGCAACTCCCAGGCCTGCCCCCCCCCCCGGGCACTGGCCTATGTGGGGATGCACACAAGACAGAGGCACTTACTTTGTGCTCACCAGGTTCTGAATTGGCTGGCATGGCTGGCAGCGTTGTGCATCTGGGTAGCTAGCCAATCAGAGCCAGCAGCACGTGCAGATGGACAATGCCACTGGATACGCTGGCCACTTCAGAATGCGGCAAGCAGGAGGTAAGTGCCTTGCATGCGCATTCCTGCATAGGCCTGTGGCTGAAGTGTGTGTGCTTGGGGGGTGGGTTTCCTGTGGGCTGTATGTGACTCGATCAGGTGCCCTAGGGCAGTGGTTCTCAACCTTCCTAATGCCGCGACCCCTTAATGGAGTTCCTCTTATTGTGGAGACCGCCCAACCACGGGGGTAGACCAGCTGGGAAGTGGGAGGGAAGGGTGGCGGGAGACTTGTTGCGACCCCTCTGAAAGGGCAGTTCGACCCCCAAAGGGGTCCTGACCCCCAGGTTGAGAACCACTGCCCTAGGGCCTGCAGGAACTGGGGAAGGAATGCGACAGACCTGCCCAATAGGGGCAGCCGGAGGCGGGACCCGCAGCTGTCACGAAGGGAGCATGTGAATGCACTCCCTCCCAAACAGCTTTGGGATGGCCAGGAATGCCCTGGTCCAGGTGTAGAGCATGATTTCATGCTCTCCACCTGGGACTTAAGTGGGTGCCCTGGGACAGGCTGGGGCGGTTCCAAACAGAACTGCCAGCCCAGTGGAACGAATTAAGGGAGGTACCCGATGCGTTCCCATGGGCAGTGCAGCATCCAATGGCAATGCCCGCAGTGGAAACGCCAGAGCACCCATGTGGGAAATCCAGATCAATCCACATGGGGCCCACTTATCACCCCAGGTTTTTTACGGGACAGAAATTCTCCTGAGCTTTGTCGTAAGATCTGGAGATACTCCGTAGTGATCTGCTGCAAACTTTCAAGATTCTCCAGAGCCTTTGACAAAGGTCCATAGGACTGGCATTGCTCTCGCAGGGGGTCCTCTTTGGAGCCTGTGCTATTTTTCGGAGCTAGCTTTGGAGCCAGCTACAGAGACTGTGCACAGGCTTCAGAGCTTTGGGTTTCAGGGCACCCACCCCCCATAGGTGTGCCCCCCAGAGCCCCCCCCCCCCCCCGACCCTATTGCCCAATCTCGGTGGAAATGCACTCTACATAATCTGGATTTGATGCCTGAAGACCCCATTGTAGACCCCTTTAATGGGGTCTACAGGAAATCCAGATTATAGGTCCTGAAGGACCCATTCAATCTGGATTTCCCTAGAACAGGTGGAAACTAATGTGACTCTAATGAGGTCTGCAGTGGAAATGGGATCTTCCTGCTCTGAGCCTAATGGGTCCCTAATGGGTACTTAGTGCTAATGGAAAAAAAACTCTTGATCTAACTCCAAGACCTACAGAGCTGTTCTCAGTAGTGAAGAACAGTCTTCAAATTTAGACAGGCACTACTAGTTCTAGCTTAGAGAAGCAAAAGTGAAGATATATTCAAGTCAAGTGCAACTTCTGTCCACTACAAGGGCACATGCACACAGCTTTCTTGGCAATAAAGCAGAAGTGGCTTGCCATTACCTACTTCTGGGGAGATGTCACGGCTTGAACCTGGGACCTTTTGCATGAGAAACAGATGTTCCATCATTGAGCCATAATTACATTTAAAAGATCGAGGATCAATTGACAAACAAGGACCTCAGCCTCTGACCCTGGGAGCTCAGCTGCAATCAGAGCGAATAACTCAACAGAGTCAGAAAGTATGGGACGAGATGTACAAACAGCCGAACCATTTGGTGCAGGGAAGCTAGCTGTGATGCAGCATTTGGTGAAATGTCTGAACAAAGCCCAAATGCATACAATTTGTATGTATATATTTTACGTCTGTGCAGCTGGGACTTGTCTGGACATCTGTTCAGACCTTCTGCTGAATGCACACACAGTGGTTTAGGCATGTAACCTGCTGTCACCATCCTGCTTCCCATTTCACACTTTCCATGTGTCTTGTTAATCAGCTGCATAAACCTTGAGACCAAGTGTGTGTGTTGTGCATGTGTGTATGTGAGTCTCAGGAACGCTTATACATCACATGGTGCTGAAGCAAATGCTCTTCCCCATAAAGAGTGGTGCATATGGGATCCTCCAGAGGATATTGGTCTATATCTCACTATTGGTCAGGATGGTTCAGGACGAAGGGATCTTAGCTCAAAGTCATTTCCCTGGATAAAAAGGGGCAGGGAGAGGAGGGCTGTTCAGGGATCCATTTAGGCAATTTTCTAGGAAATAATAGGCTTCCAAGTTTCTGCTTCCTCTTCCTTGCTAATGCCAGTACTACTTGCTGTCTGGTTTACCAAAGCACCGGAAAACTCTTCATAAAGCAGCATTTAAGAGGAGACCTGATTGAAGTATATAAAATCATGCCCGGTCTAGAAAAGGTAGATAGAGAAAAAAATATTTTCTCTGTCTCACAACACTAGAACTAGGGGGCACTCTATGAAGCCGATGGGTAGGAAAGTCAGATCAGACAAGGGGAAGTATTTCTTCACCCAGAGGGTCATCAGTCTATGGAACTTGCTGCCAGAAGAGGTGGTAACAGCAAGCAGCCTTAAGAAAAGGTTAGTCAAATGAATGGAGGACAGGTGTATTGGTGGCTACTGGAATGGATGTCTAGGCTGGGGAGACAGGGACGATGCCTCTCAAGGCCGTTTGCTGGGATTTGAAAGCAGGTGAAGGTTTTCCCTTTGTCTTCTGCTTGAGATTACCAAGAAGCAATTGGTGGGCCACTGTGTGAGACAGGATGCTGGACTAGTTGGCTGTGGCCTGATCCTGCAGGGTTCTTCTTATGTTCTTATTTGAGGGGGGCATTTGGTCAGTTGTGGAATAAAGAGGAGGTTCTATTATGCGTAAGCAGTTGGCTGTGGAGTAGAAGTAAATGGGAATTTCTCACAACTGAACCATTTAACAAGTGCTTTTTTACTTTATTTTATTTTATTACAAACGATATGGAGGCAGGCATGATTAGTGGAATACGTTAGTTTGCTGATGGCACACACAAAAGACTGTGAAGAGTGCTGAAGAGATCTCTGCCTGTTGGTGGTCAGGGCATCAAAATGGCAGATGGTGTTCAACATAAGCAAGTATAAAATGATGCAAATTGGAATTAAAGGTCCTAACTACTTATATACAAGAACGGGATTAGAGCTGACCGACTTATCAGAATAGAGATCTTGAGGCAATGGCTGATAGTCCAATGAAAGTGTTGACACAATGTACATCCACTAAAAAGATGGCCAGAGGCATGTTAGGGATAATATGAAATGGTACTGAAAACAGAAGTGCCGGTATTACAATGGCCTTCTTGTATGATCACTGGTTGCAGGACCAGATCTGGAATACTGTGTGTAGTATTGGTCGATGCATCTCAAAAGGATGCAGTAGAGTTGGAGAAGGTTCAGAGGTGGGTGACTGAGTTGATCAAGGAAAAGCTTCTCTGTGAGGAAAGTTGTGGGGGGAATGTGCCCCCACATTAACTTTGGACACAGTGTCTCTAGCCATTCTCACTAAGGCTGTGTTCACACACACCTACATTTTAATCCAACTTCAGTCCACTTTCAGAGTGAGATAACAAATTGGCAAAGTGTCAAGCGGTTTTATCTAACTCAGAAAATCCACCTTTGAGTTAGATAACATGGAAGGATAATGGCAAATCACTTTGTTGCTCTGTGAGCAAATGGGTTTTTTGGGGGGTTCAATTTATATCAAATCAAATGCAAGAAAATTCATACGCGTTTGAATAGATTCCCTTTGAATCTGGTAGGATTCAAATTCAACGTGAATCTTTGATATGAATTTGAATCGGATGTTCAGTATGACTCACTTATGAAACCCTTACAAAACCTCTTCTGTATCCCTTATGTATCTGCTCTGAACACGTCAAATCTGCTCTCAATCCACTTCAAATCCACTCTGAATCTATTGCAGATGTGACTGGTGCAGCCACTTTTCCACCTCCCCAGGTTCACGAATGTAAGGAAGCAAATGTACAAACGTTCTGAAGCATTCAGTTCGAATTCAAATGTTAATCTTCAAATGTCCCAACGTTTGATTCAAATTCAAATGTCCGAATTTGGACAATTCGGACAAATTTCAAATGTTATGAATATTTGTGCATATCCCTACTTCTTTCACTCTGAAACTGGACCGAAACTTGATTAAAATGTAGGTGTGAAAGCAGTCTAAGGAGCTGTTGTCCATAAATTTTCCAAACTCTGAGACTTGAATGTGCGGATTTGCAACTAAGCAATAGTTCCTTAGCATAAAAATATCAAACAGTTCTACTTTAGCATCCACCCTCAAGGGACTCCTGATAGGTAAGGGTCTGGTTGCATTTTGCCATTAGTTTTGGTTGCAGTTTTGTCCAGCACCATTCACATTTTTACATATTGCCAGAAGATGACCTACTCTAAAGTAGGTTGCTTGAGCAGTTCTTGGTTACCTGTCTAGTGACAAATTTGCATTTTGCTTCTTGTCCTAGGAAAACGAAGTTCTGGAATGCTTTGGGTGCTTGCGCTTTCAGACATCCAAAGCATTCAAAACCTAGCCGGCACTTAACTAACCCCTGATTACGTGTGAATCACGTAATTGTGGAGCCCCACCAGTGGCACCAGCATGCCTACACAGTCAACCAGTTTAGGTGTGGAGTAGTTTTAACTGCTCCACACCAAGACACGTGGAGAGAACCTGCCATGCGCGGAGCTGTTTCTAGAAAAGAAGCAGCTCCACAATGTGTGGATGCAACACTTAGGAGTTCCTCCCCCATTTTCACCTTTTAAGTGAGAAAAGACTCTTTAACAGTGTGCACCAACTTCACCCCTAATACTTGTACAAACAAAATTGCCAAGTAACCTAGGCTGTTCTCTCTTTTCAAACAAACAAAAAAATAAAAAAAAATTAACAAACAGCATCACAATTTCATGGCAAGCAATTATTATAGCACCACCTTGTGTCCAAAAGTATCATTCATTCCCTATGTGCCCGAGAAGACTGGGGGTCTGCCATTCTCTCGGACAATGTGGAAATGGCTTATTTGGAGTCTGGCTATTGATTGCATTAACTAAGTAAGCCTACATGTTGGAAGGGTGAAGAAGGAAAACTAGGGGGAAGGGATATGCTTTGAACTCACTTGGCCTTAACTCCTACAGCTATGCCATACATTATATCAGACTAAACCATACATGATGTTGGATTGATTTCTGCAAGGATTTTTTCTGGAATTCCTAAAATTCCTGCGCTGCTACAATCATGTTTTTCAAACTACATCAAAACACACACACACATTTACACTTTTATTTGGTGGTGGTGGTGAGTATAATGTTACCCAAACTATAATGATGAAGGTTAGATGTATTATTTTATCTTAAGATGCTATTGAAATATTGTGTATTGTCTGTCTCAGACTATGCTTTCTAAACATATTTTATACTAAAAGTAAATGATAATCTATTTTTGTTTCTTCATTTGAGCTGGAAAATTCATGACAAAATTCTAATGCGTGTAGAAAATGTGAGATAATAAATACACTGTTGGTTTAATATATGTTCTTACTGTTTTAATATATTTGATTTTAAATGTTGTTACCTGCGCTGAGACTTTGGGTATAGGGCAGGATAGAAATATAAATAATAAATACATAAATAAAATAAATAGGCTGCATTCACGTAATTTTTTATAAAAAGGCAGATCAAAAATGGCTTAGAGGTGGTAGCTAGGGTTCCAATATCAATTTTATTCAAAATTAAAATCCAGAGAAGGACCTCTGAAGGAGCCTTTTTTGGCCTTTAGCACTAGAGGGTGGATTAGGAGTATGAACAGATATTTGTAACATTCAAAATTTGTACAAATTTGGCCAGATTCAGACATTTGTATTCAAATAAAATGTTGGCACATTTGAAGACTGACATTCAAATTCAAATCAAATGTTTCGATACATTCATATGAAGCTTCTTATGGGATTTGTATGGGATTTGTATGGGATTCATATGGGATTGAACATTTGTATCGAATTCAAATCCCACCACATTCAAAGGGGATCTATTCAAACAAATACAAATTTTCTTGCATTCAGTTCAATACTAGTCAAAAGCAACAACAACAACAATAAAAACTATTCATGCACAGGCTGCCTCCAGATGGCAGCCAGATATAACACTAGGAAGCAATAATGTGAGGCACTGCTCCTTTTGGCACTGTCACTGTGCATTTTGTTAATGCTCAGTCCAGGTACCCACACATGCTAGAAGGTGCCATGATTGTTGCTCCATCCAGAAAGGTCAGTGGCTCCCTAAAAGGGACTCCGGTTGGAAAACTTGGGTTTTCCATCCACACTTGAAAGTGCTTACCAATGGTGAAAAAGCAGGGCTATGGCACTATATTAGTCCCGTCTGGATGCAGCCTCAGTTTGCTGAAAAAATGTGGCCTGAACCACATTCTCTCCTTTCCCTCAGTGGAAAGAAAAAGGCTGATGAACAAAAAGGTCATTGACCCTTAGCCTTGAAACAAGAAGCTGGAAAATGCAGGCTGGGGCTTGTGCATCAATAAAGCATCTGCCCTTTCAGGGTTAGTCCTCCCTTGTGTACTGTGGTGGATTCATTTCCAGAAAACCACTGCGCTCTTCAGATTGCTTTAGGAAAATCCACAAGACCACCGGTTGCCCTAAGTTCTCAGTTGCTACTAGCAATAGCTCCTTCCAGTACAGTTTGCATGGGCAGCCGGTGAAGGGGTTCCCAAATGGAAGCAGTTCCACCACAGTGCATTCTTTTGAGCTACCCCCAGCTAAAGTACCAGCGCCAAAATCTGGGACAAATCTGAGACACAAGGGGGGGGGGGAGACTGTTGTTCAGATCTGGAAAGGCTATAAAATATTCTTGTCCCTTGTATAATTTGGTTTTATAACACAGTTCCCCTTTTACAAGATTGGTAAAATGTGACTTCTCTTATGGATGATGATGATGATTGCTATTAGCACAGTTTTGCTTCCATAACTGATAAACCATAAATTCCTTTAACACAATCTTGTAAAGTAGCATAATTGAGTCTCTGAGGTCCAGTTGACTTACTGTATATTGGTTGACTGGGCCCTCCATGTGTAACACCCTTGATTGAAGCCTGTTCCAAGATTACATACATTTTGAGTCCACTGTAGAACTGAAACTCTGTAGTTCACCTTAAACAGTACTGGGGGAACTTTCAAAGCACTTCCGAGAATGGAAGAATCTGCAAGATCATAAAGAAGAGCCGGTAGAAAGCCATTTGCATCTGCTCCTCCTCAGCCATTCTCTCATATCATTCATGCACAGTAACCTTTATAACTAGTTAGAAGCTATATTAATATGGATAAAGATAAGTAGCTGTTTAGAGTCTCCTTGAACATTATTAAATATGGAAGCAGTGCTACATTAGTAGGCTGGGACCCCATGGTTCCCCTAGACCTAGAACAAAGTTCTGTCAAATCCAAACCATAATATTCTACAAGGGATTTTTTTTAATACATAAAATGGGGAAGTTTTTTGAGATTTTAAGAAATGAAATATTATTTTAAAATAGTAAGGACAGCTTTATGTATAAAATGAGATTTTAGTGATGTAAAATCAATAAAATTCTCCTTATGGGCAGGGGAGAGGAGGAAGAGAAGAGGAAGATATAGAAGTGGAAGGGAAAGAAGGAGGAGGAGAGAAAGGAAGAGGACAGAGGAAGAAGAGAGGAGAGGAAGAAGTAGAAAGAAGGGAAGAAGAGAAAGAAGGAGGAAGAGGATGAGGACATGATCAAGGAGATGACAGAGAGAGAGAAGGAGGAGAGGAAGGAGGAGGAGGAGAAGATAAATAGCATGGTCAAACAAATGTAAGAGTTTTCATAATTAAGTTTGAAGGAATGTAAGGTTGGTCATTCACGTGATATGATTCCTTGCCTTTGAAATGCCTTTAAAATGTCTCAGGACTTTCTGAGAAGTGGAATTCTGAGCAGAGGTTTGAAGGAAAAGCAGGATGGCTCCCCATAAGCATTCTGGACGCAAAAGCAACAATGAAGTATGAATAGAGATGTTTAAGTCAATGAGACAGTTTTTCGTGGTGGAGGATTGTAGAAGCCGAAGAACAAAGGCTGCCGACGTAATTGGAACAGATGGCATAAGAATCCCATTCAGTTCATATTTTTAACTCACATTTTTCAAACCAATATATGAAAGAAAACAGCTAGCCTTCATAATTTGTACTTGTCTGAATTTTGCAATGCAAATCAGGAGAAACAGTGTACAAAAAAACATAGATACTACTACAAACAATATGTTAGATTGCATGTTGGGGAAACTGTAAAAGTTCATTTATTGCTCCACAAGGTTTATGTTATGAGAAATCTGCATGACATTTTGCCTAAGAAGTCACTGATGACTTGGGAAAAGGGCAACTTGAAGACTGGAAAAAAGAGGATCATAGGAAAAGCCAAGATGGACAATTTCATCAAACCTGGTAATAGGAAGCGAAGCAAAGAAGATGAAAATAAAATGATAACTTGAGCCCCTCTGGTCTAGTGGTTAGGGAGCTGGACTCTTATCTGGGATACCGGGTTTGATTCTGCCCTCCTCCATGAAGCCACCTGGGTGACCTTGGGCTAGTCACAGCTATCTTCTGAGCTCTCACAGTCCCACCTACTGCACAGGGTGTCTGGAGTGCCAGCCGCTTTGAACAAGTAGTTCTAGAACAAGGAGATATGTCATCAACCTGCCTCCCATCATCCAGAACAAGGTCCTTGGTCCACTTTTAGGCCTGATTAAATGAGTTTACAACAGATCTGGATTAAGGCCTCTTAATCTGGATCTGACTCTGTCTGATACAGATAGAGCTAGACCAGTGTTGACCAGTGCTTCCTTGATTCACAATAAAGTGGGGATGGGAGGCCCATGATCTGGATTAAGGGGGTCCTTAATCCAGATCATCAGTTAGTGCAGAAACAGCCTTAGTGCCAGTTTGGTCTAGTGGTTGGGGAGCCAAACCAAATGGCCTTAGTGCCAATTTGGTCAAACAGCTTTAGAACCAGTTTGATCTAGTGATTAGGGAGCCAGACACTTATCTGAGAATACTGGGTTCAATTCCGCCCTCAGAGCTTTGTCAGCTGCTTTGAGTCCCCTTAAATGGGTGAGAAAAGTGGGGTAGAAAAGCCAGCTCTTCTTCGTGCTCGTCATAAAGCAGCAACATGCTATTTACACACCTTCTGCCATTCCATCCCAAATATGCAAATATCCCAACCAGAGAACTTTCATTCCCCAGCTTCAATTGTTCCTGGTGGGGATGTTGTCCAAAACACCAGGAATGGCATAGAGGTCAGACACCTCCAGGAAACCGAGCTCAAAGAAAACCCAAAAAATAAGACCACAAGAATGGTGCCAGTGTGGTGGAAGAACTCCAGAATAAACTGTCATTATTCTTCCTACTGTTCTGTTGCTTAAACACTCTAATGAGTATTCTTTTCTATTATAAATTTTATTGTTTTCTGATGGAAACATAAAACATCATAATTAGGGTTCCCATACAGCAACTCTCTTAAGCATAAACTATTAATTAACAAATTTAATTTGACTTCCACCCATCTTCCAAGGGTTCTCTTAGGTTACTTCTTCTTTAATGCCCCTTTTAGTTCTCTTTCTGTGTGTTGTCCTGAGGCCTATTCACACAAGGGCCTCCTAAACGCAAGTAGGACACCCTGGGATGGAGCATTCACTCTGCTGGGCTGCAGCAGTCAACAGGACATGAAGGTACCCTCAGTTCGGTCACCACCTGCACCTTTTGAGGGTGGGATGAGGCCAAACTGGTGATGTCTTTGGCTGGGGTGATGTGCTGCTCCATGTGGTAGAATGGGCCCATGCTGTCTGTGGGCCCAGTCTACCACAAGGAGGGGCACATCTACCAGCCCATCAGCTCAGATCTTCAGCCTCTGCATGGGCTCAGCTGCCTAGATGTAGGAAGCTGAGCCCCCGCAAATGCCCCCTGCAACCTACACCCCACCCTGGGCTAGGGCCTACCCGGGGACGTGCATGTGTGCACTTACCTCGTCCCCACCAGGTTCTAAGTGGTGGGCCTGGCCAGCACTGTTGTACGTCTCCATGCACCACTGGCTCTGATTGGCCAGTTACCTGTGCCTGAGCAGAACACCTGGCATCGAATCAGCTGTTCTGCACAGGTACAGGTAACTGGTCAATCAGAAATGGCAGTATGCGCAGACGCACAACACCGCCGGCTGGGTCTGCCACTTCGGACCTGGTGGCAACAAGGTAAGTCACGTGCGCTTCCCTGCTAGGCCCCAACCCAGGGTGGGTGGTGCCTGGGGTGGGTTCCTGCAGGCTTTAGCTGACCCAATCAGGGAAGGGATGGGACTGGCCTGCCTGCCCCTGGGTTGAATTCAACCCAATGGCAGCAGACATTCCTTACTTGCCTTGATGCGAAAGGGGAATTTGTCCCCGCATGTCCTAGCCTTCGTTCACTACAGCCGTTCAAATCCAGCAATCTAAAGTCCATTTTCTAGTTCTTGCAGAAAGTCAATAAAAGGTTTCCAGTCTTTTACAAACTTATCAACAGTTCTGTTCTTAAGTTAGTCAATTTATTCATCTCAGCTAATTCAATTAACTTTATTAACCAAACCTCCAGTGACAGTATTTCTGATTCCATGCTTACCATAATGGTTCTTTGCCTTCTGATGGGAAATCACAACTGACAATAGACGTTTTCGCACGGGGCTGAACGGAACGCGGAAAAGACAGCTGTGGACACGTCATCCGCATTGCCCGCGCGCGGCTTGCGTTCCGACGTGTCCGCAGCTGTCTTTTCCGCGTTCGAAATGTAGAGCACTTTAAAGTGCTCTACACGCGTTCCAACGCGGACGAGCCGCCCGCAGCCGTTCGGGAGGAGAAGCATTCGCGCCTGCTTCTGTCTCCCGAACGGCTGCGGGCGCGCCTCCGACGCCGCGCGGCTTTGACAATCAGCTGTTTGTCAAACAGCTGATTGTCGATCTGCCTCCGCGGCTGTCTGCGCGCCCCTGGCCGGCGTTTGCCGGCTAAGACAGCTTCGGGCGCTTTGAGCATTCGCACCCAGACGCTCCGGAACGCGTTTACACGCGTTCTGGCGCGTCTGCGTGTGAAAGGGGAAAGCGCCCGGAGCTGCCTTAAGCTTTCCGCCTGAACGCGTTCCGTTTCGAACGCGATGCAGTGCGGAAATGCCTAAGGATGCTAGAATGCATTATGTACTTGTATTCCACTTCGTTTATGACTCAAGGTAGCTAACAAGATAGAGTGCATAAGCAGCAATGCTTATGCACACTGAACCTGTTTGGATCCATTCTTGATCCTCTTCTTACTGTTGCATTCAAAGACATAGCATTTCAGCAGAACAGCCCTCTGATGGTTTGGACTATCCCCCTTTTTCCACACAGAAAAAAAATGGAGTTCTGAAGTGGATCCTGCAAAATATGCTGGATTTTGGATTTATTTATTTTTTTTTAAGATTTGCCAAAGCCTGCATGGACTATTAACCATTACACATATAGCTACATACATTTTAACTGGGAGAAGAACAAGAAAGAAAGGAGGTAAAGGGTTCCTTTTGAAAGTTAGAAGTTTTACTGTTTGCTCTGAGATTTAAAGGGATGAAGTCTTTGGGAAAACTTGAAGAACCAGTTTTTCTCTCAGGAAGGAGGGAAGTTAATTAGTATCTTTTGGAAGGAAGGAGAAGAAACAGGGAAGTTACACGTATCCATTTTTACTCATTAACAAAGAGTAATGGAGAATAAAAAAGGAACAATCAGCATTTTCAGGGCCAATTTTTGCCATAAAAGGAGCAATAAGCAGAGCATGGCATGGAGACATTTAGGATTATCCATGTGTCCATACTGTTCTTTTTTTCAATAGCAAAGTTCTGCTTTTTACAAGGCATTCCCTATGCTTTCTGAAGAAGGGGTTTTGTCTACCCCTCCCCATGATTTTTCCTCTTTCCTCTCTCAGGTCTGCTCAGGCTAATGAGATTAGGGTTTTTTTTTGTTTTTGTTTTTGCTAAGAAGAACCTGAAATACTGGTTTTTCTTTGAAATCAGAGAGACAATATAGTTTTTAGAGATTTTTTCTGTTCTTGCCCATCTACCCCCGACCTCCCCCATTTCTCTTCTTTCTGCTTGAACAGGAAGTGGGAGGAGTTTTTCTGTAAAAAAAAAAAGGCATTTTGAATTTTGCACCTTGCAGTTTAGATCTCTGGTAAAAGCAATTGAACAAGACCATTTTTAATAGTATTTCTTTTTGATTTGGGGAAAGTTTTGCTCGTTTTTGGAAATCAGTCTGGCCAAGATAGAAAAATATTGTTGTTGTTGTTGTTACCCGTATTTTCCGGCGTATAAGACGACTGGGCATATAAGACGACCCCCACCTTTTCCAGTTAAACTATAGAGTTTGGGATATACTTGCCATATAAGAAGATGACCCCCGGCATATAAGATGATCCCCGACTTATATGCCAGAAAATACATTATTATTTATTGTTGTTGTTGTTGCTATTGTTATTAATGAAGTCATCTTTGTTCCTGAGGAAATGCGGGCATGCTGGAATCCCACATCTACAGTTTTGGATTCCTGAGCATATTTCTCCTTATTTATATTTTCCCCCTTTATTTCTTAATTTTTGGCTAGGGCTAGGGAATCATCTCTAATATTAGGAATTTATTATTCTCTTTTTGGCTTTTAAAATTGTTTTTAGGGGAATTTCACATATTTTTCCTCCATTAAAAGAGTATAGCTACATGCTGGTTGCCTCAATAAAAATGGGATGGGCTTAGTTTAATGCATAAAAATATTTTAATGGGAAATGCTCATTTATTCAGCCATGTATGGGATATGCATGTTTATTTTTTTGTTCCTTTGAATGTCTAAATGAAATATGTTTCTGATGTGGCTTTACATTTCATTTTAACTTTTCTTCTATATTCCTAACAAATTCTCTTGCACTGATTTAACAAGAAATACAGGGTTTTTGGGTTTGAAATGAGTTTTGTTGCTGTTTATGGTATCAGTTATTCAAAAACCTATGTAGAATGATTTGCCTCCAAATTCCCTGGGAGTTCAAATTTGAGGTATTTTGGGGCTTCTAATTAATCCAAATTATCCAAAATTTTACTCCACATTTGGTTACACAGTCAGGTACTAATCAGGTTCCTAATGGGGTCTTAGAAGGGTTCTAAGCTCTAGTGGAAAAGGCCCTATAACTCAGTTCATGGAATCCAAGGCTGATGTGGAAGATAGACCTACATTATCTTGGGACTGGGGGATACATCAGTTTGGTGAGAGCTGCTGTAGGAACTGCCTTCATCCAAGGTGGTTGGCCTGAGGGTTTTATGGACAGCATCCCATAGGCTTTCATGGCCAGTTTCAATCTTGTCTGTAGCAGTTGACTTTTGGAAGAGTTGCTTTTGACTCTTTTGGCTTTTGGAAGAGTCGCTTTTGTCTCTTCTAAAAGCCAAATCCTCTGAAGATGGGTATCACAACAATATCTGAAAGCTTAGCTTCTCAGAAGAAACCTGGAACATGGCACAACAGCCCAGAAACTGCTGGAAAAAAGAACTTTTCTTTCCTCCTTCTTTCTCTTATTATGTTTGAATTCAGTTTTGGTTAATGTGTATATAATCCAGTGTGGACAGGTTTGCATAAAGTTTGCCTTACCTGTTCCAATGCCTGGTACCACTTCCTTTGAGCTGCCTTGCCACCTACCCCACAAGTTTCAACGGGTACCAGACACCACTGCTTGACTCTATTTTTCTAGTTGTGATCTTTTGCAACGTTTCAGAGACACCGTAATCATGAATAATTGCACTCCTTGAAAGAGCATAATGCACTATGAAAAATTCCTCCTGTTTCAGTCACTAGAAGTGTATGTGGCACAACCTACCCTGCGTGATGGATTGAATGAGAAAGCAGCAAGTGAAGTCTTCCTTGCTCCTTCCAAAGCACTGGGAATCCTAGAGTGTGATTATCCTAGCCTCTGGCAGCTGGTGAGATGGTCTGTGCCAGTTTATATATATCTATGCCTCCTATTTGATGTTTGTCACTTAACAAGCATGATTTTAAAGCTTTCTGGCGTAGATCTGTCCTTGCAGATGTTATTTCCCCCTTCACTTACCATTTGTTTTAATTATTCCTGATGTTTTTGCCTATCAAATTGCACATTGCAGGCTTCTTCAAAAGGGAAAAGAGACTATGCAATTGTCATAACAACAAAGCTCTTCATTACCATAAGAACTTTTTGACAGCTTTATTTTTTCTTTTTTTAAGTGTTTTTTTAAAAGCCTCCAACCAATTATTTTTTATCAGTCTGATTCATGTTCTTCTTAAACAGATTACAGTCTTTACTCCAGAAGTTACAAAGTGATAGAGAAATGCATTATGCATATTTATGGTAACACACACTTCTGGAAAACAACAACAACAACACAGAATTAGCAAGTTTATTTTCACAACAAGGCATGTCTGCCGTCTTTGTCATCAGTGTTCTAGGAAACTAGGAAACATTTGCAAATGAGGATTGGGTATACCAGTTTAGCCTAGAGCCCTTCTGGTCCTTCAGTCTGGAGTAGAAAAGAAGAGGTCATGTCCCCCCGATGGCCACTCAGAACTGTGCTAGGACTCATCAATGAGATAAATGTGGTCTACATCCATGCCAACACTTTTTAGCACACATTTACTGTTCTAAAGCCCACTCAATGCAGATGTGTATGTCTGTGGGTGATCTGGATCTAGGTACACCAGATCTAGCTAATATGGATTAACTAAGGGCCAAAAGGGCCATAGTCCACTCTATGGGGCCCAAAATGCACCCCTAGAACAGGATACTGGTATACCAGCAGTCTAGGACCTCAGAACAGAACGAGGAAGTATGTGGAAAGGTACATACTCACATCTTACAATTTAGCAGTGAGCCCTATTTCAGCAGCACATCAAATTGTGCCACCAAAGTGAGTCCCCCTGAGGCTCCAAAGCCAGGGACTTTCATTTATGGACATAGGAGCATTTGCGCAAGCAGGGCCTGTCCTGGAACAGGCTGTCCAAGTGTGGACAGCCTTGCTCTCGGACACCTGGACCACTCCAGCAGGAACCCGTTCCTCTCAAAGTAGTTCTAGCTAGAACAGTCCAGCCCCTGCAAGGATTGAAATGGCAAAAACTTTGTAACTCATCTTGCTTTGGAATTCTGTTTCTCAAGTGAATTTTTCCCTGTCCTCTCCCTTCCATACAGCCACCCTAAAACTGCAATAGAATTTTGACACCCCATAGCTGCTATGATAGTCCCTTATCTTAGAGGATTATGGGAAATTGTCATGGCATCTAAATGGGTATAACTGAATAGCCATTGTCTACTTCTTATCTGATAATCCTACCCAATCAATTACAGATACAGGAGATGATGGAGAGTCAAGCAAGGGCTCATGTAGTGTGATGATTAGCTTTCACTGGTGTACGATTTCAAGGGAAGCATATATAGGAGTAATTATGCCTCTGTAGACCAGCTACTGGGAGACCTGTGAGTAGGACACATTTTGTACTTATATCCTGTTTATGGGCTTCCATACACAAGGGGTTGCTCCTAAGAGAACAGGCTGCTAGATTAGATTGGCCACAGGTACAATCCAGGAGATCCAGCTGTCCTGCGTAGGGATCTGCACGGATATTAAAATGCATTTGGAATTCGATCAAACCGACTGAATTTTGACATTCAAATTCGAATTGAATGTCCTTAAATTTGAATTTAAAGATCCAATTTAAATTTTGGATCTATTCATTTGAATTATTCAGACATTCACATCTTTCCCGCATCCGTACGCATTTGTACGGATACATACAGGATGAAAATGGGTTGCATACAGAATAACTACGGGATGCTTACGGACATGTACAGATATGTATGGACCCAGGAAAGATCCATGCAGGCACCTACAAATGTTGTTGACATTTGTAAGTGCAAATTCAAATAAAAAATTCAAATGAATAGTTTCAAATTTGCTTAATTTGAAATGAATTTGGTTAAATTTGAATTTTGAACATTTGAATCAAATCAAATTGAATCGAATCCCAAAAATTGTATTTGTGCACACCCCTAGTCCTGAGGCCATCTGCACTCAGGACAAACCCAGATTCATCATGAGCTTTTGAGCCTGCTGCAAATGAATGTTCCTGGCCCTGGACTTCCAGAAGGACCCATTCTGGCAATGCAGTATGGTGCACCACCAAAATGGGTCCTCCTGCTAAACCAGGATATAGGCATGCACGTGTCCGCACATTTCCATATTCTGTTCCAGATGCCCCTGGATTATCAATAGACCTTCAAAGCAGGTCTAGATTCCATGCAATGTTGGATCTTCTCAACTGCATTAAGTCAACAACCAATGACTTTCCTCAGCAGGTTGACAATAACTTAAAACATCTAAAGAACAGTAGGTTGAAGTGTTGCAACATTCTCTGTCTGCCCAGAAAAATACACCCACTTTTCTTGGCCCTGAGAATGAGTGGGTAGCAATGGGGCATTAGGACACAAACTGAGAGGGAATATTTAATAGAGGGTGCTAGAAGAATTTGAGCAGATGTGTCTGCAGAGATAATCAGCACCCTTATCAAAAATCCTTGTCAGAAGAATTGGCTCACACAGAAGTCTAATCTGGTCCAAAATCACACAAAATAAATACAATTTGTCCTTTTAATTTTCTGCCAGCCACCCTAACCATCTTGCTTCAGAAGGCAGGATAGGTATGGGCACCGTTACAATCCATTCCGTTTTTGAAATGGCTTTCCATGTTGTGTTGCTGATTTGCAAGATGGCGTGCTGATTATTTCTCAAGGAACTTGGCAGGTGAGAATTCTATTTGCATGAGAGTAGATTAAATTCTTGTCTCTCTGCTGCTTCCGTATCCCTCGTTTTCTCTCAGATGCACACATGTGTCTTTTCAACCTTTTAGCCAGCCTTTCTGCTGCAACACAGGAAGGTTGTATCGGTCCCTTTCACTTGCATCTCCTTCTCCTTTTTCATTCCTGCTTTCGTTCAACTTATCTTTTCTCTCACACACCCAATTGCTTGCACCACTGTCTGTTCAGCCAGCCTGCTTTTGCTCCCTCAATGCATCCATCGCCATGTGCTTCCACTGTTGGTACTTTCACTTAGCTCCGCAACATCCTCCTTCAGCCAGTCCTACAGCCTGAAATGACTTCTGCACCAGGCAACAATATAATAATTTAGACAATGATAGCTGAAGGAATGCAATACATGCAGGGTTTAGGCAACAGCAGGAAGCAATGACAATTACCAGTAGATGATACATTACCAATTACATTATCTATCTGAGTAATGTAACACATTACATATAATTTCCCACAAAGCTGAAAGTGCAAATTTGTCTTGGTGACTCTGAATCGGTGATACATTCACACACTTGAGTTATAGCTGATTGCTCAAAATTCATTTTCATCTGGTTCTTCTGATATCCCTAGGCAGGGGGTGCCAATGGCACATGAAGGCACTGGAGCTCCATTTTTAGTAGTATCTGCTGGGGGTCACATTTCCATACTAAGGAACAACCCTTCTGATCCATTCTTCATCCCTCTAAATGTGGAAGAACTGTACATGATCCCTACTAATTCACTCCAGAGATCAGTGTAGACTATTCCCTGAGATGCTTCTAGAAAGAAAGAATGCACAACTAGAACTACAGGGGGATACCTCTGAAGATGGTCCAGAAGGTGGAACCAGAGCAGAATGCAGCAGTTTAGAAGCTGATGGGACTTTCTGGACCATTGCACTTCACACTGATCTTAAAAGATCTCCAGTGGTATTGATGTTAACAAATAAAGCCCTAAATGGCTCAGCCCCCAAATATCTGAAAGAGCACTTTCTACCATGTGAACCTGCCCAGGTATTTGGGTCACAAGGGTAGTTTGGTCATGAGGTTAGAGAGTTGAGGCCCATTTGCATGAGGGCCTACTAAATGCGTGTGGGACACCCTAGGATGGAGCATTCACTCCACTGGGCCAGCGG
Source organism: Aspidoscelis tigris stejnegeri (assembly GCA_023333525.1). Taxonomy (NCBI): domain Eukaryota; kingdom Metazoa; phylum Chordata; class Lepidosauria; order Squamata; family Teiidae; genus Aspidoscelis; species Aspidoscelis tigris. The sequence continues at coordinate 16,164,406 of JALMGA010000005.1, forward strand.
TTCCATTCAGAAGCACTCCAGCCCATCCCAGGGTGCCCTATATGCATTTCGTGCTCTACATCCAGCCCAGGGCATTCCTGGCTGTCCCATTCCATCCCACAGCTGTTGGGGAGGGAGAGCGTTCACATGCTTCCTCCCTGACAGCTGCAGGCTCCACCTCAGGCCTGCAGCCATTGGGTCAGGCAGGCCTGTCCGGTCCCTTCTCTGGGTTCCTGCATGCTCCAGGGGACCAGATCATGTCCCCTAGAGCCTGCAGTCCCCCCCCCCCCCGGGCTGCAAGAGTATTTAGAACATTCAAAATTAAATTGAATTTGTTCAAATTTGGACATTCGAATTCAAACTGAATGTCTATACATTCATTTTTTAACATTCAAACAAATTTGAATGCTTTGAATTATTTGTACGAATTATTCAGACATTCGTATGTGCACGGATACATGTGCATTACATATGTATCCATACCCATCTTATTTGTATCCATACGCATTTGTATGGATAAGTGCAGGATGAAAATGGGATGCATATGGGATAAAAATGGGATGTGTACGAATGCATACGTATGCGTACAGATGCGTACGGACACATATGAATGTTATTGACATTCATATCATCAAATACAAATTGAGTATTCATGCAAATAGATACGAATGTGTTCAAATCAGTTCAAATTTTAATACATTGATATTTCTCTATTCGTACAAATTTGGACGTTTGAATTTTTGATTCAAATCGAATTTAATGTTGAAAATTGTATTCTTGCACACCCCTAGCGACAAGCTATTTTCTTTCAGTGTTAAATAACTCAGAAAAATCCACCTTTGAGATAGATAATGTAGAAAGAAAACTATTGTTCACTTTACTGATGCGTCCTCTCACTCTGAAGGTGGACTGAGGCTGGATTAAGCCTCAGGTGTGACCACAGCCTTTCTGTTATTTTCACTTGTGTTTGCCCTCTATAATCGGCAGTCGTCAGCTGCACAATGGGGGCACAAAAGGAATTCAAGCTCAGAAACTGTTTGGTGGTGGTAGCAGCCAGCCGTCTGTGGAATCATTAGGGTCACCACAGGTGAGCTAGACCTCCTGACAGGAATCACAGAGCAACAGACTTTATTCTCTTGAGATCATCTCTGAAATAAAGAATACCGTTAAACATCAGCGCCTCAGAATCTGAGACGGAATTTTAGCATTCATAACCATTCACACCCAATTCATTTTTTATTTTATTTTTTGCATTTTAAAACGGAAAGCAAAGCTGTTCGATGCTCCTTCCAAAACTCTTCAAGTTGCCCTGACAGCACTTAGGAGCTGACAGGCTAGCAGTTCATGGGTGCTGAAGCAGGAGATGCAATCACCATGAATTACAATATCTTTTCCTGTAAGAAACACTGCGGAGGAGGGGAAGGGACGAGGAGAATCCACTTCTGAAATAGCAAATCTTTGTAGACACAGCTGGCCTATGTTAAAATTTAACTGTTGCTTAAGATTCCATTCCTTAATTAGAGATAAAACTTTAAAACAGCACAGCTGCCATCAAGGCTCAGCATCTGGTGTGAAGGAGGTGAGAACTGATGTAAAGATGTCTCCCGGGAGTCAAAAAAGCAGAAAGTGAGAGAGAGATGGACATTCCAGAGTGGATTCATGAATGGGTAGTTTGTGAATTTGTTTCCAAGATACACTCTGTATCTATTTTTACTTGATAGGATGGGATGGGAATTTTTAATGTAATTTAATTTTTTTTTCAGAGAAGCAAAAAAACAGGGGGGGGTTGCAACTTCTGATCTGCTACAGTGGTTGGATAGGACAGGGCTAGTACAGCAAAAGGGTTGTGTAAGGGTTCAACAATATATCCCACGAAAGGGGTCTGCAGTCCACATACTAACATAGGCCCTGGTCACACCTATATGAGACAGGATGTCCTATTCATAATTCGAACTGAGGTCGTACCAGTTCTGTTTACAAGAAGATCATTATAGTTGTCCTCAGACTGTTCTTCGCCTGAGGCTACATTGCTCATACCTTTCTCCACAACTAACCTGCGCCTCCTCCGTGGAACTCTTGGCTCTCCACCCCTTTTCCTGTGCCAAATCTCCTTTCTTATTGGATGCTGTTGTGTCACTCAAGGGAGGCGAGGATGTGTGTTTGCAGTTCTTTTTGAAGCCTGCTCCCCCGTCTCCATGCCCCCTTCCTTTTTAAGCGCTTTTCTTCTCCGTGCAATTAATTTTAGAAATAATAAATTTGCATAAAAATGCTAGATAGGGGAATCATATACATAAACTAAAGAGAGAAGGGGAGATGCCTCATGAACTCCATGCATGCCACCCTTCCCTAGATACTGGATGAAAGACTGGACCCCACCCAGCATGGTTCAGCCTCCTTTAGCCCATCCTCCCACTCACGCTGAGGGAGTGAAAATGACCTGGAATGTCAGGATGTGCTGAGTCCTCTGGAAAAAAAAATGCTCCAGTTAGAATGATCTAATGGGAGTAGGCTGGCTTGGAAAATGAATTGAATAAAAGTAATGTGAGGAACGTGACCTGAGGACAACCTGAAGTCTTCCTAAACTAAAGGTGTGACCAAAGCCATAGACTATGGCACACCTCACCTGGGACCTGCCATAGTTTACATTAGAATGTGGAGAGCAGGCCTCTGTTTCAGGATATATTCCAGAATAAGGCCAAGTGCAGAAGGGCCTAAGAGCTTTCTCCTCAAATGAGGTCCCTCTAGGATTTCCAAGTAAAAAAAGAATAGGCCTTCATTTTTATTCTGCAATTTATAGATTGACTGGTATAAAGAACATCTGGAATTATCACACATTGTCTAGACATTAGAACAATACTCTGCATTTTTGCCACAGCAGCAGAGTGATGTTATAGCAATTACAGGTTTTTGACCCTGTCTAGATGCAGCCCAAGGCAATCTTGGAGCCTTGTATGCCAAGTGTATTGACGGTATTGCCCATAAGAGACTTATTGGCAAGTGAGATATGCATCCATGGTCCCCCATCTCTCCCACTAGGCCTGTACCCGGAGGGGGGGGGTGCAGAGAGGGAGCAGGTTTTCCCAAATTTTCCCCACTCAAAATTTTTTATTTTCTACCAAAGGTGACAGTCCCTCCCTCCCCCCAAAGCTGACTATGGGCCTGTCTCCCACATTGCAAATTACCCCACTCAAAAAATAGAGAGAACCCTTGCAGCTTCAGGAAGAGGCTTGATTATTTCATTGCATCCACTAAAGCCGCATTGTTCCAGTCTCCGTGTCTGCAGAGGGCATCCTTGTCCACTGTGTGTGGGCACAGCAAGACCTGAGATTCACTCCTTGGACAGTGAATTCTCTTGTGTTTAGGTCTCCCCCAAGCACCCACATGCCCCATGGCACAGTGGTGAAACGCTGACTTGGATGCTCCCCACTGCATACTGAATGCTATGGAGAGATGTGGCCAAGGAGTTGTATAGGTTGGGTTTGGATCCCAACCATGGAGTGGTTAAAGAAAAGCCTTGAAGGCTTGTTTTTCCTTTGAGTTTCCAACCCTGAGCTTGGATGAACACCAACAGGTCAAAGGCATACAGGCTGCATGCCTTTCTCCTTAATCAGATGCCTAAAACAAATAAGAACCAATCGTTACAATCAAATTTTTACTGACGGAAGCACAGATTGTGCCCCACTATAGACAGGTGGCTAATCTAAGGTCCCCTGTGCTGAAGCACCTTTAGCTGGGACTAAGGCCCTTTCTACACTGAGCAATATTTAGGATTAATCCGGGAATAGGGACCTGCCACCCACATGCAAGTGCAGTGCACAGCAGATCCTGGGCAGGGCCTGCTGTAGTCTGCACCAGCAGGTAGAAGGCAAGTCCCTACTCCAGGATATAATCCAGTATAAGGCTCAGAGCAGAAAGGGTCCATGTCCCGCTGATCTAAATAGTTATTCCTGCTTTTGTAAACATTTTACTATAACAATGGACCTGGCAGTGCTGTTAAGGTTAGGCTGCTCTTATACAGATCAGTTTCGTTACTGCATTTAAACTGGTTGGGGCAGCTGTAGGAAGGAAGTGTTACAAGACAGGAATGCTTTGCCAGGGAAGAGCAAGCTCTCCCGCCCACAGCGACAGAAGGAAACATGACGCTTTGGACACCCAACAGAAAGGCAATCTTTTTTACGTCCTGCAAAGCAACTCCACTGTAGCCTTTGAAGCGACCATCGGCTGCTCGGCGTTTTCTCTGCCAGTTGTTTGAATTTATTCATCAACAGACCGTGTCGGCATGAGAAACTGACCATATTTCAATTTTAACAATTTAGATGACTTTTGCAAAGGTTCCCCCCACCCCACCCCCACCCACTGCACTGAATGAATGGAGAAGAATGGGGGTGGATACTAGATTTCTTTTCATTTCAGGGCACTGGCCTCATTTTTCCCCCTGCAAAGATGTCTCAATTTATAGATTTAGTTTGCACTCTTGTCTCAGAGACAGAATGTATCTGCTTACTTTTTTATTTTTTTTTAAATAGCCCCTCTTTCTCTGTTCTGTCACTTCCAATTCACAGTTGCTAAGCATTCCAAGAACTCACCAGAGGGACTGTCTCCTAGTGTGATTTGGAAACTTTGAAATAACACCTACCAGAAGTAGCACCATATGCTCTAAAGTTTCACAATGAGCCAACGAGAGCATTCCACATAAAAATTTGAAATTCCCAAAGATTTCGGCTTTTGCTACCAACAAAGGCCTTTTTGCTTCAGGTTATAGCCAGACAGCCAATCCTTACACACACTCTTTCCCTCTTCAACTGCTATTGGCTGTGGTCACACTTATGGTTCAATCCAGGTTCAGTCCACTTTCAGGGTGAGAGAGAGAATACATCGGCAAAGTGACAAGCTGTTTTCTTTCAGTGTTAAATAACTCAGAAAACCCACCTTTGCGATAGATAATGTGGAAATAAATTACTGGTCACTTTGCTGAGGTGTTCTCTCACTCTGAAGGCGGACTGAAGCTGGATTAAACTGTAGGTGTAACCACAGCCATTGTTATCCTCTTCCAGTCTGCACACTTGCTCCACACAGGGATACTATTTAGCAAAGGGGACAAAACAAAGGCCTACTACAAACTATAATCAAGGTTAAATACCCACCAGCCCGTATAGATGTATACACACATAGGTGTATAGATACAGAATCCCTTGGCTTTGGAGAGCATTGGCTGTGAATTGTAAATAGGTAATAACTATAGGAGGATTATCAAATACAACTGGTATTGGAATTTGTGCCTGACATGAATGCCAAATGTGTAAATTAGTGTGGAATGCTTTCTGCTCAGGCTTCCCATCTTTCTGTCAACTCCCTAGGTAGCTTTAAGGATTAGACAAATTTATGGAGGGCAGCTGCATCAATGGCTACTAGACTGGATGCCTAGATACCATCTCCAGGTTGGAGAAGCAGGCAGGATGCCTCTCAAGGCCATTCGCAGGGAATGGAGAGCAGGTGAAGGGTTTATCTTTGTCTTCTGCTTGAGAATGCCCAGAAACAATTGGTGGGCCACTGTGTGAGAGGAGATACCAGCCTACATGGATTGTGGCACCATCCAGCAGGACTCCTCTTATATTCTTATTCAGCACTCATAACATGGTCACATCCTCTGTCACCTGAGCATACTTAGTCCTCATTGGTCCTTTTTCCATGTGCTTCCACCTCTTAGTTTATTGTTAATTGCTATTTGCTTTTTCAATATATTGTCCTCCTAATACCCTGGTAGTGCTTTTTGCCTACCGAAACAATGGAAGTCGAAACATGTTCCTCAGATATAAGCAGGCAGTAACTACACACACAAAGAACCAAGTGTTCTGCATAGGCTGTTAAGACCCCATTAAGCACCCAATAAGGACCCATATGGCACACATCTGGAAGTTACTCCGCACAGTGGCACAGATTAGGGCCCCTTCAAGGATGCCGCTTCCACACGGCCTCACGCAAGATCCATCTCTAATGGGGTCTAGAGGCTGCTGAATCTGGTTTTCAGGAAGGCCTGAAAAATTAGGTCTTCAAACCGTTCCTGCTTACAAATTCCAGATCAAAGAATGACGCTTCCGCACAGAGGCAGGAGAGGGAACGCATGTGGGTGGGACTGAAAGTTACCATTTTGAGCACAGCCTGGAGGTGTCGAATAACTGTAAGAGATAGGTGTACCACAGAGAACCCCTAGGAGCAAGGATTGTTCTAGCCACTACACTACACTGCAGCCACTATATTATGCTGTACATACAAAAGCATGGACAGGCACACACACAGTAGCATATAGATCATTCCTCTTTAATTTCAGCAGGGTTTATCGCCCCATTTGCCTTCAGACCATATGCTTGGATCACACCACACATCCCCCGGAAAGGGGCTATGGTCATTTGAGAATCTTATCAGGGACATGCTAAACATTTCAAATCAAAACGTTTCATGCTCAGAAAAATATGTTGTGCATTTGAACTTGGAACAAAGCACCCTTTCAAAAAAGGGTTTCTTCAAACCAGGTCCTGTTTTGCCAAACTCACTTCTTCCTTTCTGCCAAACGTCAGGAGAGGAGAGGAAGAGGAGGCAGTTCCTCACTCTCTGTGGGCAAGCAGTAACCAATGGAGTTAAGTGGCTGCTGAAAGGAGAAAAATATCTCATCAGCTATTTGGTAGGAGAGAGGCATAAGGAGTCCTCTACCAGCCCCCCTCTATGTCATACAATTCAGATACTGGGGAGCAATGGAAATTTGTCTAATAAAAGCAGTTCTATTCCTCTACCATAGATCTCCTTTCAGCCACCAAGGAGAGAAGGAAATCCCCATTTCCCCCCTTTTCTGCAACTGATTTTTCCCCCACCATCAGAAAAAGTAAAGGGTTTTGTGGGTCCAAATGATGCTCATAATGTCCGTAAATTCAAATTTAAAGACTTGAATAAATTTCAAATTTCGGATCTATTCATAAAATAGAACCATAGATTTGGGAGGAAGCTCTAGGGTCATCAAGTCCAACCCCCTGCTCAAAGCAGCATTTCCTAAACCATCCCAGACAGACGTAAGTCTAGCCTCTGCTTGAAGACCTCCAGTGAAGGAGAACCCACTACCTCCTGTGGCAACCTATCGCTCTCAGTGTCAGGAAGTTTTTAGCTAATATCTAATCTGTATTGACTCCCTTGAAGCTTCATACCACTGTTTCTAGTCCTCCCATCTTGTGCAAGTAAGAAAAGGAACAATCCCTCTGCACTGTGACAGCCCTTCAGATACTTGTGGACTGTGATTGTGTCTCTTCCCAGTCTTCTCCTCTAGATCCTTCAACCTTGTAGGATGTGCTTTCCAGACCACTAACCATTTTGGTAGCCCTTCTTTGGAATTGCTGTAGTTTGTTAATGGCTTTTTTAAATCGAGGTGCCCAGAACTGAATACAGTATTCTCTACTTGGTCTACCTCGGTCAGACCTCATCTAGAATACTGTGTTCAGTTTTTGGCACACAGTCCTCCAGTAGCTTGCACTGAGGCTCCTCCCCACTAACTTCTTGCTCACAGTGACTCTTTGCCTTCCTCCCAGAATGCACTCAGGTTCTATGCAAATTATGCCTGCCACTCAGGCTTCAGTCTCTACCCTCTGGTAGCTTGCAGTGAGGCTCCTCCCTGCTACCTTCCTGCTCACAGTGACTCTCTACCTTCCTACCAGAATGCACTGGGGTTCTATACAAATTACCCCTATCACTCAGGCTTCGTTCAAATTACCCAGACATTCACATGTGTACAGGTTTGTACACAATACGTACTTGCAGATACACATCTTTCCCGCATCCGTACACATTTGTACGTATCCGTATGGGACGAAAATGAGTTGCATATGTAACTATGGGATGCATAAAGGACATGGAATGATGCATACGGGTGCATACAAATGTTGTTGACATTTGTAAGTTCAAATTCAAATTGAACATTTGAACAAATAGATTCAAATTTGCTTGATTCGAATTAAATTTGGTTAGATTTGAATTTTAGAGATTCAAATCAAGCTGAATTTTCAGGTATTCAATTTGAATCAAATCCCAAAAGTTGCATTCACACACACCCCTGGTTCTGAGTGTTTCACGCACATCCCTACAGCATCTCAGGCACAACTCGCTAGAATAGCCTGGAAATGTCCTTTTTGCCCAGTGAATCGGCCACCTCCAACCTCTTGCATGATGGTCACATTAAACTCTAATTGCATCAGTGTCATAACTGTGACTGAACTCCAAGGTCATTTGACTTTCCCCCCATCTCTTCTTCCAGTTCCCACTCTGAACAGCTTCATCTGCTGTGTGCTTCATGGCATGTGGATTTCTTTTTTTCTGTAACACTGATAATTTCACATACCCTTTTTGATAATAAGATAGAGCACCGAGGAATATCTTTTTGAATCAATCAAAGGCAAACTTCACATAAAACACAAGCTGTTCCCGTTGTGGTTAATTTTCATCCAGCTGCACTTAACTACTGATGGAGCCAGCAGAGAAAACTACTTGGCAACATTTCCTAATTAGGGGACATTAATTACTGCTAAATACTATACAATTTCAATGTTATAAGAGTTCATCTCCATCAATGTTATTACAGTACTAAAGGAATTAATAATGATTTCAGACTTTGAAACTGTTGCCAAAGTACCCATTAGTTCAGAGTTTTAAAAGTGGTTTGGCAATGCAATCTCAGTATGTATATTGTGCTGAGGCGCAAAGCCAGACATTCTTGGCTAATTTCATTTCAGAATCTGAAAGAGAGAGGCCCAAGTCCATGGATCTCAAACCGACATCTTAATATCAGCCTCTTGTCACTGCAAACCTTTTCCAGATATCCATTCTTCCTTTCCCCAAGCTGCTTCCTGCCTCTGTCCTTAGCTCAATTTTCTCCAATCCAGGGATGCCAACCTGTTTCAACCCGGCACCTTGAGAAGGAGTACCATATGCTCTTGTTGGTTCCGTACCCCGGATAAAGAGTGCAAGGGACCAGGAAACTTGTGGATTCCTACCTTCCTGCACAGGTAGGAAGGATGCTATTGAATAGCACACATGGGCTACTCATAGATATCTGGTTAGTTATGTTCAGACAAAACAAAAGAGGTTTCTTGGAGAGACAGTGTGTGGCCCTCATGTTCCAAATCCTTCCTTAGTCCAGAACACTCTAGCTCAGGGCATTCAGGAGAGGAGGGAGGAGCAGACTGGTGTGTGAACAATCCCACCTCAATGTCTTCTCTCATTTCTGGAGCACTTCAGAGATCCTCTTTTTGGCTATGTCTGATCTCAGCCTTAATGCCCTGTGCACCAACAGCCTCAGTGAGCACCAGTCAACATTGCCACATCTATCTATCTATCTATCTATCTATCTATCTATCTATCTATCTATCTATCTATCTATCTATCTATCATCTCTGCCTGCCTGCCTGCCTGCCTGCCTGCCTGCCTGCCTGCCTGCCTGCCTGCCTGCCTGCCATCTATCTATCTATCTATCTATCTATCTATCTATCTATCTATCTATCTATCTATCTATCTATCTATCTATCTATCTATCTATCTATCCTCTACAAGCCTCATAGCAGTGATTCATGCAACCACATACAAGCAAGGAACCATGGAAAGGATTTATTTGTCTGCCTGAGAAGGCAAATCTAAATCCCTCCATAGGGCTGCAGGTGGAAGTATCACTTCAAGCAATCCCACCCACATGTCAGATGGGTCACCAACCAATTCAGGCAGGTAGCACTGACCAGTAGCAACCCACTCTTGCCATTTTAAGGTTTCAGTTTCAGCTGCTGTTCTGGAGTTTACTGGCAATGCGAAGTCCGTTTTAAGTTGTTTGCCAGTTTCATTATATGCTAATTATTGCATGTGGTGTGTGTGTATGGCAGAGTATAAGATAAGAACATGCTACAGTCCATCTAGTTCAGCCTCTTGTCTCTCACAGTGGCCCACCAGTTGCTTCTCGGCATCCCAAGCAGAAGACAAGGGTAAAACCTTCATCTTCTCTCAAATTCCTGCAAATGGTCTTTAGAGACATCCTGTCTGTCCCTCCAGCCTGAAACAGTATCTAGGCATCCATTCTAGTATCCATTGATACATCTGTCCTCCATGAGGAACCTTCACCTGCTCTTCAAATGACCTTCAGAGGTATCTTGCCTGTCTTTCCAACCTGGAGATAATACATAGGCATTAGTTTTAGCAGCCACTGATTAACTTATCTTCCAAAGATTTATCTAGCCCTTTCTTAAAGCTATCCAGGCTGGTTGCTGCTGTAGGGACAATGAACATGAACTTGGGCAAATTCCAAGAGAGGGTGAAGAACAGGCAGACAGGCTTGTCAAGTTTTAGGGTCCATGGAGTCACAAAGAGTCAGAAACAACACTACCTTTAGGAATCAGCATCTCTGAAATTTGCACATTTTATTAAATATAATACAGGTGAAAGATTTCATGCCTATTTTATTGAGTGCCACTTTAAGTAAATGTCTCCAAGCTGGTGTCATTCAAATGTCATACACAGTTCCCATCAGCTCAGGAAATCTTAACTTCGGTCGTGGTCACACCTTCACTTTAAACCCTCTTCAGTCCATCAAGTCTGACTGCTCACACCTTTTCATGTCTATCTGGTTTATTTATGGACTTTCCATTCAGCAATGTCCAGATGGAGGATGGAAAGTCCACAAGTAAAATGGATAGATATAAGAAGGTGTGAGCAGTCAGATCTGCAGATGGACTGCAGAAGGTTTAAGGTGAAGGTGTGACCACAGCCTTAAAAGGGCCACATTCTGAAAAATGTCTGATTTGTTCATATGTTTAGACCCAAACCTGCCCTCTTTTACTGAGTATTCCATTACACCATTTTCAGTCCTCTTTCCAGGGCTAAAAATACTTGTTTTGGTAACCTAATCATTTACTTATTTAAAACTTTTCAAAACCACTTTGTTTCAAGATCTGAAAGAGGCTTATAATATAACTTGAAAACAAAGCTGAAAGTTACAAAGAGCAAAATATTAAAACACTATTGAAAACTAGGTAGGGATCAGGAAACAGTCATTCACACCCGGAATGCCTAGATGAACAAACAGTTCCTTAAAAAATATACAGTAATAGTGGACACCTTATGCATATGTGAAGGGAGAGCCTTCCAGAGTAAGCCCTACTGTGGGACACTGCAAGATGACCACCACTGGTTGTTACTAGGGGTGTGCACAATTGCAATTTTCAGATTCGATTCATAATGAATCAAATATTCGAAAATCTGAATGTATCCGAATAAGAAAAAAAGAATGGCTGGACATTTGATTTGATACAAATACATTTATATGTATTCGTATGAATAATTCAGACACTCGTATTTGTATGGGTACATAGGCATTTTGTACATACCCATATGCATCCCATATTCATCCCGTTTTCATTCCATACGGATGCGTGCAAATACATACGAGATGCTTAAGTACCCATACAGATACGATTGTCCAAATTATTCATACAAATAACCTGAGATATCTGTATTAGTTCAGATTCAAAAATCAGAATGCTCGGACATTCAATTTGTACGAATGTCCGAATTCGCACAAATTCATACAAATTCCAAATATTTCAAATATTCAGGCATACCCCTAGTTGTTATTTCTGCAGCAGGATCTCTCTCGATGATGCAGCAGTCTTACTAGTCTACAGAGAGGAGGGCAATCTAGAAAGTCCTAGGTTATTGTTTAGGGCTTTATATGCTAAGCATCTTGAATCTGGCTAAAAGCTGGTTGTCACCCCAAGTGCAACAGCTCAAGCATAGATGTTAAAAGTGCACAAGTGGGGATTTTGCACCAGTTGCAGGTTTTGGATATAGTACACCAGTAAAAGTCCTGATTTAGTAGTGAAAGCTACAGAATTTCAGGAGGTTTTAAGTCTTCATCCTCATTAATTTACTTGTAGACTACCTTTAAGAAGAAAAAGTGCTCAAGGCAGTTTGCAGCAAAACACCGCAGAAAATACAGTGCCATGTAAACTATACAAATAATATATGATAAAACTTAAAAGGTATATAAAAATAAAGAAGAGGTGCTTATGTCATGAAATAGGGAAGACAGATCTCTGATTTTTCATCCAAGTCCTTATGCTGGTAGCTGGAGGAGGAGGAGGAGGAGGAGGAGGAGAGTTGGCTTTTCTATTCTGCTTTTCTCACCCATTTAAGGGCACTCAAAGTGGCTGACAAACCTTCTGTTCTTCTCCCCACAACAGAACACCCTGTGAGGTGGGTGGGGCTGTGAGAGCTCAGAAGAGAGCTGTGACTAGCTGAAGGTCACCCAGCTGGCTTCAGGGAGGAGGGCGGAATCAAACTGGTATTCCCAGATAAGAGTCCAGCTTCCTAACCACTAGACCAAACTGGCAATGGATTTTGTTATTTGTGAAGGTTCTGTTCCACCAAAACATTGTGGATCCAGACATCTACGAATAAAAAGAGAAGCAACATATTCAGGCCCTTTCTGCACTTACGTGGTTTTAATCTAGATGAGGAGATCCAAATTAACCAGACCTACTGATCCGGATCAAGGGGAGGCATAGGCCAGACTAGTGTCCATCTTCATTGCCAGTGCTGGTCCTGCTCAAGCCTTCCTGAGCCTGCAAAGCTCATGCAAGCATCACAGCCACCACTCTCCACACCCGATGGCTAGGAGTGAAACTTCCTAGCCTCAGAGTTCAGGAAGGTTACCAACTCCCCATATGCCTGAAGGCTAGGAACCTTTGCTACTAGCCATGGGGAGAGGGAGTTTTCTGAATAGCAGCCCCCAGTAGTTCCAGATCATGGAGGCGTGTCAACTGCATGCCTCTATGATCTGCATCAAGGCAATTAGTCCAGTTGAAGATCTGATTTAATGAGTCTGCAGCAGACCGAGATTAAGGGCCTCTTAATCCAGATTTAGCTCCATCTTGTGCAGACAGAGCCAAAGTAATGGAGAGTGGGACCTCCTTGATCCACACTAACATGCACATGAGGAGGCCCACAATTCAGACCAGAGGTCCTTTGATCTGGATCTACAGGTAAGTGCAGAAAGGGCCTTGGATTCCCTGAGTCTGCTCTCCACTTAAAATATACCTCCTTTCATACTCCCAGCATCTTCCCAAAGGGGAGAAGAAGTGGACAAGAGTGGACCCCAGAATGGGTTTCCACTTCCACTAGTCTGAACTTTAAAACTTCCCAAAGTTCTGCAGTTTTCACTAACAAAGCAGGTGCCCAGAACACCCCCAATTTGCTCTCTCTTCTTTAGATGGCTGGTGTGCCATCCAGCAAGAAAGTGCGGCACAGATTTATACAAAGCCATTACAATTCTGACAGTTTTATTTGCAGGCTCCATTCCTAATAATCCCTAGCACAGAGCTTGTCTTTTTCACAGCTGCTGCATACTAAACAGAAACAGCTAAGCTAAAAATCTAATACAGGGCACAGGCAGCAAGATTTTCTCCATTTTTAGGAGAGCTCAGAATCACCAGGATATTAACTCAAATGGCCATTAGGCATTTTAAACACTATGTCCTTTGTACATTTAGAATACTTTAGTTCTCATCTGCCCTATTAAAGAATTGACCAGATGGAGATACATTCCTCTCCTCCTCCTGCTTCAATCTTTTCTTTCTGCACAGGTTGTATTTAATTAAATATGATTCTTCCTTTTAATCCCACCCCTGACATTTTATCTATCATCCAGATGTTAACTCTCATCATTTCAGCAGTGGATCAGCAGAATAAAACTTAAGCCTATCCTCCAAAGAGAACAAGAAACCAAAGTTGAAACTGAAGAAATCCATCAAACTTCTGAAGCCACGGGCCTTGTGTGTTATGTGCTGCTTTGTGTGACTTTGGAGAAGTCTGTGCTTCGTGGACAAAGAATATTATCATTATCCCAATCCAAGGCTGAGCTATTGGGACCCAAGAGGAGGTTTTGACCTCATCTTCTGCTTTAGAATGACCAGGAGCAGTTGGTGGGCCACTGTGTGAGGCAGGATGTTGGACTAGATGGGCTGTGGCCTGATCCAGCAGGGCTCCTCTTATGTTCTTATAGATAAATTCAAAGACAACAGGTGTATAAATGCCAGCTTGGTCTAGTGTTTAGGGAGCTGGAATCTTATCTGGGAATACTGGGTTCGATTCCACCCTCCTCCACAAAGCCAGCTGGGTGACCTTGGGCTAGTCACAGCCGCTTTGAGTCCCCTTAAACGGGTGAGAAAAGCGGGGTAGAAAAGCCAACTCTTCTTCTAAAATGGATGCCTAGGTATTGCCTCCAAGTTGGAGAAAGAGTAACGATGGTACTAAAGACCATTTGCAGGGAGTTGAGAGCACATAGCCTTATTCTGGAATATATCTTGGGATAGCAGTCTGCTGGCCACAAGCTAATGTAGACTGTGGCAGGGCTGACCCTAGGGATTCCATAATCTGCACTAGCATGTGAACAGCAGGTCCCTATTCTGGGATATTTTCAAGAATAAGGCCAACTGCAGAAAGGCCACAGGTGAAGGTTTTGCCTTGGTTTTCTGCTTGAAAATGCCCAGAAGCAATAGGTGGGCCACTGTGTGAGACGGAATGCTTGACCAGATGGGCTGTGGCCCAGTCCAGCAGGGCTCTTATTATGGCCATCTGCTCAGGTTTTCCTTCTGCAACCCAGTAAAAGTTCTCCAAGCTTTTCACGACCCACTCATAGAGAAGGAAGAAACTGAGCTAATGAAAGGATGGGTGTATATCTCTGCATGCAGAAATCTAGAATAAGAAAGGCTGAATCCTGTTAAAACACAGAATGAGAGTATCTTCATCGCAGGATTTCTCGGTTATTTTATTTTAAACATTATCCCTCTCTTCACCCAGAATCCCACAGATCATACAAAACACTAAAACATCAATAAAAGCATAATTAAAAACAATTATGAACTTTACAGATCTATTATTTAAGAATGCACAGTCATTAAAAAACCAGATACACAAACAATTTGAACCATTCACATTGTAAAAGATATTTGATTGTTCATGGGCAGGTGAATGAGATGACAGAGGAGCTGTAGCTCAGTAGAAATACAAGCAGCTTGGAAAGTAGGTGGTTTCCGCTTCGATCCCCAGAAGCAGACAATGGCAAACCATTTCGGTACATCGGCCAGGAAAACTGCACAGAGGTGCCCATGGAATCTGTGAGTGGCCATAGCTCAGTGGTAGAGCAACCAGTCTGAAAAGCAGAGGGTGACCGGTTCAATCCCCAACCTCTCCCCAGAAGTAGGCAATGGCAAACCACTTCTGTATCTCTGCCAAGAAAAACACCCATGCATGCAGTCAACCAGGAGTTCACCAAGACTTGGTGGCAACCAACAAGAAAAACAGGCCTTTGATTCTACTGCGTGAGGCCAAAAAAAAAAAAAAAAAAAGGCAAGGTAAAGGGTTTTATAAGTTTTGCAACCACAGCAAATGTTTAATTTTGGCTGCACTACAATATAATGGCAGAGGATTGTTTATTTTTATTGTGTTGGTTGAATAGTCCAGCAGGTCTAACTACTGGGCTTTTAATTCAAATCCAAACCAAGGAGATTAAGAATCAGCAAGGGATCTTCAAGGAATTTGACCAATACCCAGTAACAGTATTGTTATTTTATCTATTTTGATGCCATCCTAGTTAACTAATGAGTACTAGAATATGCTGACAATGGAAAAGAAGAGTGACAGCATTTTAAAAAAGACTGCCTTTGTATGGGATTTGCTGCCAGAAGAAGTGGTAACAGCAACCAGCCTACATCGCTTTAGGAAAGGGTTAGGCAAGACAGGCATATCAGTGGCTATTAGAATGGATGCCCAGGTACATCCTCCAGGTTGGAGAGACAGACAAGATGCTTCTCAAGGCCATTTGCAAGGATTCAAGAACAGAAGAAGAAGAGTTGGCTTTTCTACCCCACTTTTCTCATCCATTTAAGGTGACTCAAAGCGGCTGACAAAGCTTTCTATTCTTCTCCCCACAACAGAACACCCTGTGAGGTAGGTGGGGCTCTGAGAGCTCAGAGGAGAGCTATGACTAGCCTAAGGCCATCCAGCTGGTTTTGTGGGAGAGTGCAGAATCAAACCTGGTATTCCCAGATAAGTGTCTGGCCCCCTAACCACTAGACCACACTCGTGAAGGTTTTGTCCTTATCTTCTGCTTGAGATGCCCAGAAGCAATTGATGGTCCACCGTGTGAGACAGGATGCTGGACTTAGATGGGCTGTGGCCTGATCCAGCAGGGCTCCTCTTATGTTCTTATGTAAATGTGCAGAATGCTTTCTAGCACCAAGAATGCCATCCCTACTCATGTATCTCTTATCACTGGACAATGCTTCCACGGAGACCCTAACTCCTAACGTGAAAGGCCCTCTGAGAGCTGTTTCATATGACAAAGGTGATAGAAGCTGGCAGCCCAAATTCACCAGACAGCCGCTGAGCATGCTTCCCCAGCAGCAGGCAGAGACAAAAATAAGGTTTAAATCTCTCTGTGGCCTGCTCTTCAGAAAGGTAGCGGTTTTAGTATTATTTTTAGCCACACCGTGTGCGCACAGTAATTAATCTCAAGTGAAATAGGAGAAAAATCCCTACGCAGATTATTCTTTTATTTAAACATATGTTCTTAAAATGTCAAGCCATTTATTTCTGCAGAGTTAAAAGTTGAAACAAGATTTCACGGCCAGCCCACCCCCTTTTGGAAATAATAATGAGAGGCCCAGATTCAGCACATCTGTAACTATTATTTGCAGTGCTGGCACACAGCGTTCCCCTGGGTAACCTGAGAGTTGGGAGGAAGGAATAGGCACAATTCCCCGCCCCCGTTCACTTGGCATCAAAGTGAATGGGACAGAAGTTCTCATTTGTGCAAATGGAGCCACTTGGAGTGCGCTAGACTTTGAATTTGCTTCTAATCCCGACTGCCACCAGTCACGGCTTCGAATCCATTCCGAATCTGCTCCGAAACTTTCAATGAAGACACGAAAACTTTTGCTTCAGATGTGAAGGTCAATCTTCAAATATAGCCAATATTCTATTTGAATGCAAAATTTCAGACCTTGTCTATTCGTACAATATGCGAAGGTGATGAATATTTTTCACCCATCCCTTCTGAGCCGGTTTGGTCTAGTGGTTAGACAAGCGGATTCTTATCTGGGAAGACCGGGTTCGATTCCGCCCTGCCCCATGAAGTCAGTTGGGTGACCTTGGGTTAGTCACAGCTCTCTTCTGAGCTCTCACAGCCCCACCTACCTCACAGGGTGTCTGTTGTGGGGAGAAAAACAGAAGGTTTGTCAGCCGCTTTGAGTCCCCTTAGATGGGTGAGAAAAGCAGGGTAGAAAAGCCAGCTCTCCTTCTTCTTCTGAGGGAAAATAGTAGATTCTCCTCATTCATATAAATCCAGTTTTCTTGTTCTGGCTTCTGTGTGACTGATCCTATACAATTGTGTGAAAGGTTAAGGTAAGGTGTGTTGTTTGAGTGTTACCTGCCACACATGGTCCCTCCAGAAGCTGAAGAATCCTTTTCCTCTCCAGAAGTTCCTTCTAGAATTTGGACAAAGCTTTTTCTTCCAAAAAGCTAACATTAGAAGTTTTTGGGGTTGGGTTGGGTGGATTTCCTCTAACTGGACAATATTTAGGAACAGCGTGAAATACAGCTATAGCTGTAATACACCAGAAAGAATACAGAGGTGTTGAGAATAAAGAACTACTAGAAGACTTATGTATACGTTAGAGAGACAGTTGCAGGAACAAGAAGAACTGCTGAGGGAAAGGAACAGCTGGCAGCAGATGAAAGTCACTACAGAAATAAAAGCATTGCTTGTAAAAGTAACTAGATTCCTTTAAAGCTGAAATTACACCTAGAACTACGTGTGTTTACTTGGAACCCTGGACTCTTTTAGCACGGAGCCTTTTTCTGGATTTTCCAGAATAGGGGCCTGACATTTGTAGGCTAGAGAAGATTGTGGCAGGACTGCACTAGCATGTGAATGGCAGGGCCTATTCCAGGATGCAATCTGGAATAAGGCTCAGTGCAGAAAGAGCCTAGAAGCATGTCTGCAAGGTAAATATACTATTTAAGCTAGAGGTAAAACCAAAAGGAAGCCAGACGTTTGGAACCTATTGCTGAGAATGAAGCAGGAACAACTACTGAATGGTTTGGTTTATTGCTTTGGAGACCATTTACTATAAACGAGTTTTGGTCCACTTTAACCTACTTTGCTTCATCCAAGCAGACGCATCTGGCTACCCATTTTTGTCTTGGATGTTATCTGCTTACTGATAACTCTCAATTCAAGTTCCGAATGAATTCCTGTTACGTTCTCCATTTTTAACTGGTTTTGATCATTCTTTGTGGTTTTGCACTTGGTTCCTTTGCTATTCTACCTGAGCAGCAGCTAGATAGAGCACTGATAGGCTGTTAGATATAGACAGACAGGAACAAATAAAAATATCTTCCTTGTGACTGGGGGAAAAAAGAGAAATTGCTGTAGTAAAAAATATCTGGGTTAGAGGGTTGAGTTCACCACGCTAGATCTCATTGTTGCAGATATTTTGCCACGGTGCTAACATGGCTACCTAGGTAGTAGCAGAATACCCACAGCAAGAAGATCCAGCTCAGAGAATTCAGACTATACAACAGAACAGAAATTATATGATGGAGCTGTGTGAGCCTTGGTTAAGAGAAGAAAGAGTTGGCTTTTATACCCGGCTTTATACAAAGCAGCTGACAAACCTTGTGTTCTTCTCCCCACAAGAGATACCCTGAGGCAGGTGAGGCTGTGAGAGCTCAGGAAGAGAGCTGTGATTAGCCCAAGGTCACCCAGCTGGCCTCACGGAGGAGAGCAAAATCAAACTGGGAGGCAACCAGCTAGAAGTCCAACACTCTAACCACAAGTCCAACCTAGCTCACAAGGGCAATTTCAGCTGTTCCAGTGAGTGTGGCCCAGTGAGTTGGGGGTCATACTGAGGTAGGATAGTGGTAGTCTGCTCCACAGGATGTCCACAGTGTTGCGCCTAGGCATGAGTGCTGGCTTTGAAGTATGACCCAGTTTTCAAAGCCATTGCATAGCCTATGCTGTTTTCAGCCAGGCTCCTTCTGGCACATGCCAACTTCTGGCAGCATTTCCTTGTCTCCCATGAAAAGGACCCTCCGCTGTATTCTGGACTACAGGAATGTGGTGTTTGCATGCCTTTTATACTCCAGAATAAAGGCAGTCTGATTGTAGAACACTTAAAAAAGGCCTACCACAGGACAGCCCCATCTCATTTCTTAGCTTTGTGCAATGTGGATGAAGCATACTAAGAGAGGGCTAAGCAGGCTCCATTCTAAAATGTTTAAAAAATCAGGGATTCCCAGAAGACCCCCATTCCTTGTGAAGGGACTAGTATGCCCTCCTCAGCTGGAGGCCTACAAACAAGGAAGTTTCCCCTTTTAGTGACTGACAATGCCTTTTCTACATTTGCTACGATTTGCTGTAAAGAGCATTCTCCAAATACCAACTTTAATAAGGGAACCAAAGTTTCTGCCCTTCTTAAAACCCTCTATCTCAGTGGTCGGCAAACTCATTAATTAACAGAGCCAAATATCAACAGTACAATGATTTAAATTTCTTTTGAGAGCCAATTTTTTAAAACTTGAACTATATAGGTAGGTACATTGTTGTTAACTTAATTAGGGTACTCCTAAGCTGGAAGAGCCACACTCAAGGGGCTAAAGAGCAGCATGCTGCTCCTGAGCCATGGTTTGCCTACCACTGCTCTACCTGAATGAGTGTTCCAAAATGACTAGCTTGGGTGCCTAGGAAACTCTCAGCTCCCACTGATTTTTCAAAACTCTCCATCCTTACTGGGATGGGAAAATGAGGGCATGCTGAAAAGAGACTGAAAAGGGCAAAAAGCTAGCTAAATAGATGCTGGAAGGAAGGAAGGAAGGAAGGAAGGAAGGAAGGAAGGAAGGAAGGAAGGAAGGAAGGAAGGAAGGAAGGAAGGAAGGAAGGAAGGA
This sequence comes from Aspidoscelis tigris stejnegeri, assembly GCA_023333525.1. Classification (NCBI taxonomy): domain Eukaryota; kingdom Metazoa; phylum Chordata; class Lepidosauria; order Squamata; family Teiidae; genus Aspidoscelis; species Aspidoscelis tigris. The sequence goes on from JALMGA010000005.1 coordinate 16,184,407, forward strand.
AGGAAGGAAGGAAGGAAGGAAGGAAGGAAGGAGTCTCTTGTGAACCTACCCAGCACTTATTCACAAAAAGAACAACCAACAAAATCCGTAGCTGACCGAGGCCTGCAGTGGTCATTCTGTTCTCAGAACTATCTCCAATACTGCTGATTCTAACACTGGAAAGAATGTTGCAATTTATTTCGGTGCTAACCTTTTAGCTGAAAACGGCTATACAGTAGTTTGTCAAGTAAAAAAATAACAAGAGATGCAAAAATCCATCGTTTGCCCATTGTTTCCTGATATTCACGCTGGAATTAATCCAAGGGCACCACAGAAAAATCAGCACCACCTGTCTGCAAAATCCAACACTTTCCACATTTATCCTTTGAATTTGGGGCACTAGTTAAGCAAGTAAAGGCATGAAATCGAAGCAGCGGCCTTCTAATCTTTTCATAAGCGCTTCATGGACTTGGATGTAGGAAGAGACTCAAGGACAATGTGTAACTTCTTTTGCTTTCTTTTTCACATCGGGAATTAGTCACCGGTCTAAGCCATAGGCAGGTCATAGTTTGCAGCGTATCTGCCAGTCACGTGGAAATAAATCTGCAGAGAGGAGGACGGGAAAAAGGCAAGATTACCATAGCAATTATGGTAAGAGGGAGAAATTAAGTGAGAAATTAAATAGGTTTAGTAATACCTAAACATTAAGGAGGGAAGCAGATGTAGTTTATAATCATCTAGTAACACCGAAATTGGCGTGTGATATTTGTTTTCCAAAAGCTACCCCTTTTGAGCAGGAAGACAGCTCATTTTATTCTACATGTTTCAGGATGCATTTTTGTGCCACGCGGATAGGATTCTCCTGCCCAAGAAGAATAGCTCCTCTGAGACACACACAGGAATTTGAAGCCACCCGCTTGGGTTGGAGATAATGGCTGAAGTACACTGGTTGGCTCAAGATTTCCCAAGCAGTTTCAAAACTAACTGAAGCTTTGATCTCTTCAATCCTTGGCCAATCCTTTAGGAGACCCATGGCCAAACTATGCCACTCTCTATCATCCTAAACTTTTTAACCTTCCTTGTCACTGACCAGATGATCTGGGGCTTCTAGAAGATGTAGTTCAGAAGCATCAGGAAGGTCACCTATGCAGACTACATACTAGATGTTTTGATTCTCCCCAACATTTTCCTGGATTTTCTATTTTTTTTCCATTTCTTACCATGTTGGGGATTTCAGTGTCTACACTCTCCCACAATGTTGCCCTGCCCTGGGGGTGGGGTGAGTGGTACTTTCTTTTAATTATGGTTTTTAATGGATAGATTTCTCACACTAAGACTTGCTACTGAAGGATGGGATATACATTTTTTGAAATAAATTAATAAATAAATGTGCTCAATTTAAAGCTTCCTTCTGTATTTCATTAGCTAGTGCACAATTCTTCCAACAAGCACTAAGTTTACAACTTGGCACTACGAAAAAAGGGAGACTAGGGGTATTTTTCCACTGTCACTAAAAGTACCCATTAAGTACCCATTAATGGGTACGTAATGGCATTTTTGTACCCATTAATGGGTACTTAATGGTTACTCCTAGATGAAGGAGGAAAACACCAAAATCTGTGGAAGGGCTTGAGTCCTACACTACTTGCCCAGAACCTCTCAAAACGCATAAAAAGATGAACCTATGCCATTAGTGACACATAGCATGAATTCTACTACTGAATAGGGATGTGCATGAATGTTCTGAACATTCGAAATTCAATCAAAAGTGGACATTCAAATTCGAATTGAATGTCTATACAATCGAATTTAAAGACTTGAATTAATTTTGAATGAAATATTCATTCAAATTATTTGAAACACTCAAATGCACAGATTCGTATGTATTACATACATATCTGTACGGATCTCATACATATCTGTACACATTTGCGCTGATAGCATGGGACGAAAATGGAATGCATATGGGATAAAACAGGATGCGTACAAAATGCCTACAGATACGTATAACACATATGAGTGTTGTCGACATTCATATCTTCAGACTGGAAACTAACATTCGAACAAATAGATTTGAATGTATTCTATTTGAATCTGATTTTGTTGCATTCAGATTCTAAACATCTGAATCGAATCAAATGTTTGGACATTCGATTTGACTCGAATGCAAAAAATACATTCATGTACATCCCTACTACTGAGCAATTGCGGTAATTTATTTCGATAAGATGGTAGGGCCTGCTGTCATCAGCACCGCCATGCAGATGACAGGTCTCTATTGCGCAATATAATCCCAAATAAGGCACAGTGCAAAAAAGGCCTCTGTTCCATCAGCTTCATTTTGGGAGTAGGGGAGGAATAGTTTCTCGAAAGGTGGTTTTGAAAGTATGTATGAATTAAGACGACACTGCCTTCTTTTTTCTACTTTTGAAAACAACATCAGGAGAAAGCTGACCTGTTTCTCAATATCCCCCAGCAAGGTACTGGCACCCAGGCGAAAGAGCGCCGGATGTAGCCATTCGTCTCCCAGCTCCTCCTTCATCAGTGACAGCCAGTTGAGGGCATCTTTGGCAGAACGGATGCCTCCTGCAGGTTTAAACCCAACCTTAAGCAAACAAAAAGGAAGAAGTGGGAAAGTGGGAACGGAGACGCCATCTGAACAACACAGAAAGCTGAGAGAGTAAGGAATTTGCTCTGAAATATAAAAATACATGCTATGATCCTGACCACACCCTGAGATGTCTTGCTCATATGCACTGCTTTAAAATAAGTTAGGGCCACTGAGAAGACTTTTGAGAGTTTGGAAAAAGGTTGTAGGGTAGGATATAGGTAAACAAATACATTTCCAAATGGTTGTCTCCCTGGTGGCATCTCCTAACTACAGAAATCCCTACAATATGGTTCAGCTATTCCCTCCACAAGCAGTTTATTACATTTTTTAAAATGAAATTAAAATAGAAGCTGAAAATAGGCTGTTTCTTGTATCAGCTCCAGTAAATATTTTTCCTTGCATGTGAAAAATGGGCTTCCTTAGGTCAAAGGTTCATTAAACAAATTTATGTAAATCTATTACTTCTTTCATTCTTAAGCAGGTTTTAAAAAATAACTGCCCATTTCTTTACATTTGATCTGAGCCTTTCATTATTAAACACAACCCAAACTTGCCAATGTATCTCTTATATGCCTAGGTGTGTTCATTACCTAACAGTTTCAGACATCACTACAGTATTTTCCTTCTTCATTACACATCCACATTAAATAGTTTCCACTACCCATTTCAGATTTTATGCACTTGCTATTTAGGTTCCCATTAAACTCATGCAATTGTTCAGGGTTCATATGCCATCTGTTCACTATTCCTAGCAGTTTTCACAAATATTTGGGTATACTGAAAAATTATGGTCAATTTTCCAAACATGTTTCTATATATATTCAAAGATAAAATATCCTCTCATGGGTAAAACATTACTGGACCCCCCCCCCCAACGCACGACGACACACATTCCCTTACTAGCACGTCCTTTTAATGAAAAATGGGATTTTTTTCTTACATTAAATTTTTAATGCAATATGCTTTTGACGTTAGCAAAATAAATGTCTTCAAAACCCATCCTTTCTCTTCAGATGCACTCCTATTTGTCGTAGCTTTAAAAAATACTCTAACTGAAAAGCTTCTTACCAGAGCAGGCTGGTGAAAATTAACTAAAACCTAGCTATGAAAAGCATTTGTTTTCAAGGGATGTTATTTTAATACAGCTGTTCTTTGTGTAACATGGGAGATCCCATTTTCACTGCTGTTGTCAGGTGCACAGACCCAACTCACAAGGTGTACAGGCAAGGTCAGGGGTGACGAGACGACAAACATGGCATGTTTGATCATGCAAACCATGAATAAGACAGGTAGGATGCCTCTAAAGGCCATTTACAGGGAGTTGATAGGAGGTTTTGTCTTTGTCTTCTGCTTGAGAAAGGCAAGAACCAATTGGTGAGCCACTGTAGGAGACAGGATGGATAGATGGGCTGTGGCCTGATCCAGCAGGGCTCCTCTTATGTTCTTACGCTCTCTTATAATGAGTGATGTGAAGGGGCTTCTCTTCCCCTTCTCTAAGCCCACCGAATTCCTGTATCGGAGCTGTCTTCCTGACAGCAGCAGTAAATTGGAGCTATTTAAAACCCATTTTCAGTAGGATTTGCACATTTCTAATGCAGATATGTACTGTATGAAATTTATACAGTACATATCTGCATTACAGTGTTCTCCTGAGTGCATAAATAGGTTTTACGGCATTATTTGTATCTGTATTTCTTCTAAAAATCTCAAGGCAGTGAAACATGTTTCTTCTCTCTTCTCCATTTTATTCCCAAAAAGCACCCAGAAGCAGAACATAGAAATGAGAGTACAATCCTCAAAAGTAAATGTAAACAGATCAGCCAGCTTCTAAAAGGCCACAGCAAAGGACTGTACTCTGACAGCACACGAGACCACAATCTCATGAAAGCAGGCTAGGCTTGGCTTCCATGATGGAAGAGAGTTAATGGTCACAGGAGATGTTGTTCCCTGCAATTGAGAAAACATAAACATAAAGCATAAATTTAGCAGAGGACCACAGTCTTTGGGTAGCATCAGAATACCTGGGGAATATAGGTCCTGGCTGAAGAAACAGGGACCACACCTGAAGAAAGCCAAAGAGTTAACTAACACAGCAACTTGACACAACAGCAACCTATTTACACTGGGCATGCATGCCTTAGACCAGGGGTTCTCAAACTGTGGGGTGCGACCCCCTTGGGGGTTGATCTACTCTTACACAGGGATCATTATGAAGTAGCAATGCAAATAATTTTATGGTTGGGGGTTAGGGTTAGGTTGGGGGTCACCACAACATGAGGAACTGTATTAAAGGGTCGTGGCATTGGGAAGGTTGAGAACTACTGCCTTAGACTGACACTTTATTTATACTGCTACACTTTTTCCTTGCCCAGTCTTAGAGCAGGCTCTCCTGCCTTACTGGGGAATCTGCCCGGTGACAATTTCAAGTCTGCCTAATAACAACTTTAAGTCTGCCTGGCAGCAGCAATCTCCTACCTATCCTTCTGCCTACAGGTATGAGTCACCTATAGTTCACAGCAGCATCCAGACAGTGGTTACTTATTGTGGAGCCCAAGTCTGATTAATGTACCTGTTATATCTTTTATTGCATATGTGGTTATGTTATATAATGTACTAAGAGGAAAAGGCACTGACCAGGAAGGTTAGAGAACAGATGAGGAGGGGCTATGCCCAGCTCAATTAGCATATTTAAGAAAGGGGGGGCAGCCCAGAGAGCAACTAACCAATCAGCAGGGATGGAACCCTGGCAGAGGCTATAAAAAGGGCCTTCCTGTCAGAGCTGTGGTTCTGTGACTGGGGCTAGACTTAGGTAGAAGTTAGCCAGTACAGATCCGGGTCCTGAGGAGAATCCAGATAGGGATTAGGCAGGGTCCTGAGTTAAGAAAATAAGTTAAAGTGAACTGCTTGTGTTAGAGTTGAACTGACTTAAGAAGTGTAAACCATTAAAGTTACATTTACATTTGTTTTAAAGACTCTGCTTGAGGCCTGTTTCTGGCTCAGACACTCAAGGGAGGGGGAAAGAGTTGTCGTAGTAACGTGACAGTAATAGTGTAACCTAAGTGTTGGAGCTCGGCTCAGAAGGAGAAAAAGGCCTAAAAACCTGCTATTTAAAAGAGAACTTGAAGTCTGTGGCTATAGTGGCCAAACTGAAGAAAGTTGGACGCCCGGCTGGGGCCTAGTTTTTGGTGGCTGCCGGTCGTGGTCTTCACACTTATTCTGCTATACTTGGATATACTGGATGTAGACTATGACAAGAATGCCATATAATGGCATACCTGGCATTTTAGATGGTGTTACACTCAGAAGAAAAAATAGCTACAAAGCTGCAGATAGGTGCCCTGCATTTGCCTGGGCCTTTCAGCAGTGGAGCATCATAAGATCTCTCAGAAGGCTACTTCCATAAACATGCACGACTCCACTTCCCGGAAGGTCTCGTTGACCATGTTTGAAGTCTTTAAGGAAGTGGGGTGTCATGTGCTTGGCCTTCTGGGAGTGTTTGTAGCTCTTCTTGCAAGAAGACTTAGGCAAGCACAAGATAAGAAAGAGTTCTAGAGGACCGTGTGGTCGGTGAAACAGCCAGTTAAGGAAGAAATGGTCCAACAGGTAGATCTGGCATGAATAAGTTACGTTTTAAAAAATGTATAGGTAGTAGTTTTTATCAGATGTTGTGCCCCACCTGGGACCTCCCAGTGAAGCCCGGAATACAAATGTTATAAACAGACAAATAAATACTAGAAGAAGGGCTGCACTTGGATATACTTGGATATTCCAGAATCTTTAAATATAGACTGCATCCAGATTATGGTTAGTTATTCTGCTATATTTTGATATTCTGGAATAAAAAGCAATGCTATTTCAGAAGCACCAACGTCTCTGGTTTAAAATGTTCATGTTCCTCTAAATAATAACATTTATTTTCACTCACAGCTACTTATTACCATCCTGTCTGTTTCCTGACTTTCAACAGGCTCCATCCAACCATCAGAATAGAACATACATATATATGTATATGAAATGTTTCATTCAAGAGCTATAAAAAGTCTGGCTACTTCCCCCATGCTGTTTCACGGTATTTCATTATTTTGTTTAATAAGTTCATCTCCTTGAGAATTTTTTCTCGTCACCTTATATTATTAAAAGTAATAAGTTTCTCTGGACTGGGGGATTTCCCAACAGAAAAACCAATTTATGTGTGTCCTTCAATAATGACAGGAAAAGATTATTTCCTATTATGCTGCATACTTTTCATATCACCACCACAGCTTATCATTCAATAAATGTTACCCTGCAACCCGCTTCTGTCCTTGGAAGAAGTTTAATTTCTACATTAACCTGTTTTTACTGGCCACCGCCTTACTAGAAAAAGTATCTGTACAGCAGCCAAATTGGTTTGTTAAGGAAACCATTTAGAAATCTCTTGTCAGTGATAAAATTGTCTTCACTGTAATAAAAAAACATACTCAGTTTACATCCATTATTTGTTATTATTATTGTTGTTGTTATTGTTGTTGTTGTTGTTTATGATGATGATGATGATGATGTAAAAACAGCAGTTACATACAGCAAACAAGATCACTATGCTGGATTTCGTATTATATCAATAGTCGGGCACTTCCCAAGCACTTAGGACTGCATGATGTATCGGTGAATTATGCGAGCAGATCCCAGTAAAGTGGCTTTTTGTAGTTGGCAGATGGCTATTTTGTCAATGCCAATGGTTTTTAGGTGCCCACTGAGATCTTTTGGCACCGCGCCCAGTGTGCCAAGGATGACTGGGACCACTTTCACTGGTTTTCACCAGAGTTGCTGAAGTTCAATTCTCAGATCTTCATATCTGGTGAGCTTCTCCAACTGTTTCTCCTCAATTCTGCTGTCAACTGGAATAGCAACGTCAATGATCCACACCTTCTCTTTCTCAACAATTGTAATATCAGGGGCGTTATGCTCCAATTTTCTGTCAGTCTGAAGCCTGAAGTCCCAAAGTAGTTTTGCCTGTTCATTTTCAATAGCTTTTTCTGGCTTGTGATCCCACCAGTTCTTTGCCACTGGCAGATGATACTTTTGGCACAAGTTCCAGTGGATCATTTGTGCTACAGCATTGTGTCTCTGATTGTAATCAGTTTGTGCGATCTTCTTGCAGCAACTGAGTATATGGTCGATTGTTTCATCCACTTCTTTGCAGAGTCAGCACTTTGGGTCTTCTCCTGATTTTTCAATTCTGGCTTTGATGGCATTTGTTCTTACTCCTTGTTCTTGTGCAGCAAGAATCAGTCCTTCTGTTTTCTTTTTCAATATTCCATTCGTAAGCCAAGACCAGGTCTTTTCCTTGTCCATTCTGCCTTCGATTTTCTCCAAGAACTGCCCATGCAGTGCTTTATTGTGCCAGCTGTCAGTCTGATGATGATGATGATGATTTCCTCTGCAGGTGTATATGCCAAACTCTTTCAGTTGATGGGACTTTAAAGACACACACACTCACCATAAATTCGGTTTAAATGAAAGATAAATTAAACTGTTATCATTGCTGCATGCAAACCCCAACTGAGGCTACGTAAAAGGGCAATTACATCCACCACCTAACAGAAATATAAAGCAGTCCAGAATGGTGTTGCAAAGCTTAGGAAGCTCAAATTAAATGTGGCAACTTCTGAGAGTTCTGTACACTATTCAAGGGTATTTGCCAGAGTTGCCAAGCCTAGAAAATATTCAGATTCAAACTTCAGCAACAGGTTTTAAAAGAGCGTAAGATGTTTTCCACTAAATCACACCTGTGGCCAATTAGGGCAGCAGTCGGTTCTCATAGTGGCCAACCAGCTACACAAGGTCAGACCCACAGTGGGATTTATGCTACCATCAACCTTCCTGTTTCATTGCCTTTAGCCCCATAGAATACCAAAGTGCTTTACAGACTTCACAGGTATTCCAAGGGCACATGGTGTGCTTGTATTAATGACCCTGCTCATCTCATGATTCCAGAGAGATAAGCCTTGGCAGAAGCACCATCTATGCCAGCTGAGAAATCTCCCAGAACATTCATGAACTGCTTGGGGGGCTGACCATCTCACTAAGTCCCTCACCCCTGCAGAGGAAAGCTGCCACTGCACATCTATCCACAACGATGGGTTTACTGCTAATCTCACCAATCTGTTCTATGGCAAACAGGTGCAAGGAGACTTGTTAAGCAGGCCAAAGTGTGTATGTCCAACATTCTGGTTTCCATAGGGAACTGGATGACACTACTGAGAGCAGGCTGCTGAAGTAGACAGGCACAAGTTTGACTGAACAGAACATTTCTTCTGTTTCTACTTCTAAGCAGCCTCCGTTTCTCAGTGCTTTTATGGAACAACTCTGTGTTCCCTCAGAGCTACCGAGTTAGGAATGGAGAGATCTAGGTTCAAATTCCTGCTTAACAATATAACTCATAAGATTATTTCCCATCCACTGCCTTTCTTTAAACGTTGAAGGCAATTTACAAGACTAAAACATAAAAGTTTAAAAAACAAACCAAGACCAAATATCACCACAAATTGCATAATATAATCAAACTGACTCAATAACACAGGAGTACAACACTATCAGCCTTAGACAAACAGGCGGCTAGTTTAGGTGTCACTTCTTAAATAAAGCCATTGGATATCTATCAAAAGGGACAGGTCTTCATCTGGCATCTGAAAGATACCTCCTGGGTAGAGCTCTGCACATAGAAAGTGATCACTGAAAGGTTAAAACCTACAAACGGCATGACCAGGAAGATAATCCAATGAATTTCTGGAACCTACATGGAATATTTCCTGGAAGAAACCTTCAAAATATAAAACAAATAAGGTCTGGCAACTAACTCTAGAATGTGTTACCTTTTCTTGACTGGTATTTAATGAAAAGTCAAAGAGTCGCTCCATTTAGCACAATTACATAGATGGCCTACATCCAGAATTCCACATCAGGTTACCTTGTAGCCAGTTTTCCAGTAGAAGTCCCTTATGGCTCTCACCATGACCAATCCTACTGGAAATGTAGCATTCACAGCCTCCTTTCCTGTGGAAGTCTTAATAAAATCAGAACCTTTGGGGAAAACAAAACAAAAATAAATATGTGTGTTATCCAACTTACCAAGAGGGATCCAAATAAAGTTTCATGTGCTTTATGTACAATGCTCCTTAGCTTTATCACTCACTATACTACCTCAAGAGGACAAGAGAAAGAAAACCAACTGCATCCCTATCAGAGACACTGCTCCTTAGCCCCATCTGAAACTGGTGGTTGTCAAAAACTGAGTCTCCAGATTATAATAAGTTTATTATTATTATAAGTTTATTTCTAAAGCGCTGTACATGTACTCAGCGCTGTACAAAATAAAATAACCAAGGATTAAAAGTAAAAGGGTAAAACCTGCCATTGGCATACAATCTAAAAACAATAATAGCATACAATAACAAAAACAGTGATTAAAATAGACAGCAGAGCATCAACAAGCAGACTCTCCTGGGTAGGGAGAGTAAAGTCACGTAAGGCCTGGGAATGCTTCCCTGAACAAAGTTGTCTTCAGCTCAGATTTAAAAGAAGAGAGCGAGGTAATGGCATGTAATCGAGGGGGAAGGCGGTTCCAGAGATAGGGGGAGGCAAGAGAAAAGGGACGAATTCGAGACGGGGCAGTGGAAATTCTAGGCTGAGCCAAAAGACCTTGGTTGCTAGAGCGCAGGGAACGGGAGGTGCCATAGGGAGAAAGAAGAGCAGAGAGATAGGAAGGAGCGAGCTCGTGAAGTGCCTTAAAAGTTAACAGCAACAGTTTATATCTGATACGGAGAGGGAAAGGAAGCCAGTGAAGGGAGGATAGGAGGGGAGAGACATGATCAAAGCGACGAGCAGACATGATGATGCGAGCAGCTGAATATTGGATAGAAATTGATGGAGATGAGAGAGGGGGAGTCCTGTTAGAAGGAGGTTACAGTAATCTAATCGAGAGATAACCAAGGCATGAACCAGGGTCTTCGCAGTAGAGGTACAGAGGAATGGGCGGATTTTGGCAATGTTATAAAGAGAGAATCTGCAAGTTTTAGCCAGGGACTGAATGTAGGGAATGAAAGATAGGGAAGAATCAAAAACAAAGCCAAGTTCAACCTATAATTCCTGTTTTGCTTCTCACCACAGCAAATGTGCAATCGTTTCTTAAGGATGGGTGGCTAGCTACCTGATAGGCCAAAAGAGAAACAACAGCATCAGGAGCCTGTCAGGAACAGAAGAATGGAGCTGGGGGTGGTCTTCAGTTATGGATGCCAGTGAGTATAACTGATGCAAATATTTGTAGGTGAAGGATCTGGTCATGCAAGGCTGTTTACTCTTTCCTCCTGGTTTCTGGAAGAATGCTTCCAACTAGGAATATTCCTCTCTTGATCTCACTGATACTAGCAATCACTAGTCAGGGGATCTTGGTCAATTTATTGCTGTTTGAGGCAACTAAGTAGGGAAGTTAATTAGATGGAATCCAACCAATTGCCAGAGCAAGAAGATAGACTATTTGAGCATCATTTCGTTACAGGCACACATGCTCAGTCAACACTCCCTCTCACTTGGTAGCCTTTTCATCCTTACCTTGCCTTTCAGTTTAGTGATGTAGTTCAAACTGAATCAACTACACTTGGTTCGAGTTTGAGTCAAGCCAGGGCTTATTCTTGGGAACAGGGTGGTTTGGTTCTCTTGGTTCATTACAACTAGGCATGTGCGTGATTATTCATAACATTAGTTATTCATACGAATTCTGACGAATTTAACATTTGGACATTCATGCACAAATTGAATGTTACAACATTCACACAATAACATTCATACGAATACAAATGTTTCAGAACATTCATACAAATAGTTCAGATATTTGTTAAACTGGGGATACAAGTCAGATATGTATACGAACGGATATGCATCCAATGTGAACAGATACGTATCTGGTCATATTGGATATTCATATGAATTCATATTCGTATCAAATAGAACCCTACCAAATTTGAAGGGGATCTATCAGAACAAAAATGAATTTTCTAGCATTTGATTCTTTATAAATTGAATGCCCCCAAAACTATTTGTTCACATCCCTAATTACAACACCTCTTGGTGTGGGATTCGTTAAAACTGGGGTGGGGTGGGGTGTTGAACAACAGGGTGGTTCACTTTGAGTGTGAACCATGCAATCATCCCAGTTCTTGCAAAAGATACCCTGTGATGTACGTGGGGCTGTGAGAGCTCAGAAAGAGCTATGACTAGCCCAAGGTCAGCCGGTTGGCTTCGTGGAGGAGTGCGGAATCAAATTCAGTGACTACGAGACATGAGTCCAGCACTCTAACCACAAGCCCAAACTGCCTTCCCATTTTCCAAAGTACACAACACTTTCCAGCCAGATTTTTATTAGGGAAAAAATTACAAAATAAAATGTATTACAGTGATTTGTATTGTAACCATTCCCCATTAGTGATCTCTTTTTAAAGACATTTATTCTATATTCTTTTAGTAAAAATTATTCCTTTATTAAACTCTGAATGTTCAACACTCTTCCATACTCTTCCTCAAATTCAGCTCTCTAATCACAACCAAACCCCAGCAAATGTTCAAGTTAGCCATGAGGAGTTCCCGTAACAAGATGTTGGACTCACAACAACTTGCATCATCTGCAACTATCATTGCCAATAGAGAGGGATGATGGAAACCTCTAATGCAGAATACCTGGTGATCCATGCCTGGGAATTAGTATCCTATCTTGACAGTTTTGCAATACAAACAAAACTTCTGAAATACAATAAGAATGATTACTCTCATGTTAAAATAACTGCATGCGCCAGCCTCTCACATGAGTTTTTTTTTTCAAAAACACCGATAGGAAGCCTTAAACTGTAAAGACAGGGCAACCAAGGACTCTGGGCTTCTTCAACCGCCTAATTTCCCAGGGTCTCTCCTCCCCTTCCCAAGAAAATACTGTTAGGGTATTTTGGCTACAACAGTAGTTTTAGATTTTTAACATTTAGAATGGTTGACAACAGAAGACCATGAGCATCCAAAGCTACTTTTATGTTAAGATGCATCATCTAAATTTGACTAGCATAACAAAGAGACTGAAAGATAGAGCTGCCCCAAACTTGCGTTGCAAGTGGTGGATTTGTGCTACATCACTCCATCTATCCCTTCATCTACATGCTGAAGAACTGGTCACTCCACAATAGGGATGGGCAAGAATATTCGAAATATTCGTTATTCAATCGAATTTGGCCAAATTAGGACATTCAGATCCAAATTGAATGTCCAGACATTTGTTTTTTAATATTCAAATACAAATATTTAGAATCATTCATTCAAATCATTCGGACATTCGTACGTGTACAGATATGTATGCATTACATACATATCTGTACGCATCTTATTGGTATCCGTACGGATACATATAGGATAAAAGGGATATGTACGGGATAAAAATGGGATGCATACAGATGCATGAAGATACATACAAATGTTGTTGACATTCGTATAATCAAATTCGTATTGAATATTCATACAATAGGTATGAATACCAATACCAATGTTTTCTAATTGGTTCGAATTTTAATATTGTCATTTCTTCTTTATTCATGAGAATTCATACATTCAAATATTTGATTTGAATCGAATGTTGAAAATTGCATTCGTGCACATCCCTACTCCACAGTTCTGTAGCAACATGGCTACACAGACATGGACACAGATCACTTGTACTGACTTTCTGCTGCTTGAATTTTGGGTGTTTGGGTGTCAAAACAGTTGTGTGTCCTTTCTGGAAAGAAGAAGGTAAAGATGGTGATGGTGCTTGGTCATATTTCCAGGTAAAATTGCTTTTCTACAAAGCACAGTATAATTTACATCCATGTCCTGTCCTTCTTAAGAGCAAGATGCTCTTTTTAAGATTCCAGCTCAGTATCTTGTGAGTAGAAGATCCCACAATTGCTCTTAACATCTACATTTACTCCCACTGCTGAACTATTGTCTCTTTGAATTCTCATTTTGAAGTCAATGACTAAAGTTTCTCCCCTCTTTCTAAGAAAGTACATCAGACTTCCTCGCACCAACTTATACTTCCCCTCTCGTTTTTCCTCATTTAATTGCAGAGTTTAAGCCCTTTAGCACAATACTTCCATCACGGCTCCTCCTTTTTCAAACTAAGGTAAGTCAAAGCTTTTGTAAGTCTGGTAATTAGAAATCTCTATGGTACAGTTTCATTAAAAACTTTCATTAAATAACATCTGCCCTTGTATAGGGTCTCCTAATCAATTTGGTCAAACAGAAGGGCTTCTAATCGGCTGTTGATAAAAATAGAAGATGAAATTTTAATTCTAATAGATTAACCACAAACTCAAAGATAGTCTTCAAAATCCATCTCCCTCTATTCTCCAGTGGATTTAACGACTATTCAGCAACTCATTACTAAATAGAACAAGATGAACATTTTCCAGTTCATTAAAGAAATGTACTATGTATTTTTGCATTGTCCTCATGATTCGTTACAGGGAGTCTTAATTACAAGATAATGGATAATGGTTATTAAACGCAAGCTCCAGTAATGAAGCTCTATTCATTTGTGAGCCTCAGAGACTGCAAAGAGGGGAAAATAAAATTACTAGCTTCAAAAGATTAACGGATCAAATTATTATTCAATTTTGAAAATCTCATTCAGACTTTGCAGAAACAAGGGGTTCCCCCCTTCCTTCCCCACAAAAAGAAAAACTAGCATTAGGACTATAGAGATGCACTTATTTTTTAAAATAAAATAATATCTTAAGGCTATTAGGAGAATAATCAGCTTGAGATGTGATTATCAAACATACAGCCAATTTAGCAGCATCTTCTAACAAAGAAAACAATACATTTTTTATTTCGTGAACAAATTCTATTTATGATACAAGTGAGAACATGCTAGCAGGATTCCATAAAGATGGATGTTGCCAGAGAGCATTACAATATAAAGGTATTATTAACATTTTATATTCCTCTAATGAAAACAGTGGCATGGAAAGTGGGGGGAGTACAGTACTACTTTAAAATGGATACCATTAAGCTGAATTCATGCCAGCTTTATAAATAAGGTCTTTCTGGCCATATTATTCACCCGTCAGTGCTTTAAAAAAAATATGAAAAAGAGTCTCAATAAAAAAAGGGAGAAAGTTTAGGTAACAAGAAAAGACTAAGATGTTGATTCTTCCGTAATAGGCAGTTGTGATTCAGCAAGGACCGAAACTTCCATTCAAATGCTTAAAATATTTGAATGATTATCACACAGGTAGATTTTTAAACTATTATTATCTTGCAGCCTTCAGAGCAGGTTTCGCCTACCTGGCATTGTTTCATCCTAAGGCCAATTGCAGGGATTCGAGTGCAGGTGAAGGTTTGGCCTTTGTCTTCTGCTTGAGATGCCCATAAGCAATTGGTGGGCGTCTATGTGAAACAGGATGCTGAACTAGATGGGCTGTGGCCTGATCCTGCAGGGTTCTTCTTATGTTCTTATAGTCTGATATGCATTAGCCCCCAAGCAACACAATGGCAGCTCTGGCTAAGGATCAGGTCGTGCTCAGCCCACAAAAGAACTTGTTCTAACTACCCTGAGGATAAACCATGAATCATTCCACCAATGGTGAGTCTATCAATAGGCCAACAGGGTGACCATCTAGGGCAGGAGTGCTCAACTGTGGTCCTGCAAATGTTTCTAAATATAGTTCCCATCAGCCTCATCAAGTCTGGCTTCTGGCAAAAACGGTAACAGTTGTAGTTCATGAACACTTGCAATACTTGCCCCAGGGTCCCACATTATACAAGGACCCAAGCAGAATGCCAGAATTGCACATGGGAATGGTTTTTCCAAAATAACAAACCTGGAAAAGGCAGCCCTTTCATCTTCCCAGAGCTTTCCAAACTCAATAGCCACATTATTCACAACCTCTTTCACTGCAGCAGCAGCAGCAAAGGAAGAGGAAGAGAGTTGGCTTTTCTACCCAGCTTTTCTCACCCATTCAAGGGACTCAAAGCGGCCGACAAAGCTTTCTATTCTTCTTCCCACAACAGACACAGAACAGAGTTCAGAAGAGAGCGGTGACTGGCCAAAGGTCACCCAGCTGGCTTCATGGGGGAGGGTGGAATCAAACCTGGTATTCCCAGATGAGAGTCTGGCTCCCTAATCACTAAACAGAAGAAAAAACAAGTCAAAGACTCTTAGGTAGTACTTCTGCCCAGATCTCATTAGCATTAGATAGACGAACTGGGAGGAAGTCAAACTATGTGAGTGTGTTTTGTACATCAACTTTTATATCACAAGATTCCAAGATTACTGGCAAAGGGGAAGAATAAGAATATAAAATCATGCACAGTATAGAAAAAGTGGATAGAGAAAATTTCTTTTCTCTATCACACAGCACTAGAACCAGGGGACACTCTATGAAGCTGATGGGTAGGAGAGTCAGATCAGACAAGGGGAAGTATTTCTTCACCCAGAGGGTCATCAGTCTATGGAACTTGCTGCCAGAAGAGGTGGTAATAGCAACCAGCCTAGATAGTTTTAAGGAAGGGTTATACAAATTCATGGATGACAGGAATATCAATGGCTACTAGAATGGATACCTAAGTACATCTTTCAGGCTGGGAGGACAAGCAGGATGCTTCTAACACCATTTTCTGCAATTCGAGAGAAGGAGAAGGTTTGCCCTTGTCTCTGCTTGAGATGCCCATGGGCAATTAGTGGGCCACTTTGTGCGACAGGATGCTGGACTAGATGGGCTGTGGCCTGATCCAGCAGGGCTTCTCTTAGGTTCTTATGTTCCAGAAGAAGTTCTATAAATTTGGAACCAGTGTTGAATGGAAAATGGGGGACCAGGATTCATCCTCTACCTTGGCTTTGGAAGCTCAGTGTGTGAACTTAAGACTGCCTCTCAGCTTAACCCACCTCCAGGGTCTCCTGTGAAAATTAAATGGAAAGAGAGAATAAATTTTGCCACTTTGTAAAATGTATAGGTTTTTTTTTAAAAAAATGCAAAAATGAACAAAAAATAGTGCAGGGACCTCAAGACATTTTAACAGATAGACAAATATATAGTGGAGGCATCAGTCTTCCAGGAATCAGATAATAAATAAAACTGAGACTGACAAATCTTGGGAATTACAAAATATGGAAAGCTCTAGGTAGTAGGTGAGAATGAACTACTGGCAAAACACATGCTAGCTGGTGTTTTCAAAATTCTGCATTTTGAAAACATTCCAAAATGTTTCCTGGTTGTCCAATTCAAGAATTTACCAACTATCCTTCAAGCCCTTCATTCAATTTACGTACCGGCAAAAAGTCTCTTGAATTCATAGGACTGTAACGATTTACACAATTAAAACTAGAAGACTGGTATGCAGCTAGCTATAGCCCAGAACAATATTATGGTCCCATTATTAAGCAGTAAAGAATAATAAGCAGGATGGCAATCACAGAGTAATCACAGTCTTTACGTTTCAAAGTGCTATAAACACCCTGGGGACATGATTATCTCCTGATAACCTCAGAGTGCTTAAAGTTGCTTTACTCTTAATAAAAAAATAAGGACACAGTCTGCAGTTTAAAATAACACAGAGCAATCTGGTTGATGTATAATCTTTTGTATCACACAGTTTCCACTGCAGCCTGTTCAGCTGCACTAATGAAAGTCCAAATGGGATGGGCCAGAGCTTATTTTTAAATAGAAAGAAAGTACATTTACTCACCACATGGTACATAAGAGCATAAGAGGAGCCTTGCTGGATCAGGCCACAGCCCATCTAGTCCAGCATCATGTTGCGCACAGCGGGCTACCAACTGCCCATGGGCATCTCAAGTTGAGACAAGGGCAAACCTCCTGCTTTCGAATCCCAGAAAATGGCCTTAGAAACATCCTGCTTGTCCCCACAGCCTGAAACATGTACTTAGGCATCCATTCTAGTAGTCATTGATACATCTGTCATCCATAAATTTGTCTAGCCCTTCCTTAAAGCCATCTAGGCTGGTAGCTGTTATCACCTCTTCGGCCAGCAAATTCCATAGACTGATGATCCTCTGAGTGAAGAAATACTTCCTCTTGTCTGATCCGACTCTCGTAGCCATCAGCTTCATAGAATGCCCCCTGGTTCTAGTGTTGTGTGCTAGAGAAAAGAAATGCTCTCTATCCACCTTTTCTATACTATGCATGATTTCAGTTAGTCAGGTCCCCTCTTAAACGCTGTCTTTCCAGGCTAAAGAAGTCTACTGAAAGAAGGCATACCTAATTTTAAAACCGCCAACATTTCAGGGTTAATTGGCATATCTGGAATTCTAAAAGGCGTATCAGGAGTGCCACCTCCACTTCCTCAGATGGCCCTTAAAAGCTTTGAAGATTCTATGGCCCTTTCTGTACTTTTCTCAGTTAATCCATTTTAGTGAATCTATCTGGATTAACCTAATCCAGATCAACTACAGGCAGAGCTAAAGATGTGTGCTAAAGAGTGATGCAATGCAGATGCCTAAGCCCTGTTCCAAATCAGTGGATGTGAACTACCAGCATATGAACCACCCACACTGTGATGCAATTGGCCCACAAAAGAGAGGATGATGGGAGGAAAATTACTTTTGTATGAAGTACATCTTAGTGGAGATTTTTTAAAATTATCGTTTACAAGAATGGTCCATGAGACGAGCTGATTTGTTGGGTAGAATTCTATCCAAGTTTTGTGAGGTAGTTGATAGAACTGTCAGTTTTCTAAAAGGCCGAACATGGAAAGCAGAAAACAGTACAGAACTTTTTGTGAGATAGACCTGAATGTGAGATGGACTTCCAATGTTTAGGTTATCTCAGTCGGACTACACCCAAGGTGCATCTCAAAAGCCTGATGTTTCCCTAAGCTTGGTCTGACAGGTGTAAACAAGGGTTTTCTAGTGATGTAGTATAGGCAGGCTAGGAGTTTGCCTCCAGCCTGGAATTCACAGGCCATAAGGTCATGGGAAGAAGGGAAAAGCACACAAACACAAGATTCCCAAATTGGGTAAAAAAACATCATCAGCACCTCCCTTCCACTGCTGTTGAGTAGGATACTCCTTTCCTTGACCATCAGATGATCTCCTCTCTGCTTGAAGGTCAAACAGACTAGTTCAGCAGGGGCCTACTGGACAGCTTTGGATGCCCAGGGTCCCCAACAATGACCAACAAACTGGGTTGAGAAACAATCTCTCATCATGATGTAGTTTCTGACTTGGGGTCCTGGCTGTCATTGGTATTCAAGATTACAATTAGGATATTCTAGAGCCGTGGTTCTCAAACTGCAGTTCTCCAGCTGTTCCTGAACAACTACTCCCAGAATTCTGTGCCAGGGCCAGTGGGAGATCAGCTTGCTGATATCGATGGACCACTGCACTATTGTTACACAGCTTTTCTTATGTTTTAATTGTATACAGTGGTTTTCCATAGTGATCAAGATTCTACAAATTGAAATAATTTTCTGTAATGTAGAGGACTGTTTTAAAACAAACAAAACTTCCCTCCTTCTAAATTAATCCACCCATTCCACTTTCCGTTCTTGGAAAGCCCAACACAATTTTTTATTTGAATAACAACTGCTATTTGGATGCAGATTTTCTTAAGGCTGCAGTAATGAGCATTCCCAGACCATTTCTCATAATTTATATTGTTCAAGGAACAGAATATCCTCAGCAGCTTGATTTAACTTTGATACTTACTAGTGTCAGCAGTAAGTTGTTAACTAATTTTATTAATAAAAGCCTATTGTCTTCCAAACTTGCAGGAAAGTTCCTGAAATGGAAAAATTAGCTGCTTGAAATTGATTTAGAAAAAATATACATATTACAGTGAACAAAGCAAGTAGGAAAATTAGGTTCCTTTATCAGACTTTGAAAGTGCTATGAATTTTAAACATAACTTTTTTTAAAAAAGGCAGATATGAAAAAAACACGCAACCAAGATCACCACACTTCAATGTCAACTTGAGTGTATTTCTCAACAGTTTCTGATAAAAGCAATCAAATTGCAATAAAAGTCCATGCCTTAAAGGGAAGTAGAAGTTATCTTTGCTTTGAAACCTTTAGGCTTCATGTATAAATGCACCAACCGTGTTAACCCCCCAAAATCTCTGCCAGAGACGCTGAAAATGCTCTGCTCAAAATAACAGATTAAACTCATAAAAATAAATGCATGTTGTGTGTCAATGACTTCTGCAGCACTACCAACCTACATGTCATTTTACTAAACTGCATAACCAGAGACCAGTTCCTGCTGCAAAGAACTTAACACAGTTTTTATGCAATGAGCAGAGATGTGAAAGTAAGGGTGGGGATGGCGCAAAGCAAGTTTCACAGGCTCTTAAGTTTGGGTTGGATTCAAGGCCATCATAATCGTCCTTGAATCTGGAGCTTGAGCTTCAGGGGATCCCAAATTCAAGGGGTGGATCCTCAGGGTCCACCTCATATGTAGGTAGGACATGTGTGGGACAGGATGCTGGACTAGATGGGCTCCTCTTAAGTTCTTACATTGAGTGGCAGGAGTCAGGATAGAGGTGTTTAAAATTATGCACGATATGGGCAGTGTGGATAGGTAGGTTCTTCTCCTTTTTCCACAATATTTGAACCAGAGGTCACTCAAAGAAGCCGAGTCCTGGACAAATCAGGACAAATAATTTTTATTTTTATTTACACAAACACATCATTAAACTTTGGAATTCACTATACGAGTTTGGATGGCTTCAAAAAAGATTTAGATCAGTTCACGGAAGCCAACTAGGAAGAATTGATCTGCTTCCAAAGGCCAGTTGCCTGGAGGCTGAAAGCAGAGCACGTGGTCATGTCCTGCTGGTGTTCTTTCCTGTGCAGCTGGAATAAAGAGAGGTCTATAACTGTGTACTATACACTGAGGGAAACTGTTGTCATTATTGTCTCCCGAACTAGTGGCCTAATGCTGAAGGATTTCTGCAGAGAAGGAACCACAACCAGGTGAGTCTAGCGTATTTTAATTTCTCATACTTGCCTCTTCAGAGTAGGCTTGTGCCGAAATGCTGTTTGATAAGAATGAACTGCAGTAAAAAGTCCCTGGGCTGCTAGGTGCTCCCATGGGTAATTAGGGAGCAGGTAGACTCCATGGAAGTCACATGGAGGACTCACGTCCTTGCTCCACCATGCAGATACCACAAGATTCCCAAATTGGGTAAAAAAACATCATCAGCACCTCCCTTCCACTGCTGTTGAGTAGGATACTCCTTTCCTTGACCATCAGATGATCTCCTCTCTGCTTGAAGGTCAAACAGACTAGTTCAGCAGGGGCCTACTGGACAGCTTTGGATGCCCAGGGTCCCCAACAATGACCAACAAACTGGGTTGAGAAACAATCTCTCATCATGATGTAGTTTCTGACTTGGGGTCCTGGCTGTCATTGGTATTCAAGATTACAATTAGGATATTCTAGAGCCGTGGTTCTCAAACTGCAGTTCTCCAGCTGTTCCTGAACAACTACTCCCAGAATTCTGTGCCAGGGCCAGTGGGAGATCAGCTTGCTGATATCGATGGACCACTGCACTATTGTTACACAGCTTTTCTTATGTTTTAATTGTATACAGTGGTTTTCCATAGTGATCAAGATTCTACAAATTGAAATAATTTTCTGTAATGTAGAGGACTGTTTTAAAACAAACAAAACTTCCCTCCTTCTAAATTAATCCACCCATTCCACTTTCCGTTCTTGGAAAGCCCAACACAATTTTTTATTTGAATAACAACTGCTATTTGGATGCAGATTTTCTTAAGGCTGCAGTAATGAGCATTCCCAGACCATTTCTCATAATTTATATTGTTCAAGGAACAGAATATCCTCAGCAGCTTGATTTAACTTTGATACTTACTAGTGTCAGCAGTAAGTTGTTAACTAATTTTATTAATAAAAGCCTATTGTCTTCCAAACTTGCAGGAAAGTTCCTGAAATGGAAAAATTAGCTGCTTGAAATTGATTTAGAAAAAATATACATATTACAGTGAACAAAGCAAGTAGGAAAATTAGGTTCCTTTATCAGACTTTGAAAGTGCTATGAATTTTAAACATAACTTTTTTTAAAAAAGGCAGATATGAAAAAAACACGCAACCAAGATCACCACACTTCAATGTCAACTTGAGTGTATTTCTCAACAGTTTCTGATAAAAGCAATCAAATTGCAATAAAAGTCCATGCCTTAAAGGGAAGTAGAAGTTATCTTTGCTTTGAAACCTTTAGGCTTCATGTATAAATGCACCAACCGTGTTAACCCCCCAAAATCTCTGCCAGAGACGCTGAAAATGCTCTGCTCAAAATAACAGATTAAACTCATAAAAATAAATGCATGTTGTGTGTCAATGACTTCTGCAGCACTACCAACCTACATGTCATTTTACTAAACTGCATAACCAGAGACCAGTTCCTGCTGCAAAGAACTTAACACAGTTTTTATGCAATGAGCAGAGATGTGAAAGTAAGGGTGGGGATGGCGCAAAGCAAGTTTCACAGGCTCTTAAGTTTGGGTTGGATTCAAGGCCATCATAATCGTCCTTGAATCTGGAGCTTGAGCTTCAGGGGATCCCAAATTCAAGGGGTGGATCCTCAGGGTCCACCTCATATGTAGGTAGGACATGTGTGGGACAGGATGCTGGACTAGATGGGCTCCTCTTAAGTTCTTACATTGAGTGGCAGGAGTCAGGATAGAGGTGTTTAAAATTATGCACGATATGGGCAGTGTGGATAGGTAGGTTCTTCTCCTTTTTCCACAATATTTGAACCAGAGGTCACTCAAAGAAGCCGAGTCCTGGACAAATCAGGACAAATAATTTTTATTTTTATTTACACAAACACATCATTAAACTTTGGAATTCACTATACGAGTTTGGATGGCTTCAAAAAAGATTTAGATCAGTTCACGGAAGCCAACTAGGAAGAATTGATCTGCTTCCAAAGGCCAGTTGCCTGGAGGCTGAAAGCAGAGCACGTGGTCATGTCCTGCTGGTGTTCTTTCCTGTGCAGCTGGAATAAAGAGAGGTCTATAACTGTGTACTATACACTGAGGGAAACTGTTGTCATTATTGTCTCCCGAACTAGTGGCCTAATGCTGAAGGATTTCTGCAGAGAAGGAACCACAACCAGGTGAGTCTAGCGTATTTTAATTTCTCATACTTGCCTCTTCAGAGTAGGCTTGTGCCGAAATGCTGTTTGATAAGAATGAACTGCAGTAAAAAGTCCCTGGGCTGCTAGGTGCTCCCATGGGTAATTAGGGAGCAGGTAGACTCCATGGAAGTCACATGGAGGACTCACGTCCTTGCTCCACCATGCAGATACCACCATCACATCTGCCTCTATGGGCAGGAAACTGTGCATCATAAAGCCCTAGGACACTGTCCTGCACTTGGATGTGGACATAATGGTGGCATCTGCATGGCACAGTGAGCAGATGTTCCTCATGCAATTTCCACGGCACTTACCTGCTCCTTAATCACCCATAAGATGAAGTACCTAGCAGCTCAGGGACACTTTACCGCTGTTTGATCCTGCCAAACGGTAGTTTGCAAAAGTCTACTTCAAAGCACTGAGGGAACATGGAAGAGGGTTACTGATGGCGGTCACAAAAGCCGAGGGCAGCTTGTATCAGTGTGAGGAAGGAGGCCGTTCACCACTGACGTAACGCTGCCAAATAATTTCTGTCAGGTGAGAAACCCACCTCAGGGCTTCTGAAGCTCCAAAGTTCCTCTCTTATTTGTGGAAGGCTCGAGAACCACGGACATCCAAGTGACTTATTCTGGGACAGTTTAGCTCAGAAGGTATAAAAAACTTATTTAACAACTTTATATTAAAATAGTTCATCATATTCATTAAAACGTAATCCCTGTTACCCCCTCCCCCCAGAAAAAAAGAGCCTGAAAAAATTAACATAAGGTAAATTAAATATTTAGAAGAAACACCCCTAAATATATATAAAAAGAGAGAATCTTGTCAGAAAAATCAATTTTAAAAGAATGGGTGAGAGTGATTTAAAAAAGCCAAAGAAGAAGATGTTCACGCTTCACTCCTGTAACTTATTGTCGACTAAAATATCCATTTAGAAACACCCAGCATCTGTTCCCTGGCAGATGTAAGTAACATTACCCACACTTCAGACAATTTATATCTTTCCCTTTTATTAAAAAATAAACAGGCCCTTTTAAATTATTCACCGCCACATTAACATAAAGCCATGAGCTGTTGTGGCAGGGGCTACAAAGAACAGTGCTGCCTACCTCAGGAACCCAGTATGATCTGAGACCCCTTACATTTCACTGACTAGCCAGCGCTTCATGCCTTGTCCTACCCAATTTCAACACATGAAGCCCACAAACCCTATCAAAGCCGCATCCATAAATAATAAAAGGCAAAAAAAGAAAAAGGCACTGCCGATTCCTCACAGGGATTTTCTGCCTCCCATTTAAAAGGAATCGTGCAGGCCTTGTGATCATCACACCTTTCAAGTTTGTTCTAGGTCTTACCCGGCCAACCGACAAGAACAGTCTACTTGTTTTATGGGTACAGGTAGTCTTTGTAATAATCCTAGAAAGAGAACATTAACTTCTCTATTACAGCACCCCAAAACGTATGGGGCAAGAAATAGGGCTAAAGTTAATGTTAGAGGATGAATTATTCAGGACTTGGGCTCTCTTCCTGCTCAAGACATGCAGAGACCTGTCCAGACTTGCCTAGCTTTGTTAATCTAACACAGCTGCTCAATTAGCTAGATTGGTAGTGTCCTTAATTAGTCACAATGGCTTTGGACAGCACCTGGGAAAAGGATTCAATTTGGTCAAAGGTGACGTTTGTATCCTAAACTGTATAACTATCCTAATGTTGGAATGGTTCTTTGCTCTCATGCCAAATTTTGCCTTATACCTTATCTTTGCCTTACTTGTTCCTGTGTGGTTTTTCCCCTGTCTGTTTTGCAGGATTATAGGAAAGTTTGATAGTTTGCAAGTTGTATATTGCACTTTATTTCATACCTGCATGCACATCTCTCTGTATTATATACTTGTGTGTTTAGCTAGTGCTGGCTTGCAACCACAAGAAAATAACTCCTCTTTTGGATGACACAGCAGCCTCCTTCACTTCTGTGATTCCAACTGCTTTGCCCCGAAGCGTACTCATTCCACTTCCAAAGTGGAACCAAAGTGGAATATTTCCAACATCCCATCCCAAAACACCTTTAATACCTTTGCACTGCACCTGACACGCTAGGGTCCATGAGGCCACGGCATGACTGAACAACACAACTGAACAACAAGTGCATCTAAGATTGCCAGAGTCCCTTTAATCGTGAAATGTACAGCTATGCTATCTAAAACCTTTCTTTAAATCCAGTCCAGAACTCTTCAAGCAGAACATCCAGCTGTTGTTACTGTTAGGTCTCAAGTCTGGGCCATTTCCTGGTGCGTGTATGGGCACCACCATCCAGTTTTCTTGGCAGATACAGAAGTTCCCTGGGAAAGAAGTTCCCTGGGAATTGAACCCACAGCACTCTGCTTGCTGGAAATCTGCCCTACCACTGAGCTACGGCCAACCCTTCCATATAAATTAGCTAGCAGCAACACTTTACACTTCTTTGTAGGAAATAAGTGTTCCAGTAGCAGCTCAGCCCTCAAGAAGACACCTTCTGCTTTTCAGACAGTGACTGTCTAGGTGAGAGATGGTATAGTTGCATCTGGCTGTCACTGCTGATGGACTGCTTGCCCTGAGGGACTGTGGCCTGCTGGTGTCCGGTGAGAATTGAGTGTCCAGGATGGGTCAGCAGTTCCTGAGGGCCACCAGCCATCTCTGAGCCTATAAAAGGATGCTATTTGTGGCCTCAGCTGACTCAGCAAACAATGAGGCCCCTGCTTCCTTAGCTATGTCTCCTAAAGTGAGAGACTGCGTGGTTGCTGTCTGGCTGCTGTTGCTACCCTTCCTTTCATGGAATAAACATATTTTACATGTCTTCAAATTATATACGATCTGAGATTACAGCATGTATATTATTATTGCATTCACGTTCTGTTCTGTTGTTGTAAACTACTTTGAGCACTTTTATTGGGAATGATTATGAAACATGCCGTCAGTCAAAACAAGAATCCTTACCTCATTCCTTTTATACAGGGGGCCAGAAATAGTAGTGCTAAGTAGGGATGAGCACAAATATTCATAACATTCATTATTTGTACAAATTTGTTCGTATTCAGGCACTAGTACATGTTAGGACATTCGTACATTAACATTTGTACAGATACAAATGTTCCGGACATTTGTACAAATAGTTTGAACATTCGTAAAACTGGGGAGATGGGAAAGCAGCTGTGCCAACCACATCTACAACGGATCCAGATTGCATTCGACATGGATTGAGAGCAGATTAAAAGTGTATTCAGGTCAGATTTGATGCTTTCAGAGCGAATTAATTCATATGGATACATTCGTATGGAATAGAATCCTACCACATTTGAAGGGGATCTATTCAAATGAATAGGGTTTTTCTAACATTTGATTCATTACTAATTAAATGCTTAAAAAAAAACCATTCATGCACATTCCTAGTGTTAAGTATTCAAATCTCCAGTCATATTCTACAAGACAGTTTTGTTTCTCAATTTCAGAAGATATTTCACATCAAAAATTTGCTTCGGCATATTTGACTGTCTGGAACAATTCCACTGAAACAAACACATTTTAGTCATCACTAAAGCCAGAGATCAATGAGAAGCTCTTGCCTTTATTTTGAACGAAGAAACTGAAGTGAAACCGCTACGTTAATACTAGAGGGATAGAAAAAAAATAGCATTAACAGCAGAGCCATCTGCTGGATGAGCCATGAAACTTCATGGGAAAACAGAAGTTTGATATAAAAATCCAACAAAAAAACTATGAACAGCAAAGCAGATGAGCTGAAGACTCACAGTTTTGCCCTGATGCTTTGAACGTAAGAATGTCAATGTTTTAAAACAGCAAGTTGAGATTGGCTGCTGAGAATGCTAAACAAAAAACTTCTCTGTTATAGCAGAATCACAGAAACGTCGGAGGCTGTGACAAGAGTTATATCAGAACACCCCAAACAAGGACCTTTTGGCCTTTCTTGATACCTGGATTTTGATATATGGCACTTTAGAATTCTAGATTTAATACTCACTTTATTCTTTTAGTTCAGGCATTACAGCAACAGGGCATGGGGAAGAAAAGTATAGCCCTTCTTCACCACATACCCCCTTCAAATACTTATTGTTGCTGTGGACCACCAGTACCTTTAAAAAATGCCACGCTGTTTGATGCAGCTGCTCTGGAACTACTTTCATTTTTTATTTCCCCCAGGCTTTGCCTCAAGACTTCCCCTGCCCCACCCCAGAGTCCCCCACTAGAAATGTGCACAAATGTGTTTTTGGCATTCCATTTGTAATGTGTCGAATGTTAGAAAATTCATATTTATTCGAATAGATCCCCTTCGAATATGGTAGGATTCTACTCGATAAGAACCTATTTGTACAAATTCATCCGAATATCTGTATACAGTATTTTCTGGTGTATAAGTCCCAGGAAAGTCTTCTCAAAAATCTTCTCAAATGTCTCATCTTATACAGTGAATATATCCCAAACTCTATATTTTAACTGGAAAAGTTGGAGGTCGTCTTATACGCCCAATCATTTTTTACGCCAGAATATACGTAAATATGTATTCAATACATATCCGATATGGATGCATACATATCTGATACATATCCGATACGTATTTCTTAACATATCCACTCTGAAAGCATTAAATCTGACCTGAATCCACTTTTAATCTGCTCTAGATCCATGATGAATTCACTCTGGATCTACTGCAGATGTGACTGGTGCAGTCACTTTCCGACAGCCCCAGT
Organism: Aspidoscelis tigris stejnegeri; assembly: GCA_023333525.1. Classification (NCBI taxonomy): domain Eukaryota; kingdom Metazoa; phylum Chordata; class Lepidosauria; order Squamata; family Teiidae; genus Aspidoscelis; species Aspidoscelis tigris. The sequence continues at coordinate 16,211,911 of JALMGA010000005.1, forward strand.
TTAACAAATGTCTGAACTATTTATACAAATGTTCCAAAACATTCGTATTCATACGAATGTTAATGTACAAATGTTGTAACATTCAATTCGTGTACGAATGCCTGAATTTGTATGAATTCTTATAAATAATGAATGTTATGAATATTCCTACACATTCCTATACCCCACCCTTGTTTTAACATTTCCTCAACCTTCGTGGACCCCTGGGAGTCTGGGGAACACAGGCTAAGAACTCAGGCTCTCTGGTCTTGGGTTCCAGTGAATCAGCTCACTAAAACATTTAGCCACCTCATACTCAACTCGCAGTATTTAGGGGTATTGAGCTACTTTGCAGTGGCCACAAGAAAGCCATAGCAGCCATGTAAGCTGTGCAAAGTTACTTTGAAGGAGAAAAGCCATCACAAAAGTTAAAGCACATGGCAGCTGCAAAACACAAAACAAAACCATGAAACATCCATAAAAATCCACAGCAACACCGTAGAGCCATTTCACAGCACCTTCACAGCAGTACTTTATGGACTCCCTTAAGGCTACAGCAGCTATTTACAAAGAACGTGAAAGGTTGCTTCACAGCAGGTGGGCAGCAACAGTCCTAGCTGAACTTCTCCTTTGCAGAGACCATAAAAGCCTGCCGCTCCCACAGAAATGCTACAAAGTAGCCATAAAGGGCTGCAGCTAAATTTCACAAGGCCTCACTGAACTAGTTCACCAAGCCCCATGCGCAAAGCCTGATTTGTGTGTGAGTGAGGCGGGTTGCCTTGCCACAAGCCTAGATCTGCACATCTGTGCATCACAATTTTGTTCATGAGATGGCTCACTAATGAGGACCAGCCCTCACAACAACTTGGGTGGGTGGAATTGTCATAAGCCTGCTCTGGCCACTTTCAGACTGTGTCCAGACTTAGGAATACTGTAAATTCCAATATCAGGGATTAGGAATAACTCCTGACGCCCGATACTTCATAGCTGCAGCGCTTTATGCCACCACTACCACGAATTTACCTACTGCGAAACAATGAACACTCACTACACAGTGTCGGGTAAATTCAAAGTTTCCCACTAGTCCGGACAGGATGGCGAGAACAGCAAACGAGAGCTGAGCCTGCAGCTCAACTCCCATTGGCTGCCCCATCCCATGTGACGCATGCCTCACTGTGCCTGCCATGGAAGTCTCAACAGTTTTCTGTGAGAAAGCTACGGGGAGGCTGAAGTCCGGACAGCGCATCATGGCTTCCCAGCAGGCAATCTGCCCTTTTTTCTATAACAGTGGATTTTATTCCACTAATCTGGATATAGCTTCAAATTCTGACATAACTAGTATGGGATAAGGCAATTTTTCAGGCATATACTGTAGGTCCAGAGTGATTATCAGTCCCCCTACCCAAACAAGCAACACAAGGCTCCCCACAGGTCATATTAGGGGGCTTCCTTACTCAAACAGTGCAACCTTGTTCATCCTGCTGTTTAGATTTTTATCCAGCTTTTCCTCAAGAACCTTAAGGGAGCACCAACAATTATTCCCCCCACCCCCATTTTAGCTTCACAACAGCTCAGGGAGTGTCACAGCTCAGCAGGGATATGAACCCTTGTCCCTCACATTTCCAGGGTAGCTCCAGAACTGGCTCAAAATATCCAGCATACACAGCAGCCACAAGACACCCCAATGGAACAGGAAGGGACAGAGGTGGAATAGTTGTAACCAGTAAAAGAGTGTGACAGTCTAGGATGCGGAAGACAGGCAAATTATACCACAACATTCTCTTCCAAATCTCAGTTGTATTACATGTATCAATCTCTGCCCTGGGGCCTGCAGGCTATTTGGACTATCAATACCATCAACGCCAGGCACTACAGTCTGGTAGGCTAAGCTTTATGGGGGCTGCAGCCCAACAGATCTGGAAGACCTCAGGTGGACAGAGGAGAAGTGTTGGCTTTTATCCCCTGCCTTTCTCACCCCTAAGGGGGCTCCAAGCAACTGACAAACCTTCTGTTCTTCTGCCCGCAACAGACACCTTGTGAGGTAGGTGGGGCTGTGAGAGCTCATAAACAGAGCCACGAGTAGCCCAAGGTCATCCAGCTGGCTTCATGGAGGACTGCAGAATCAAAATGGGAGGCTACCAGGTAAGAATCCAACACTCTAACCACAAGACCAAACTGGCCAAAGGTATGTTAATTACCTGCCATCATGGCCACCAGGCTAGCTTTGTAGACATTAGTGAGTGAGCCCAGCTCGCCTGTCCCCAGTATTGTTTTCATGTGAGCTTCTCCACAGGCCTGACGGAACTGGCGTATTTCCTCATAAAGAGCTAAAAGAAAAGAAGAACAGAAAATAAGTTCAAGCGTTTTGTTTTACAAGCTATTACTTTTCATATTCATCAAGATCCTCTAAGCTCTACCAACACTGAAGAAACCACAAACGTTCACAAGATCCGAGCAAATCTGCTGGGAACACAAATTAACAAGTGCAGGTTCAAAATGATGTTCTGACTTTCTCTCCCCTCCCCTGTTAACAATACTCAAGCTACAGTGTGAATACTAGAGAACTGAAATTAATTAAGTCATCATTAATATTCCATGTTTTTAAAATACCTCCATAATTTAGCGAAAGCATTTATATTCCATTCTTCAATGGGAAAATCTCATGGAATTTTCACACCACAAGAAACAATTTTTTTTTCCAATTCGAAGTTATACTCCAAAAATAGCATAACATAACTGGAAAAGATGCCAGAGAAGAAAGAGCAAAACACTGGTGACTTAGCCCCTTCAGTTGTATCTGTATTCCTGTACCCCTTGCATTCCAAAGGTCTCTGATATTTTCTGGAAACATGCTTATTTCAAGCACCAGTCAGCAGAAAAACACCTTTTTTCGTCTTGCATTTAGAACTTCCTGCAATTTGCCATGGAATTTCTCAGCGTATCCTTTTTCTGCAATAGATACAATACTCTGCTATGAACTACAGATATGCTCTCCTAGGGACGGGCACAAATGGGCTTTTTTTTGCATTTGATTCATATCAAAACGAATGGAAGAAAATTCGTATTTGTTTGAATAGATCCCCTTTGAATGTGGTAGGATTCTATTCGATATGAATGTATTCGTACGGATTTGTATGAATATCCAATATGAACGCATACATATCTGATAAATATCCCGTAACATATCCACTCCCAAAGCGTCAAATCTGCCCTGAATCCACTTTGAATCTGGTCTCAAACCATGCTGAATGCACTCTGGATCTGTTGCAGATGTGACTGATGCAGCTGCTTTCCCACCTCCCCATTTCATGAATGTTCTGAAACATTCTATGCCGTTTATATGCTGAAACATTCATATGAATACAAATTAATGTACGAATGTCATAACATTGGATTCGCATATGAATGTCTGAATTTGTACAGATTCGTATGAATATCAAATGTTATGAATATTTGTGCACATCCCTGTTCTCTACTACAAAAAGATCCTGTGTGCACAAAACATTTCATATGGCTCGTAAATGGGGGAAACTGTCCGCAAAGAGGCATTTAAAATTTGCAGTGACGATGACACCTAGTCTGCCTTATATGCTTCAGACATGTGTTGAGAACACTGTTCCTACCTACACACAGGGTCTCTCAAACTACTCGTTTAGTTTAACTACAGATGCATTGGAGCAAATCCAAAGGGAGGGGAAACACTTGGCTGATCTTAATACAAAGTTTCTTTATTGAGATTTAAAGGGCACACAAGAAATAACTGTATTACAAAACAAGTGGCAGGAATAAAAGAAAGTGGCAAGAGAACCAATTGCAAAGTTGGTTGAATAAGCCAAATGATAACTTACAGCATTAAAAAATGGTAACATATAACTACTAACATGATACTTTGAATGCTTACCACATAGTGAGAGGGAAAAAAATATAACTGGTTGAGGCAGGGGCACAAGATTTTCTTGTCAGCCAAAAATCTTTTACTCCAGCCAGGAATAGAGTAAAAGCTTTTGCTGACTTAAAGCCAAGTGTTGAAGTACTTCATTAAGTTAACAAAGTAATGGGAAGACTCAGCAAGGCACACTGCTTGGAAAACTTCTACAATCAAGTGTTTCATGGGGAGATAAAGCTAAGTTCTAAATGGGCTGAAGGCCCTCAGTTCAACAAACTCTTCCCCTGTAGTTTCTCCCAATCAAATCTCATCAACTTCTGTTCCACAAACATTATCAGCTCCTGTGCTCCTGAAATGAACTAGGAAGACCCCGCGAAGTCACAATCTCCCCTTTTCACTTGAGGAAAACTTTCAACTAAAATAGAAGTTTAAAAGAGCAAAAGTAGGACAGGAGGAAAAGAGGGAGAGATGAGAAATAATCCTGTTTGTGAAGTGGGGGAAAGAGAAGGAAAATCAACTAACTTGAAAGGCAGGGGAAATATACCTTTCTTGAGGTTTTCTCTTGTTCAGGAAAGATCTTCTCTGGGATGAATAAGGGTTTGCACACACACACACACACACAAGCTGCAGGACTATATGTTCAGACTGGCAGGCTTAAAGGATAAGCAGAAGCACCAGAGTTCTAGCTAACTCAGGTGAAGCAAGCACAGGGTCCTGGAAATTAGTATGTTAACTGATCTTAGTTGCCCTCAAAATCTCAGTCTTGCAAGACCTCTAGTAAGTCTGATTATATGCCTGATCCACAGTGACACCTTGCCTCAAGAAGCAATGGGACACTGGTACGTCATGCAGCAAGCCTATAAGAGGGATAGCAAATCCCAGTCTCACCTACAAAGCAATTGCAGCCAGGTAGTGGTACAAGCACACAGTACACAAAGTTCTGGATGAAGTTCAGCTGTTCCTGAACAGTAGACCCCAAAGAAGTATAGGACGAGAACTTTGGTGGAGCATGGATAACTAGCATGGGATTCTGAGCTGAGTGCAAGTCCCATTACTGCAAATGGTCTATGGTACCATCTGGTCCAGATCCCAAGATGTATACCGGGCAGTAAATCCTCCGCAACAGCTAGATCCAGCTCAGAGAGCTCCCACAGTACAACTGTCTAATCCTAAGATACAGATTTTTTTAAAAAAAAGATTTTTTACTCTAGCTTCCTTCATTGTGTCCCTGATAGATGTATCTGCTTATATAAAATTTCCTGGCAATCTACTGATCCTGTTGTTTATCAGGTTATACAGGAGTTACGGTATAATAATAGGAAAAAGTCAGAATAATTTTAGTTGTTAGTGTCCCCAACAATGCCACTAATGGAAAACTGTTACAGAAAAAGCTGTTGACCAAGAAAAGAGTTCAGTAACTTCAGTACAAGGACTCAACTCCTAAAGTACAAGAGAGAGCCACACATCATGTTTGCTTTTATATTACAATCCATTAGAGGGCACTTAAAAGAGTTGTTAAACGACCAGATTTAGACAAATTATAGTTCAAGTGGCATGAAGATACTCAACAAAAGGTAATAGCAGATTTAACATAAAGCTCAGTATAATAGGACATACAGTGAAGTACTTAACATTTTCAGCAATTTTTGAATGGTACGAAGAGCCCAAAGTCTGTTCAGAAATTCTTCCATCAAGCACAACCCTCAACTTTACAACAGGCTTTTTGAAAAGGCTTTAAAGAGACGGGGGGGATGAACCCTCAAGGACAGTTTTTTAAAATCTGCATTAATAAGTCCTGAGTATGGAATAGAAGGACCTTCAGTAGAAGTGGAATTAATTGCATGATGACCCACAGAGCATTGGACGTAGCCCAAGTGCTTCCAACTCTAAGCAACCTCTCTAGTCTCTCTTTAGAAGCTGTTGACAAAAAAAAAACAAAAAACCCTCTGAGGGTTCTTTTTTTCCTAACTGGCTCTGAGGTTCTTCCCTTTTCCTAACTGACACTCCAGGAAGATAAAAAGCTTATCAAGTAAAACAGCGTACATTACAGCTGGCCACTTCCCATCCATGAAGCCCTGGCCGTGGGCAAGTGAAGGAGGGCCACGATGAAGTAGAAGGGATTCTGTGCAACAGCTTGAGTGTGAAGGAGAAGGTGAGGCAGAGAAACAGGAGCCCAGAGCACAAGGAAGGAAGATTCCTCTTGCCTCTAAGTCCTCTGGGCCTGGCAGCCCCCCTGTGTAGCATATAAGGGGTTATGGATGAGCCCACAAAAGTTGGAAGTGCTGGCAAAGGAGAGACAGAGAGCTTTGCCCAGTTTGGTCTAGTGGTTAGGGAGCTGGACTCATATCTGGGAATACCGGGTTCAATTCCACCCTCCCCCATGAAGCCAGAGTGACCTTGGGCTAGTCACAGCTCCCTTCTGAGCTCTCACAGCCCCACCTACCTCACAGGGTGTTCTTGTTGCGGGGAGATGAATAGAAAGCTTTGTCAGCCGCTTTTAGTCCCCTTAAATGGGTGAGAAAAGCAGGGTAGAAAAGCCAACTCTTCTTCTTCTTCTGAAAGCTGTAGGCCAAGAGGAATATTCTTAAGAGGCTAAAAAGGAGTCTAGAAATAAGATAGGCGAGAACTTATCAATTAAAGGAGTAGAAGCCTGTCTGCTAGTACTAGGAGTCTTGCATATATGTCCACGAAATTGTGAGAAGAGTTATGAGAATCCTGGAGTTCAAAAAACTGTTATCTGCCTATGTGGGTATAAGGAGAAACAAGGAAGACAGCATTCTAGATAAGACCATAAATGCTGTCTCACACACACACAAAAAAAAGTGGCAATAAAGAAAACACTTAAATAAAATTTGTCACACTGAACATGTTTCACCCTCATCTTTTATCAGGGGCAATAAAAACTTCTGACAATAACTTCTTTTTATCTAATAAGTTAATGTCCCACATGGGGGTAATGGAAATAAGAATACATTATGACATGTACTCATTACAGCCTCAAATGTGGCGAGCAAAACCCAGTCCCAGATAGCACAGCAAATAATTTTGTTTAATCTACTTCACTGGATTTGGTTACACATTTATTCTTTCTGCCCCGTGCAATTAAGAGCCAAGGGATGGGAGCTTACTTTCCTTCTTACAGCCATCAGCTGTAGCATTTCTATGCAGGATGCAGAAGATAAACTGAATTAACACATTTTTCCTGTGTTGGTCAATTCATTATGAAAAATCCCCTGCATTTGTCTGTGTATGGATACCAGGTGAGGTCTTCCTTACGCTAATTTCACATATCAGAACCTACAGCCCTGGAGAATCTGCACTAACAAGTGGATGGTAGGTCCCTTCTATGGACTATAATTCTGAATAAGGCCCAGTGCAGAAAGGGCCAAAGAAACTTTCTAAAAAAGAGGAAATAAAAAGTAAAGTTAGAAGTGTCCAAGAACTAGATCGCAAGAAGTAATTATTCCTCTTTACTCTACCTTGGTCAGATCTCATCTAAAGTATTGTGACCAGTTCTGGGCACCCCAGATCTAAAAAAAAATACATTGACAAACGAGATCAGGTCCAAAAGAGGGCTACCAAAATGGTTAGTAGTCTGAAAACCATGTCCTACAAGGAACGGTTAAAAGATCTAGGAATGTTTAGGCTACAGAAGAAAAGACTGAGAGGAGACATGATGGTGGTCTTCAAGTATCTGAAAGGCTGCCACAGAGCAGAGGGATCATCCCTATTCTCAATTACACAAGGTGGAAGGACTACAAACAACGGTATGAAACTTGAGGGAGTCAATACAAATTATATATTAGGAAAAACTTTCTGACAATGAGGGTGATCAGTCAATGGAATATGTTGCCACGGGAGGTAGCAAGTTCTCATTCTCTGGAGGTCTTCAAGCAGAGGCTGGACCTAAATCTGTCTGGGATGGTTTAGGAAATCCTGTCTTGAGCAGGGGGTTGGAGTCAATGACCCTAGAAGTCCTTCCAACTCCGTGATTCACTCTAAAATGCATGGAGACTATTGAGAAATATAACAAATGAGACTCAGAGAATACACACCTAAAAGAAGAAAGGGGACTTCAGCATGGCTTACAAATCCAGCGTGTGAAGTCATTAAAAGCTAGAAATGCTTGGCCAAAAAACAGGAAGGAAAATGAATTCTGGCAGACAAATGCAAAGAACGCTAAGAACACCAAGAAAAATAACGAGAACTTCTTTAAGTACATCAGAAGTAGGAATCCAACCAGGAGTACAGTTCAGCCATGAGATGACAAGGGCCAGAAAGGGATAACTGAAGAGGACATGGACATTGCAGAGTGGCTACGTGAATTCTTTGTCTCTCTTTTCACTGAGGAAGACAGATGGCCTATACCTGCAGCTAAATCTATACTTTCAGGGAGGGAGTCAGAAAAATTAAATTGAACAGAGGTAACCATGAAGGAGGACCTGGCGTGTATCAATAAACTAAATGCAAACAAATCACCAGAGAGTATTTATCTGACAGTTCTTAATGAACTCAAATGTGAAATTCTGAGCTTCTAGCTAAAAAACAAAACAAAAAACTTTCCTTAAGGTCAGGCTCTGAGTCTGAGGATTAGAGGCTAGCAAATTTTATTTATTATTTTTATTAATTTTTATTTTTTATTTTTCATTCTTTATCCATCCATCCATCCATCCATCCATCCATCCCACATTTTTACCCTGCCCTATACACAGAGGTCGCCAGGTGGGTAACAACATCTAAAATCATATATCATTAAAACAATAATGTAACGCCAGTCTTCAAAAAAGGTTCTGTAGTGATCCAGGAAATCACACAAAAGTCAGCTTAACACCAGTTCCAGGTAAAGTGATGAGCGCTATCATTAAGGAAAAAATGAATATACACATAGAGGAGCAAGCATCGCTGAAGTAAAATCAGCATGGCTTCTGCAGAGGTAAATTATGGCTTACTAATCTGTTAGAATTCTTTGAGAGTGTTAATAAGCACGTGTTGTTATTGTCTATCTGGACCTTCAGACGGTTTGGGGAACTATTCGCACTTACATCCACACTGTGTGAAGCCGCCTCTGTCCTAGAAGTGGCTCCATGCATGCCAGAGTGATCCCATGAGGAGAGGTGCACAGCAGTTTTTACTGCTCCACATCTGTACTATTGGCTCGACTGGGACAGCCCAGTACAGCTCCATTTGCACATCTTCTGAGTGAATGAAGCTCTCTCTCTCTGTGTGTATCCAATTACACCTATAAATTGAGCTTTTGATGGCAGACTAGACAGCTCAATAAACATGTAGACTAATTAGAAGGAAACAGAACATAAATTGGCAAGCATCATTGTGCAACAGAAAATAAGAGGAGCCCTTCTGGATCAGGCCACAGCCCATCTAGTCCATCATCCTGTCCCACACAGTGGCCCGCCAATTGCTCATGGGCATCTCAAGCAAAAGACAAAACCTTTACCTGTCTCAGATCCCAGCAAATGGCCTTTAGAGACATCCTGCCTGTCTCCCCAGCCCAGAGGATATACTTGGGCTTCATTAAAAATCTACAGTGAGGCCATATTTGCAACATTGTGTGCAACTCTGTTCATTACACTTCGAAAAAGCTATTGTGGAACTGGGAAAAGGGCAGAAAAGGTCAAGCAAAATGAACAGGGGGCTGGAACACCTCCATTACAAAATCAAGCTGTGAAGCCCAGGCCTCTTCAGCCTTGAAATATAGCATTTAAGAAGAGACCTGACTGAAATATTTTAAATCGTGCATAGTATGGGAAAGGTCGATAGAAAAATATTCTTTCCTCTGTCGCACAACACCAGAATCATAGGGCACTCTATGACGCTGATGGGCAGGAAAGTTTGGACCAAGAAGGAGAAGTATTTTTTACCCAGAGGGTCATCAGTCTATGGAATTTACTACCAAAAGAGATGGTGACAGCAACCAGCCTGAACAGCTTTAACGAAAGGTTAGACAAATCATGGAGGTTAGGCATATTAATGGCTACTAGCACTGATATGTAGGTACATCCTCTAGGTTGGAAAGACAGACAAGATGTCTCTAAAGGCCATCTAAAGGGAACTGAGAACAAGTGAAGATTCTGCCTTTGTCTTTTGCTTGAGAATTTCTACTGTGTGAAACAGGATTGCTGGATTATATGGGCTGTGGCTAGATCCAGCAAGGGTCTTCTTTTTTCTTCCACCTGTTCAGGGAATGAAGAAGGTGGAAGAGAACTTGTAGAAGTCATCAGATTCCTCTTTGTTTCCGAATTCAAGACAAGACAGCAATCGCAGCCTACAATAACAAAGAAATCTGGGCGTGACAAGCCTGCATCAACAGAACGCATCCAATCAAAAACTGGCACATTGGCACAAGTAACAAGGTGGATAACGGCACTTGCTAAAAAAGGCATTAACACTGTAATCTCCAGCTAAAGAGAAGTTTTCTCTTAATGTAAGGAAGCTAATTGTGTACTTTTTCTTTTTTTTTTACAGAAAGTTTAGTTATTGGAGCATTGTCAGCACTTAAAGGCAAACCAGTCAAGGTACATTAAGCAAAAACCAATTACAGAGAAAACCCATCTCCTACTGTATTAAAAAGCTTACTAATTAATAGCATTCCAAGGAGACAACCAGCAACAGCTTTCTAAACGGTACCAAAGGGGGCTCTGTGATTCTGTGAAAACCAATTAGGAAACAGAGAGATTTTGTTGACAAGGACCAAGTACACTTTTTTTGAGGGGGGGGGTGTTTTAAAAAGATGCACCATTTTAACCAACAACCCCCTGAGTTCCTTTTTAACAATTCTGTTTGGAAATAATTAGAGCATTGGAACCCATGTAGTGTCGTTTCCACTCTGCATTACATGTTAGACAAAGCAACAGGGGCTGGGAAGGGAGGGAAAGAACTATTCAAAACATTCATTTCTGGAAAGATGGCAAATTCAGTAAAAATGTGGATATGGATGTTGGTAGTAAGGACCTTTCTGCCTCTTCTCCATTCCTGGTAGCTGCAACTTGTGCAAAAGCAACGAGTAAAAACAACAGAAGACAGAGACAGAAAAACGAAGGCCTGGAAAATCAGCTAAAAGTGTGAATCCTAAACAGGATGAATGACTCTTAGCAAAGACATCACTAAGGAGACCCAAAAAGTTACCAGTTGACTAAATATTGTATTTCACCATAGAAAATGCACTGGCATATAAGACTAGGAATAAGGACAAATGTTCTTATTCACTTTGAATCAAATGCAAGAAAATATTTATCTGAATAGATCCCCTTCAAACGTAGTGGGATTTGAATTCAGTACGAATGTCCAATCCCATACGAATGCATACGAATCCCGTGCATGTCCCATTCAAAGCTTCCTACGAATGTATCAAAACATTTGTTTCAAATTCGAATCTCAATCTTCAAATGTGCCAACATTTGATATAAATACGAATGTCCGAATTTGACCAAACTTGTACGATTTTGAATGTTATGAATATCCATGCACATCCCTGTGTAAGACACATCTATAAGTTGACAAAGAATATTTAAGAAAAGGCTATTTTCATGTATAGCTCAGCTGGGCAATTCCAGTGAGAACTGTTCCTACAGCAGTCTAACTGTCACAGAACAAGGCATTTTGGATGCCTGTTCCAGGACAGGCCCAGAGCCAAGCCACCCCACCCTGCATCACCTGGTACAAGGGCTCTGGCAGCCAGGAACTAAAGTTCTGGGCCCTGGTGCCCTAAAGAGACCCATTTCAGTAGTGCAAACATGTGCATTATTAAAATGGGTCCCCCTACCAAACCAGAACAAGGGGGCATGCTCTCTTCTCCATGTCTCCTTGGGGCAGTTTATTCATGAGTAAAATGGTGGTAAACCTTTTTAAAAAGCCATTTGGGGCTGCCTAAACGAGGCTATGCTCAGTCCAGTGCAGATGAGCAGCCTAGCAGGGAATGTGGCCTCATAGACCGAACCATAGTGTGGAAGAGAGAGGCCCAGAAGAGGCCTCCCACTGAACTGATTTACAGTTAAGTGCAGAAAGACCCCTATAATTGCCATGGCTAAGTATTATGGGAGCTTTTGCTGAAACAGGGAGCAACTTTTCCAAACTGGGTCAGCATACTCAGCTGTATTTAAAGACACAATGTGAAGAATAAGAACAGCAACGCAAATGAATCTACCAGCCAATTCTTTTCAGGCTCTATCGAAAGCTCACCTTCCCACTGGCCCGTCAGTACTAAAGTTCTGTTAATGACTATGTCGATCTCTCGGGCACCATCTTCCACAGCAAGACGGATCTCCTCTAATCGGGTTTTCAGTGCTGTTTGTCCTGCTGGAAATCCAGTTGCCACTAGGAGCAAAAAGGTCACCCATTAAACATGTAGAATGCAGACTCTTAGACCAGTCAGGAAATACTAACCCATTTGCATATGTGAACTGCCCTGGCACTGTGAAATTCATTGCCACCCAGACAACAGGTGGTAACATCATTACTACAGACCAACAAAAAAAATTTAAGACTTCTGCCCCACTAGCTTAATCATCTGTCTGTACTCTTTTCAATATGTAAAGGTGTGTGCGCATTTTCTGTCTTTCTTAACATTCTAGAGTTATTTGTAAGCCACCTTGAGTTGTTATGATGTAAGTGGAATACAAGCATACAATAAATATAGTAAATACGCTCCAACAGACTCCTATCAGCAGAGAAGGAGGAGGAGTTGGCTTTTCTACCCAGCTTTTCTTATCCCATTTAAGGGGACTCAAAGCTGCTGACAAAGCTTCTGTTCTTCTCCCACAACAGACACCCTGTGAAGTAGGTGGGGCTGTGAGAGCTCAGGAAGAGAGCTATGACTAGCCCACGGTCACCCAGCTGGCTTCATGGTGGAGTGCAGAAGCAAACCTGGTATTCCCAGATAAGAGTCTGGCTCCCTCACCGCTAGACCAAATTGGCTCACCTTCCCAGCCTAGTGATGAAAAACAGCAAAAGAGTTCCAAAATTATCACATGAGACTGGAAGGTATGTTCAAGTACACTAAAACATGCACCTCTGAGATATCTTTGGGACTCTACAGACAGACAGAAAATATAAACAAAGACCCTTACCTTGCCCCCAAGCTTCTTCTTTGTGCATCCTTTCTGAAGACACCAAAATATCACTCTTGGGGCAAGACAGAGAATTTGGAGTGGATGGAGCAGATGGCTAAGTGATGTGGATTTTTCCGCCCTTGTCCACAGATAGAGTGGTCTCAGAAAATGAACACCCCCGAAACAAACAAGTAGCCAGCCAGCACCCATTTAGATTAGGCAACTGCCACTGTGAAGGGCAGTTAAATGCACTTCTCCCAACAACTTCCGCAACGCAATTGGTAAACTCAGCAATGCTTCGAAGGAAAGACCACCCATTTAATGTCTCTTTTGAGCTGTCCATTGTTTGACTATGAACAATAAGACACACATAGGAGCCATTTCTTCTCCAGGAACACACAACCTACCGGAGCCTTGTCAACAAAACACTCTTTAGAAATCTGGACTATGACTGGTAGCAATCGCAAACCAAAGCAACAGATGGTCACCTTACTGGTGTAGCCTACAGTACATGCAGTCAGGATGTCCAGCAATGTCATAAAGAAGAAACCATCACCATCCAGCACATGGAAACTCAGGGCCTCAGCTTCAGATATTTCTAAACTAGAACTTCTACCATTCATGACCATTCTTGCTAATCTGGCAAAGGCTTATAGTTGTTGCCTAACAAGGGCTACTTGTTCCTAATCCTCACATTACAACAAAACCAAACCTCTTTTCAAATGTGAAGGGAAAACGTACCTGAAGCCACTGGGATATCACAGCCAGCAGCTCTGAGGGCCTTCACTGCGTCGGCGACTCTAGCTGGATAGACACAAACAGCTGCTGTAGTGATGCCTGAAAGGAAATCACAACCAGGCATTGTGAGTATTCCCATCCTCCTGTAGATCGTATCCAGAAGAGCCTCCTATTTATTTTAATTTTAAGCTGTCTTTCATTTTTTGCTAATGACTTCCTATACGGCAGGACTAGAATCACAGAATCATAGAGTTGGAAGGGACCTCTAGGGTCATGAAGCCCAACCTCCTGCTCAATGCAGGATTTCCTAAACCATCCCAGACAACCTATTCCATTGACTAATTGCCCTTTGACTCGCTTGAAGTCTCATAAAGTTGTTTCTAGTCCTCCCACCTTGTTTAAGTGAGAATAGGGCTTTCTCCTTCTTTAAACATTTTGAGCTGGGCCTTGTTCCAGGATATATCCCAGAACGGGCATCTTCTGTCCACATGCTAGTGCAGATGAGGGCAGGCCTAGTTTTCATGGATTTTGCTGATGATTTCCTCTTGTGTGTTAAATTTGGCCACATAAAAGATCAACACCCAAAGAAAGAACTCTCTAAGTAGTATTTATAAAATGGATTCTGTGGCAATTATATTTTATTAAAAAGGCATTGATCGGTGGAAGAGAGATGACTTGGTGGATACCTTTCTCTCTCCTTTAACACCTTCTTCAATTTTACAATTGAATTTTTAGTGCCTTTCCTATCTTAAGGGCTGGTAATCTATCATTCCATGCCTTTAATGAATATTTGTCGAGATTCCATAGCTAGTTACCCTCCTTTTAGCAGGCATATTGATTATATATACACACTGATTGTAAAAAAAATACAAAATACAAAGTACTATTTAAAATGATTCAATGTACAATGAAATTAGAAAGATATTCTGCTCCTCGATCATGAGGACGTGTGGCAATACAGCTAGAGAATTTCGGACACCATGTATTCACAATAACCTTGAATGCTTTTATCTAAAATGGTGCTTCACCCAGAAAATGGCATCTTAAAATGGTCTCCCCTCTTTGCATCATGCTTTATCTTAAACCTGTGAAGGAGCTGTGAAAACTGGTACATTGTCAAGAGCCACTGTTTGGTTTTACGGTTTTGTAAGCATAAAATACAAGCTCAATACCTTTATCATGCATATTCATAGCTTGCAACAAGTCCTCTCTGATGGGATGCTTGGCCTTGAAACATAATCTGCAGACATTAGAAGGTGTATCATCTCCAGAAAGCGTGGTGAGGTCTATGCATGTCACGGCCCTCAACAGCCAAGCTGCCTTTAATGGGGGAGAAAAAAAATAAGAAGAAAAGTAACATTATTTAGCTGGATACATAGAGAATAAACAAGATACAATGTTCCTTATGTTATCCCACTCCAAGGTGAAAAAAATTATATTTCATATAACTTTGTTTGAGAGAGCAAGATTTTCTCTTATTAGAGTCAAGAAAATGCAACTTACCTCATTTAAAACAATGCTAGAAACATAAAATGCAACACTCATTTGCATTAATAGATTGGAAAGATCCCTCTATTGACTTAATTGGTAGACTGGGTTTCTATGCTGTAGCATCACTGACCTATCGATTTTCTGGGCCTCCCCTCCAAAGAGCCATTCATTTATATTGGCAGAACAAGTCTCATCTTCCCATGCCTCTGACTTATACTGGTAGACTGAACACAGTAAAAAAAAAAAAATTACCCAGATGGTCATCAATCTATGGAATTTACTACAAGAAGAGGAGGTGACAGTAACTAGCCTGGATAGCTTTAAGGGAGGTTTAGACTAATGGAGGACAGGATGCCTAGGTACCACCTCCAGGCTGGTGAGACATGCAGGATGCCTCCAAAGGCCATTTGCAGGTGAAAGTTTTGCCTTTGTCTTCCTCTTGAGATGCCCAGAAGAAATTGGTGGGCCATTGCATGGGGCAGGATCCTGGACCAGGTGGGCTGTGGCCTGATCCTGCAGGGCTCCTCTTATATTCTATGGGTACAAGTTCTTGGAAGTCAGGTATACCAATGAGTACTAAAATGGCTGCCTAAAGTACTGCCTCCAGCGTCTAAAGACCATTTTCAGGGAGTTGAGAGCACATGGAAGTTTTGCCTTTGGCTTCTGCTTGAGAATGACCAGAAGCAACTGGTGAGCCACTGTGAGAGATGGGTTCCTAGACCCAATGGACTGTGGCCTGATCCTGCAGGGCTCCTCTTATGTTTACCCTAAAGATGGCTTAGAGATGGTTCTCAGTTGGGATTGTTGCCACGCCAGTTTTCCCTCCCCGCTCTCATTAACATTCTAGGCTAGAAAAGGTGTATTAGAGATAGGTTGAAAATACGAGGGCTACATGCAATCATCTCTGAGGCAGTTTGGAGATTCTTCTTTTTTTGCTATATGTGAACATAATTTTGCTGAATATTCTTCATTGTTTCCAAAGCAAGTTAATATTTTTATGAGGACTGCTTGCTAACCTGATGCCCACCGGCTGCTGATTTGAGTTGCTGGAATAATCTAGCTGCCTAATATGCTACTTAGCATGAGATGAACAA
Organism: Aspidoscelis tigris stejnegeri; assembly: GCA_023333525.1. Classification (NCBI taxonomy): domain Eukaryota; kingdom Metazoa; phylum Chordata; class Lepidosauria; order Squamata; family Teiidae; genus Aspidoscelis; species Aspidoscelis tigris. The sequence goes on from JALMGA010000005.1 coordinate 16,228,164, forward strand.
AAGAACTAATGAACTAACGAACTAATGAACTAACAAACTAAGTGAACATAGTGTATATTTTCCTTTTATGTCTTATTGAAAGTCCAGGCCTCACCTAGGAACAAAGGATGACATAATATTACCTTTCCTCTACAAAAAGTCCATTCGGTTCTAACAGACATAACCTCTCATATGCTGTTCCATGGGCCCAGTGCATTTTTAAATCATTTTTTGTTGTTGTTGTTTCAGCATAAGCACAAGAAATATAAGTACCAGCCGGGTTGTGTATTAAGAGTGAAAGGAAAGGTTCTTTCTAAAGACAAAGCATTCTGGAATGCTCACTCCTTCACTGCCATCCCTCAGTTGTAAAATCCTTTTTATTTTTGCTTTGATCTGCTTCTATTTCCATTTATACCTAATTTTTCCTCAAAGGATACAGCTTCTCTAAGGGTGCGTCCCCATGCATGTTTGGTCCAGTACCGAAGTCAGGCTTGGCATGGGTGTCCAAACAAAAATTGGGTTCTATACCACACACAAAAAAAAATTTGTAATATTTACTAAAAGGGTTACAATGACCCCACTGATAATGCAAATAATAAATGCACTGATAATGCAAATAATAAATGAACTAAATCAAATAATATAATATAAAGCACCAAAATTAAAATTAAAAAACTCACTGTAAGAAAAACAATTGTGGAATAAAAGTAAACCACAAGCCACAGCCAAAAGGTATATTAAAATCAAAGCAATAAAGAAAATATAGATAAAATATAGATAAAAATAGGCCAAACGCGTTTCGACTAGAAAAGTCTTCTTCAGTGGTCAATATTAAAATATATATACGAATAGCTGTGTGTGAGTGTCTCTCTCAAACTCAATATCAGTAATGAACTGGTGCTGCCAGAGAGCCTCTTATATAGTCTAATTCTAAAAGGGGAAAAATCCTGCAAAGACTCAAACAGGCATCAGGGATGAATCAGGGTGTAAAACAGAAGGACATTAAATAAACCAATTAACATTTTCATTCAAACCTTTAGGGGATTCTGAATTCAAACGATGGATCCATTTAAGCTCCAAAAGCTGTAATTGTTTAATATTTTTAATGTAGGGTAGTCCATCAATGCACCAGAATTTAAAGGAATCAACAGGATGGTTTTGTTCTATAAAATGCTTTACCATAGGAGCCTGTAGTTTCTGATTTTTTATACAGCTTCTGTGTTCCACAATCCTAGATCTAATGCATCGGCTAGTCATGCCCACATATAAAAGTTTGCATGAACATTCAATAATGTAAACAACATTTTTGCTGGCACACGTGAAAAATTTGTAAATTTCATACGTCCTGCCATCCACTGGGTTAACGAAGCGTTTCACATTACCACTGTTCCTACATGTGGAACAATGCCCACATATGAAATGTCCCCTCAAAGATGGGGTGCTCTGTATTCTGGGAGGCAGAACTTCAGCTCGTACCACCTTATTTTTCATATTCTGGGTCCATCTATAGGCAAACATGGGTTTGTTTTTGTATCCCGGTACATTTTCCAATAGATGCCAGTTATTTAAAATGATTTCTTTGACCTTGTGAGTATGTGTATGAAAGGTCAATGGGATTACCACCCGATCCTTCTTGGTGGAAGGTACGGGTTCGGATAATAATTTCTTACGGTCTAGTTGAGCAACCTTTTCTCTTGCTCTTTGGCTAATAAAGAGACCCTCCTGGTTGTCCTAACACCCTCAGCAGCAAAAGAGGTGGGCACCCAGGAGAGGGCCTTCTCAGTGATGGCCCCGAGGCTATGGAATAGTCTCCCCATTTAGGTGCCTCAGTCGCCTTCACTGTACACGTTTAGGAAGACTGTGAAGACGCTCCTCTTTGCCCTGGCCTTCGGTTAAATGGGGATATACTTTCCCTTCCCACTTGCAGACACTGTTGTTTTAAAATATACTGTTATTGTTTTAATGTACCTGATTTTAAATGTTGTTACCCGCCCTGAGACAGGTGGGATAAAAATGCAAATAAATAAACGAACGAACGAACGAACGAATGAATGAATAAGCAGTCCCCAATCTTTACAAAATGGCATTACTGTTCTTTCTCTAATCAAACATGCCAATTTGTCCAAGACCTACTGTCTCATAACAGAGTGCTCAAGGAAAACACTGCAAGCACAGTAACCTTTTTCTCAGACCAGGAAGTCTCAGATATTGTTGGCCTAACAGTGGGCCCCAGGGAGAGCTTTTCAACCAAGGTTTCCCATCAGCCACTTCACCACTCTCCTGTCTACTTGACTGGTCCCCCATCAGCTGTTGTCGCCAAGAAGGGTTCAAGTGCACAAATGCAAACGCCTGGCCCCAAGCCACTAAGGATGTTTAGTCGGAACTGAAAACAGCAAAATAAAATGCTATTCACAAGTTCAAGGAACTACCGCAATATGGAAGCAAGTCAAAAGGGGGCTAGTAGTGCACATTACTCACTTTAAAATTAAAGAGCAATGGGGAATTACCACTTTGAAAAACTCTCTAAAGCAGCAAGATGAATAGGTTAAGGAAGCCATGTTCCTGCTCCATCACAAAGATATAAACAAACCTTTACATTCACTTGTTTTTCATCTCTTGTTGTGTCTATTCACACTAAAACGTATTTGGACAAGGAAATGACCTCTAGGGAAAGCATGAATTATTAAAAGGTGACAAAAGCAAGTCCCTTCTTTTACATTTACGAGCCCCTTGAGCCAGTTTGGTCTAGTGGTTAGGGAGCTGGACTCTTATCTGGGAATACCGGGTTTGATTCCGCTCTCCTCCATGAAACCTGGTGGGTGACCTTGGGCTAGTAACAGCTCTCGTCTGAGCTCTCACAGCCCCACCTATCTCACAGGGTGTCTGTTGTGGGGAGAAGAACAGAAAGTTTTGTCAGCCGCTTTGTCCCCTTAAATGGGTGAGTAAGTGGGGTGGAAAGCCCAACTCCTCCTCTACTACTACTACTACTACTATTACAAAGATAGGTCTTTAACAGGCACCTGTACGGTTTAAGTGTAGGAACAACCCAAACAGCAGAAGGGATGGCATCTCAAAGGGAAGATGCTAGCACCGAGAAGGCTTGTGTTACCTGTACATAAAGGCTACATTTACTTTTGAAATTAGTATCAGTTGCTACATTAGGAATGTAAAACTGCTCACTCAACATACTCTAGAAAAAACAGAGAAGAACGCTTCCTCTCCTCCTCCTCCTCCTGATAAATTTAACACTGGGGCATACATAGAAAGAATGAATTTTCGAGAAAAGCAATGCCTGAGCGAAACAACCACTTACCTGCCAATCTTTTTTCACTGTCCTCTGAGTCTGAATTTGCGTTGCACGTCTCAGAACCGCTGGCTGATTCACCCGAACCCTTGCAAGCCAACCAGGATCTAGGAAGGAAATTGTTTCCTATTATCTTCTGGGAATTTTACTGTACGCCGCCCTGAGTGCCACAAGGTAGATAAGCAAGCTATCCATGCTACAAACACGCATATAAACACGTTGCTCATATCAGTAACATAGGAAGTTGACAAGAAAAACATATATTTATTTATTTAGCTTTTATCCCGCACCATCTCCACCTTGGTGGACTCTGAGCGGCTAACAAGATTAAAAACACACCCTTCATTCTAGTGCTTTAAAACATTACAACAGACAATACCATTTATCAAAAAGTTCCTCTAATTTAAGGATCATTTAACCATCAAGTACCCAACTTCTGGCCTACAAACAATCTTCAACATCATTTATTGAGATAAATCTTTAGCCTCACAGCTCATAAGAAACGATAACAGAGAATAAGGTTAGCAAATCAAATACCTGCTGAAGCCTTTCCTATAAACATAAGAGAAGCCCTGCTGGAACAGCCAGCACACAAGGGATGAGCACAATTTTTTTTTTTTTTTTGCATTCAAATTTGAATTAAATCGGATATCCAAACATTCAATTCAATTCAAATGCTTAGAATCTGAATGCAACAAAATCCTATTCAAATCGAATACATTCAAATCTATTCGTTCAAATGTTAGATTCGAATCTGAAGATACTAGTGTCGACAACGTTCATACTTGAAGATACGAATGTCAACAACATTTGTATGTGTTCTACATATCTGTATGCATTTCATACGCATCCTGTTTTATCCCGTATTGTAAGCACAAATGCATACAGATACGTATGAGATTCATACAGATACAAATGTAATACATACCTATCTGTACTTTCGAATGTTTCAAATCATTCAAACGAATGTTTTGGAACATTCGAAATTTGTTTGAATGTTTAAATCCCTACAGCACACACAAATAATCAAGCATCCTGGCTTACATTTTCAGGGATTTGAGAGCAGGTGAAGGTCTCCCCTTTGTCTTCTGTTTCAGTATGGCCAGAAGTAACTGGTAGGCCACTGCGTGATACAGGATGCTGGTCTAGATGTGGCCTGATCCAGCAAGCCTCTTATTTTCTCAAGTGGTGTTGGCCACCAGCTTGGATGGCTTCAAAAATGGGTTGGACCAATTTATGATGGACAAAAGCTAATAACCTTAACACTCATCTTCCTTGGACCTGGGAGGCTGTATGCTAGCAACCTCTCCCATCAATATCTCCCATCAAGCCAAGAGTCAAGGATACGGGCAGACAGCTGGCAAGGGGGCGATCTCCTGACCATTCCTTGCCTATCTTAGGCGCACAGCATGAGAGCGCTAACAAGCTCATCATTAGATTTCCTAGTCCTCCAGTTTTGGAGAACAGCTTTGCAAAAAAATATGTTTTCTATACCAAGGAAATTTCGGGGGCAGCAGGGGAGAGAAACCCAAGCGATTTGCTTCTACAGTATTCACCTTTCCTAGCATAGGAGGGTCAGGAAACTGATAAGGGGGGGGGATATCATGTACGAGTCATCTTGAAAATGACATATAGATTCATTAAACTTGGAGCGTGAATACTATTGTTTTTAATATGTCATCTGCTTCATCTAAATATTCATGGAGCTTCAGGGATGAAAGTAATTAAAGCAGCTAAACTACAGCTAATTAGCCAACTTACTTTAATCCTCCCCTGGAAAAAAATGTTTTTCTTCTTTTGAAGATGTGCTTTTTTTAAAAAAATCTTTAGAACAGTATTTAGAAATTTCACAGGAAAGCTATAATAAAAACAAAAAAACAAAAAACCTTTAGGCAACTTTGCCCATTATGCCTTAAGGGAAGACAGTACATTTGGTATTATGCCAAAGATAAAGGAATATTAATGAGGTAACTCTACATAAGTTTCCTACTGAATATCTATGAATTATCTGTGCCGTTGCTGAGCACCACTGAGTCGTAGCCAGCTCCTGGCTGAGTGCACAGGCGCCTCTGTACAGTTTTCTTGGCAAACATACAGAAGTGGTTTTCCATTGCCTACTTCCAGGGAGAGGCTGGGGATCGAACTGGCAACCTGCTGCTTCCCAGGCAGCTTGTTCTTCTACTGAGCTACAGCCATGCCAGACTTCATAGGCACCTCTACACAGTTTTCTTGGCAGATATACAGAAGTGGTTTACCATTGCCTACTTCCAACAAAAGGCTGGGGAATCCAACTCGCAACACTCTGATTTCCAGGCAGTTTTCTCTACTACCATTAAGTTACAGACACTCCCATGAATTGTCTTACTTGGGATTAAAAACAATAGCAACAGCCTTTATAGCAACTGCACAGGCAATATTCAGCATGGTCAGGAAGCCAAAACTCATATCCTTTGGGGCTTGCAGTGTGAAAGGATGGCTCTGAGCCTCTTCTGGGTCTACTTCAAAACTCTTTCCTATCAAGAGGAAATTTGCCGATGTCCTTCTTTGCTCTAGCCAGGATGACCAAAGGCAAACAAAGCAAAACAAACAGTGGAATTAAAGAGAAAGTGCCTGGTTTTTGTTGTTGTTGTTGTTTGTTTTTTAAGCCTGCCATAGAAGGAATTTCAGTACACTTGCTATCAGTACAGCTGGCAAGCTGAAGGTACTGAAAGGTGTTGTACCTTTTCTAAGTATAGTAACCCCATGCATAATGCTCTGGTTTGGTTTCCAAAAACCACAATGTAAAAGGACTATAAATATTTATAGTATATAGACTAATACTATTTGCCACCGATGGAAAGTCACAGCAAAATTGGAGGCACAAGTGCCCAGTGGATGCCAAAGGCAGTACAGAGAAGAAACAAGGGTTGTGTTCACTAGCAAAGAAAAGTGGATGAAAAGTCTCTTTGAAACAGACCTATGTGGCCCCCATCTCTAATCCATCTTTAATCCATCTTTTCTAGCCTCGAATGTTCACGAGAGGGGCAGACTGACACACGAACAATCCCACCTGCAAACTCTCTATAATGCTGCCCATATCTAAGGACGTAAATGAACAATACAGAGAAGGGAGACCCAGGCTGCCAAGGGTGATACAGAGAGAAAAGCCAGTATGTGAGTGTATTGGCCATAGTTCAGTCAACTCATGTGAGGCAAGAGCCTCTCTGAAACCAAAGCACATTAATGCAGCCTTGGAAAATTCAGTAAACAAGTTGCATTTCACCAGCCATGTGACTGCAGAACAGTGTTATACAAGGGTTGACCATACAGTTTTCTGGAATTCCCTAAAATAACCATGTGGGGAAAAAAAGAGGGTTCCTACTTCTAGAATACAAGTGTAGTTTGCAATGTCTGCTGATATTTAAATTTCCTTTGTCTTGTTTGTTACATGACAACACTGTCTAGACCGGTGATGGCCAACCTATGACACGCGTGTCACAAGTGACACACCAAGCCCTTTTGGGTGACACACATGGCCACCCTGGCACCTGGGCATGTAGTGCTTGCTTGTTCTTGAAGTGTACGAAATACCAACTTTCAATTGAAGATTTAGCAACAAAAGTCACTAATGTAAAGAATTATTTGTTTTTGCTTTTAATAAAATACATATATCAAAAATATAACTTTTTTACTAGAGCCACAAATATCACAAAATTATGGATATTTCTAGAAGTGACACGGCACCCGAGTTAAGCTAGGTTTTCTTGCGAATTTTGACACACCGAGCTCAAAAGGTTCGCCATCACTGGTCTAGACACTAAATATGGTCAAGTTGCAAATTTTAAGTCTATATCAGGCACATATCTTTATGTATGCATGTATGTATGTAATGGATGCATGCATGCATGCATATGAGAATGAGACCAACAGTGGTCCTCTAAGGGTTCCCGAACAATAACTCCCAGCATTCCTTGCCATTGCAAACTGGCTGGAGTTATTTATTTATTTATTATTTACATTTCTATCTTGCCCCATACTGGAAGTTCTCTGGGCGGGTAACTTCCGTTAAAACAACAGATTAAAAACAGAATATACATTAAAAGCACTTTTTTAAAAATTCAACAAATCTAAAACAATACACAGCATGTTTAAAATGATGGTATCTGAGCTGGGATGGGAAATACAATCATCTCAGCCAAAGGCCAGGATAAAGAGGTGCATCTTCATTGCCTTCCTAAATATATGTAAGGAAGGGGCATCACACACCTTGATGGGGAGACTATTCCATAGTCTGGGGGCCATCACCGAAAAGGCTCTTTCCCGGGTGCCCACCAACCTCTCCAAAATAAGGCAATGGCAAACCGCTTCTGTGTTGTTCCCAAGGAAAATGCAAACATATGACTATCCATGCAGACAGGGGCTTAGGTACTATTATGGTTTTTGGGAGGAGGGCAGTAACTACTACAGCTCCCCTTGGCTCATCTGGTTTGGTTGACTGCTGAGTTGGATCATCATTTAGTATTGCACTGTGTGTGCATTTTTAACCATATAAGAGGCCACCTTGTTCTCTCTTCAGCAGGCCCATTCTACCCTAGCTTTGCCTCTGCACATATTCAGATCTGATTTGTATGCAATTTTATCTTAACTGAAGCTCATCTTTCACCAGAACCAATGGGAGTGACCTCTAAATAAATAGGAAGTAAAGTGGCTAGAGCAGTTCAACTCTCATTCATTCACAGAGCTCCTTGTGAGATTTGGCCGATGATGTCAGCTCTCACCATGATCTGTGGGACGCTCTGAGGTATACTGCAAAGATAAAAATCATCTCAGCTGTTATTCTATAAAGGAAAAGCAAAGCCAGACAGAAACACAACACAACTGCAGGACTGCCCTGGGCATCTGCCGTCATACCTAAATACTTAACTCTTAAAATACTCAGTTCATTCGGAATAAATTAGGGTTAAAAACGTAAGAGGAGCCCCGCTGGATCAGGCCATAGACCCTCTAGTCTAGCATCCTATCTCACACAGTAGCCAATCAATTGCTTCTGGAATCCCTGCAAATGGCCTCTAGATGCCTCCTGACTGTCTCTCCAACCCCACAATGGTACCTAGGAATCCATTCCACTCGCCACTGATACATCTGATGTCGGTGAATTTCTCTAATCCTTTCTTAAAGCTATCCAAGTTTGTATGAGTTACGAAACTAAACAGAGGGCAGGGCTCCTGCTCCTTTAACAGTAACATAGAAGGAAGTTCAGCAGGTGAAGGTTGTCATGAACTCTCCCCAATTATGCAACTGAATGAACTCAAGTGAAGATGATAACTGGTGAGCCAGTTTGGTCTAGTGGTTAGGGAGCCAGACTCTTATCTGGGAATTCCGGAGTTTGATTATCCTCCATGAAGCCATCTGGGTGACCTTGGGCTACTCACAGCTCTCTTTCTGAGCTATCACAGTCCCACCTACCTCACAGCGTGTCTGTTGTGGGGAGAAGAACAGAAGGTTTGTCAGCCAATTTGAGTTCCCTTGAATGGGTGAGAAAAGCGGGGTAGAAAAGCCAACTCTTCTTCTTCTTTTATAACTCCAAAACTGACTTTTCTGGATGTGGGGTTTCCATTGTTAGAAAAAAAATATCAATATTGCAGGAGCAATGCTATCCAACAAAGCAATCTTTATTACTCTGATGAGAAAAATATTGTATAAGGTCAAACGTGCTGGACTTTAGAACCCCGATGAAGGCTGCTTAAGTTGTTAAGCATTAGTATTGTGTGGAGGGGACAGCACTAGGGAAGGTCCTTATGTCTAAAACGATTTTTTTGTATTGTTCAGAATGAAGAATCTGTATATTTTCATAAAACAATTTCAATTTTTTTTTAAAAAGGACAAAGAGTTCTGCCCTCTTTTTCATTTGGTCACTTTAGAATAAATACTCATAGAACTATATAGTGAGAAGGCCTGAGCTGTGAAAACAGAGGGCCATGGCAAACTACTTCTGTATCTCTGCTAAGAAAACTGCATAAAGGTGCCCATGGAGGTCAGCCAGAAATCAGCCACAACTCAGTGGCAACCCAGCAACAACAAAGATTTAAAAGCTGTGTTCCTGATTCATTCTAGACTGCAGGTGTAACCATCCTACAGACCTTTGTACTCCTCAGATGACAACATGGAGTTCACTCCAGGTTTCCAAACAGAGACAGGGTGAACAGTTTGTCAGGCAGAGATAGCTCTAGAGCAGTGTTTCCCAAAGTGTGGTACGCGTACCCCCAGGGGTACGGGAAGAGTTTGGTGGGAGTACGCGTTGCACCGGAGTTTGGTGGGGGTCACGTGGGAATATCCACGGCACCGTGCTTAGCTGCGCCCACAGAACAAGGAAAGAAATAGGCGCGTATCGCAGTTTTTACACGGGAACTGGGGCCATCATGCATCGTATCGCAACTCATTATGGTGGGAACTTCTGCGCATCCTTCACGCAGCTCGGGTTCGGCCATTTTTAAACTGTGGGAACATTAACAGTTGATGTTGAGCTGCAGAGCTGTTTAAACGCCGGAGAATTGCAGTGTTATCTAATGGTCTTGTGAGGCGTGACACGCGTGAATATACTGCACTTCGTTACAGAGACAACTTACTTCTTTAATAGTTAGTTCCGGGCGCCTGTTATCGTGCTTTAGTAATTTCCACTGATTTTGATTACTTTTATAAAATACAATTTTTATCCCTAATGTTTTTTATGAGGGGTACTCAGCGTTACGAAAATTATAGAAGGGGTACACATATGTCAAAAGTTTGGGAAACACTGCTCTAGAGTAAGCAAGGCCAAGCAAGGCACAACTGGACCCCCGTATCCACTGATTCAGTAATCACAGTTTCAGTTAATCACAGTTACTGGATCAGCCCAGCCCACCCCCCTGCGGGCACCATAAGGGAAAAGCACCCAGAACCAGAAGGCCTATTTTGGCCTCTGTAGAGCACTGAAATAGGAGTGCGACGCCACCTGAACCCCTCCCAAAATGTAAGGGTGTGTGTGGGAAGAGGGCAGGAGGTGCCTGGTGGTGTCGCACTCCTATTCCAATGCTCTCCAGAGGCCAAAATAGGCCTTGTGGAGGCCAGAACAGCACATCTGGTTCTGGGGTTGCATGAACCTAGAACCGGAAGTCCTGTTCATGATTATCCACGGTTTCAGTAGAAGCTGGAACGTATCCCCAGCAGATATGGAGGTCTGACTGTATTTCCTTCCTTCCCACTTGTGGGCCTCCGGAAACTCCCCAACTACTGTAGTTACATTTAGTGGAGGACCATATCTTGAGCATCTCCGCTCCAAGGGAAAGCTCCAAATGAGAGCCACTTTGCCCTCTTTCCCTCTATAGGGTGTAAGAGGTTGTGGGTTTGGGGAGTCCTGTGCAGATGGGAACCGAAGGCTGCCTTACTGGGTGTTTTAAGCTGTGATCAGGCATTTTAAAAAAGCATCTCTGAGGTGCCTTAGAGAAGGCACACAGAAGTCGGCTTCTCCTCCCTCTCCTAAGCATACTGGGCTAGAATAGGTAGATTAGAGGAGGTTTGGCAACAGGATGCCAATACATGGTCTCTCTAGATCTTCCCTCTTTGCTATGTCTGAACGCTGATGTCTAAAAACATGCATGCATGCTAGTCCCAAGGTGCTTGCTGCGCCTCTGCCAGCAGAGATGGTTTTTAGCCAATTCCTCCACCGAGCTGGGAGGCTGGATTAGGGCTGTGGCCAAACCTGAGGTTTGATCCAGCTTCAATCCACTTTCAGAGCGAGAGAACGCATCAGCAAAGTGACAAGCTGTTTTCTTCCATTACGATTCCCCTTTGGGATAGATAACGTGGAAACAAAATTACTAGTTACTCTGCTGATGCGTTCTCTTGCTCTGAAGCTGGGTCAAACGTGGCCCAGAAGACCTCTAAAGTCACCTTCCGTCCCATCAGTCCTGTGAACCTCTAAAGGGGGGGGGGAGATTTACATAGATCGTCTGGATCCCCAGCCATAGACCGACTTGATGATCCGAGACACCCACCCACCCCACTCAAAGACGCGGCTACTACCCACGCCTTACCGAACTCTGTGCCCTGGTTCCTAGCAGCCATGACTGGGACCAGTCCAGATCATCCCTTAGTCGCTCTCCTTCCAGGCAAAAAGGTTGGCAGCACTTCCTGGGTGACGCCTCTTCTTTTCCTCTTCTCCTCCCCTTCCTGCGAAATCGAATCGCGTTGACTGCTTGTCTCTGATTCAGAGAGCAGGCGAGAGGTTACCTCTTGCAAAACTTGAGGTGGTGGTACAGATGTTGCAAAAAAAAAAAAGTGAAGGAAAAGGGGTGGTTGCAATTATTTTTACCTTTGCAAGCAGCTCCAAGCAGAATTCGGTTTTTATTTTATTGGGGGGGGGGGCAGGTCGTGTCTGCAAAAAAAAAAAAAAAAAAAGCAAAACGACCCTGAAATGCTGCTACTCGTGGACTGCTCTGCAAAGTCCGTTGGAAAAGAAAATAAGGGGGATTCAGAGCAGCTTCTTCCCACAGGTGAAAAGTGCGAAGGGCAAACAGGTAAGGTGCTGAGCTGGCGTGTGAAGGTGGAAGGAAGAACTTCGTGACTTCTTAAAAAGGGTAAAGCTCGGAATCTGCTGTTCGTTGAAAAAATTCTGTACCACTGATAACACAAAAGTTATGAATTAAGACCAACAAAAATGTATCTCACCTGTTGGTTCAGCTAGTCTCCAAAAGCCCGAGTGAATATTACTAGTCACTTTGCTGATGCGTTCTCTTGCTTGTTCTGAAGGTGGACTGAAGCTGGGTCAGACATGGCCTAGAAGACCTCTAAAGTCACGTCCCATCAGTTCTGTGAACCTCTAAAGTGGGGGAAGATTACATAGACCGACTTGATCCCCAGCCAGGATGGCTCTTTGCTCCAAGACTCCCCCCCCTCCAAACACATGGCTGCTTTTTTTTAACCAGTGCCCAAAAGTACTGGCTGTTGTACCTGGCATCCCTCTAAGCAGAGGTTCTTCCAAAGGCTGGGGGACACCCCAGAAAAGCCTTCATGCTAGCCCCCACTCAGTAGATCTCAAAGGGTGACAGAAGTACAAGGAGAGCTACTCCAGAAGATCAGCTGTGGAGAGGTGGTACATCTTCAGATGTTTGAAACTCTGCTTATTTAAGAATTTAAATGCTGAACACCCTGAACTGGATCCAGAAGCAAAATTTAACCAGTGCCCGTCTTTAAAGAGATGCATCAAACCCCTGTTTGTCAGGTAAAGGCGTTGAAAAGAACACCAGCAGGGTTCCCAGAGCTCCTGACAGCTCCAGGCTTCTAAATGCAGTTTGCGAAGATTTACTCCTGGTGACTGAATGGAGAAATGCTTATCTCATATCCCTTTATCTTCTTGGTCCTGTCCATCCATTCTTGTGTGCTGCCTTCCCATTTTCTGTGAACCTTGCCATGCATATTATTATAACCATTTACTTGCACAAAATCTTCAGATTAAGGCTGCCTCCAGCCTTGCGGAATAAATCCGCAGTTAAATGTAAAAGTGGAGCATACTTACTGCGCAGCGACGACTGGGCGTCCCAACTCGAACGGCATTCCCATAGGTTCCCCATCAAAGCTGTGAGAGTTAAGGAGACGCGCGCCGTCATGCGGGTTGAGGCAGCCAATCACTTTTGAGCTGCCTTTCCCGCTCTCGTCTTTGCTGTCTCGCTGTTCTGCCTGCACTGGGGGAAACTTCGGATTTTGTTTATACTGCACAGCCAATGCCCCCTTGCCAGCATTAAGGTAAGTCCCAACTGGATAATGCAGTGCCACAATGATCATCGTGTGTGATGACTCAATTGGGATTGTGTATTCCACTGCAGCCTCTTTCCTGCTTGGTAAGCATTATTTCAAGGAAGAAGTTGTATTCAATCCAGAACTGATCAATTTATTCTATGCAAAGTCCGTACTATTATTAGTAACCGTCCCCAAATCCATACCCTGAAGGTATCTCCTTTCTCAGAATTCAGCTTTCACAGCCATACATCACAACAGGAAGGATCAGTTGTTTTGATTCTGATCTTTGTTATAACTAAAATATCCTTACGAAATATGATCCGTCTTAACTACATCACGCGTGTTCTTTTGGATTATTTTCTACCTTAATTATTGAGCGCACAGTTTGCACATCTGAAATTTCTTCAATGCACAGCCAAAGATAACAAAATTGTACATTACTCCAAAGGGAAGGTTAGGGCTAACTGAAGACTTGTTCATAATGGCAGCAATGAAAGGAAGCCAAACCTGTGCACCATTGTTCATTTTAATCTATTTCACATGTGGCTTGCACATAATATTTAAGTCAAAATAAGGAATATAGGTCAGGACTGTCCTTTAATTTGAACAGTTATATAGAAAAGAGGAGTTCAGAAGGCATTTGTCTGCATTACACTTACTGAAATTCTCTCCTCCACAATCTAAGAATATAGGACCTATGACTTGGAATCCATAGGATACTCCTACTTTCATAAACCATAGATGCTTTTTGCAGGAATTTCCTTACTGGTTTCTAAAATCATGCAGTATGGGACTTTTGAGAGTTCCTTGGACTGGAAGATCGAATCAGTCAATACTAAAGCGAACCAACTCTGTTCATTGGAAGGGCACATACTGGAGCTGAAGCTCAGGTAGTTTGGCCACATCATGAGAAGGCAAGACTCATTGAGAAAGTCCCTGAGGCTGGGGAAGATTGAAGGCAAAAGGAGAAGGGGATGGCAGAGGATGGAATGGATAGTGTCACGGAAGCAACCAACATGGGCTTGGACTAACTGGGAGGCAGTGGACAGAAAGGCCTGGCATGCCACGTTCTGTGATGTCACAAAGAGTCGAGCATGACTCAACAACTGAACAGTGTGAGGCTTACTACTAGTAGTAGTACTTCACATATCCAAGTATGAACTTTGACTGGTCTTTTGCAGCGAAAGGCTACATCATCCACTTCATCTCTGGGGATGACTTCTGAGTCAGGTCCAGTGCCAGTTGTCTTAAAGTTGTTCTTGTACTTGAGGCCTCATGTCTACCTTGCCTTGATGATCTCACCCTTATTTCTACACCTTTCTCTGCTTTATCTAGGTATTTGAATCCAAGCATTAAATACTACCACTCTGTGTAATTAACTTCTCCACCCACTCCTAGTTTAGCTTGTTCAGATGCTAAATAGAAAGGCAACAGCTCTCCCTGCTGTTTAATTGGCTTGCTTTACCAGCAGAAGTGGCCAGTTTATGCCAAAATAAGGTCTTTGAGAGGCAGCCAGGCATTAATGGCTGATACCAAGGTTACAGATTCACTCTTTCTTAAGCTTCCCAGTACGTGGCATTGAGTTCAAAGGGATGGCCTTCCTAAAGACTTTCTTTCAATTAGATGTATCCCACTCTTTGAAGACTTCCAAAATGGTGAGGAAAGGTCAGTTCAGGCAACCTTGTGTCCAATAAGCTACAATATATTGCACAAAATAACCCTGCAGGTCCCATGGTTCAATGCAGCCTAGTTCTGTACTGGCTTTAGCAGGTAGTCAAGATTCTCATACCTTCACAGTTCTCCTACTGGCTGACTCTGTTGTGTTTGTGTAGTCAGTTTTGGTCAGTTCTGGCACAGGCACTCTAGACCTCATAAAGCAACCAATAGGTACGTTACATACCTTGCACCCTATTAAGCCTGCTCGTTCCACATGGGTGTTGGAGATCCTGAACTAATGAGGTCCCCTGGTTCTCTAATCCAGAATAGCTGTAGACCTTGAAAAAGGGGTCTACAATCCATGCAAAATCCGGATTAAGTAGTGAGCTTCCACACATAGGCCAGATTCAAGAAGTTCAGGGAGAAGGCCCAATAGGTGAACATACACAATGAGCAGGACCCTACATATGGCCTCATCAACATACCCTTCGTACTCTGACGTGTGCTTTGAGTGATGGTTGTGCTGACCAATCACGCAGCACTCCTGGGTGGCTCTTCCAGAATGGATTCCATTTTTGCCTAGGGATGCATGCTAAGGCATCTGCACAGCCCACCCTTTTAGCATCCATTGACATCCATCCATGAACCGTGAGGATGTAGGGGTTCTACCTTTTGATGCAGGACTATGCAATCTGAAATTCCATGGCACAGATTTCTACAATCCAGATCTATTTAATCTGGATTTGAAGCGGAAAGTGCAGAAATGGCCTAGATGTATTGTATTCTGGGAAGTCAGGTTGATGTTCCTGAGTTCCATGACTTTGGACCTAAGCCCACAAAGGATTCTCAACACATTAGGACAATGCCATTTAAAGCACAGGCTCTTTGTCACATTTATTCTCCAGTTAATACAGGTGACCCTTCAACCCACAACTTCATTCCTATACATGATATGCAGTCGGATTCACACATAAGAAATGTTAAAATGTTTTTTTTTTAAAACCCAGGACTTTTTGTGCAGAAAGGCTTAGCTGATACTTAAAAACATCCAGACTGAAGAAAGTGCCTAATTTTTAAACCTTTCAAATTCAGAAATTATATGAACTCTCTCCACCAGATAATTTTATTTATAGTTATGGCAGTTGTAGTACATGCACCTCCCAAATGCATTCAGCCATGTCCTATGCAAAAAAAACGACACCACAGCCCTTTTTTCCCTTATGAAAACCTGAAAGCACTCAAGAGTGTTGAAATACAGTACAGAAAGTCTCGCCTGGAGTTGTTTATGAGCTTCCTTAGGAGTGTTGTTGCAGAGGCATTTTATTTAGATGGTTGGAAACAAGATATTCAGAAGCAATGTACAAGAAAATTAAAAAAAAAACCAAATCAGCTGTTTTACCATATGAACCCATCTTTTGCCAACAATTCTCACTTTCAGAGGATACATTCTGCTGGAAGCCTTCACATTTCTCCTCAAGAGTAAACATTTCTTCTGAGTAAACACTACAATGAGTTAACTGCAGTTGGGCCTTGGCTGCCTTGTTACAATCAGACGTACAACAGGCAGTGCTGCTAAGGAGATAGCAAAAACCGTTAATTCTTGGCGCATTCAATACTCAGTGCTTGACAAACAACCAGTTCTAGTACATTCTCATAAATGGCGGCCCATCTTTGCCTGAGATACAGTAGGCATCCAGGGCTTCTGCTGCGTACTGCCACTTCCTTGATTTAGTCTCAGAATGTCCATTAACAACTACAGATCTCAAGCTTTAACTTCAGGAGTTGTGCTGTAGATGGAATCTGAATTTTCAGAGCCAAGGTCTTCTGTTAAGAAAAAGGAGAAAACAAAAAAAAAATCCTGTCATTAGTAGACGCTGCTCAAAGGAAACTACTTTATACTAGGATTCCAGATATTTTAGATTATAGCTCTCATCACTGACCGGTGTCTGGGGCTGATGGCAACTGTAGACCCAGAGCTTTGGCTTACAAGCTTAGGTCTCTCAGGTCTAACTTCCAGAAATGCAGGACAGAGTTTTAACCATTTCAGCACCACCCAAAGCACCCAAGCACCTTCCATTTACTAAAACTGGAGGGAAATTTTCTAATGTGTGCAAAGCTATGACCATTCTTTGGAGTCAGCCATGGTCAAACATGTAGCTGCTGTTTCAAAACCCATTCACTACCAAGCCCAATTCAAGGTGTTAACTCTGACTTATAAGGCTCTAAATGACTTGGGCCCCAAATATCTAAAGGAACACCCCTTCTCCCATACCAGCCTTGAGATCTGGAGGTGAGGCCCTCCTGGTTGTTCCACCACCCTCAGTAGTGAGGTCGGTGGGCACCTGGGAAAGGGCCTTTTCAGTAATGGCCCCCAGGCTATGGAATAGTCTTCCCCTCAAGGAGCATCATGCCCCTTCTCTGTATACATTTAGGAAGGCGGCAAAGATGCACTTCTTTGCCCTGGCCTTTGGCTAATGTGACCATTCCCCCCCCCCACACACACACACACTGTAGACATTAGTATTTTAATAAATGAATATGCTTGAAGTATGCTGGATTGTTCGTTTGCTTGTTGGCTTTTGGTGTTTTTATGCACATTACTGTTTTAACCTGTTTTAAAACTAAAGGAACATCCTATACCCTGAGATCTATGGGTATAGGATGGGATATAAACATAAATAAATTAAATAAAATTCAACACAAACCCTTCCATACTATCTTTCTTGGTTGTTGGAAAAGTTCCAAATGATAAACAGATGATGATGAAACCTAGGGCCTGTTTTCACTTAGCATTATTCTGGAATATTCTCCAGAATAGGGCTCCTGCCTACATGCTAGTGCAGGCTACAGCAGGCCTCAAGTTAGGCCTGCCAGAGTCTGTAATAGGATGTGGACAACAGACCCCTATCCTGAGGTATATTCCAGAATATGGGCAAGTGTGAATGTCAGAACCTTTCTAGGGCTTTGTGAACACTCTCCTCATCACTGTCACACTTGGGTTATTAGATTACACAGATCAACATGTGTTGAGACCATTATCTGCATTACTCTAGCACAGCTGCAAATTCAGTACCTAGTTCTTCTTCAGCAGTTCCTGGAAGGTTGGCCTTTGATTTTGCCAGCTCTCCACTTTCTTCTTCTAAAGAAAAAAAGAGAACACAAAGTCCTGATTTCATATACATAAGTGCCAAACAATGGTAAACATTTACTGCAGCACAAAATGATTTTCCTAGGAATAACCTGATCTACTCTATCAATTGGAGAACACACCAATGTGGCTCATATGCTCCTTTATGAAACTGTATTATATTATGAGGTTAAGCAGCCAGGTTAAAATCTCTCTCTTCACTTAGGCCTCTGATGCATACTGTTGACTGAATGTAGTCCTGCCAGGGTGGGAGGGTTAAATTTTAAACGTTTTTGTGCTTTATATGTTTCTCATATGCTGTGATCTGCCCTGAGACTTTGGGTGAAGGGCAAAATACAGATGTAATCTATCCATCTGTCCATCCATCCATCCATCTGGACAGCACACAGAACCATGCTCTTCTATAGGGATGAAATTAATATCAGGAAGAGAAATCCTGTCTGGCAAGTTCAGGAGAAAGGAAGGAAAACTCAACTGAACCCACTGCTGTCCAGGAGACACACACACCACTCAGGTTTACCACCCCAGTACCTGGTAAATCAGTACAATCAATTACCCGTATATTCCGGCGTATAAGACGACCCCCAACTTTTCCAGTTAAAATACAGCGTTTGGGATATACTCTCCGTATAAGAAGATGACACCCAGTGTATAAGACGACCCCCAACTTTTGAGAAGATTTTCCTGGGTTAAAAAGTAGTCTTATGCGCCAGAATATACTGTATGTCTCATTAAAATGTGCTTGACATAATTGGCATCAGAATACCAAGTACTGCAACAAAATGTTTTCAAAAAAATAATTTCCTGGATTTTAAGACATTAACAAGTTATCTTAAAGCACACTTGTTCTTACCAGGAATCACACATTTCCAGAGGCCATACGTTTTCCCTACTGTTGTCTGCCACAGCCTTAACGTTCCATCCTCAGAGCCACTGGAATACAACTCTCCATCTGGGCTAAATCTGACACAGTGAATGGGCCCAAAGTGACCTTTGTAGGATTCTGTAGGGAAAAAGTATATCAGCAAGCATTCAAGGAAGAAATTACAATGTAATCCTAAGAATTTGAAGACATGGTATTGAAAACAGATGTTCATGTTATAATAATCTTATCAACAGTGCAGGTGGATCTTAAATACTGTGTGCCATTTTGATTGCCACAACTCAAAAGGATTCAGCAGAGCTGGACAAAGTTCAGAGGAGGAGGATCAAGATATTCAATGGGCTGAAAAAGATTCCCTATGAAGAAGTTGCAACATTTGGGACATTTTAGTCTAGGAAGAAGGTGATTGAGAAGGGAAACAGTGTTGTTTGCTCCTAGTCAATTTAGTGGTGACACCAGCTCTTCATGACCACAAGGACACCAGGCCTGTCTTTCACTGTCCCTATAAGTCTTCCCAAGCTCATGTTTGTTACCTTCCTAACACTATCTAATCATCTCATCTTCTGTCATCTCCTTATCCTTGTCTTAAATCTTTCCCAACATCAATGTCTTTTCTAGTAAACCCTGTCTTCTTGTTCTATGACCAAAGCATCTGAGCTTCAGTTTCAGTATTAGCCCTTTCAGTCAGCAGTCAAGGTTGATTTCCTTATTATTGACTGATTTGATCTTCTTGCAGTCCAAGGGACTCTCAAAAGTTTCTGACTCTTCAGCACTCAGACTTCCTTAGAGTCTAACTCTCACAGCCATGTGTTACTACAGGGAAGATCACAGCTTTGACTACATGGACCTTCACTGGCAAAGTGTTGTCTCTGTTTTTTAATATGCCTTCCAGGTTTGCCGTAGCTTTCCTCCCAGGGAGCACGTGGTTTTTGTTTTTCATTTCATGGCCACAGTCACCTTTGAGTCTAGGAAAGTAAAATCTGCCACTGTTTCCAGTATTTCCTTCTCTATTTGCCCAGGAATAATAGGACTGGATGCCATTATTTAGTTTGTTTTTTAATGTTGAGCTTCAAGTCAGCTTTTTCACTCTTCTTTCACCCTAAGAAGGTCCTAAGTTCCTCTTCAATTTCTTCCACCAGAACAGTACCGTCTACATATCTGAATTTAATTATATTTCCTTAATTCTAGCTTTTGATTAATCCAGCCTGACATTTTGCGTGATGTATTCTGCATACCAGTTAAATAAATAAGCTGACAATATAAAACTCTGCCACACTCCTTTCTCAACCTTGAACCAATCAATGGTTCCATGTTTGGTTCTCACTACTGCTTCTTGACCCAGATAAAGAGATGAGAGTGCCAGACCACCTTAAAGTCAAAGTCTATAGCATAGCATAGCATTGCTTTTTCCAAAAATCTGCAAATAGTGGTGGTTTGATCTCTATTTCCTTTGCATCTTTGGAAACTAACTTGCACTTCTGCAGTTCTTGCTTCACCTATTGATGGAGCCTAGCTTGCAGGACCTGGCAAGCGTGTAGAATAAGCACAATTGTTCAGTAGCTTATTCTTTGGAATTGGGAGGTCAGCTGTCCTTTCCAATCCTTTGGTCACTGTTGACTTTTCCAGATTTGTTGGTATATTAATATCATCAACATCTGTTAGCATTTTTAAATTGTTCAGCTGGAATTCCATCACCCTTGTCAGCCTTACTGTTGCCAAGGCTTCCCAAGGCCCACTTCATTTTCCATAAGCATAAATGTCATGATTATTAATGATGCTCAAATCTCTCCTGTATAATGTTTCTATGAATGGACATAATCACCAGTCTGTTCCTTCTGGCGCTCAACCACAGAATAATCTTGGTATATGGCGCTCACATCAACTTTAGCTACCTAGAGAGCAACTGTCATTCAGATGAAGGATGTTGTGCATCGTACTTGTTCTACGATGAATGTCCATATTAAAACCTGCTGCTCTAACAGAAACTGAGGGACACAACAGCCATCTGTATGGGAACATTAAGTCTGCAAATTTGAACCTGATCAAATCCACACAAAGACTTAATCATCTAAAGCCATGAAAATTATTTAATGGGGGCCCATTACAGTCATTCCTCTTGTAAGCTTGGTACCAGGAAAGCACTGTGATATACAAAACTGCATTGCACCCTTTCTTCACTGGGCCTTACTCTGGATTATATCTAGGAATAGGGGCCTGCCAGCCACATGTTAGTGCAGGCTATGGCACTCCTGCTGTCCTCGGCACCAGCATTAGGAAAGCAGATCCGTAGTCTGAGATATAAACCAGAATATGACCCAGTGCAGAAAGGACCTTAGGACCTAAGGAATATGCTAGTTCCTCTTACCAGAATTGGTTTAACTAATATAGCATGGACTGTTGTTTGCTGAATTCTTAAACTTTCAGCACTAGCACTTACATTACAACAAAAATGCAGACACATTATAAAGGTAACATACCTAACTCTTCACCAGTATTGTAATCATACTTATAAAGTTTAAAATCTTCACCACCTGCAACTAGACATTCTTTTTCTGGGTGAAGTGATGCTGAATTGATGGTTGCAGGTGCCTCAAATGATTTAATCTGTTCCAAACTAAACAGAGGAAGAAAGGGGCATTAATAAAACAAAAACCTTAATAATCTTACCAAGCGAGGTAGTACCCAAGTAAAAAGAAGTCCCATAAGAGGTAGAATTTCATTTAATGCATTTTCATCTATACTTACTAATCTGAAATGACTATTCTAGTAACAAAAAAGCAAGTCTGCCAAGTCATTTACAGAGTCAGGACCCCAAATTCTGATCAAACTGAGGATTAGTCTTCAATATATAGATTTAGTTAAGAATATGACACAAGTTCTTTTTTCAGGATCCAAAGAACCAGCTGGCACTAAGTCCTAACTTGCAGTACAGAAAAATCAATAAGGCAAATGATCATATACCATTTTTGTACTGTGGTTGAGTTTTAGAAACAATTCCTGACAGACTCAACAATATTGAAAGTGTCAGTAACTTCACACTTGACTTGGCTAAACTTGGTTTGAAAGGATCGGGTAAATATCATATGCTTATAGATAATACATTAAAAGTCTCTATCCCAACCTGTGATTTAACATGGCAGTTGCAGATATTTTCCACCACCTTAGGCTACCTGAACTCTCACTACTTTAGGGTTGTTGTTGTTTTTTTAAGGTCTTTAAAAAAACCTCAATACTTACGTATCTGCACTATGGAATGCAATGGTCTTTCCATAGGTAATCACTATTATTTCTCCTTCTGGAACATATTCCATGCTGCTCACAGACATGGCAACATTTATTGCCTTCACTTCTGTGAATGTACTTCTGTCCCAGAGTCTGCAATGGAGAGATGAAAATAAATTTTGTTTAACTCATCGTTATCTCACAAACTGCTAGAAAAATTGTTCTACGTCTGTGCCATTACATCCCCTAATATGTTTGAATGCAACTCTTTAATATGCTATTTAGTTGTGAAATGATGTGGCACATTGCTTCAATTCCTGCAGACCATTATATTATGAAAAGGTAAGCTGTGCAATGGATTCCAGCAGCACTTTCTCTAACTGCTGGCTTTCCATGGCTGACAATTCCTCATACAAACACCATGCGGCACTTGTTATCACCACTTTTCACAAGGGACACTGCATTTTGCTGACTGCAGAAATGTAAAATGGTCAGCAAAACCAGATCTTATGTATTCCTGGTTATCTTCTTCAAGGGGTCCTTCAGCTGCTAGAAGACAACCTGGAATCTCCAGCTGACAAGTACATCTCTAGCTACAGACTACTACTGTGTGCAATGGATAAATGAGAATGCAAGACAAAGTTGGGAATTTAACAGAATCAGATCTTCCAAGCTCATATAGGGTGTTTTTCCACTAGCACCAGAAGTACCCATTAAGTAACTATTAAGGGTACTTAACGGGTATTTAATGGGTCCTTAATAGATATTCTAGTGCGGTGATGGCCAACCTATGACACGCGTGTCACAGGTGACACACCAAGCCCTTTTGGGTGACACACCTGGTCACCCTGGCACCTGGGCGTGTAGTGCTTGATTGTTCTTAAAGTGTACGAAATATCAACTTTCAATTGAAGATTTAACAAATGTAAAGAATTATTTGTTTTTGCTTTTAATAAAATACATATATCAAAAATATAACTTTTTTACTAGAGCTACAAATATCACAAAATTATGGATATTTCTAAATGTGACACAGCACCCGAGTTAAGCTGGGTTTTCTTGCGAATTTTGACACACTGAGCTCAAAAGGTTCGCCATCACTGTTCTAGTGCTAGTGGAAAAACACCCATACTATACTTTGCTTTTAAATAATAAACATACTTTATTATGCTGCACAATAAAAATATAACCAGAGTTTCCTCTAATAGATACTCTCTGGAACTGCCGTACTGGATCCAATCAATAACCATACCAATCCAGGAGCCCAAAATTTAATAAGCAAAGTCAGCTGAAAACTATGCTGGCAAGATACCAAAAGATAATAAACACTTGTTCTTTTATTAATATTACCTTTCTCACACACAGACATTTATATATTTAGATTAGTTGCAGGGAAAACAGTTCTTTGCACATATCATTCCAAGTACACATCAGTTCAAATGTGCAATCCATGATTAGCAGTGGTGACAGATCCCCCAGCAAAAAGTTATTTACCAAGGTCTCTCATATGGCTGTGGCATTATATGCCTTCAACTCCAACAAGGAGTCACTATTGCTGGTAGTAACAGTGAAAGTTACTTCTTATCCAAAATCAGTGTCACCTGCTGAAAAGTTTTTTTTCACTATTATGTTCTTTAAGGACAGCACCAACTAACCTGAAAAGGGCATAAGGTAAAGTGTCATCAGGATAACGTTTTATTGTACCCTGACAAAGCTGTCAATTGCTTTGCCCTGGTAGAAAAAGAATGTATTTTTCTAAACTTAGCCGATGTTTTGAATTTTGCTGCAGTTCAGGAATGGATGAGTACCATATATACACGGGTAGGAGGAATGAACATCGTTCTGGCATAGAAAATATATTCCTGAGAATATATTCTCACTCAGTGTTACCCTCTTATTTTAACTCTTAGGTACTCAATCTGTTATCTATAGCCTTTCTCCCTACAGTCCCACCAAAATCTATTTTCTTGAATGGAAAGAAATGGAGTGAATTTGTAAGCCTGACAAATGTTCACTGCAATAACTGCATCACGAGCCTCACAGTCAGGTAAGTAAATCTATTAACATAATAAGCTATACTTAATAGTCCTGAATTCAAAGGATGAGGGCCCTATGCTGAAGTTAGGTACTAGACGCCCCCATTCTGTCACTTCTTACCGGACAGTTTTGTCATCTGCTGAAAGGATCTGCTTGTCATCATTGCTCCACAAGGCCTTTTTGATGCCAGATGTGTGGCCACTGATCACTTGAGGCTCTGAAAAGAAGATATTTTAGGAGTTACTAACTCAGCATGTCACTATTGTCATTTATTCAACGTGACCCGGGTTCAGCAAATAGTCTTGACAAAAATAACTTTACAGCAACAGAAGAGACTGTGTAAACCACCATCTCAGCATGAACACAATAAAACATGCAGGACATTTTAATTCCCCGCATGTAACTACCTAATATAAAGAGAAATAGATACAACCAACATTATTGTAACAGGAAAGAGTCAAGCAAGCTTCGGGTTTCTATGCTTCCAACTTCTTTTTTAAATTTAATTTATGCTTCCAACTTCTCAGTAGATCAGAAGCTTCTTTTCCCTTTTTTAACTGCAGCTTATTTTAATAACCCTTGAGAAACAGATTAACTATGGTGTATTTAGAAGATGTCAATTTCAGGCTATGGGTTATGAAGCTGGCTGAAACCAACTATGGTTAGTTTGGACTTAAGTGCAACACTAAACTTCACCTAATTAAGAACAGAAGCAAAGTCATCCTTCCCTTTTATGACACTGAAGATTCCTGAGCCCATGACTCACTATTGCTTATTCAAAACAAGATGAGATCAGAATAAATTTAGACAGAAGGGCAGGGTATAGTTTAGTGTTACATGCATGCTCAACAGAACCAGCTTGGGCACACAGCCCCCTTCTGCTTACATACATCTATAAAGATTGAGAACTCTGTTATATTTCTGTCAGCTATTATTTATGGAAAAAAGATTAAGAAATGGTTTAAAGCTGGCATATCTCCCTAAGGTATAGCATAGGTTTGTCCAGATTTATAACCATAGCAAAAATCAGATAATTGTAACTGAAAATAGAACTTTTTCAATCCTTTTTCATGGCCACATATGAAGATGACATGGAAGTTTACAAGCCTCAAGTCTGCTATATGCTGAGCTAGAGCTAAAAGAAGGCTCTGTAGGTATCTGTAATTTTAATTCTTCCAAAATACGAGTAAACTTTAGTCCTATACCATTGCAGGTACTGATATTAGAATGCAAGAAAGGTTTACAATCTATACAGCAACACTTAGGCATCAAAATTCACCAGAATCACATATGTAGCTATAAATGTGACGATTAATGAGTTAAGACAAGAATGAGTATAGCTGTAAAATTCACCTGCTTCTGGCTTGCTTAGGTCGTAGATACGCAAGAGTTTATCTTGTCCACCTGTCAACAAATAATTGCTGTCCTAGAACAGAAAAGAGAAGCTGACATTTTCCTTGAAGACCTTATCCAAGTTCTTTATTATCTAAGACATTTTTATAGCACACTCCATTTAAAAAAATCTCAGAGTGGTTTACAAAATATTAAAAACAAGGGCAAAAACAGCAGTTAATATACATTAAAAACTGAGTGGGCCAAGGAAGAAACAACCTTCGACACAGGGAATGCCAGTTTAGTTTAGTGCTTAGGGAGCCAGACCCTTATCTGGGAATACCAGGTTTGATTCCAACCTCCTCCACAAAGCCGGCTGGGTGACCTTCAGCTAGTCACCGGTCTTTTTCTTAGCTCTCTCAGCCCCACCTACCTCACAGGGTGTTCTGTTGTGGGGAGACATAGAAAGCTTTTTCAGCTGCATTGAGTCCTCTTAAATGAGAAAAGTGGGGTAGAAAAGCAAATTCTCCTTCTGTTACTACTACTACTAAAAAGATAGGTCTTTAAAAGGCACCTGTAAGGTGTAAGTGTAGGAACCACCCAAACAGTAGAAGGGATGGCATTTCAAAGGGAAGGTGCTACCACTGAGGTCTGTGTTACCTGAATATAAAGGCTAAGTTTACTTTTGAAATTAGTATCAGTTGATCAATTAGGAATGTAAATCTGCTCACTCAACATACTCTAGAAAAAAAAGAAATGTACACTCTGAAATAATATTTGCCTTACCTGAGTAAAGTCTACACTTTTGACAATGTGTTTGTGAGCCAAGGTAATCAGTTCATCTCCTGAAACACCATCCCATACTTTGCTGGAAAAGAAAAAAAAATTAAGCTAATGAGAAGGTAATTTAACAGTCAGATTTCCTCTAGAGCAACAAAGTTTTCCTGACAACAAATGAGATCTTAATGATCTGTGAACACTAAGGGAAATGCAGTCCCCAGAGTAGCTGAAAAAGTAATTACAGAACCACATGGAGACTTAGTGTTGAATAAATAAATAAATAAAATATCTATCTATTTACTTATTTGTGTTTCTATCCTGCCCTATACCAAAAAGGTCTCAGGGCAGGTCACAATAAAATTAGTATAAAACCAGAAAAAATGAATTAGTTAAAACAATGACTGTGCCTACACTGAGGAGGCACCCAGATCCTTCAATAAGATATAGCCCACTTACGCAGTGAAGTCAGCAGCTGCTGTGGCGGCTTTAGTGGCATCTTTGTTCAATGTAGCTCCCCAAACAGCCCCCTTATGACCCAGAAATGTCCCAATCCAATCCCCAGTGTCACCCTGGCGGAGCATAGGCTTGCCATCTAGGAGGGAAAAAAAACAAAAGCAAGTGCTTATTATCTTATAAATAAAATGTTGATGCAAAGATTCAGCAGACTGAACAATGAATTCCATGTTTTAAACACAACCTTATGAATTTCACTGGACAATTTCACCCATACGGGTCTTCCCATAGAACCAAGAATTGAGCTCATCAGAGAATGGCTGCTTACAGGTAAGTCTATGCTTTCAAATTGAAGGAGCTACTGTTTCCTCTCAATTAGGAATTATGAATACACAGAGAAGGAACATTCATCTGAATTCAGCAAAGATTATTCTAGGATGCTGGATCACATTGCAATACTTTGGTTGTAGGAACAGTCATCTGGTGTCTTTATGTTTCTATTTTTTCTAAAGTAGTATCATAAAAAACATTATCTCCTTTTCCTCAAAGAGGCCAGTTTAATATGAAATAAAGCTCCTGTTAACAGCAAAATACTTACAACAGGGAGAAAGACCATTCTGCCACAGTAATTCTAAGATATACAAAAGCCATCTCACAATTCTAGTGTAGCTGTTACCCAGAGGATCTGTTCTTGCATACTCTTTTACAGCCTAACCATGTGCACATTGACACACATCTTAAGTATGCTAAACATATCAGTCCTTCTGAAAAATCCACCCTGCCAGGCTTCTCCCTTCAACTGCCACTTGCAGCAGCCATTCCAAAAGACTTCAGGAAAAGGGACAGATGGAATGCCAGCCTCAGCAGAAAGAGGCAGCTTCAAGCAATTACATTTGTAGCAAGTTTAGGAGTGTAATGCCAGGTTCCACATTTTTTTCTTCTGAGAGCCTTAAGCTTTTGGATATAGCTACAATATCTATCTTCAGAGGATTTTGCTCTTGGATGAGTCAAAGAAGAGAAACAGTTAACCTTGTTTCCTTCCTTATAGATGTCTGCTGTTTGTTTGTCAGTTCTTAAACTGCGACAAATGAGACTGAATCCAGCCATGAAACCCTACATATGACCATTAAAGCAATTACTCATCAAATACTTCCATTCTAGCATCAACCTCTGTTCCTTTTCGTTCCTGTCCTCTGACAAAGCAGAGATTACCCTATCCCTGCTATAATATACATTGGGTTTTGTCCCTGCCTTTTGCTGTGAGCCAGCCCAAGGCCTATAGGCAAGGTATAAATCAAATACATAAATAAATTGGGGGGAGAGTTTTTGAAAACTTGTAACCAATACCACCTGGGACCTTCAAGCAGTTTTCTGACCTTTTAGGGGGGGAAAGGTTTCCTCGATCTCCATATTTTAGGAATGCAATTGACCCTCCTTATGCAGTACACTGCAGTCCCTGTAAAAGACTTCAGTGTCACAATGGGACCTAACAAGAGGACCAGCTTTAATGTTCTATATAGCCAGTTACATTAATTTAAACATGGAACAGGTCTCACTGAATGGCAAGTCAACAGAAGACAGGTACCTGGTTTCAAAGACCAATTTGCATTTGGCCCAGTAGTCAACATGCGGCGAATGCTGAGTTGGAGCACCTGCATGTGAAAGAGCCATTTCCTAACCAAAACCTGCTCCTTTCATGCCGCTCACCCTTGCATTGACCACACATGGACTTATCTTTGCCAAGCATTGCAGCAGGTAAGGCTCCGACCGGCCCCTTCACACCTCTTCTAGGTGCTGGAGGGGCATGGCGTGACGTCGTGCTGACATGTTGCCCCACATGATTGTCCCAGTGACGGTGCTACAAAAGCTCACTGATGCTAGTGCGCACTGCAGCCAGCACCAGGGAGGATGGCCGTCCAGACGGCAGCCATTGAAGATAAGTTTCTAGATGCTTGTGGGGAGGTTCAAATGCACTAAGCATCTTCAAGTGCAGATGCTTAGTGCACTCTGGGCTATTTTGCCCAAAGCTTCCCACGCCCAGGAAGTCAAGTGTGAAAAGGCCCAAAGTGACACACTGCATACATCCCAGCCACAATCTCCTCACCGAAGTGTGCCAGGCTTCTTCACTTTTTATGTTCAGGAGAACAGTGAGGAAGCGCTTAAATCACCCTGGCCTTTCACTTCCCACACTCAGGATCTCTTACAGTTTTTAGTGTTCATTTAACACTTTGTTTTTATTGCTGCAACCCACCCTGAGACCTTCAGGTATAGGGCAGGATAAAATGCAAACCAATAGTGCATGGGGCCAATGTTATGCCTCTGAACTGGAATAGATATGACTTATCAAGCCACTATGGACCGGTGGTTGGGGACCCCTGCTCTAAGTGATAGGAAATCCATCTACATTTAATAGCTCTAATGCTTGATTTCAAAACCCATAATTCTGCCACCTCTGAAGAACTATAGGAATCCATGCCACAAAAGGCAAAAATTAACTCAACAAAAGTTTTTGTTCCAAAACTATATATATATGTTTTTATTAATACATATCCCTATGCAATACTAGTAACCAAATAATTTATTATATACTTATAATACAGTGTTTATTAAAGGACAGTATATCTGCCACACTGCCAGATAATCTGCATTCATCACTTTTTAGCCTCAATAACAATGTGTACCAACTACCTTTGTAATGTTTTGTAAGTACAGATTCATTTAAGCATTTTGTTTGCTTTTATTTTCTTAAATATTTTTTAAAATGGCCACAATTCACTCCTGTACAGGGTCTACACTTGATTCTCCAGATGTTCTTAAACTACAGTTCTCAACTTGACTTTAGTTACATAAACAGGGGCTGATGGGAGCTGTAGTCTAACAAGCACGGAAATCTCTATACTATTGTTTCTATACCAGGATTTATGGTTTGACAAACCGATTTCAGAGGCTCCTACCACAAGGGGCTTACACTTTACAAGCAGGTGCAAACACACATATACAAAAAGAAAAAAGGAAAGCAGAAAGCAAATTAAGAGAAATGTTTTTTTCCCTCACACATGCTTAGCTCTAATTATAATTTGTTAAAAGGCTCCTTAGCCTTAAAAAAAATTCTAAAAAAGTAATAGTACACATCAGAATGAAAAAAGCCCCTCAAAACCCTGGACTAACAATTAAAAAGAAAAGCAACACAGAGATCTGGACAAAAGGATGTTCCAATGCCTTCCCAGAAAAAGATTTTTTTGAGAAGGTCTTTGTAACCACTGAGGAAATTCATACAGATGCCCCAGAAGCATTCTGACAGACAACTCCAAGTAAAAAAGCATGTATGTTAGAAACTACAAAGAACTTGAAAACACACCTTCCAATTTTATAAAGGTGAATTCTAAAGGAAATCCCAATTTGTTCAATGGGGCTTATTCCCAAGTCAATGTTTAAGGTTATTAGATGTCATCCATATATATATGTTGGCTTTATTTTACTTATTGTTCTAAATTAACACTTCTTAGATTTCACTGACTTTCATGTTTTTTATTTTCTGACTGCCTTCTCACACTCCCTTGTCACCTACCATATTTTTAAAGAGAAAAAGCAGAATATAATCACAAAGCTGTCTGTAGATTGGGGTGTTAAGCTCAATGCCTAAGGAAGGCACAGATAAAGTATTAAGATTATTTCTCAACAAGGAGACAGAAGCTATTTTCTATTGACTACAGCACTGCTTAATTTGCCAGCCTCAGGGGGAGCACCTGATATTCCTAAGCATTCTCCCAGCTGACCTTACTTAACACTAAGTTCAGATAAGATTGCTAAGGGGCAGCCTAAAAGTTGAGGCCTACCTAATCACAGGCTTTAAAGGAAACTAAAAAGAAAAAAAATTAGAACTCCTACAAAACTCACTTGACACCAAAATGTCACATAATAAAGAAGACAGAGTTCCTGCACTCATCTCAACATTACAGAAAGTATATTCCCATTTAAGCAAAGGCCAGGGCAAAGAGGTGTATTTTCACTGCCTTCCTAAACATGTATAGTGAAGGTGTCTGACAGCACGTGAAGGGGAAGACTATTTCATAACCTAGGGGCCATAACTGAGTAGGTCCTCCCCCAAGTGCCCACCCCTTTTACTACTGAGGGTGGCGGGACAACCAGGAGCGCCCCCCCTTCAGATCTTAAGGCATGGCATGTTGATAGGGAAGAAAGGATTCCTTTAGATATTTAAGGGCCAAGTCATTTAGGGCCTTAATATTGGGCTCGGTAGCGAATCGGCAGTCAGTGCAATTCTAAGGTAGCTCCCAAATTTGCTGAGCAAGGGTGAGCCAGTTGGTGTCACTCTGCCAGCCTACGCCACAGGGATGTTACTGTGAGCCCAAAATAGAGCAAAGGTGGATGATAAGCCCCACCTTGAGCAAAAACAGGGATGAAAGTGGGGTGGGGGAGAATAGTAAAAACCCAAGCAATGCAATATTTGTTCTGCAAAGTGGGCAAGAAACATAAGGAGTTGGCTTTTATTCCCCACTTTTCTCACCCATTTAAGGGGACTCAAAGCAGCTGATAAAGCTTTTCTATTCTTCTCCCCACAACAGACACCTTGTGAGGTAGGTGGGGCTGTGAGAGCTCAGAAAAAGAGCTGTGACTAGCCCAAGGTCACCCAGCAGGCTTCGTGGAGTGTGGTGTAATCGAACCTGGTATTCCCAGATAAGAGTCCGGCTCCCTAACCACTAGACCGAATTGGCTCTCGTGCCTCTCCCCGCCAGCCCCTCAGGTGAGCCAGTTTGGTCTAGTGGTTAGGGAGCCGGACTCTTATCTGGGAATACCAGGTTCGATTCCACCACACTCCTCCACGAAGGCTGCTGGGTGACCTTGGGCTAGTCCCAGCTCTCTTCTGAGCTCTCACAGCCCCACCTACCTCACAGGGTGTCTGTTGTGGGGAGAAGAACAGAAGGTTTGTCAGGCGCTTTGAGTCCCCTTGAATGGGTGAGAAAAGCGGGGTAGAAAAGCTCGTTCTTCTTCTTCAGTCCCTCACTCACTCACCCTTGCAGGCGCTGATCAGGAAGTAGCCATAGGGGGTGATGCCGCTGAAGGCCAAATCCACCACCGGCCTCGTATGGCCGGAGCACGTCAGCGGGGTCTGCCTCATCGCCATGGCGGCCGCGGACGGAGAAGGAGGGCGGGCAAGGAAGGCGCGGCGGACGACGGACGGAAGGAAGGAAGGCCCGCAGGAGGAGCAATGCCGGCGCCGGGCGCTCCTGGCTCGCCCACCACAGCCACGCGAACGGCCACCGCACCGTGGAAAGAGGAGGAGGTGGAGACGAAGGGGGGTTGGCGGAAGTGCTTAAGCGGAAGTGACCTAACGGAATTGGCCCGCCGGCTGCCTCTGAAAGAATACTTCCGGTTCCGTCGGACTATAGAACGACCGAGCAGCGCAGTGGCTGATGGGTCTTGTAGTAGCACCAGTACCCACCACCAGCGCTGCTCCACCGACGGCGACGTTGTGGGTGCGGATAGTTTACCCGCATTAGGTCTCCAGCAGGAAGACAGGGCTTAACCCACGCCCCTCCTATCCTGGGCTTTATTCTGGACTTTATCCCGGGATAGGGGCCTGTCACACCCACCTTCTGGTGCAGACTGTTTGAGACCCCTGCTTGGGCTTTTCATACTGTGGTGTCATGAGGCGATGCAGCCCATGCAGGTCTTGTGTTGCATCCCATTCCCTAGGAATGTTTTAAAGGTTTAAGTGCTTATGTTCCCCCTACCCCCCACAGTACAGACACTGTCATTTTAAACATATTGTATATTGTTTTATACTTGTTGGATTTTTAATGTCTTTTGCTGTTATATTCTATTTTAATCTGTTACCCGCCCAGAGACCTTTGGGTATGGGGCAGGATAGAAATGTAAATAATAAATAATAAAATAAGTGGTAGTTTAAAATTTTCACTCCTGCGTGGATAAAATGGATGGTGGTGCAATTTTTTTTGTACACAAAACTGTAAACCTTTTATTATTTTATACACTTGAGACAAATATATTAAATATAAAACTTTGTTTATGCTGTTAGCATAACAGCCTTATACAGTTAAGGACACTTGCTTACAGTGCACTGCAGACGTGCAAATGAAATTGAATGTTGACATTGCCACCATGAAGGCCTGGAAAAGCATCAACAAACATGACCAAATACTAGTCTTAGTTAAACAACGGGTGTTTTTCCACTTAGCACTAGAGTACCCATTAAGGACCCTTAATGGGTCTTTAATGGGTACTCTAGTTGTAGGGTTTTTATCCACTGGCACTAGGGTAGCCATTAAGGACCCATTAAGGACCCTTAATGGGTCTTTAATGGGTACTCTAGTGGTAGGGTTTTTATTCCCTAACACTAGGGTACCCATTAAGGACCCTTAATGGGTCCTTTAGTGCTAAGTGGAAAAACACCCAATATTAGTGTTACAGTCAAATTAACGCTTATTAACGCTACTACGCAAGGAATCAATAATCAAAGGAATATTCAGAAAGAGAGTCTTTATTTGCATGCATATGGGCACAGGGGAATAAGCTGGTCCCTCCTGTCCATGATGTCTCTGTCCGTCCCTGTCCGATGAGAACAAAGGAAACTCCAACTTTTAAGTGAAGGAGGGGCAGTAGCACAAGTTAGCTCTGCCCATGTAACAAGGCTTCAGCATATCAGCACTCTAAGCATAGTATTTCAGCCACCTTACTAACTCAGGTATCATATTGCTTCTAAAACAGCAGCCTCTATTGATTGTTTGGTACATATCTCCTTAATTTCCCTTATCTAATCTCCCATCTAATCTATTTATCTGTCATTCACCCATCACATTAGCATGAACAGTTTAATGTCATTCAAAAAGCCACTGCTCTGATAGTGGAGCAAGGTGGTTGTCAATAGCGAATCAAAGCATAGTTTGTTGCCATCAAAAGATGAGACTCCAACCATCCCCTCATCCCAAACCTTCAATGGCTACTAGGATGAATGCCTAAGTACATCTTTCGGGGGGGGGGGGAGATATGCAGGATGCTTCTAAGGCCATTTGCTGGGATTTGAGAGCAGGAAAAGGTTTGCCCTTGTCTTCTGCTTGAGATGCCCATGAGCATTTGGTAGGCCACTGTGTGCGATGGGACGCTGGACTAGATGGGCTGTGGCCTGATCCAGCAGGGCTCCTCTTATGTTCATCCCACCACGATGTGTAGGTGTGTGTTTTTTAAATACAATTTAGGATAATTTCCTGCTGTTGTGCAATTAAAATTAGAGGGAGAAAAAAGCACAGGATGAATTTAGAATGTTTGGGATATGTAAAATGTCAAACTGGGGCTGAGAGGCCAGATTTGAATTCAGATACTGACAATATGAAGTACATTGAAGTGAGAGAAAGTCAATGGGGAAAAGTCCACAACAGTTATTTGTGTGGATTTCTCTTTACCCTCAAATACTGAAAGCCATTGTTACTTACAGTCTGTCTTCACGCATGTGAAGGAGAGTCGGATTCGACAACGGGAAGTATTTCTTCACCCAGAGGGTCATCGGTTTATGGAATTTGCTGCTGGAAGAGGTGGTGACAACTACCAGCCTAGATGCCTTTAAGTTAGGGTTAGACAAATTTATGGATGACAGATGAATCAATGGCTACTAGAATGAATGCCTAGGTGCATCTTTCAGGCAGGGGGCGGGAAGTGGGGTGCTTCTCAGGTTTGTCCTTGTCTCTGCTTGAGATGCCCATGAGAATTGGGTGGGCCACTGTGTGTGACAGGATGCTGGAATAGATGGGCTGTGGCCTGATCCAGCAGGGCTTCTCTTATGTTCTCTTATGTGAAATGGATCTAAATATTTACTTTCTTTTAACTGAAAATCTAGATGAGGTACAAAGCTTTTCCAAGAAATATGAGAAGAGTAAAACAAAACAAAGTGCCGAAATATAAGCTAATAAATGCTTTTAAAATGAGCAGTGCTGGTGGAGCATTAAAAACAAAACCATAGCAAAGAAGCCCGAGAATTGCTTTTTTTAACTAGTATGTAGTTGGGTAAAAAAGAGCAGTGTTTTTAACCAGGCATTAACCAAATTTCTCTGGAAAGATGTGGAGTGTCCAGACTTCATCTGTGGCTGTGTTACTCGTGGGGTTTTTACATTGCTTGCTGCTTTCTCCATTTCTCATTCAGGACTGGGATATCGGGGAGAAGTGTATAGAGGCTTTTAGGCTAGATTGACAGAAGCCCAATTTAATTTGTCTTCTACTTTTACCATAAGTACAGAACAGGAAGGGGTCTATGAGCATCCCTTCTGCCTTCTGGTTCAGCTCAAGAGAAGCACCTCCCCCCTTACATGGTGCATAGAATGGGCTGCCAAAATGGTCTGGTCTACCAGTGTACTAGAGTATGGCACTAGCAGGTGCTGTGCCACAGGATCCCATTCCAGCAGTGCAAGAAGGCAGACTGCCGCCAAAATACCCCCCACCTCAAGCTCTGAAGGCCAGGAACTCTCATTCCAGTCCTGTGAAATATTCCAAGACATCACACACTGAACATTATCATGGGGACTAGCACTGAACAGATTTTTCTCTTTTACTGAAACTAAATCTACATTGTTTCAGTGAATGCCTCTGATATGTCAGCTTCTGTCTTACCCACGCACCACTCTGCAATTCAGAAACTTTAGTTAAGCTAATTCCAGCACCTATACTGATTGTTAATTAGACTGCTTGTTTCTTGAAAGTAATCTCATTTTACTTCTTTAAGCTTGGAAAATTTTGTGCCAGTACCTCATACCATTTAAAGGTGTTTTAAACCAACTTTTGATTGGTCTAATCTACCTTTTAATAAAAGTAATATTATTTCAGAACCTATCTGTTCATTTCTCCCTCCCTCAAGGATTGCCTGCAAGTTGCTTGTTTGTATGAACTGAGCCCATTGTCTAAGTGATCTTACTTCTCTGTCCATGTCAAGAGTGCCAGATCAATTTGCATAACAGCATTTGGAGCTCCAAGATTCTTAATGACACCAAGGAGGCTTTACACAGCAATTACTGATCCTAGGGCTGCATCCAGACAGGGACTAAAATGTGGGATTATCTCAAGACTTCTGGGATTGTCACATGTAGTTATGGCAATCCCAACACAGCCTTGTGATATGGGGTGAAATCTCACAGTCTCCCTGTTCCAGGAAAATCTTAACTCCCACTGTGGATTTTACCAGAAGAGCAATATAGCTGACCTGTCTGGAAGTTTGTTTGCAGGATCCTTCCTGAAGGAAAGTGCCCCTGCACATGTGTAGGGTTGAAACGGGGGCAAAACTGGCCTCCGTGCAAGCGTGGGGTCTGGCCCATGTGCACTTCTGGGTATTTCATGCCTTGCCATCATGGGAGGGAGTAAGTGCCTATGCTTGCCCTGCCATTCAGCAGGGATTGTGAGGGGCAACCATGAGATGAAAACAAGCTCTTGCATTTTCCTCCCATTTTCTGGAGGCAGCCTAGAACTCACCAACATCTCTCTCACTGTCTGACCCGTGGAAAAGAAAAATTGTTTTAATCTCCTTCCACTGTCCCCCTTGAGGCACTTGGCACCTGTAATTGATTTTTAAATACCATCTGAAAATTGTGTCTAGCTTAATTAAAAGAACTGTTTTCTTAAATTTTTAATAGGCTCTTGGGTTGAGTATTTTAGAAAACTGTGTGGCACAGCTTCTGGGAAAGAAAATACTAAAATCCAAGGTCAGGAAAGTTGTCTTTGTAGAGAAACTTTGAGCGAGTAATGAAACCCAGAAAAGCACCGATCACTATGCAGAGACAAGCTGTGTGCTCTTCAGGAGCATTTTACTTTATTGGTCCCACTGCTAGGTTTATAATTTAATTTTCTGTACAATTGACCTGCAGTTTGCCCTTTATGCAAAGCAAGTGATACAATATCCAGTTAGGGAGACGTAAACCTCCTAATAGTCCAGAAAAAGCCATAAATATCAGACATACAATAGAAAGTGAAAATTAAAGGGACCCCTGGAGATACCAGCTATTAGCCCTTAGCAATAGTCAAAGCCACACCTATTGAGCTGCTTTTGGCTGATTAAAAGTGGTGCCGTTAATGCCTGTTTTTGTGCAACCTCCTTTTATAGTTTATGGGATCAAATAGCTATGTAGATCCGGATTTAATGTTAGTCATTTAACGTAACAAAGGGCAGGTTCCTTTTTTATTACTACATTAGGGATGTTCTTATGAATAAAGCAATCAGAAATAACTTGAAAATAGTAGTGGGTAGAACTAAATCATAATAAATGTATGCTGTATTAATTCATACACTTAGATTTTGCATGTAGTTTGCAATTTATTAATCCAAATGTATTTGTTGCCACAGAAAGGTGATTCTTTCCAATGAGGTGAGAAAGATATTGGAAAAGTGATCTGTGCATAAACTATATAGACCCTTTCTGCACGGGGCAGTGTCCTTCCCTCTGACTGGACCATAGACTGGGCTAGTGTAGATAAAATGGTACCCTGGTTTACTGGTAGACATTGACATAGAGGTCTACCAGTGTACTAGAGGTGGTATATCAGACCATGGAGAACCTGTGGATGACATACCTCTGTGGTCTAGTATACAGTGGGGCACCCATTCCTCCCATTTGGAAGCTCTCCACATTGATTCTGAAGCTGACATAGGTTTCAGAGCCAGTCTGGGACAAGCCATCCCAGTGTGGATAGCCTGAGATGGGTTGCTAAAACCTAGGATGGAGTAACACACCCAATCCCAGGAAAACACTCATTAGTGTGAATATGACCATAGAGTAAGTTTTACTGAAATGAATGCTCTGATCTCACCCTGATTTTCCTCTTTATACACCTGGAGAAGGGAAGCATTACACAGCCACACACACCAAAGGGTGAGATGCAGTTGGATGCTTGCCTATGGCCAAAACAGCTTTTGAGGAGATGCTGTAAGGCAAGAGACAGAGCTCAGGAGAAATGGGGAAAGAATGAGAATGTAAATATTGCAGAGATCACTGCTTGAGACTGTCTCTCCCCTCATTCTCAAATTTGAGAATGCAAATGCTGGGGCTTGCATGGAAACATCTGATGATATGGGAAGTTTCTGTTAGCTGGTTCCTAATTAGGTTAAGCAGGCTCAGGGAAAGGATAGCTGTCACGAACAGCCATGTTTTTATGAGCATATTTCAGCAGGAGAGTGCAGTAAAAATTCTTTAAGTCTTCTGGGAAAAGCTGATGAAAAACTTCCAACATGCACAAAAGGCACAGAGCTGGGAGGCAAAGGAGTATCCCATGGGCCAAGGAAGGAAAGGAAGCAACATCCCAGACATGTTGAAGAGAGCAATGCCCCCCGCCAAAAAAACCCCAGTGCTTGTCATGATGATAAACTTATTCCTTCAGATCCCAAAAACTTCCATGTTTTGAAGAACAGATAATGAGGCCCATGTCCCTATAGGTCATATAGGAGGTGCCTAGGTGTGAGCACCTCAGCAGAAAGACTCACCTTGATGTGTCACTACTGGGTGCTTTATGGTCTCCATTACAGCACATGTGGGTTCCTGGCGGAGCGAGGATGAGAGCTCATCAGTAGAGGATTTTTCATGCCTTTTGCTGAAGGCATCCAGGTGGGTGTCATACTCCTCAGTGGGCATGTGGTACTACTGAAAATGGAGGCTCACCACCTCGGCCCCTTCCATAATGTGCCCAAGGAGGAAAAAGGAGGCATGGTCAAGACCTGCCCAGTGCTCTCAGGATAATATTGCTCAGTCACACCTAGGAGTAGTACTCTAGTGTCTAACTAAGGATTTTTCTATGTTTCACAGATCTGAGCTATAAATAAGGAATTGCGGATTGCATCTGAGGTGGTGACAGCTACCAGTCTAGATGGCTTTAACGTAGGGTTAGACAAATGTATGGGTGACAGATGTATCAATGGGTACTAGAATGAATGCCTAGGTGCATCTTTCAGGCTGGTGTGTGTTTGGGGGAAGCGGGGCGCTTCTAAGGCCATTGTTGGGATTCGAGAGCAGGCAAAGGTTTGTCCTTGTCTCTGCTTGAGATGCCCTTGAGCATTCAGTGGGCCACTGTGAGTGACAGGATGCTGGACTAGATGGACTGTGGCCTGATCCAGCAGGGCTTCTCTTATGTTCTTATCTGTGAACTTAAGAAAGGCAAACCAACATGTCAGGGCCACAAAAATCCCCAATGAAATTTAGCTGCCTCACTTAGGTAGGCAGATGGAACTTCCTGCTGCCCCTTATTCTGCAACAAATTCTGCACATTTATGTGGATGAGGCCAACATTTCCCCCTCCCCCTGTCACTACCATCATGCTTAGTTTATATTAGATGAAATGTGAACTGGTCTAGGTGCTGAAAATGGCACTCTCATCTGGTATGGATATAGCCCTCTTTAAAGAGGTCTATGACTGGACCACAGAGGTGTGTGGATAACATGCCTCCATAACCTAGTATACTACAGGGAGTTCTTTTGGTGGCACTCCAGGAAACATTGCCAGATGTGGGTCCACTGCAAATGTCCCGTGGCCCAAAGAAGGAAAACAAAAAATACTTGCTGAAGGAAGAGAGAAGCCAATGAACATATTTATTTATTTGTTTGTTTATATTTATATCCCGCCCTATACCCTAGCGTCCCAGGGTGGGTAACAGCATATGAGGAGCCTTGCTTGATCAGGCCACAGTTCATCTAGTTGAGCATCCTGTCTTGCACAGAGGCCCACCAATTGCTTATGGGCTTTTCAAGAAGAAGAAGAAGAGTTGGCTTTTCTACCCAGCGTTTCTCCCTTGTTTAAGGGGACTCAAAGTGGCTGACAAAGCTTTCTGTTCTCCACACAACAGACACCCTGTGAGGTGGGTGGGGCTGTGAGAGCTCAGAAGAGCTGCAACTCGCTCAAGGTCATCCAGCTGGCTTCATGGGGGAGTGCTGAATCGGACCTGGTAGTCCAGCTCCTTAACCACTAGAGCAGACTGGCTCAGAAGACAAAGGCAAAACCTTTACCTGCCCTTGAATTTGTGCAAATGGCCTTTAGAGGCATCCTGCTTGTCTCTCCAGCCTTGAGGAGGTACCTCGCCATTGATTCTAGTAGCCATTTATACTCCTGCCCTCCAGGAGTGTGTCTAACCCTTTTTTAAAGCTATCTAGGCTG
Source organism: Aspidoscelis tigris stejnegeri (assembly GCA_023333525.1). NCBI lineage: Eukaryota > Metazoa > Chordata > Lepidosauria > Squamata > Teiidae > Aspidoscelis > Aspidoscelis tigris. Next base: position 16,267,863 of record JALMGA010000005.1, read on the forward strand.
GTTGCTATCACCGCCTCCTCTGGCAGAAAATTCCATAGACCGATGACCCTCTGGGTGACGAAATACTTCCCCTTGTCTGATCTGACTCTCAGACCCATCAGCTTCATAGAGTGTCCCCTGGTTCTAGTGTTGTGTGATAGAGGAATGAATTTTCTCTAATCACCTTTTCTATACCTTTCATGAATGGGGTCTTCTTGTTTCTTCCTTCTCCGGTATCTGCAGGATATCTGGACTCTGGATTGCAAATTAAAGCTACAGATCATGGCTAGGAAGGGGTAAGAATGCAGGCATCGCACCGTGTGTGGGTTGTTTTCTCCTTTGTTGCTTCTGCCCATGTAATGTTCCCTTCTCCCAGGTGCACCTGAAAGGGCAAGTAAGTTTATTTTCTGCCAGAAAAAATAAAAAACAATCAGGCTGAGATTGAAAATTGCATGATCTCAGCTGATTCATACCAAACAGCTATGGAGGCGGCATTCAGGATTTCAAACATTTAAACAAATTAAATATAATTAGGTTTTAAATTACCCTAGTTAGAACTGAAGTAAGTAAATGACAGGCAAACGTATTTGCCAAGTTTCTATTCCCTCCATTTCATCTTTTTCTTTAAGGAAAGCTTCCAGAATTGTTTTGGCAAATGATATTCTTCTTGAACTATAGTGTTCTTTGCCGCTAGATGGGGCCCTCTTCATCCTGGTTGATATCAACCAAGCCTTTGAACTTCAAGAAAGCTCCTGCCTTAGTTTAGTTCAGGTTTCATCATCTTCCCAGCCTTCCTCTTTCCCTCATCTACAAGAGGGAAACTCCCGGTCCTTTATTATTTGTGTTTGTGTGATTGTGTTTTGTTTTCATCCAAGAGCCCAAGAAAGATTCTAGAACAGCTACAAGAGACAGGGTGTTAGAATTACTACTGAAAACACAACCCAGCTAGTCTCCAGGCCTGCCGTTATATACTAGAGATTGTGGTTGCAAACCATAACTCAGCCTCTACCCAGATGTGGTGGCAAATCACTGCAGCCCTTTGGTTGACAGGAGGACTCTGGGAGCTGCCAACCTTTGTGTGACAACCCTGTCCAGTGAGCTAAAAAGTGCCCACTTTGCCCTGCCTAGGCTGGTGCTTCCTGGACGGTTCTCCGTAAGAAAGCATGACCTTCAGACTGAACTCCTGAAAGATGTTGTTTGGGGTAGTGGCTTATGATTATTTTTTTAAAAAAAATATTTTATTCTATATAAGTATGCAAACAAATATTAAACAACAACTAAATACACAAAGCGAAACACAAACCATACAAATCATAGAGAACATACAAACAAAACAAAATTAAAAAAACACCCTAATCCAAGCGTCCCCTTCTGCTTGGTTACATGTATCCTATTTCTTTTTCTTTTTTTAATTAAATTTGGGCCTTAAACACATCCCTGTGTTAACCACCTGTTTAAAAAATCTTTTCAGCCAAATCTAGGAAAGATCTCCTGTTCAATTCTTCAGTGCACGGGTCCCAGATCAGTCTAAATTGTTGAATGTTATCAATTCCCTCCAATCTCAAATATTTCACTGAAAGATATTTGTTCATCATGAGTTTCCATACTGTTTTGTACCATTTTACTTTAGTCAGATGCAAGGCATATTTCCAATTATGCACAATACATTGTTGGGTTCTTCTGTTCCAATATTCAGGTAGTGGTGAATGATGTGGTACACCTGTAATTGCTCAGGAAGTATGTAGAAGATGCTCAGAGGTGACAAAAATGTGGCCTTACCACTTTCTAGTGGTTTCACCTAGTAATTGCACAAACACATCAAACATGCTAGATACAAGTCATAAAATTAGAACAATACAAGCGCTAGATAACAAGTACAAATCAGAACAATACAATAGAGTCATTACTACAGGGAATTCAGCAGGGAAGTAGATAAGGGAGCGTGAAGGGGGAAATTCTAATGGTGAAACTCAAAGTGGGATCAGATGTGAGACGCAATAATTGCAAGTCAGAAAGATAGAGGGACCTATGGGATTCAAATGGAAAATGGAACTGTCTTGAGTAAGAGGGAGAAGGCTGACCCCCCAGACTTAAAGCTGGAGGGTCTTACATTGAGAAGATTCAAAGGGAATTTTCTGGCTAAACGGCGGAGAAGTTTATTTCCAAAGGTGCATGCCTGCTTTTCATGACATGCAAAATAAAACTGGTCTTAAGATTCCATGAGAAAGGAGAAATAGGATTAGATCTGCATAGAATAAGGAAGGGAAATCAGATGAGGCCAAGGCAGGATCCACATGACCTTGGAGGCTGGCATGCAGAATGCTGAAAAGAATGTTCTGAATGTTGCACTTTCCACAAAGCACATTGAGAACGGTGGTATGCTGCTTCCATTGCCTGCTGCCCTCCTGGCCATGCAAACACTGCAGCCATGTGACTTCCATTTCCTGGCTTTAATGTTTCTATCCAGGTACAGCCCAGAAATGCTTGCAGAAGTCTGGCATTTCCAGCATTCCCTGAAACAGAGCTGCAACTTTGCAAATGAAGATGCTCAGGCCTTGATGGCATCCCATCAAGGTATCAGATCTGCATAAGTAAACCAAAGGAGTGGTCCTTTTGTCTGTTACATTTTCGGGAAATTCCATATCCTCCTGAAAGCATACTTTTTTGAAAGGATTATTTCTTTGTATCCAGCTTTATAAGCCCTGCTTGGAATTATGATATTCAGCTAATAAATGCCAACAATTGCATTTGCCATAAAGCTATAAGGTAGCCTTGCTTGTCTCAGAGAGGAGTGGGGGGGGGGTCCATAGGCATATACTGGTTCACAAAAGTTCTTAAGGATTCATATGAATACAAATGTCAGTGTATGAATATCGTAACATTTGATTTGTATACAAATGTCCAAATTTGTTTGAATTTGTACCAATATCACATGTTATGAATATTCATGCACATCCCTAGTACCAATGTTAGAGGAAAGGGCATTCCAGTGGAAGGTGCCACCACAGAGAAGGCCTGCAGGTAACTGTATAGTAACATTCTTTAGTTTGCAGCTTTTGCAGCAGGAACTCTCTCTAGACTATCTCAGCAACAGCAGGAAAGGTGATCTATCAGATACTCACCCTGAGCCGTTTAGGGTCTTGTGTACCAAGCACAAAACTTTGAATCTATGGGCTGTGAGGAAATATGAAGGAGTCATAACCAGAGTGCAAGTGTACGACCACCATATGCAGGTTACACAAGCATTCAGATGACCCAGGCAAGTTCCAATGATGCTTCCAGCACTAGCAAAAAGTGGTTTTCATTGCCTGCTCCTAAGATGTTCTTCAGCTTCCTGAAAACATGATGCAAAAAATGTTTGAAAAAAATTTGGGGGACGGAGAGACACATCTGAAATCATTGCTTTTCAGTTAGCTGGCTGGTGAGTCATCTACCTGTTGTGTAAAACATGATGTTTGATTGTATTTGCAGAAGCTGACAACATGCCAAGAAATCTGCTCCAAATTATGCAGTGTATCAGTAATAATAATGTCATTTGTCTTTGAGATTCAGCTTATTTATGTATGGTTTTAGGTTTTCCCTCCATTTCTTCTCTAGAGGGAGAAAAAACAACAACTCATGTTTATTGGCATCTGCCCCAATGACTTGCAGCTGTTCTTGGATCTGGAGCATATTTGCTGACCTCATGGGTTACATATTATCTAATATAGTGGAGAACAGATGATAGTTTTTAGAAACCTAGTGTAAAGCATGAGGAAAGAAAGTGGTCCCAAAATATTCTCATGAGCATGCATTTATAATATGCTTAATAGAGATGTTTTGGAATCTGAGCCCCACGGCAAATAAACTTGTTGACTCTTATCTGCAACAGATGAAAGGCAACTCTGGCCTCTCTTTGCGATAAGGTGGCCACTGGCCATGGATTTCAGCCCAAATTCCAGTTAACTAAAAGACCAGCTGACCTTTGCTCTCAACGAAGTGGAGCTCAGAACCAAACTTCACTGCTGCTTGCAGGACCAGCATCTGAGGTCTGTGGCAGAGAAGGTGGCTTTTCCATTGATGATGTGTTGCCCAAGGGGTGTCTCAAACCAGACCCCATCATAGTTCATGATAGAGAGGCACAGGCAGGCAGGAAAAGATTAAAGATGCTTTCAGGAACCCCAAATGTCTAGAAAGCTGCAGCCCACACATGCGTAGCATTATTGGAATCCCCCTCCCAGCTGCCCCTCTCCCATGGTTGGGGGTCTCCACAACATGAGGAACTGCATTAAGGGGTCATGGCATTAGTGAGGTTGAGAACCGTTGAACTAGATCAAAACTGGCTCACCAAGAGGCAAATTAAGAGACCCCAACCCTTAGAAGCTCCGAAGTTGAGTCCATTTTTCCTTTCTTCTTTTTTATGCCAGTCTTTAATGTATTAATCTACTGTGTCCCCTTGCATTGGTTTTCACATGGCTTTGCACAGAATTGCAACCTTATTGAGCCTTATGCTACCTCCCGATGACGGCCAAATATTGAGCTAGAAAGAAACAATGTGGGGTATTGCCTTCCCAGCATTATTGCTTCCTGGCAAGACTGTGCTTCAGACAGTGCTGCCTTTGCACACTTTTGCAATATGCACTTCCAGGTATTTGGGCAACTCTCAATATGCAGAAGTGCACGCTGCCACCATTGCACATGCGTGGACATCAGAAAGTAAGAAAATGTTCTGGATTTTCCAGCAATAGTTTTTAGCACATTTTCAGGGGAGAAAGCTGGGCTATAGTGGAGTTGCCACAAATATGTTAAAATATGTTCCCAGTTATAGTGTATGGTTGAAAATACTTCTAATTTCCTTTCAAAACTACTAGAATATTGGACTCCTATTAAGGTAGTGTAGCCATGAGGATGCCTTCAGACTCAGGCTAAAACCTGTGATTCTCTGAGGACTATATTGGGAATGTTATTATGAGAAATTTGGCAACAATGCATTAACTCCTTTTGTAATTGTTTCTCTTGCCAATGCCCAGAAGTCAGTCAACTGCATGGAAAAACAAAGGGAAGTAGCCAAGTGCTTGGCTGGTTTCCAGTCAGCTGCAAGACCAATGATAATGGGAGGAGCCAGCAGGCTCAGGTAAGAACATGTGTTGCCACCTGTGCCTGGCAAGAGCAATTGCAGGATTTTCTTTAGAACTTATCATCTAGACGAACCCTGAATAACTGGAGCTGTAGTAGAAAACAGGAAACATTTCCAAAATCTGAGAAAGATAACTTGAACATTTTGCCCCCTTCTCTTGGTTTGTTTTCTTCTTTCTTCCAGCCAAAAATCAGAGAAGACTATTTCTGATCATGGAAAGAATGTCCTGTTATTACCCTGGAGTTTGGTGAAGCAACTCTTGGTCAGATAAGCCCAGGCGAAAGAGTTCCAGCATCTCTCTAGAGACTGTCCATTTTCAGGACTCGAAAATAATAATTCCTGGTGTCCAATTTTGCAATGTGTTTGCAGGAAAGTAAATAATTCCAGCTTTTCCCATGGTCTTGGTGTCATGAGAACTGGAAAGCTGTAGACTTATAAGTAAGGCAAGAACAATACATTTCTAGCTCAGTGCAAAATAGTTAGCTGTCAGCAGAAACATATCCATCCATCCATCTGTCCATCCGTCTGTCCATCCATCCATCAACACTCAGTTCATTTCTGTTTGAAAAGATATTTATTCATTTATATTTCTGTCCCACCCTACACTTGAAGGTCTCACGTAGTGTTACAATAATATTATTTTTTTTTAAAGAAAGCATGACTAAAATAATTGCAGTGCCTGCATGGGGCAGTGCTTATATGTCCTTAATCAGTCACCAGGTTGGAAAGATGATAGGTAGGCCAGGGGTCAAAACACAGGAATACCCAAACAGGATTCAGATGCTGATCCTGATCCAAGGACCCTCCACCCCAAAGTGAGTCCTCTAAGGCAGACCATTCTACATAAGTTAAGGGCAGGCAGGGTGAATAATAAGTTAGGGGGTCACGGAGAGTTGACAGGGAATCCTTTTCAACTAATATGATTATTGTCTAGTTAAAATAGTTGTAGGTTTGTTCATTGTCCACTTATGGAACACATCAGGAGCCTGACTGCAGGTGTCAGGATCTGGTCCCCGGTCTGTCTATTGGCAACCAGCTGACGTCTCTGAATGGTGGCTCTTGACAGAGGCATTCCATCAGATGTCCACCTGTCCTGTGGCTATCCACCTTGAGAGCCACAGATGTGGTCAGTTGCCTCCTTCAAAAGCCGCTGTAGTATGGTGGCTAGAGAACCAGGTTAGAAGCTAGGAACTCTGGGTTCAAACCCCGACTCTGCCATGAAGGTCTCAGAGTGACCTTGAACCAATCACAGGCTCTTAGCCTCCTGTCCCACAGAGATGGTGTGAATAATATATTCTTGGACTCTACAAGGAGAGGTAGGATATAAATGCCATAAATGAATGAATGAGTGCAAGAATAAATACAGTCCTCTAGGATTCAGGCATCAGTACCTCATTATCAAAGCAGTTCCTGACACTGAATGGGACTCTGGCTACCTTCAGACATGCTAAAACTCTGGCATATGTGGTCATACAGTAGCCTGGAAAACAGACAAGCCTGGCCATACAGAATTTGCTTATAAAGTACCATACCATCAGTTGCAACAACTTGACGGTGTCAAACAAGGAGTACTGTATATTCCGGCGTATAAGATGACTGGGCGTATAAGACGACCCCCAACTTTCCAGTTAAAATAAAGAGTTTGGGATATACTCACCGTATAAGAAGACAACACCCGGCGTATAAGACGACACCCGACTTTTGAGAAGATTTTCCTGGGTTAAAAAGAAGTCTTATATGCCAGAATATACAGTATGTTTGCTTTTTAAAATTCTTTATTTAGAAAAATTGCCACATTCCCCCTTGTTTACTCATTCGGTGTTTTCTAGAGTAACTGCGTATCTTAATCTCAAATCATTTTTGAGCATTTCAGGAATCCTGATTTCATTCTTCCTGTACCAATTCCTGAAGTTTTCTGATGGCAGTTCCAGATAATCAGAGCAGATAACCTGCTTTCTCACTCCTCAAGGAAACTCTGTAAACACATTTGGATTTTAAATCACTTTCCTATTGGTTAAAAAGATCAAGAAATCACAATGCTGCAATTTAATGGGCTATATAAGATTCCTTATCCATTAAACTGAAAGGTCTGTTATATCAGAGAATGCTTTTTACAACGCCTTTAAAAATAATAATTGAGAATCATTACTACACCACTGCAGAAGGCAAGATGAAATTCAAGTTGTAAACAAGGGGAAATGGTGATTAGAAGCTACATCTGAAAATGTCTTGAAAACAAACTACAGCTTGCTCTTAAATCTTCCAAGGACCATAAGAGGTATTGCCAAATAGATATGAATAGCTTCCGTACGTTCCAGACACCTCCAGAAGTGCCAAAATCAGCACTGCCAGAACCCACAACTGACTAAAGTAAGCAGTGTCAGAACTCAGAAACTCCACAATATAGAAGTGCATGGACACAGAGCTATAAAATGCAATAGAGCTCTGCTTGGAAATCAGCAGCTTCAGAACCCTCTAACCTGAAACATACGTGGGAAAGTGCCAACATCTGCACTAACCTGTACGTGTCTGCATTATGCATTCTGGCACTAAGTTCTGCAGGCACTTAGGTTGCACCCTAGAGATGGGCATGAATATTTGTAACATTCGAAATTCGTACAGATTTGGACATTTGAATTCAAATTGAATGTTGGCACATTCGAAGATTGACATTCAAATTTGAATCAAATGTTTTGATACATTTGTATGAAGCTTCATGTGGGATTCATATGGGATTTGTGTGCTATTCGTATCTGTTTGTATGGGATTCGTATGCTATTTGTATGCATTCATATGGGATTGAACATTTGTATTGAATACCAATCCTACCACATTTGAAGGGAATCTATTCAAACAAATACAAATTTTCTTGCATTGATTAGATACAAATCGAATTTTTAAAAATTATGCACATTCCCTACTGCACCCAGACAGGCTCACAACTGTAATTGTTCTTGATTTTGCAGAACGACTGCGGCGCTCCAATCACAGACCTCAAATATAGACCCAATTTCCTGTATTACTGTTATTCTGGTAAAACCATCATGGTAATTGTAGCTCTCTCTGGATTACTGCATGGGAAGTCTAGTGAGAGTTCAAAGTGAGCTGTATCTATCTGGAAATACTTCATGTGATATTATTGGATGCCTGCATGGTGCAAGTGGAGGATTGGGTCATGTGGAAGAAACTCTTGCTGCTGTAACATCACTCTGCTGCAGCTGCAAATGCTAAACCATGGTGCATTGAGGTAACATCTAGTGAACACATGGTAATCCCAGATGCACTTTATACCCGAATGAATAAGTGGTGTCAAGAGGTGGCCTTATAAGCACAACCTGCCGTTTCTAAAAGCAGCTACCGAGGACAACTGCCTTTGTATTTCCCATTCTTTGAAGATCAGACAGTTGGCAATGCTCTGGAGCCAGTCTGTTTGAACTCTATTCATGGTATATTTTGTATGGGTCTATTTATAAGCAAAAGCTCCAGGTTTTGTTTGTTTAGTATATGATCATATGGGAAGACACGGTTGTTGTCTTTTCAGTGCCTCTCTTCTGCCACGCCTGCGATGGGTTTGAGATGTTCAACACCTCCACAAAGTCTGAAAATATTCCCAGGAGTGAGAACAGCAGGTAGAGACAAGGAATAACACAGCCGGAAGGTTGGTTTCTTGGTGTTTTACTAGTGCCCAGGACGGGCAAAGATATATATTCACTGCTCCAGGGACCCTGTTTATGTACAATATATACAGACACTGAATTTTTGTTACTTTGCTCCTCTAAAGTCACTCCTTACAGCCTTGCAGCTCCCAGGTTTAGCCTTGGATGACAACTCCAGTATAGCCTCAGGACTCCTTTCCTTTCCAGCCTTCTTGCTTGGCCTCTACCTTCTCCATGCTCCTTTCTTGGTCAGGTCTACTCCACTGATTCCGCACAGTGTCCCTGGATGACACCAGTCTCCTTCCGACTACAGCCAACAATACTACTCTCACCAACTCCAATACTTTTTTCTCCTTCCATCCACCTTGTCCCTCATTAAATACAGTTTCCCCTTCTCTGCGCCCAGTGATCCAGCAGTTTCTGATGCAACCCTGTACCTCTGTTACAGGCAGTGCAAGGGAAACCATCACAACACCAAAGCTTACTTTTTACAAGGTGAATGGGATCTAGGAAGGCGTGGCAGTGGCAGTAGCAGGGGATTTGGGGTTTGGCAGCAAAGGCAGCAGTGGTGGGGGGTTATTGGGGTTTCATTGTTGACAGTTGGGGTGGCGGCAGGGTTGGGCCCTTTCCCACTAGCTGGGGTCCCACTGTTGCCGAGCTGGACAACAGCCCTTTGCCTGGGTTGTTTCTGTCTGAAATATCAGTGCTGGGATTGCTGCAGAATAGCCCTATGGGAGATAGGGAAATGCTTGGAAAAAACAGAAACACACTTTAGTATCTGGTCTCTGAGGAGTGAGGACAGCCTCCACCCTTCTTGAACATTTATGTATTTTATTTATTTAATACATGTATATCCCTCCCTTCACCATATGGTCCCAGGGTGGGTTACAATAAGAATAATACATATCAAATAATAAAACATAATTAAAAATACCACCCCTACGCTCATTCCCTAACAGGACAGCACCCTGAGGAAGCTATTTAAATGGCAAAAGCCTGGCTGAAAGGATACGTTTTCACCAGGTGCCAAAAAGTATATAGAGTAGGTGCCTGGTGAAGCTCAAGAGGGAGGCTGTTCCAAAGTCTAGGGGCCATCACAGAAAAGGCCCTGTGCCTCATACATCTGCAAGAGAAGGAACTACAAGATGGCCCTCTCCTTGAGATCTCATTGTATGGGCAGGTCTATATGGGGGAAGGTGCTCCTTCAAATACCCAGGGCCCAAGCCATTTAGGTGTGACGAGGGCCCTAATTTCAACATTTCTTCATCCAGTCGAACCGCTCTTGAGCATGGACATGCCATATGAAATCAGAAAGACATGAGAGGAGGCTTTTTTTAGAAGTCCAAAACAAGTTTCCGTCCAGCAAAAGCAAATCAAACTGAGATCTTGGTGAAAGCATTGTTTTTGCTTTCAGCCTTGCACGATGTTCTCAAGAGTTTAAGGGCTGTTCAGTGAATTGCCCTTGGCAACACCACACATTTAATGATTTCATAGGACCAGCGTTATGCTCCGTCCGTTTCTCTGGTGTGTCAAAAGCAAGCCACTTTCCCACAAGTTTTATTCCCCCACCCCCTTTCTCCTGGTTGTTAACTCATAGAAAACTAGATGTTCTTTTTGTACAGTCGTCACCATCCTTTCTCAAACAACTGGGATGGGATAAGATTGGCTGCAGACTGCAAAGAGCCCTTGGCAAAGTCTAATTTGACAAGCCTCATAATGCTGGCCGTATTAATTTCCTTCGGTGCCCCATAGTGATTCTTGCACTGAAGCATTGTGGGAAATGACAATCGGCTGTTGCTGGGAGCTCAGGTCAGGCATCAACCCGTAGCAAGCTAGGAAGTTGACAGCTGCCGAGGTCTGATCTGAGAAGCTCGCTGCTGGCCTTAGACTGAAGAACGGCAAGGATATCTCAAAGATACTGTCTTGTTTTAGGTCAATTGCTCTTGTTCCCATTTTCAAAAATGCTACAAGCCCAAGGATTTTTGAGAAATTCTATCCTATCCTTCAGATTCAGCAGCTGCACATCCAAACTCACCCACCCACCGAGCTTCCATGTGCACGAATATTCAAAAATCCGAATATTTGAAAATTCGAGTCGGAAATCTGACATTCACATTTGGATTTTTGAAAATCCGGATTTTTTGGATTCGGATTCGAATATGGATTTTCGGAAAAAAAATGATTCGACTGAATTTGTCTCCATATATTGAATATGAATATCGGGTCTATTTGCGCTTATAATACGGGATGCAAATGAAATGCAAGCTAGTAAAAAAGGGATGCTGATGGATTCAAAAATCAGATACGACTGTTCCCGACATTCATATCATTCGATTTGTATTAGATTTTTGAAAATATGGATCCGGCTAATCCAGATTTGAATTGGATTTTTGAAAATATGGATCTGGATAATCCGGATTTGAATTGGATTTTTGACAATATGAATTTTTTATTTTTGATTCATAATAAATATCAAAATATTCAATTCGAATTGGATTCAAATGCAGAAAATGCATCCGTGCTCATCCCTACTGCCTTCCCATCAGGCTGTAAAAAAAGAAACATCTCATTTATTCCCTGAACATCTATAGATAAGACTTCCTTGGATTGTGCTGCCATCTTTTTTGTGGTGATCCTTCTGGGACCACAGAGAAGAAGGATCTTTCCTGTTGAGCTGCTCAGTTCATGGAATGTTCTCTGCCCCGAATATATTTCTTACATCCGTAAGCACTTGCTGGTCCCTGCTACAATCCCTACTTTTGCTTTTCTGTTTTTATTGTAATGACCTTTTTTTTTTTTACTATTATTACTTGGATGGCAAGGGCTTCAAAGGTACGCTGAGAGGAGAAAAAGAGATTGCAGAGAAGCTGAAGGAATTCTTGGTATCAAACTTCACAGAGGAAAAGGTGGGACAGGTCTTTGGCTGCTTCCAGACAGGGCATACAACTTCCTAGTATCCCAGGACTTATGCTGGGATTGGCAGACATACTTAGCAGAAAGACTTATGGTAGACTAGTAATATAGCCCGCATTGCATGCATCAAATGACCTGGTCTTTGCCATTAATGGCAACCAGTTTGCCAGAACAGTACAGATGATGCTTTTCATAGCTTCATCTGTGTAGTTTGGTCTTGTGGTTAGTGTGTCAGCCTCTTATCTGGAGGCCTCCTGGTTTGATTCCATACACTATACAGTTTTCACAGTTGCTGAAATTTCAGCAGGCTGATCAACTGTCCTCAGGATATGACTGGGCAAGCTATCTAGACACAGTGTGTTTCTTCGCCATGAAAAACCAAGAGTATAAAGTTGCCAGCTTGGTCTTGTGGTCAGAGTGCTGAACTCTTATCTGGAGGTCTCCAAGTTCAATTCCACACTCCTCCACAAAGCTAGCTGGGTGACCTTGGGCTAGTCATAACTCTCTTTCTGAGCCCTCACAGCCCAACCTACCTCACAGGGCGTCTCCTGTGAGGAGAAGAACAGCAGGTTTGTCAGCTGCTTTGAGTCCCCTTAAATGTGAGAAAAGTGGAGTATAAAAGCCAACTCACTTCTTCTTCTTAACTGTGCCTAGACTTCTTCCTGCTCATTGATGCTGCTTGCTGTTCGGGAATAAAATTAGTGAGAGATTCAGTGGGTAAACCAAACTGCTGCCCAAGTGCATGTGTGCCTCCTTTTGCCACAGAGGGGATTAACCTCAAGGCTGCCGTGTGTTGGTGATCTATTCATACGCCCTGTTATTCTCCAAATCCCTACCCAGTTTGCCTCTTCCACTTCCGCATTCTGGCAACTGAAAGAAGCTCTTTCAAACATAACCAGAATTAAAACATACCCATACGTCACCATAACCATGCCCCCTGCTCTCCCATACCCCTTCCCAAAGAACAGCTCCAATTAAGAGCTGCTCTTTAAATCCACAATTTAATTTGCAATTTGCGACTTAATCTTGCGCTGATTAATTTTTTCATTGTTCTCTTCATGTACAATGAGGCAACGGAAAGATCGTTTCAACCAGAGACAAATATACTAAATTATACAAAGAGACACAGACCCGCACTGCACAGTCCAGTGGATCCAGATGATGGATAAGTGCTAGAATAAGGTCAATACAATATCATTAAACTCCCAAGCATGTTGGAAGAAGAATGAAAGAGCCAGCGGATTACTCTGCTGGAACACAAGGGTGAGCAAATGTGAGGGTTTTATTTCCTGAGTAACGCTAAATGTACCGCTGGGCTGTGAATCACTCACAACACTTGCTCTTCCCTCCCAAGAATATTTTGAAATTTATGCCTCAGACTGATATCCTAAAGGTGGCTGGATGAACATCTGTGTTAAGTAAATTTCACCAGACACAGTTTTCTTTCCTGCTGAAGAAGAAGAAGAAGAAGAAGAAGAAGAAGAAGAAGAAGAAGAAGAAGAGTTGGCTTTTCTACCTCGCTTTTCTCACCCATTTAAGGAACTCAAAGGCTGCATCCCCATTAGAAGCTTAATCCAGTTTCCCTAAATCGAAATAACAGAACCGGATGCAAACGTGAATTTGCCTGATCCCATTACTTTCAGCCAGAATCGCATTCAATCCGAATTCTGAGGACGTACGTGACTCAAGGGGGGGACTCCAGTGGCTACTTTTTAAAAACCGCTTTTCGGGGCTGCCCTGTCTTCCTCCTGGTGTGAACGCGCCACCCATAAGGGACCCCTTCACGGAGCCTGGCTGGGTGCCTGCTGCTTGCCTGGATGGAAGAAAAATGGCAGCGGACAGCCAGCAATTCTTTCCCCTCCTCTCCTCATTGCTCAGGGCACGCAGCAGCAGCAGCAACTCAAGCCCCCTTCGCCCGTCACCGTTACAGCCTTTAAAACATTCACACATCTCCCCAAACCTGCAGCTGCTTTTCTTTCTTTTCCCTTTTTTAAAGGTCAGAACTGTCAAAATTGCAAGATCGTTATCAGGTGTGAAGTACTTGGATTGCTACAGTGTAGCGGTTGCTGCTTTAAGGGGTGGATTTCTACAGCTTGCTTTGGAAGCAAGCTATTGGGGGAGGGAAACTCTCATCCCTTAACACGGAACGGTTCCCACATTAAAAAATGTAAAACATTTCAAGCGCACGAACCGGAGTGAGACCTGTTGAAATGAGAATTAACGTTTACAACGCTTTGGGGCGATTTAACATGCGGAAAGCATGTTAAGCCAAACTGAGGTGGGGTCTGTGAGGATTGAAAACTGTTTGAAACTGAAATAAGGTTGTAATGGGGATGCGGCCAAAGTGGCTGACAAAGCTTTTCTACTCCTCACGACAGATGCCCTATGATGTAGATGGGGCTGTGAGAGCTCAGAAGAGAGCTGTGACTCATCCAAGGTCACCCAGCTGGCTTCGTGGGGAGGGCGGAATCGAACCCAGTATTCCCAGCTCCCTAACCACAAGACCAGCGGTTCTCAACCTGTGGGTCACGAGCCCTTTGGGGGTCGAACTACCCTTTCAGAGGGGTTGCGACGGGTCTCCCACCTTCCTACTCCATCCCCACCCGAGCTGCCCCATCCCCATGGTTGGGGGTCTCCACAACATGAGAAACTGCATTAAGGGGTCGCAGTATTAGGAAGGTTGAGAACCACTGCACTAGACCAAAGTGGCTGAGGCCATTGCTGTATTTTTATTTTTAAAAGGGTTGCTGTTCCCTCAGCTAAAGGCCGGCATGAAGAGGTGTGTCTCTGACTGTCTTCTAAATACATATAAAGAGAGTGCCCGACGCACCTCAGAGGGGAGACTATTCCATAGCCTGGGGGCCATCACCAAGCGTGCCCTCTAGGGATATGCACAAATATTCATAGCATTCAATATTCGTATGACTTTGGACGTTTGTATACAAATAAAATGTTATGACATTCATACCTTGACATTCGTATTCGTATGAACGCTTCGGAACATTTGTGAACCGGGGAGGTGGGAAAGTGGCTGTCATATCCGCAATGGATCCCAAGTATCCGATATGTATTTAACACGAATGCATATGTATCCAATAAGTATCCCATAATGCATCCGCTCTGAAAGCATCAAATGCAGCCTGAATCCACTTTTAATCCACTCTTGATCCACGTGAAATTCAATCTGGATCCATTGCAGATGTGACTGGCGTATGTCCGAATTCGGGCAAATTTGTAAGAATAATGAATGTTACAAATATTCATGCACCTCCCTAGTCCATTTCCAACTCAGAAACGGCCCCTTTTGCGCAGGAGCGCACTGGAAGGCAACCAAATGTGGAGCACAATTTCATGCTCCACACATAGACTTACCGCATCCTGTGCTGTCCTACAGCAACCCCATCCACACCTCTGGTGCACAGAGGGGCTCGTGACAGCACCAGTGCATTTGTGGGTCACATCACCATTGTCCTGGTGGTGGCACATGCACAGTGGTGCTGGCATCTGGACAGAAGATGGTGGCACCCAGACACATGTCTACACTTAAGGTAAATGTCCAGATGCATGAATGTGCCAGTACATGCCGGGTCAAGTTCACCTTTCCCAAATTCACCTAGCTGGGACGGGAAGGGCGAATTTGCCCCAGCACTGGCCTACCTTCCACTACCTGTACTCTGAATTGGTAAGGAGAGTTTGGCCATCTCAGGATCCCAGACTTGAGATATTAAGGTGTTAACCCTACATCCATTTTCCAAGAATATGGTTAGATATGTCTATGTTAAGCTGTGGCAAGAACCCTATTTTCTTCTGTGTCTTTTTGCAAGAACTGCAGAATTCAGCAGAGCTCAGAGTTCAATGAACTTAAGAATCTGTTGAATCCAAGCTTCAAATGCTTCTAAGGTTAGGTCATATAAAAGCAGCCCAGGAGAAGGCTGTCAAACCTATCCATGGCCACCCCCTCCTCTCTCCTTCTTTGTATGAATCGGGAGAGTGGAAAGAGAACTTTTCATTTATTAGGAAGCATTGTGAACTCCCTTCCAAAGTGCTGAAGCCTCCATTACAGGCATCAGATCAGAAGAGTGAATTGAAAACTGTTCTCATCCATGCAGAGAACCCAACTCTAAAGGAGGAAAGCGCCCCTTTAGCTGCTGTGATTTGACTGGGCTTCTTGTCACATTTAATATATGTTATGTTATTGCCACCTGCCTCTCTCTTCTGTTCTACAGCTTGGAGAGCAGAATCTATTATTCCCAGTTTGTTTTAATCACTGGAGCCAACTGTTACACCAACGTTAACTTTACTGCAATGTGTGTGTGTGTGTGTGTTTCCACACATGGAGAGAAAGAGAGAGTAAAACACTCAGTACCTATTACAGAAGAGAAATCTTAAAGGCCCAAGAAAATATGGGCCAATTCACACTTTGCCCAGTAATACAAGGATGGTAAGCTCCCAGATGGAGTATCTGCATGGGAAGGAGCTGTTTCCTTACCAGGTATAGAAAAGGTGGATAGAGAAAATTTCTTTTCTCTAGCACACAACACTAGAACCAGGGGGCATCTATGAAGCTGATGGGTCAGAGAGTCAGATCAGATAAAGGGAAGGATTTCTTCACCCAGAGGGTCATCAGCTTATGGAATTTGCTGCCAGAAGAGCTGGTAACAGCTACCAGCCTAGGGATGTCTTTAGACAAGTTCATGGATGACAGGTATATTAATGGCTACTAGAATGGATGCCTAAGTACATCTTTCCGGCTGGGGAACAGGCAGGATGCCTCTATGGCCATTTGCTGGGATTCAAGAGCAGGAGAAGGTCTGCCTTTGTCTTCTGCCTCTTCAGTGACTGAGGCAGTTCAAGGGAAAAGTGCAGTTTACCTGCTGAGCAGCATTGACCAGCTGTGCTGACTAAAAAGCAGCTCTGTAGCTTCCTCCTTGGAAGCTGCGAGAGCTGAGTTGGCACACGAGGTCATGCGGGTTGAGGCAGCCAATCAGAATCGAGCTGCCCTTCCTTCTCTCATTTGCCTCTCCTCTCCATTCTGCCTGGACTGGCGGGAAAATTGGAATCGTTACACTGCATGGCGAGCGTTGCTAAATCAGCATTAAGTTAAGCGCAGGGCAGCGATCGGGCAAAGCGCCACCGCGATGATGCATCAATCGTCGTGACATCCTGATCATGGACTGTGCAGTATAAACAAGTCTGGACACAGCGCAGGAGTACAGGGAGGTTTCTACTCCGCCCTGAGCCTTATTCCAGATTATATTCCAGAATAGGGACCAGGCTGGTGCAGACCCCTCCCCCCGCGCAGCCCTCCCCCCGCGCTTTATCCCCTCCCCCTCCCCTCCCTCTCCCTCTCACGGCCTCTCCAAGCAACGCCGGGCAACGTTGCACGTGTGAACCAGCCTCGAAGGGAAGCAGGGCGCTTCGCCTCTCGCGTGTGGCTCCCTGAGCCAGCCAAAACCCGGGATGGACGGCAGAGGGAGCTCCGCGCCGCCGCAAATCCGGAGCGCTCCGGGCAGCGCCTCCGAGGCAGGCAGAGGCGGGCACTTCGGACGGCGGAGAGCGGCTGCTGGAGACACACACCGTGCACTCGGCTCCGACTCTCCCGTCTCCCACCTGATCCGCTACGGAGAGCAAACGACCCCGTCGACGGTGGAGCGCGGCCGGCCGGCCGGCAGGGTCTCCTCCCTCCTCCTCCTCCTTCCAGGTGGTCGGGGAAGAAAGGACGGGAAAGGCAGGACAGAAAGACAGAGGCCGGAGCCAGCGAAAGGTGAGAGCCGCGCCGAGGGCGCCTTAGCTTTGCCCGCCGCCCCTGATGCCCAGGCGCTCCGCTTTCCGCTGGCTGCCACTGGCTGGGCGGGCGCGTCCAGGGCAGGCGGGGAAGGTGGTGGCCCCTGCCTGCCTCCGCTCCGCACTTCGGGGCGCGCGTCGATCCCGGGCGGTGCTGGCGACTTCCTGCAGGGGCAGCTCAGGCGAAGCGGGGTGTACGTGTGGATGGGGCGTGCGGATCCGGGAGGCGAGGCTGGGAACTTCGTGGGGTGCGGTGGCCAAGGAGGTTTTTCCTCCCTTTGGATCCATGTGCTGCTCATCATGGGTGTTTTCCCACTTAGCACTAGAGTACCCTTTAAGGACCCTTGATGGGTCCTTAATGGGTACTCTAGTGCTAAGGGGGTTTCCCACTAGCATTAGAATACCCACTAAGGATCCTTAATGGGCCCTTTGGTGCCAAGGGGAAAAACACCCCATGTCCCCAGCGCTGTGGAAGGGGAAAGTACACAATGGGTGTGTCGCTGCCATCACGCCCTTCCTCCTCCTCGCTCCCCCCCCTTCATCTGTGCCTGGTAACTTACCCCCCCCCCCGAGGGACACACCTGGCGGTCTGTTTTGTCAATGGGTTTCTGCGGGAAAAGGGTTGTCCTGGCTGGGATTTTTTTTTGTCGCTCTTTCCACGTACTGAGATAAATGCCTCTCCCCTTCTCCCTCCTCCCCCCCCCACCATTTTTGCTTCCACCTCGTTTCCTTCCCTTCCTTTGCTTGGCATCAACCGGAGTACCGAAGGCTGCTGCGTAAAAATGGTCTAAGCCGGTGGTTCTCAACCTTCCTAATGCCGCCACCCTTTAATACAGTTCCTCATGTTGCGGGGACCCCCAACCTAACCCTAACCCCCAACCGTAAAATTATTTTTGTTGCTACTTCATAACGACCCCTGTGAAAGAGTAGATCGACCCCACCCCAAAGGGGTCCTGACCCACAGGCTGAGAATCACTGGTCTAAGTGCTCAAGACGGCCGCTTAAGAAGGCACGACGCATGCTGTCTGGGTTCTCCTTCATGCTGACCATTTTGGGGTTTTCTCCCCCACCTCCCCAATTCCCACCGGTCTCTTGGTCCTTGCTCTTGGTAGTAGAAGCCACTTGGTCCCAGCCGTCTGCAGCCTTTGCCTCCCATCTTTAGCTAATGATAAGCTGTGTGGGGTTTTGATGTTTGGGTTGGTTTTCTAAGGCGCAACCGGGAAAGGGCTGCTGAGCCTGAATTGCTCCGGGTGGCAGAAGGGGAAGCCCACAAAAAAAGAGAGAAGGTTTGAGAAGGTGAGGTTTAGTTCCATCTTCTGAAGCAGCTCCTGGCTCCGGTTGGTCATGGGACACCTGTTGAATGGCAAACTGGATGAAATACATAGCAGCTTGGTGGCACGAGCCCCAAGATGCGGTAGGGAGGTGTTACTTTAATTTGATGGCTTGTCCCTGCTTGTGGGAGGATAGGGGAGATCCCAGATGGCCCCATCTGCCGTAGGGACAGCTCCACTAGTGCCAGAGCATCCTCCTCCAAGTAGTACAGGCGCGGAGCAGTTAAACCTGGGCTCTATTTGTGCTACAGCCCATAGTGCATAATTAGCCGACTTCTGGGAAAGAGCATCACACCTGGAAGAGGCTGTTGCAACCTCCAGGCTTCCCAGAAGTTCCCCAATTATGCACAAAATCATGTTCCACGCCCTTACCAGCGTTATCCAGTCCCTTACCTGGTGCGTCCAGTGGCAGGCATCCGGAACCTTTTCCAGTGCTCTGGGGTTGTCTGAGGTGCTGCGCAAGTCAGAGGGCATGTCAGATGACCATAGATGCCACTGCGTGTGCACAGAGCACCAGCGTCATAGCGATGGTGCTGACACACGCATTGGCATGGAGGGCGCTGAAAACAAAAAGGCAGCACCCTGAAGAGGACTGGCCCCAGGGTTGTGCGTAGCTTAGGCTGTGAGTGACTAGCACTTGCAAATGCAAGCACTAGTCAACGTTGGGTGATTGCGCTCCTTTCCCATCCAGCAGACAGGAAGGGAAGTGCGAAATCGCCTCTGCTCTCCATCTGTAGTGGCCAGTTAGCCCAGCAAGCTTCCGTTAGACTGGTGGCGCCATCACTGACCTCTGTGATGGCCATCACCCAGGCAGCCATTTGCAGTCTTGGTAAGTTTCGAATGCTCTAGCCGGCTGCAAGCGCGCAAGGCTAGAGAGCCAAAGTGTGAAAAGGCCCAAAACCAACACCAACAGATCCCTAAAACCGGCCAAACCAGCTATGTAGCCTCATCTTAGGGTTACCATTTGGGTTCTTAGGGCTCTTGCACCTTTAATAATTGTTCAGGACATTTCAGCTGGATGCTTGGTGTTATAAGCTGCAGCTGCCAAACTTCCCTCGTCTACACACCCCTTCTATTAAAGGTGCAGGGGTGCTGTCCTCTTTTTTGGTATGATAACCCTACATCATCCACACTGGTATGACTTCCAGCCTGGTGAAAGGATCGCTGCATGCGTGATAGAAGGAGGCTGCCAGAAAGAAGGGAACACCAACTGCTTCATACTGGTTTAAGATCTGAGTGGGTTTTTTCTGACCTTGGAAAGAAGTTTAGTTAGTTAGTTTATTTACTAGATTTGTACCCTGGTCTTCACCAAAACGAAACACTAAAACATATTTCAAATACAGTCCTCCCAATAGAGGAGACTGTAATTCAAAGGCCTTGGGGAACAACGCTCCCAGTGATGTTTAAGGTACAAAAAAGTGCGGTTTTACTTGTTTGATAATGTGACTAAGGGCCTGTTTTGTGGTGTGGATCAGGATGCTCTCCGATGCTCCATCTGCACACCGCATTGCTGCCTCCGTCCCACACCACCCTGCAGTGTCTCGATCCTCCATAGCTGAGGATCTTTCCCAGAGCTTAGCTGGGAATGGCTGGTGAGCTGCAGAGGCCTTTTTGCACTACATCTGCACTATGTCTAGGCCATGCAGGGATGCATTCCCCATCTACACCTAGGCAAGTAAGGAATGCATGGGAACACATTCCTACCTGCCTAGGTGCGAAAGGGGAATCCATCCCTGTGTGGCCTAGACCGAAAAGGTTGGCTTGGGCCCTAGGTATCTGAAGTAGTGCCTTCTCCCATATAGACCAGCCCATGCACAGAGATCTCAAGGAGAGGACCTTCTTGTAGTTCCTGCTCTTGAAGAGGTACAAGGCATAGGGGCATGCAAGAGGGCCTTTTCTGTGTTGGCCTCTAGACTCTGGAGCAGCCTCCCTATTGAGGTTTACCAGGCACCTGTGATGTATAGTTTTCAGCGCCTGGTGAAAAAGCCATATATAAGATATTTGCAGATTTTAAAGTGGGAAGTTAGAAACCTGGGATTTGCAGAACAGGGATATGAATAAGAATTTTAACCTGAGCTTCTTGGAGGGATGTTCAGAGTATCAAAGAAATGGCAATCACATCTAACACATTGTATAGTCTGCAGTATTTGGGGATTCTTGTGGTTTTAATGATTAAGAAAATCAAAATCCATTACTTGTATGATCTTTTAGTAACCCTGTAAGTGTACTTAGCTGCATGGGTGGTTTTTTTCTCTTTGTCTTTTGGTCAGATTGCTAAAGGGTGAACCAGGGCTAACCTTTATTTTAAGGCCACTTAGTTTTTTATTAGGGTGAGACTTGAATTGAAGACCTTGATATTTGCAGCTAGATCTGACAGCATTGTAGCTCGCCTGACCCTAACAATGTGTAGAGGTTTTGACAACTGAGTTTCTATATGCCACTTTTCCAGTTTTTATGGTATCATCATTATAATTGCTGGGCAGACTTTGTTCGGAGCTTGGGCAGAATTGTGTATGTGATAAACATGAGTTTAATTGTTGACCTAGGCCCCTTTAAGTTTTATGGTGCTGCTGCTTGGCAAAAATATTCCAGTAAGTGGATATGGAATAGGAAGGCTGTAAAAAAAGAACATTTTTGGCCATGCTTCAAATGCTACAGTTGCTAAGGGTGGTTTTAAGGTTGCAATTAGGCAAACCCAATTTATTGGTGCTTGTTCTATTTATAAGGATGTAGCAGTTTTTAATACAATTTGCATTGCTCACAAGTTGTGCCAAAATCTTTAGTGAATGGTATAACGTTTTTCCTGCACACAGAAGAGCTGCTGACAAACTGTCTTGTCACATTTTTAACTTTGTTGTGCTGACATAGATACACAGTTACAGTTAATAAGAATTTGTGACTGACAAGACTTGGGCCCTTTCTGCACTTATTTTGGGAAAGGGATGTGCATGAATTTTTTTTGGCATTCAATTTGAAACAAACAGAATGTTTGAAAATCCGTATTCATACCAATAGGTTGCATTCAAATGTGGTAAAATTCTATTTGATACTAATTTCTTTGTATGTCTTCATACAAACATTCGATACGTATCTGATACGAATACATACGTATCTGATACATTTCCCCAGCTTAACGTATGTCCAAACTATTTGTATGAATGTCTGGAAACATTCATATTTGTTTGAATCTTAGCATACGAATATCGTAACATTTGATTTGAGTTCGAATGTTCGAATTTGGTTAAATTTCAAATGTTACAAATATTGGTGCCCATCCCTACTTTGGAATCCAGAATAAGGAGCTCCATAGTCCACATGGTCTGCCCGGGACTAGTGGTAATCTGGATAAAATCCATGCTAAAGTGGCAGTAGCTGGGATTAGTGGGAGACTACATTAATTGGTACCGTGACTGTACTAGCAGTGCTGGATCTGGAACAAGCAATGGGGACTAGATGGGCTGTGGCCTGATCCAGCAGGACTCCTCTTACGTTCTTACATTGGTAGGTGCTAAAGTGGTTTCCTATTACCTTCTTCCAGGGACTGGCACTGTACTATGACGACTTCCTCTAGGCCAGTGATGGTGAACCTTTTGAGCTCAGTGTGTCAAAATTTGCAAGAAAACCTAGCTTAACTTGGGTGCTGTGTCACATCTAGAAATATCCTTAATTTTGTGTTAGTTGTAACTCTAGTAAAAGTTATATTTTTGAAATATGTATTTTATTAAAAGCAAAAACAAATAATTCTTTACATTTGCTAAATCTTCAATTGAAAGTTGGTATTTTGTACACTTCAAGAACAAGCAAGCACACATGCCCAGGTGCCAGGGTGACCATGTGTGTCACTCAAAAGGGCTTGGCGTGTTACCTGTGACACGCGTGTCATAGGTTGGCCATCACTGCTCTAGGCGATGAGCATGCACGACCATGCTGGTAATAGTTTTATTTCTAAGCAGTCATGCAACACCAAGTGACGTTTAGAAAGCCTCTCCCTTTTGGACTTTATTGCCACAGCTATGGATCATAGTTGTACTTTGTTTTGTTTTCCTGTTTGTTTAAAAAGAGCTTTTTCCAGCACCCGCAGTTGTTTGGCAAAGGCTATCTAGGTTAGGATGTCAGGAAGTAATCCGTAGCTTCCTTGCCTAACTCTAATCTAAAGCAGAAGCTCACATCCTCTTTGGCTGGTGCTGCGGTTGAATTAGCAATTGTCCACTGACCCAGTGGGCAGTCTTTGCTTCTGTTATCAGCTCAGGAGATCAGAATTCCCACATCTTCTTGCCTGCTGGTGCTGGTAACAGATCCCGGGCAGTTAACTAGATATCCCTTTAAAGGTGGAAGGACTTTTGGTTTCCCCACACTGAATGAGCACTTTTGTGTTTTTCGTTTCTGAAGTTCTTTCTCTGACTGTAGCGCGCTGGCTTTTCTCAACCTGCGTGTGGCTGCCGGCCAGAAGGAAAATCAACTTGACGCTTCTGAACTCAAGCCCACTATAGAGAAGAGCCATACGGTTGGCTCTGTCGGAATGCTTCTGATCAGGAAGGAGATGAATGGTGTGAACTCTCACTTCTGGGTTTTGATTTCTTTAGCATGGGTATCCTGAATGGCACATCTGTCTGGGCCACTTTCTTCTTTGGAAGAGTTGGGCAGGAAAGCAATTTACTCCTAGACTCCCTTCTCCCCGCTTCATTGCCAAGGCAGCCTGTTTTACATTCAGGAAGATCAAGTTTTTGTGTGGTGGTGGTGGTGGTTGTTCTTAGTGGGGGAGAGAGAAAAGTGCTTCGAGGAGGGGACTTGGATCACACCAGATTGGGTAAGAGGGTCTTTCCTTCCTTACAATTTACACTCCATGCTTTCCCATCACTTTACAAAGGTTTCCTTTAAGCCTTTTTTTTTTGTCTTGCTACCTTTTAAAAAAACAAACAAAACTGCAAGTCATTTACTTTTATTGAAGCCATCTGAGAAGCAGCAACTTTAAGTTGGAGGAGTAATCTCATTTTAACTGCTGCAGCTTGGAGCTGAGTTTTATTGTGGCGTTTCTAATAGAGTTTTCTACAGCGCATTCTCTCTCGTTTGTTAATAGCATGGCGTCCATTGGGTTTGAGGTCATAGGGCTGGTTGAAGGCATCTCTCGGGGTGGGGCAGGACAGATAGCTTTGGGGGCTTCTCCTAGGTCTCTCCATGCTCCACATCTGTCCTTCTCCCAGTGCTAAAACTCAAATCTTACGTCTTGCCTTATGGGGTTTGCATTTACATTCTGATCGCTCGAGCTGTTGAAAGTTCCAGTGGTTTTGTTAGTTTTGTTCACAGTTGCTCCTCCGACAGTGTCGTTTTGTGGATATGCAGCTGGTGAAATGTGCAAAACCACATTAGGGGAATGATTCCAGCTGCTGGGGAGGTGTTGCTGTGCGTGCCTCTGTGAATGTGATCTTGCCTAATGCAGTGGTTTCTTGGGATGGTGCCACCAAATTAGATGAGGGATGAGTGCGTTTGCTTGCTTTTTCATTTATAACATTTGCATCCTGCCCTTCACAACATAAGATAAAGCAAACACTGCAACATCTTTTAAATATAACTCATCCGATCTCCTACCTCCTACCTACCCGGGTGGCACTACATTCAGGGGAACTAGGAATTAAAGGTGTTTTAACAAGGTGTCAAAAAGCATATAAAAGTTGATGCCTGCTGTACCTCCACTTGGAGACTATTTCAAAACTGAGGGGCTACCACAGAGAAGGCCCTCTCACACAGCCCCTCTCCCCTCTCAGGGTAGTGGAACTGCAAGAAAGTCCTTTATGATCTTAAAGCACTTTATGATCAGTAAAATGATGTCAGTATAATATTGCTATGGTGATTCCACAGTTCCGTTAATGCCATTTAAACTCAGTAAACTGTTATTTGAAAACTTTTTTTTTTTCTGATCAATGTTCTCCTTCTGAAGAGTTCTGTTACAATGAACTTTGTTACAGTTGCGTGCAAGAATTCTTATCTCTAGCCACCTCAAAATGGAACTCCCTTAGATGGTAGTTGGATTATTAACCTCTGTGTAAAACTGCTGGCAAAACTTTAAGAGTTCTTAAAGATGGTATCAAGATCATTTGGTTAGGGATATGTAGAAGTGAAAAATTAATATTTGATTCGCAATAAAAGAAACATCCAAAAATGCATTTCTCCATCAAATCGTTGATATGAATGTTTGGAGTTCCACATTCATGGCTGAACATTTTTTGCAGCTTTTTCCCCATCGAAAAAGCCTATCTTTTGTATTCGCAAGCTGGGAACGTTGTTTGATTTGTTTGAATGTCTGGATGTTCGAATGTCCATACTTTTGATTTGATGCAAAAATTTGCAAATTTGCAAATTCAATTCAACTGGATTTTCAAATGCGAATTTTTTTGTGCGCAGCCATACATTTAGTTAAGTTTCACTTTTCACCATTGTAGTCATGGATGCAGAAGGTCTCCCCAGGAGGGAACAATTGTATCCCAATTCCAAACTGTTGCCAAGAAGGCTGTGTGGATGGATTCATTTAATTACCTTCAATCTGAATGCTATACCCAGTATCTTAACTTTAAACTCCTTTGCTTGAAATGTTTTCTGTGGGGAAATGGGTTGCACTTAGTTGCATTTAGTATTGCATTCATACACAGCAGGAAAAAGCAATTCTGAAGTGGTTTACATTTGGTTAACAGGTGAGATTGTTCACATGCGGGTATGTTCCTCTTCCCATGAACATTCTAGATAAGAAAAGATGGATCAGGGATGGAATGAGAACATAAGGGTCACATCATACTGTCTATAAAACACTTTTGAGCCATTAACCCCCCCCCCAAATGTGAATGTTTGTGCATTGCTTTATTTATGGTCATGGAACCAAAATAGTACATTTAAATAAATCACAGGACTAAAATAATCTGAAATTCCTTCAGCTTTCTCAATGAAGTAAAATGTAAAGGAAATTCATAAATAGATTACTGAAATTTTCAAGTTGACATTACTTGAATGATTAAAAACTAGATCTGAGCTTTATAGCAATAGATAAGAAAACATTGAAGACAGACAATTTTTTTTATGATTGTGGTTACGGAGTAGGTATGTAACATCACCACAAGTAACTTCCATATTTAGAAATCTGGGGAAGAACCATGGAGACACAATAAACCAGCCTAAATGCACTGTGGAGGGGAGACCAGATATATTGGAGGATGTGATCACATAGGGCAGCAATTTTTAGGCACAGCTTTGTCAAGGAACATCCCATCTGCAGTTGCACTACAAGTAAGCACATCACACAATATAAAAAT
Source organism: Aspidoscelis tigris stejnegeri (assembly GCA_023333525.1). NCBI lineage: Eukaryota > Metazoa > Chordata > Lepidosauria > Squamata > Teiidae > Aspidoscelis > Aspidoscelis tigris. The sequence goes on from JALMGA010000005.1 coordinate 16,293,940, forward strand.
AAACCCTCCTATCTCCTGTCATTGCCTTCTATGCCTCACTGTCAGCGCCTGTGAACCAGTTTGTTCTAGTGGTTAGGCAGCCAGACACTTATCTGGGAATACTGGGTTTCATTCTGCACCTCTCCACGAAGCCAGCTGGGTGACCTTGGGCTAGTCACAGGTCTCTTCTGAGCTCTCACAGCTCCACCTGCCTCACGGGGTGTCTGTTGTGGGGAGAAGAAAAGAAGATTTGTCAGCCACTTTGAGTCACCTTAACTGAGTGAGAAAAGTGGGGTAGAAAAGCCAACTCTTCTTCTTCCTTACTCATCTCCCATTGGCTACCACAGTTCTGGTTTTTCAGCCTCCCATTGGCCAGTGTCATTCTGGGGGTACAGCAGACTGGGCTTGCCTCAGGAGCCTCATAGCCTCTAACCCAACTTCCCATGTTCCTCCAAAAGTAATTATTCCTCATCTGCCAGGACACGTAAACAGGTACCTCAAGAAGAGGTAAAGATGTTTTAACCCCCCCCCCCATTTGTCCCTTGAGGCCCAAATTTGCCCTGGAGCTGCCTGTTTTACCCCGTGTGATCGCGCTTGAAGACCATGGTGCCATGGAGGTGAGGCCCAGTCATTGTTGAAATTCAACAGCTCACTTATTTCAGAAAGTTTATCTCTATTTTGAAGGTACTGCAATCTTTGCTGTCACTTCGCTGGAACTTCCTTAGATAATAGTTGCCCTATTAACCTCTGTTCACACTTTGATGAGTCTGTTTCAGAACTAGCAAAAATGTATATTAGCTTGCATTCAGATATTCAATGATGAATTATTTGGAAATTATGTGTTTTCTCTGCCCACCTAGAAATCTTTAATTTACACGTATTCTCTTGCAGTCTTGCTCTGGATGATGATTACCTGGAAGATATTTATTACATCTTTGAAGCTGCCAAACTTGTGTGATTCTGTATTTATAACTATCCATTTATTGAAACAGAGACTTATTCACAAGAAAATTGATCACTGGAGCTTCTTTCTTTCTTTCTTTCTTTCTTTCTTTCTTTCTTTCTTTCTTTCTTTCTTTCTTTCTTTCTTTCTTTCTTTCTTTCTCTTGCTGAAAGGAAATAGAAGGGTATCCAGTTAGAACATAAGAACATAAGAGGAGCCCTGCTGGATCAGGCCACAGCCCGCCTAGTGTAGCATCCTGTCTCACACAGTGGCCTACCAATTGCTTCTGAGCATCTCGAGGAAGACGCAAAACCTGCTGCTGCTGTCAGCTCTCTGTAAATGGCCTTTAGAGGCTTCTTGCCTGTCAATAAGACCAAGAAGTGAAGGGGTAGGATAGAAATCATTTGATTTCAGCTGTTTCAGAGGTTATCAGGATACCTGGGATTTATTTATTTACTTCTTTGTACTTTTATCCTGCTCTGTAGCTGAAAGTTTCAGGACAGGTGACAAGAGTAAAAACAGACTAAAAGGAACCCAATAAAAAAAAATCAGAAGCTAAAAGTGGGGATGAAGGAGCTGTTTCCTCAACTAAAAGGTCACAGTAGATGGATGTGCCATTACTAATCTTCTGAGGCTGCATCCCCAAAAGACTTATTTGCCTCTCTAGTCTCCCTCTACTGTCACACTATTCAAGCGGACTTTAAAAGTGCCATGCACTTCTGGAATAACCGTCCACATGAGGCTCAGCAAAACACGCGTTGAAAATGTACCTTCTGTCCCCATGGAAGCGTATTTTCTTTCCCTGCATCGTTTTCTCCCCGCCCTCTCTCTTGTTCAAAGGAAAAATAGCCATCGGTTCTCTGTTCGTCTCCCAGATCTCCGACCCCCGAAATGGCTTCCCGTGCTGGCTGCAGCCATTGGCCGGGCGATCGTTTGCTCATTCACTCTTGCACTTTCACAGATCACTGTCTAAATCCACCCGGTAGAGCAGCGGCGACTAGCAATACACCTACTTCACACCTGATAAAAATGTTGGAGTTCTCTGCAATTCTGGCTCTTTGAAAGTTCTGTGCTTTAGAAAGGGAAGGGAAGGAAAGGGAAGGGAAGCAGAAGCATTTATGGGAGATGTGTGAATGCTTTATGGCTGTGTGCGCAGGCAGCAATCCCTGCCCCTTTTGCCACGGAGCGTCCCCAAGGTAAATGCTGTGAGGAAAACCTGCAACTTCCAAAAAGAGCCCTGAAACTCTTCTTTAAAGGGCATGTATTTTGTCGCGGGTTTTCCTGCTTTTGTAGTGCTGGAAGCTCATTCAAAACCCTGGCATGGGGGCGCTCAGAGGCAAAAGAAGATTTTTAGCACACTTTAAATTGCTTGGGAATGCACCCTGAATGTATTTAGTGAAGGTACCTAGCACACTGGAGGGGGAAAAATATTTCATAGGGGCTATCACCAGGAAAGCCCTGTCCTTGAGTATCCACCCCTTTAGCTGCTAAAGATGGTGGTACATGAGAGACCTGTTCTTGTGCACTTGGCAGAAGGGAACATCAGGTGGCTGGAGGAAATAAAGTCAGGAACAACACCCACCTTCTGAAGGCAGAGGGATGTTTGCACTGTTGGCCTTTTCTTTGCCTAGTCCATAGGCAGAGTTGGAGAGGTGCTTTAATGGCTGAGTTCAGGTGCTTCAGAGAGATGGAAAGAAACAACAAGGTAGTCATTGCAGGCACTATTCCTAGGGCCCATCTTTCCCCTCGACATGTATGGATTCTTTCCTACCTTCCTTCTTCTCTGTCATGGGTCATTCCTTTTCCAGCATGACTACAGTATGTGCTTGCTTAAATGAGGTGCCTGAATTCAAGCAAACATGTCCCAGTCTCTTATGAGTGGTTCCAGATGTTTTTGAAACAGTTTTTACTGTTGTCCTTTCATTCTTTAATTGCCCGAATGAAGAATGTTCTGAGGACCATCCTCCAGATGTTGCTGAGCTGTGGCTGCCACGAGCCCCAGCCAATCTATCCAGTGCTAAGGAATGGGAAGAGTTCAGCAACATCTGGAGGCCCAGTTTCTTGGGTCACTTCAGTTTAAGTAGTTGCACACACGTTCACCTTATTAGAGTTACAGCTGGAGAAACTACTAAGGGATAGTTAGTGGAAAGATGCTTTCATGACATCATTCTAGCATAGGGATAGAATCTATACTGCCAGATGTTGGAGTAACAGCTCCTAGGGGGCCCATAGAGTGGGCAGAAGAGATGAGAATGGCAGTCCATCAACAGCTGGAAGATCACAGGCTAGCATCCCTGTCTTAGTCTCTTAGGGACGTGCACAGCTGGATCCTCCTTAAAAAACGGATCTGCTGTCCAGGCATTGGGTTTTGCATAGGAGACAACATCTTTAAAACAAATGTGGAAAGATTTTTTCCATGATCCTGCTGCCACTTGACTGTGGGATGCCAGTCCACATTCCCTCTTTTGCTAGCATATATTTGTATTTCTAAGAGCAACAGCATCTTTGAAAATCCTTTTTTTTAATGACTCAAATTCAAAGTACAGTCATTACTTGTGTAAGGTTAAATAGCATGGCTTGAATCACAGGATGGGGGGAGTCTTGCTTTCTTTGCCTGGGCCCAATTCCACCTTAACTTGTTCAATTTGTAAGTCAGGTCCAACTCTTCAAGTCTGCCTGGATCATAGCACGCCAGCCTTCTGTCCTCTGCTGTCTCCTGAAATTTGCCCAAGCTTATCGTTGTGGCTTTCGTGACCCTATCTGTCAATCCTATCCTCTGCTGCTTGGTCTTGGACTTTTATCTGGTAGTTTCCTGGTTCAGTCCTGCAGTCCTACAGGAAGCCAGCTGGGTGACCTTGGGCTAGTCACAGTATTTCTCTTTCCAATGAATAGTCAGGTTTTATTTCCTGTGGTATTGACTGATTCAATCTCTTTGCAAGTTCAAGAGAGTCCAGTACCGGAATTTGAAAGTGTTGATTCTCTAGCACTCTTCCTTCCTTATGGTCCAAGTCCCACAGCCATACATTACTACTGGGAATATCATAGTTTCAACTATGCATACCTTTGTTGGAAGAGTTCTGTCTCTGATTTTTAATATGCTGTCCAGGGTTGCCATAGCTTTCCTTCCTAGGAGCAAGCATCTTTTAAGTTCATGGCTGCAGTCACCATCTGCAGTAACCTTTGAGCCTAGTGAAGGAAAATCTGCTATGACTTCTTGTATTTGCCAGGAAGTGGTGGGACCCTCTGCCTTGATCTTAAGGCTTGAGCTTCAGGCCAACGTTTGGGCTTTTTCTTGCATCCTCATCAAGAAGCTCCTTAATTCTTCTTCACTTCCTGCCATCAAGAAGGGTATTGTTTGAATATCTGAATTGTTGATGTTTCTCCCTCCACTTCCCTGCCTAAGATGGTTGGTGATGTGGAACTCAGACTCACCTGGTCATACACCACGCAGAAGCAAAACTAAGGGAAACAGCCAGTGTTTTCTTATCAACAAGATAAACAACCTTTCAGAGTAATAGATGCTGAATGCAAGAGCATCTATTTATACTCATTGACGTTTGCTATCAGCTGAGCACAGCACCAAGTAAAATGCCGTTTGTACAAAACAGCATGCAAATTTGTTGGACAGTGGCCATAAATAGCACTAAATAAAAAGCAGTGATTTCGGCGATCTTGTTTTCTTCCTCTCAGAAGTGGGTTTGGGAGGGGAAATATGATCATGTTTCTGGGTATAGCTGTATTTTTAAAAGGCCTATTCTGTGAAACATTTGTGACTTAGGATAGTGTTTTGCTGTTGAAATTCAGAGGTCTTATCTAATCTCAGCAGCTTTGCTGGAAGGAAATAGAAGGATTCTGATTTCACTCTGAGGAGAAGTGATGGCATAAAGAGGATTGACTTGACCAGTCTAGGCAATTTCATTAAACAATGATAAGAAGAGTAAAAGTAAAGTTTCCAGCATAAACTTTTTTATTTATGTGCTGAAATCCTTACTGTGTATTACATTCTTTCTTTCTTTCTTTCTTTCTTTCTTTCTTTCTTTCTTTCTTTCTTTCTTTCTTTCCTAGTTAGATTCCATTAAGTTTGGATGGGTTTATTGGCCACATCTTACTCCAGCCTCTACCCATGATTCCTTGTGCTAAATGCTTTTCTGTTTGTGCTCAGTTTCTTCCCTTCATCTTTAACTGTGCTTAAGAATGGTTCCTGAACCCATTTCTGTCACTGGCCAGAGTCCCCTACTGAAAAAAAGGATTTGCAAAGCAGTTATGAATTCCAGTTTCAAACCAGTTCTGTCATATTTTATTTTGCTAAGCTGGATGCAGAGATCGTCATTACTAAAGCTGTTGCGGCCTGTATTGGACACAGCAGTCTGAGAAGTGTGTTTTCGTTGTCTGAATTAGGGTTGCAAAATATGTGGCTCTAAGGCACCTTGGCCATATTTCCACTTTGGCCACGCTTTGAACTTATTGGCTCCATGGTGAAGCATGGGAGAGTCCATTGGGTATCTTATGATGAAAGACTGTGTGTTTGTGGCGCACCAATGGTTGAAGATCTTTCTCATATCTTGTTTACCTGACACTTATATTCTTCAATAAGAACAACTTGTTTGCCCCCCGCCTTTTTTTACAAAATGTGTCCCACTAGAATGCAGAACATAAGTTAATTTACCATCTGCAGGGAGAAAACATCCAGGTGTCATATAGGGTACCTTTGTTTTTTGCCAAAGCTGCCTGATTTAGGAAATTATTCATTGCATTGAATGGGGTGCCTTGTAAGGGTGATGGACAAATAATGATGTTATTTTTATTTTATATTTGTTTGTATCCTTGTATGTTTAATCTACTTTATCTTTTGTAAACTCGATACGGCCATATGACTAATCAATAAAGTTGATTCATTCATCCACTTTGGGTTGGAGGTGATTCCATTCTGGGTAGAAGGGGGAGGCGCCCCAGTTTGCCACAGAAAAAGCTACACTCCATGCCTCCATTTTGTGACACAGAGACGGGGCAAACCGGTTACTTTACCTGCCCAGAATTGAGCCCCAGACATATTTGAATGGCTCTGAAGAGCCAGTTCCATTCAAAATGTTTGACTGGTTGCTTTTGCCTATTTGCGTTTCTAAAGATTATTTACACATCTGCCGAAGTAAAATGGCAGAAGGTCAAAAGCACCTATGGTATGATGGTACGGAAGCAGGAGAAGCCACATTGATGATTGTTCTCTCAAACAATGAATAATTGAATGTTCCAGAATACACAGCTTGGCAGTATATTTCATGGGGAACCATTAAAAAAAAAATCAGAAAAGGTCTTCTGAGTTTTCCTATACTCTTCAGCAGAAAAAAATGTTACATAGAGCAGGAAGAGGGTGAGTGATGGAAAATACGCCACTTAGGCCAGGTGTTATGGGCATAGGAGCAGGTTTTAGTCTGCTCCAGTATGGAATCTGCAAGCCCACCGCATCTGTGGAAATATTCACAGGTATCCAATAACTATGTGGGACTCTAAGATGAAGAGGTAACAGCTTTGTGCTGCATAGCATCATTTTGATTGCTTATGGATAAAGGTCAGTTCTCTCCGCTCCTCTGTTTTAAAGGATCCCCCCTCCCTCATTTTTGGCCTAGTAGAGGCTTTGTTGCTTAAATGCCCGGGTAGTAACTCAATGGTGTAACATGTCTCTCTTTCACGAAGTAGGGTAGTGAGATTTTCCAGGGCTCTCTGGGGTCTAATTCTCACTGTAATGAAAAGGCTAGAGCCAAAGTGATGATGGTTTTATTGTCTGCTTATTGACTGTCTGTCAGATCCTTATGGAAGTGAGTGAGCCTGCCGCTTGCTAGAGAGCTTTTTGAGCGATTATACGGCAAAGTGCTTTGCTGGCAGCTGACCTTCCAGTTTAGGGTTCACAAGGTTTGGTTATTTCTGAACAGGCCTGTTCTGTGAGGATCCATCTGCCAGATGAGGGGGCTGTAGGTGCCTGGAGAAATTCCTACTGCTTTGATTTGACAGTTGTTTAGCTGTTAATGCTTTTGTTTAGTGAGAATTACTTCTGACTGCAATCAGACATGCATAAAAGAATGCCCCCCTGGAAGAATTGAGAGTCAGGAATGCCAGACGTTTTACCCCTGTATGCACCTTACTGTATCCTGAAGTCTATGAAGAGTTGTCTTTTCCTCGTGATGGGGATAATAAGAAGGAAGGAAACTTACTTTAATCACTTTTAGTGAGTCAGTTTGGTCTAGTGGTTAGAGAGCGAGACTCTTATCTGGGAATATTGGGTTTGATTCTGCACTTGTTCATGAATCCAGCTGGGTGACCTTGGGCTAGTCATACAGATTTAATGCTGTATTAAATCTCCTGCAACTGTTGCTGCTGATGATGATAACCCTTCCAGATGAATCCTCTGTACCATTCCCCATTTCATTTTCTCTTTTCTGCTTGTGAGCCAGTTTGGTCTAGTGGTTAGGGAGCCAGTATCTGGGAATACTGGGTTTGATTCTGCACTCCTCCATGAAGCCAGCCAGGTGACCTTAGGCAAATCACAGCTCTCTTCTGAGCTCTCATAGCCCTACCCACCTCACAGGGTGTTTGTTGTGGAAAGAAGAATAGACATCTTATGGGTGTTTTTCCACTGTCACTAAAAGTACCCATTAAGTACCCATTAATGGGTATGAAGTGGCATTTTTGTACCCATTAATGGGTACTTAATGGGTACTTCTTGTGACAGTGGAAAAACACCCTTTGTCAGCTGCTTTGAGTCCCCTTAAATGGGTGAGAAAAGTGAGGTAGAAAAGCCAACTCTTCTCCTTCCTTCTTTTCACTGGTATTTTGGGTGGTGCTCTTTGATTTTTTTAAAATACTGTATTTTCTGGCGTATAAGACTACTTTTTAACCCAGGAAAATCTTCCCAAAAGTCAAGGGTCGTCTTATACGCCAGGGGTCATCTTCTTATATGCCAAGTATATCCCAAACTCTATATTTTAACTGGAAAGTTGGGGGTTGTCTTATACACCCAGTCATCTTATACGCTGGAAAATACGGTATATATACCCTTTGAGGTATAAAGCATCCAGAAAAAAGTTTTGCATTTTGTGTCTGGCATTAGGCTTAAATTTCGGGAACAGAATAATTTTGGGGAAAGGCTTTGTATTATGTGTATGATTCCCATGTATTATGATTATGACTGCATCCAGACAGGGCCTAAAACATGGGATTGTCCTGGGCCTATGGTGGATTTGCCATACATATTGCAGGCCCAGCATAGCCTGGAATATAAGGGTGAAATCTCATGTATTGCTGTCTTGGGAAATATTTTCTTGGAATAGCTTTATGGGCTCACCTTATCTGGATGCTTGTTCTTGGGATCCATCACCAAAAATGGTCCCTGCGCATATGGTCGCCATGCAAGTATGGGGCCAGTGAGTGTGGACTTTCTGGTAGTAGTGTGGAGCAAGCATCCAGACAGGTAAATGCCTGTGCTTGTCCTGCAGTTCTGCCCTGTTGTTTGACAGTTACGGTAAGGGGGCAATTGCGGGATCTAAGCAAGATCCCACATTTTCCCTTCAACGTCTGGTGGCAGGCTGTGATTCATTCTAAACAATGAACTCTGCATCAGATTGGGAATAAAAGAGATAATTGATCTCTTTTTTTTTGCTGGTGAGGGGAGAGGTGACATTTAGTGATTTGAAAAATCAGCTGCTGAGATGTATTAAAGATGGGAAAGATACTGTTGCGCTGAAATGAGTTGTTTTTGCTTCCGAAGGAAAATTGATGTTCTGTGAGCAATTTTTCCAGATTATTTGTCATTTGAGTCATGAGTGCGTTTAGTACTTTCTAAGTGACGATTTTAAAGAGAGTTTCAGAAGGTTGTGCCTGGAGGGAGGGTGTATTTTGCATCCATTTGCAGTTGTTGTCTCTTGTTTTGGAGTAAACAACAACAACAAAGAATTCAGGTCCATTCTGGGTGGCTTTTATTTATTTATTTATTTTTTTAAAAAAGCTCATACAGAGCAAAAGCTTCTTTCTTGGGCTGGACACAGACAAGGTGAAAAATGCAAGGGAAATGCGCAGCAGCATTCAATTTGGCAGGCACATTTGACCGATTCTCCCTGCAGCTGCGCATTATACTCCTGGGATACTCTGGGTTTAATAAATAGTGGGTTTAACTACTCTTGCCATGGGGCATCACTTTACTCCGCTTTTAGGTCCCTTCCAGACCAGTGGATAAAAATCCACAGTTGTTAATAAATTCGCAGCTTACCTAGCTGTGAAGTCACGACGTGTTTTCCCGACTCCAAATGGAGGTCTGCAGCTTCATCCTCGGCAGCTGTGAGACGGAGGCGCGTGTCATGTGGTATCAGGCAGCCAACTCTCATTGGCTGTTCCACAATGGCAGGAAACTCCAAAATTACCTGATACTGTGGAGTGAGTGTTGATCATTCTGCAGCATGTAAATCTGCAGTTGTGGCAGCATAACATGCTGCCACTGTGAAGTATTGGGCGTCAAGTGTGACATCCACGCACAAACTGTGCATTGGAAGGCACAGCATCCCCCAGCCTGGAGACACACTTATTTGTTTGTTCGGCAAACTGTCTGAGAACTAATGAGAACTCACTTTCACCCAAGGATGTGTGGACCTACCAGAGCTGAGCATTTATTTATTATTTACATTTCTATCCCGCCCCATACCCGAAGATCTCTAGGCGGATAACAACCTTAAAACAGATTAAACAAAGTATACATTAAAAGACTTTTAAAAAGATTCAATAAATATAAAACAATACACAATATGTTTAAAATAATAGTGTCTGTACTGGGGGGAAACATAAGCAGCTCAGCCAAAGGCCAGAGTAAAGAGGTGCGTCTTCACCGCCTTCCTAAATATATATAAGGAAGGGGCAAGACGCACCTCAAGGGGAAGGCTATTCCACAGTCGAGGGGCCATCACAGAGAAGGCTCTCTCCCGGGTGCCCACCAACCTCACTATTGAAGGAGGTGGGACAACCAAGAGGGCCTCACCACTTGATCTTAAGTCACGGGCAGGTCGACATGGGAACAGAAGAATCTCCCCACTACAACACTGCGAAAATGCAGAAATGTAACCTGTATGTGGGGGCAAACTGTTTTCCCACTGGAACCACTTTACTTCACTTAAAACTCAAGGTCTGGAGATGCTTTTAGTGGCTTACAGCAGAGTATTTTGAGGTGCCAGGGAAATATTGGCAAATGAGGGTTTCCTCATGAAGTGCCTTTAGGATCTAAGAGGCTGCATGGTCCACAGCAGTGCCACAAGTGTAAAAAGATGAGTTTCTCTGAGGTAAGAGAAAAACAGAACACTCGTATTCAAAGAAGGCTAGAAGATAAGATCCTTGTCTGGCCCTGGGCCACAAAATCACCCAGATCCATTGTGTTCATTCAGGTTCCCCCATCTGAGCAATAATAGAGGAGCTCTTTACCTGGATTTTGCCTCTTCCTATCTTGTATCAACATACAGTTCTAAAAAAAAAAAGTAAAAACAACCAATGAACTGAAAAGCAAATCAGAAAACAATTGATCTGTATAAATTTTTTTAAACTCATACATGGGAAAGTGGAGAGGAATCCACATTTGGAGGACTTGGATGGAAAGAAATACCTTCAGTTAGTCTCCTAAATGATGGAAGTGTAGACGTCTCATGAATTTCAGAAGGGAAAGAAACCCACAAAGTAGATGTACCACAGAGAAGACCCAGCTGTGGACAGCTGTTAGGTAACTGTAAGGCTGCATCCAGATGTCACTTATTCTGCCATATTTGGATATTCTGGTTTTATTCTTGAATATCCAAATATAGTGCTAGAAGGGAGTGACATAATTTCTGGCACTCACCGCAGGACCTCACTTGCTGATCTGAATGATCCCACAGATCTGAAAGAGCGGAGGTGGTTTATTAAGTAGCAGCTTGCTTCTTAGGGCAAAGTAGACAGAAGACCATGTAGCAGGGAAAACTTAATCTGGTTGTCATGGAAGAGGCCTTGGTTGATAGACTGAACTGGTGAGCCTGAATGAACTGCAGGGATTAGGTGCAGATTCCATTTATTTCTATATAAATATCCCCAAGGTGTACATTTAAGCAGTCAGATTTGGTCACTTCGGACTGCTAGCATCTGTTTTAACTGTCATGTTTCTTTAAACGTGTGACTTTCAATCCAGAGGCTTAGAGGAATTCTAAATTATCGAAAGGCGTTCCAGGAAAATCCTGATGTTTTTCACATTGCTTTCGTGGATATTAAATCTGAGAATATACGCTTCCACAAGTGGGAATATATGTTTTCACAAATGTATATGCTGTACTGCAGTCATGGAGAAAGTTTTCCACTTTATGAGCTGTCCCGTGTCTAAACAGTGGGAAGCTTTAAGGATCTTTTTAAGCATCTGTGCTTTGGTTTCCTTCAAATAGACCATCAGTGGATGGTTTTTTCTAGGAACAGGGGTTTTATTTGCAGATATAGATATCAGTGTGGTCCACAGGCATTAGAGAAATAGGGTTAAACAACTCAAAATGCATGTGGCGTGGATCTACTTTGGAATGTACTTCCATGCTGGTAGGGGTAGGGCGGTGATGGCCAACCTATGACACGCGTGTCACAGGTGACACACCAAGCCCTTTTGGGTGACACACATGGTCACCCTGGCACCTGGATGTGTGGTGCTTTGCTTGATCTTGAAGTGTATGAAATATCAACTTTCAATTGAAAATTCAGCAACAAAAGTCACTAAATGTAAAGTATTATTTGTTTTTGCTTTTAATAAAATACATATATTAAAAATATAACTTTTTTACTAGAGCTACAAATATCACAAAATTGTGGATATTTCTAGAAGTGACACAGCACCCGAGTTAAGCTAGGTTGTCTTGAGAATTTTGACACACCGAGCTCAAAAGGTTCGCCATCACTGGGGTAGGGGAAGTTTAGTCTTCAAGGCTGTCCCCTGCCTGGAATAGCTTAGTTGTTCAGAAAATGAATGATATCAACTTTGATTTGCAACTGTGGATCTATTGAAGGTGTTGAACCTGTTGAAATGCTGGACTGATGGATCCAGTGGAGCCTCCAGGGCCTTTTAGGAGACGCTGGGTTGCCAGTCTGTATTGGTGCAGTCTGTTTATTGTGATGGCTTCCTAAAGCTTCTTGTTCCTGACAGCATCTTTTTATCTACCTTGATGCTTGTACAACAAAATACCTGTACTGTAGTACAGAACTTTGGTTAAGGTTCATTAAATCAGGATAGGATCCTCTCACACACAGCGAGGTTGAATGTGGGATGGAGGGCTCACAGTATTGATAATCCAGCAGACCTTGCTCTTTCGTTAACATGCATTCCAGCTGACTGCCCCAAATCTCTTGCACTGGATTCAGTATAGAGAGCTTCAGTGAGGTGGTGGCGGCAGTGGTGAGGGGGCTTTCCCTGCCATGGCCATCCCCCACCCCACCTTCTTGTGACGCCCTACCCATCATCTGTTCCTGGACTCCTTGACCTCTGCTGCAACACCCCCATCACATTGCCCTTCTGCCTCTGCTGCCACGGCCCCCCACGGCACTTAGCTCTCCCGCAACACCCCCTATTGCCTCAACCCTCCACCGCTGCTGACCCAACTCTTATTTGAATTTACCATAGTTAATGTTTTAATTATTTAACAATGCAAGTTGCCCAGTTTGGTCAAGCCCTGATTTTTTAGGTCCTGAACAAAAGGCTATATATCTGCTATGGTAAGTGGACATGACTTGAGTTCATCAGTTTCTTCAGTTGCCTTGAATTAATTTTGCAGAAGGCAGACTTAATTTGAACGGCTACAGTGGCATCTGCAAAATCATGGTCGTGAGGTCATCGCTAAAAACATTCCCAAGAGGTATGTCTGGGGCACATCTTTATGTACTGCTGATGGTGAAAGTCATTTGTTTTTGGTAGGGTTTGTGTTCCTTTGAAAATTACATGGCAGAGTTCTCCCACTCCTTTAGGACAGCAAGAGAAGGCAGGAAACGAAACTTGTTGAATTTCTGGCTGTTACATTGCACTAACCAGGAGTCTTGCCAGGAGAAAAAGTACTAATTTTAGTAAAAGAGGTTGTACTGAGTACTTGATTATACAGCATCATTCCATTTCCCCCTCCTTAAGATGAAGTGCATTACAGTACTTTAAAGATGAGTTCTGGCAAGTTGCAGACGGGGAGTAATATATCATTGGTCTGTGTAACCAACTAGGGAGGGGGACTGCTTTAAAAAAAATGTTTGCTCAATGCAAAGTTTTTCAAGTGGATCTATCTCTCTTTCCCCGCTTCTCTCTCTCTCTCTCTGTGTATATATACACATACATACATATACATACAGGCTGCCTTAATCTGCAGGTAAAGGAAAAAGCGCAGATTACCTGCTGGAAGCAACTCCATAGCTTCTTTCTCAGAAGCTGTGAGAGCTGAGTCAGGGTGTGCGGTCACGTGGGATGAGGCAGCCAATCAGATTTGAGCTGCCCTTCTGCCTCTCGTTCATCTCTTCTTGTCGTTCTTCCTGGACTGGTGGGAAGATTTGAATTTTCGTCATACTGCTCAGCGAGTGTTCTCTTACCATCATTAAGCAGTGATCCAATAATTCACAATACCCATGATCCATGGATCGTTGTGTGTGACGCCCAGGTCACTACTGAGCATTCCGCTAAGGCTGCTGTTCTTTGAATTTTTCTCTTGTTGCTTGTTTCCCACAGGCAAGGAAGTGGGATGGCAGCATTAGAAGCTCTTGTAGCCCCTATGGAAGGCCCCTCAGATACCACTTTTCCCTCAGTCACCATATTGATGATCCTTGATCTAGAAAGTAGTGGCCATTTCAAAGAGTCATCTCTGAATGTTCATCAACATTCTAAGAAATTATGCTACTTCTCCTATATGGGATTTCCTGAGACCAATCTGCACTTGGCCACAGTAACATCTGGGCAGATGCGTTTCCAACCCAGAAAGGCTTCTTACCTTACCAGATGTTCCCCTATTGTCTACTAGCGGGGGTGCACAAAATCGTGCACCACACGCAACCCAACCTTAACTAAAAGCTTACCTGAAATGTCCATTTTTGGTGCAAAGGGTCATCTGAGGTGCCACGCAAGCACACTGGCACCTCAGATGGCCCCAAACATTATCGTGTGTGTGCAGAGCATCACCGTCACACTGGGCTCAGCAATCAAGGTGGCTTTGGTCTGCTGAGATTGGACACGCACCCGGGCACAGGTAAGTCACCAGGTGTGTGGGACTAAGTGTAGAGTATACTAGTGATCCCAAGTGCAAATGCTAGTACACTTTAGTCTGTCACAAACTTTTTCCATCCAGTGGATGGGAAGCCAAGTGCAAAAGTAGCTCTGGAATATTGTGAAGTACCAGTACATGGAATTGTTACTCAGTTGTTACACGGTCTGTTGCTGCTAGTTGTGGTGGTGCTGGGGGTGATGAAGGGGGGTGGAGAGAGAGAGGATGATAAGCAGAGCTTCCATCTTAGCAAATACAGGGTCTTCAGACATAACAGAAAGGGCGCCTGAGAGTTTCTCAGAGAGACAGTATGTGGCCATCATGTTCCCTTTTTTAGCACAGAATGTCCATGGGGGAGAAGGGCAGGCTGGTGTGTGAACAATCCCACCTCAAAGCCTTCTCTGTGCCCCTTCAGAGGTGAGATGCTTTTTTTGGCTGTGTCTGATCATTACAGCCAAACAGTCATTTTGTGAAAATGAACTCTTGTGAGTCGTTGGCAAACGTTTGCCCTGCTGACCTGTCTTTAGTAAGCTCTTCAGCTCCCTCATCAGAAAAAGGGTGAAACGGGTCTGTCTTCCCAGGTGCTGCTTTCCTGGCCAAGAGGGTAACGTAGCTAAGTAAATTGAGCAGTGAATTGGAAACGACTTGTCAAAATCTCCCTTCCTTCCTTCCATCCCTTCCTTGCTAGATTGCCTTAGACAAACTATTCTTTCAGCCTCTGCTGCCCTGTTCCACCCGCACTGTTAATCTAATACTATAATAAAGGTTACCTTCAAGCAGTGTATCAAAGCTCAGTGCCCTTTGAGTGACTTATTTATTTCTTTATTTACATTTTAAGATCATTGTTTACCTGAGAGTCTCAGAGCAGTTTACAGTTAAAATGCAACCATTAGAACTGTAAAACAGAACACAACAGCACCAGAGTGGTAGAAAGAAAACTAACAGCCAAAAGCCTGGGGGAAGAAGTGTGTCTTCCATTGTCATTATGATGTACACAACATTGTTGGCTGGTGAGTCTTTACAAGAAAGCCATTCCACAAGCTGGGGCCACTATTGAGAAGGCCCTGCCTTTACCCTGCCCTCCCTGAAGGTCTTCTTGCTGATTTTCACTGACAGGGAGCTCCTTTAATTATTGGGGCCACTGTAGTACCTTGAATTGGACCTGGTGCTGAATAGTAGATCTTTCAATGTAGATCTTTCATGATGCATCTCTGGTCATAAATACCTGTTAGCATTCGGAATGCTGAATTTTGCATCAGTTGTGGCTTCCACACCATCTTCATGGGCAGATCTGCACAGAACATATTGCAGTTATTCAATCTGGAAGTTACCAGGACATGAGTCACAGTATGATCAGGGTGTATCCATCCAGGAATGGGTGAAGTTGGCAGACTAGCCAGGGATGTCAGTAGGCGTGTCTGGCTACTGCTGCCACCCGAGTCTCAAGAGATAGGGATGAATGTAGCAAAATTTGCACTTGTTGCTTCTAGAGATTGCAACCTCATCTGGATTAGGGTTCCTTTTAGCTCCTGAACATGAGGCCTGGTAATACACAGTATCTCTGTCTTGCCTGCATTAAGTTTCAATTAATAGTCCATATCCAATTCACTACTCCCTCCAGGTATTGGTCAAACACCTGAACTACCTCCCCTGATCCACATGGTATGAAGAGATAGAGCTGGGTGTCACCAGAAATATAGGTGGTGACACCTCACTCTGTATCTCCCGATGATGGCTTCATAGATGTAAAAAAGCATGAAGGACAGAAATGAACCCTGGGAAACACCACACATGAGCTCCCAAAGTGACAAACAAAACTCCCCCAATGCTACTTTTTGGAATTCACCTTTGCCGCAGGGATAGAACTGCTGTACAGTGCCCACAACTCCTAGGTCCTGAAGTCACCTCTTTAAGATACCACAGTGTCGAAGCTGATGAGAGGTCTAGGGGAACCCCCAGAGCTGCAAGTCGCCAGTTTGGATGGCCAAGGCAGATTCAGAGCCATGATTAGGCCTGAAGCTGGCTTCAAAAGAGTCCAAATAATCTGTTTCATCTGAATGTGCCCGTACTGGATCACATTGCCCAAGAAGGGGATAGTGGCAGTTCCTGGACTCACCCAACCACTTCCCTTTGGCAGACTTTTATCAGCAAATATGGGCATGGGTCAAGTAAGAGGTACAAGCAACTTATTCATTTCATTAGACTGCAACAATTGAAATTCATCTAGCAAAATAGGACCAGGCAGTGTTTTGGACACCTCCACCAGAACTATCCTGAATTTGGCATGCAATTCCATGCGGATCTGTCCAATTTTGTTCCTAACGTGCCTTGCAATCATGTTGCAACATGCTATCAAGGGTGGCAAGAGCTCCCCCTCTTGACCAGATGATATAAACTCATTTGCCACTCACAAAAGCTTGACTGGATGGTAACTTGAGGATACAGTGGTGCAGGAGAAGTAAACCTCATCCAGATGGCAAGTATGATAATAATACCTGTGATCAGTCAGACTGGCATTGGGATTTCCACCATTTGCACTCATTAGCCCTCTTGCTTCATTGCCCAGCAAATACCAGGGCACCTTGCAAGTCTAACAAGAGGGCACTTGGGAGAGATTGTGTTGAACTCCCTGATTGTCTAATAAAAACAAACCTCAGCAGGAGCATTGGGAGAAGGTGTCATGTCTCCAGAGCATCTTTAATGTTCTGAGACATATATTTGGTTGGGGTTAAAATAGACTTTTCAATATACTAGTATAGGAGGAGAAATTGAGGTCTACACCTTTAAGAAAGAAAAGGACAGCGGGAAAAATCCAGGATCTTATACTGCCTTTCTAGTCAGTTCCTGTGAGTGTGTGTAGTAAGGATCAACATTAGTCCATAAAAAACAGGAACTGGTTCACAGAAAACAGGGATTCAGTCTATAATAGGAAGTTAACCAACAGAGAAAAGAAAGCAAGCTACAAAACAAGACAAAAGCAAGTATTTAAGAGAGACTTTATTGAAAAGTTCAAGTTCTTGTTTATTTTGTGTTTGTAACCAGTAAAGTCTTTGTGAGCCAGTTTGGTCTAGTGGGTAGGGAGCCGGACTCTTATCTGGGAATACTGGGTTTGATTCTGCCCTCTCCCATGAAGCCGCCTGGGTGACCTTGGGCTAGTTAAAGCTCTCTTCTGAGCTCTCACAGCTCCACCTAACTCACAGGGTGTTCTGTTGTGGGGAGAAGAACAGAATTTTTGTCAGTTGTTTTGAGTCCCCTTAAGGGGCGAGAAAAGCAGGGTAGAAAAGCCAACTCTTCTTCTTCTTCTTGAAAACCTAAGAAGTTTGTGGACAAATTTTCCAGAACAAAATTTCTTTGTTCTGGCTGTGTTCCTGAGGGCCAGAAGGCCTTGCTGCACCTAGAGCAGGCATGTCAAACTTACGGCCCGCGGGCCGGACCCGGCCCGCGAGGCGTTTCAATCCAGCCCGCGGCTGCCCGCCGCGATGGCGGCGGTGGCGGCGGCCCGCCTGTGGCTGCGGCCCGCCACCGCGCAACGCCGCCGCCGCCGCCGAAGCGGCCCGCCTGCGGCTGCAGCCCACCACCACGCAACGCCGCCGCCGCCGCCAAAGCAGCCTGCCTGCGGCTGCGGCCCACCACCGCGCAACGCCGCCGCCGCCGAAGTGGCTCGAATGCTGCTGCCGCCGAAGCGGCCTGCCTGCGGCTGCGGCCCGCCACTGTGCGACGCCGCCGACGCGGCCGGCCTGCCGACGCGGGACGCGCGCCGCTGACGCACGCTGCGCGGCGGGCCGATGCGCAACACCGCCTGCCGACGCGCGCCGCCCTCCTTGGGCCGGAAGGAGGCGAGGCGAGCAAGCGCGCGGGCGCCGCCATGAACAGCCAGCCCCTCCCTAGCCACGCCCCGGCCATGCCCCTAACCCTCCTCTTCGCCCTAGCCCCGCCCCCAACCACTCCCCCAGCCCCTCCTCCGTGTCCCGGCCACGCCCCCCAGCCACGCCCCCCCGCCACGCCCCCTGGCCCTCACTTTTTTTTTTGAATCCGGCCCTCGGCCGGATTGAGTTTGACACCACTGACCTAGAGTTTCATAGCATTGCCCTTGGGACAAAACAGTAGTGGTGTGCACGAATGCAATTTTCAGCATTCAATTCAATTTGGATAGAATATCTGAAGATTTCAATCTATTC
The DNA here is from genome assembly GCA_023333525.1 of Aspidoscelis tigris stejnegeri. Classification (NCBI taxonomy): domain Eukaryota; kingdom Metazoa; phylum Chordata; class Lepidosauria; order Squamata; family Teiidae; genus Aspidoscelis; species Aspidoscelis tigris. The sequence continues at coordinate 16,312,299 of JALMGA010000005.1, forward strand.
AAATGTTTAAAATTTGAATGTATTCACATTAGATTCGAATTTAATACATTCATACCTATTCATATGAATATTTGATTCGTATTTGAAGATACAAATGTTGACAACATTCATATGTGTCCATACGCATAAGCACACATCCCGTTTTTATCCCGTATCCATACAGATGCATACAGATACAAATAAGATCCTTAAGGATATGTCTGTAATGTGTGCATATCCGCATGCATACGAATGCCCAAATAATTTGTACGAATGATTTGAAGGATTTGAAATTTGTTAGAATGTTTAAATTCAAATGTGGAAACATTTGATTCAAATCTGAATGTTCGGTTTTGAACTAATTGGGAGTGTCAACTGGAAATACCCCAACAGCATTCAGCAATCCATCTCACTGCATAAGAAAAGATTGATGCTACAGTTTCCATCAGCTTCAGCAGTCATGTCTGAGGCTGATGGAAGATATAGTCCAAAATATCTCATGGGGTGGTTTTAATGCAACAATTCAGCAACACTGAATTGCGAGGACTGTAGAACATAAAAATGTGCAGCATGAAATTACAGGCGTGGTTCCTTGTTCATTGTAGTGCTGAGGTTTCCGAACTCTGAAGATAGATTTCCTTACAGCCTTAAGTAAAAGCCATGGTTTCTGATTTTGAGTCTTGCGTGTATCTCCATCCAAGGACTTAGGTCATAGAGCTTGATAAGTCAAGTTAATTAAAGATTAGGGATAATGCAGTATTTATAATAGTGCCTTTAATCTGTTGATTCCAAGTCCTACTTAAAAGCTACATATTCTGCCATCTTACTAGCACTTGCAAAAGCTGTTCTCTAATTTGGAATGCCCCCATCTAAGAAAGGCAATAGAAGATTACTCCTAAAAGAGAGACTGAGCCAATATTCTCTTCTTGCAACAGGGAAGACATTTATTTGCTTCTTATATATACCTCCCTTTAACCTTCTTTGGCTGAAGATTTTCTTTTCCTTTTCACCAACGTTGTTCTGTCTAATGTTTAATATTCTGTTATAATGAGAAATGGTTCTGGAGAGAACTTCTGAGCATCCCTTGGACCGCAAGGAGATCATGCCAGTCAGTACTAAAGGAAATCAACCCTGACTGTTCATTGAAGCTGAAACTCAAAACGCTTTGGCCACATGGTAAGAAGATAGGATGGAAAAGGGCCCTGATGCTGGGAAAGATTGAAGGCAAGAGGAGAAGGAGACAGCAGAGGATGAGATGGTTGCTTCTAAGGCATTATCTATCCAACATGAGGTTTGGCAAACTGGGAAATAGTGGAGGGCAGACAGGCTGGCATCATGGGCTCACAAAGAGTTGGAGACAACTAAATGATTAAACAACAACTGTTAATCTGTTCTCTTATATTTCAGTACTATTACCTGCTGGCTGTAGTATAACTAGTATAATATGCACCAAATGTCTAGCGGGTACTCCTTATTTTCTTATGTAAGCTGAGAACAGAAGAATTAATGAAACTGGAAAAATTCATTTTCTGCAAACAGGTTTTCTTGCTAACAATGCAGGTGTAGGAGCAGAGACAAAAGGGATCTATGAGCAAGGAGTAAAATGTTTCAGCTATGGCCTCTCTATTTTCCCCCTTCACATTTTGCACTCAATAGCTGTGTTTTTATCTGGATTTTTTTCTAGGAATGCTCTTTGGTTAATGTGTTTTGCGTGTGGAGGTTTTTTTTTTAAATTAACATGTCCACTGATTCTGGTAACTTAATCAAATTTCTTTCTGTGCCAAGATATGATGGTAGAATTAGGGTAGAATAGATCCTGGCAAAAAATAAAATATGTGCAAGCTGAAATAAAAAACATGTGCAGAGAACAATAATAAATAAATGCCAAGCTCAGCTGTTGGCCAGATCCTTCAAAGAAGGGTACTCTGTTGCTTCTTGCGCCACTGGCAAAAAACGAAAATAAAAGAAAACCCAGCCCACTCGATGGTAGCTCTGCCTCTAGCACTGTCCTAGCTATTAATTAGAAGTTCCATTTTAGCATTTGTGGCTTTATTTTTCCATCCACATTTGCCATCCCTGCACTGACAGCTAGCTTTGTTTTTCTCATGGAGCCTTCCTTTCCTTTTTCTCTATTTTCTGTAACAGGTGAAGCCATCGACCTTTGTGAAGTAGGAAACTAGTAGCAAGCCACTGAGTCAATATTTGCATTGCTGCCTTTTAAATGCTAGCACATCATTTTGCAGTGTTGTCAGGCGGATGCTGTGAATGCGTTAGGGCATGTTAAGCAGAACGTGATTATTTAATGGAAAGTGAAATTAAATCCTTTGATTTATCCTTAAGCTGCACAGAAGCATTTAATGCTGCTTCTGAATTAGATGAGAAACTGTGTGAAGCCCAGCTGTCTTGTCTTCAGATGAGGCTCTTGCCTTGGTGAACACTTGGTAAATGTTCCTTCTCTCTCCCTCTTCCGCCTTATATTAACTTATTGTGCTTTACTGTAGTCAGGACTGTGGGTAATGGTTCACTCAACTATGTAATCTTTTGTCTAGGTCTGCATAGCTAAGAGCTATAGAACCTTGGAGCATAAACAAGGAATCATGTCTCAGTGGTTGAAAGTCCTATGCTTGGTGATCTTTAAACCTTTTCATGCAGCTACTCACAGTGATATTTTAAAAATACATACAGATATTTCCCCTGATCAGAGCCACTGCATTCTTAATGTACCTGTACTCAAAAGTGTTTAGTTATTTGCACTTGTAACGACCCAGTGGGAAGGTAGGTAGAGTTAAGGAGTTTATGTTGTATTAGTTTTAGGGACTGAGGCAGGCTGAGAGGGGGCGTGGCCTTCGGGATCCCAGGAAGAAGGGGTTAGCAAGCCCAGGGGCCAGCCAATCAGTGAACGGGGACAATAGAGGCGGCCTTTTAAAAAGCTTGTGCAATTAGATATAACTGTTCTTGATCTTATGTCTCACTGGGGAGGGAATAGGATAAGGATCGGGTCTGAAGTTTGCATATGAAGAAAGATAGGATGGGATCCTGAACAGTTCTGTTAACTGAAGTGCTCAAAGTTCTGAGACTGTTAAGTTAACCAAGTTGTAACAATAAAACAAAGTTCATATTTTGTTCCTATTGAGAGGTGTGTGTGTGTGTGTGTGTGTGTGTGTGTGTGTGTGAGAGAGAGAGAGAGAGAGAGAGAGACAGAGAGTGGTGTGTGTGTTGCAGAGGGGGGTGGATTGTAGGCTCAGGGATGACTTGAATGCTTATTTCTCATACTGGGCACTTGGAACAAGGGCTGCGATCAGACACCATAAAATGACTACCCCAGCAGCAAATAAGGGTCTCAAGGGACAGACTGAAGATATGTATTAAAAATGACTTACTGTGCCCCAAAGCCTATGATTCTGTGCCTTTCCCCCAGGCACGAATTCATTACGCTCAGGGTGACTCACTGTTTGGGTCAAATTGGGCAGGAAGCTACATAGGCTTCTTTAGCAAATCCCAGCATGGAACTGGCTGACCAGTCAGGGCCATGGTAGTCTGGCCCAGCAGTGGCCAATGAGTGGTGTGCATGGAAGGCAAAAAAGAGAAAGAGGAGTGAGGTAGGGCAATGTAGGCACTTATTTTTAAACTGTATGACACACTTTTTCTATATCCGTAGATGGGGCAATCCTTTGAAAATGAGCACCCCCAAAAAGCTCTGGATGATGGCACCTTAAGTGTGCCTCTCACCTTGCTACCCAGCAATCTTCATAGCTATGAATTGGTACTGAGGACCCCCAGGATGATGATCCTGGGTTCCTTTCATTGCCATGCTGGGTGTGGCTCATAACTTTGGCTGCATCCAGACACATTTATACTGTCACACCTGCCAATCAATGGATCATCATGGTGTTGCATTATACAATTGCGACTGTGCACTTACCTTAATGCTGGTTGAAGGACATTCACTGTGCAGTATAGAGAGAATCTGGAGCTTCAAGCCAATGCAGGCAGTAGGGCGAGGAAAGGAGATGAGATGCTGGCAAAGCAGGAAGAAGGGCGACTCAAAATTTGATTGGCTGCCTCAACCCTCATGACAGCATGCGCCTCCTCAGCTCCGATGGGAAAGCTGCAGAGCTGCCTTATGAGGCGGGACACTCAGTCGTTGCTGTGCAGTAAGTATACTGCGCTTTTATATTTAACTGTGGGTTTATATTGCTAGTCTGGAGGCAGCCTTTATCACTGCCAAGGCAAAATTCAAGCAGTCTCAACCTGCATCTGGGTGAATGTGTGCTGCTGGAGCCAGTCTGGGTTGGACAGGAGGCTGCTCTGAAAGTGGGGAACCTGTCATCTTTGTTTCTGCCCTGGCCAAATCACTTCTTGTACTCCTGCCACTATTTCACAAGCAATGTAGCAATGAACCAGTTGATCAGCGTCTCCTTCTTGCATTAAAGAAGCTCCCGTCAAGCTGCCATCTTCTATCTCTTTCAGCCTCCAGGTCTCCTCACCCCCAGCTTGTTTGAGCACATGCTCATAGAATCATAGAATCATAGAATGGTAGAGTTGGAGGGGACCTCCTGGGTCATCGAGTCCAACCCCCTGCTCAAGGCAGGATCTCCTAAACCATCCCAGACAGATGGCTGTCCAGTCTCTGCTTGAAGACCTCCATCGAAGGGGAACCAACCACCTCCCGTGGCAGCCTGTTCCACTGGTTGATCACTCTTACTGTTAGAAATTTTTTCCTAACATTTAAACTAAATCTTTTCCCCTGCAGTTTCACCCCATTGTTTCTAGTCCTTCCTTGAGAGAGTGAGAACAGGGCTGATCCCTCTGCCCTGTGACAACCCTTGAAGTATTTGTAGACAGCTATCATGTCTCCTCTCAGTCTTCTTTTTGATAGACTAAACATTCCTAGTTCCTTAAGCCGTTCCTCATAGGACATGGTTTGCAGACCGTTCACCATCTTGGTAGCTCTCCTTTGAACCTGCTCCAGCTTGTCAGTGTCTTTTTTAAACTGGGGTGACCAGAACTGGACACAGTACTCCAGATGAGGTCTGACCAAGGTAGAGTAGAGGGGGATAATAACTTCACGTGATCTGGACTCTATGCTTCTCCTAATACACCCCAGGATTGCGTTTGCCTTTTTTGCAGCTCTCTCGATTCTAAAGACCGAACTGATAGACTTCCTTCTTCCAAATCTCTGCTCTGCAACAAATAATCACTGACAAAACTTTCAGCAAATCATGCTGCCTTAGTTAGTCTTTAACTCCTGAAGGTGATACTGGCTTTCCTTCCAGAAGTGCCGTAAAGATTACCAAGAATGCATCCACTTGGAACGTTATCAGCTGAGAACTAAATCCTGCTATGCCCTGTTGAGCCTCTTTCTAGGAAAAGGGCTAGTATTTCAGTGATCGTAATCAGTGGTGTTTAGGTTTTTTCCCCCTTTCCTGGAACAAATCTCTATGTAATGTTGCATGTTGAGAATTTCATGCTGTTTTCTATGCTTCTCTTTGGATGGTGACCTTTTTTTTTTAACCTGTGAAGAAAGGTGTTTGGTTTTATTTCCCCCCTTCCTCTTCTCTCCTTTGCTTCCCAACAAAGTGAATGGGATGGAAATTCACATTCGTACAAATGGAGCCACTTTGAGTGTGCTAGGCTTTGAATTCGCAGTGCACCTCTAGATCTGCCTAGCCTATCAGCGCTGCTGCCCAAATGTTGCTGACAAATGTAATGAAGCTTCGAATGAATGCTTTTGCTTCGCATGCGAAGATATCAGTCTTCGAATATAGCCAGTATTTGATTTGCATGCAAAGTTTTGAACAATGTTTGCCCATCCTTAGTTTGGTTTTGCCTTTTTCTTCCTCCAGAGGTATCTGCAACTTGTCTTCCAATTTCCTCAGTGTTTCCTTTGCTGCCCCATTAATTTGCATAACGTCTGTGGAGCAGGAAGAGACTTGGTTGAACAACGGAACTATTCATGGAGAGTTTATTGTTTCTACTCTGTTTGATAAATGTTTTGTGTTTCCTGCTTTCCTTTGAGCCCGGGGAGAAACGTTGTCTGTGTCTGCAGCACTGATGTTCCTACTTAATGAAACAATTCGGACCTATAAACTAGAAATATAAAACTTGGGTGTTTTATCCAAATGCAATAATGGCCCCCTCCAGACTTGTGGAATAAATCTACAGATAAGGGAAAAATTGCAGCTTGCCTGCTGTGAAGTGATGACACACAGTCCCAACCTGAAACGCAGCTCTGTAGCTTCCCATAGGAAGCTCCAAGAGCTCAGTCGGTGCCCGCTGTCACATGGGATGAGGCAACCAATCGGATTTGAGCTGCCCTCTCTGCTTTTGTCGTCTCTTCTCGCCATCCTGCCAGGACGAACGGGAAGAGTCAAATTTAGTTAACACTGCACAGCAACTGTTCTTCATCTCGCACTATGGTAAATTCACAGTAGTGATGGGATAATATGTCATGACTACACTCTATCGATCGTGGTGTGCCACCCACCCACCAAGTCTGCACAGTATTAACAAGTCTGGACGCGCTCCATATGTAGTTTAAAGGACAGTTCAGCTTTTGTGGAAATTGTCCCCATCCCCTGTGTGTGTGCACGTTAAATGAAATTTAACGTTTAAGAAATTTTTGCTGGGCTCAGCATGTATTCTGAAAGCATATAGTAATGTTTATTATTTATTTAAAATATTGATATAATTCCTCATCATCTAAAAATTTCAAACCAGTGTCTGAAAACACACTTATAGACATTAATGGAGGTGTACATGTGCAGGCGCTTGGAATGGAAAACTGTCTATTTGGTAAACACATCTTGTTGTGTGTCTTTTTCAAGAGGTTGACTTCTACCAACAAAGGGACCAGTAGTTAGACCTCATTTGCAGTTTGTCTTCTAAAAACAGCCAGATTTTAAAACAGAAATGCTTTAAAATGTGCCAAACTGGTTTGGCTGGTTCATGGTTTGCAGCGAACCAACTGGTTCACAAATGTTCACATTAAACCAAACAATTGGTTGTTCGAATATCCTAAAATTTGATGAAATTAAACCAGTTCTCCACTTGCGAATACAAACTATTTGATAGAACACTTGGTGTTTACTGTGCTTTTGCCCTTGGAAAGGGCTTTTTTAAAAATGGAAAATATGGTATTTCTTGTTTTCGAACTAGCTGAAAACCAAATTTGAACAACTGTTTGCTCAATTAACTGGTTGACTGTCAAACCAAACAGATGGATGGTTCGGTTCAATGTTTAACCGAACACGAGATTTTAGTCTAGTTAACAGTGGAATCATCTGTATTTCTCTGACTATCCTTTATCAACTTTCAGTTTAAATTCCGGTTGTCAACTCTTCCAGACATGCCATTTTTGTGATGAATATTCTCTACAGGTATAAATCTGCTCCATTCTTGGATGGTGCCCAGGAACTAACTGTACATTGGGTTTTATGAGGAAAAAGAAAGCAAGAAATAAATAAAATAAGTATACTGTGTCCACAACTGAAAACTGGTTTATTGTATCTTCTTGGATCCACAAAAAGAATTTTAGCTATTTCTAGTTTATTTGGAACAAAGATAATTGCTGTCTGTTCGCTTCTTTGCTTTCCATTGTTGTCCAAAGGAAGAAAAAGGAATTCATTCTTTATAAAGCACATAATGTATGGGACTCACTACTGAAGATTTAGCAGTGGTGGCCAACTTAGATGTCCTTAAAAAGGAAGTAGACAAATTCATGAAGTGTATCGATGACCACCAGCCATGATAATAATGAATTAGTTTCTGCTTTGGAGGCAGTGTGCTTTTGAGCAATGGTTTCTGGGGAGAAGAAAGAGACTGCTTGTATGTTTCCCATGGGTATTGAAGAAAACACTATGGGAAATGCAATGTCAGTCCAACTGGGATTTTGGTCTAATCCATCAGAACGCTTTTAATGTTCTGTTTCTGCTTTGTACAGTAAATCTAAGCGTGTTTACTCAAAAATATGCCCCCATTCAGTGCACTGGGCTTACCCTAACATGATTGCAGTGCATTCCTAGACTATAAGCGCAGCTTTATTTTCAGAAAAAGTCCTATTTAATATATTAGGTGCCGTTATTAATGCCTATGTGGATTAGTTACAGGGCTTTAAGCTGTGTCTCACAGCTACAGGTGGAAAGATAAGATTTCATACTTACTCGCCTGAATGTAGAAACTCCATGGGGCATAAACCCTTCTTCTTGCTTCCTCTGATTGTTGTAAAACTCAACAAGAGGTTGTTTGGGGTTGCATATATCCCTGAAGATATCTTTAGCCAACATCTGTGACCTGGTTGTTTTCACTGTGAGATATTAGGGACTGAACTTGTAATTCATGCATGCAAAGGAGGTCCTTGTTCAGCACTCTGAAAGCCTTTTCAGGTGAAGGTTTTGCCTTTGCCTTCTGCTTAAGATGTCCAGAAGCAATTGGTGGGCCACTGTGTGAAACAGGAGGCTGGGCTAGATGCGTTGTGGCCTGATCCAGCGGACTCCTCTTATGTTCTTGTAAATAAATTCATGGAGGACAGACGTATCAATGACTACTAGAATGGATCCCTGGGTATTAACTTCAGATTGGAGAGAGAGGTAGAGTGACCTCCAAAGGCCATTTGTAGGCAGGCAGGAGCAGGTGAAGATTTTGCCTTTGTCTTTTGCTTGAGATGCCCAGAAGCAGTTGGTGGGCCACTGTGTGGGGCAGGAATCCTGGACCAGATGGGCTCCAGCAGGGCTCCTCTTACATTCTTATATTACAGTGGTTCCCAAAGTTGTCTGGGCTACGACCCATCTAATATAAGTTTACCAGCTCGGGACCCATCTCTAGGAAATTTAACCGTTACCAATATGAATAAAGGCTCGGTCGGTTGGTGTGTCGTTCTACAGGCAGGACCCACTCAATATTCGTTCGCGACCCACCAGTGGGTCGTGACCCATAGTTTGGGAAACCCTGTTATATTATCTATGTTCTTCCCAGGCTTGAACTGGGTGCAAGCCTTTTGTGTGGCTAGTGATAGCCAGATATCTGCAATCATGTGCCATTATGGTTGGAGCTGGAGTCTAGCAACATTTGGAAAGCAACATGTTGGCTTCCTTGAACTGATCAAACTCATCCTGTGCTTCCTGGTTGAATGTCTGATCATTCTGTCAGATCTTCCATATCTTGTTCAAGCATCCAGGCGTCCCTAAACTTAAGCTTGTTCTTCTGTACTTTAGTTTAGAATGTTTGTCCTATAAGTCTGACAGCTCTCTATTTTTGCTTCCTGGCTCAGCTCCCATCATGCAATGCTACTGACAGTAGTCCTTTCCCTCTGTGAGTGCGTAGCTAGGACTGAGCTTTTAATGTATGCCTTCAAACCTCGGAGGTTCAGCATCCTGCTGCTTGATGAGGAAAATGATGAAAAATTACCTTTCCTTTATCTTTTTTTTTCCATTAAAAGGCTTAAAAAAACCCATTAGTAGATATGATTAATCATTCATTAGAATAAAGTTAAGTATGTAGCTGCTTGGTATAAAATATCCACTGTTATCTTCATTCGGGCATTGAAAATGCTTCATATGGGAGTTGTCAAAGTATTTACCAGGCAATAGATGATTGGAAGATTTATAAGTCACAGTCATAGCTTATACTGCGATAGCTTTGACTCCAAGGGTGCATCTGGACACGCTGTATATACTGCAGAGGGAAGGTGCAGTCCTGATTGTCCCATCAGACAGGTCATTCGAACTTTTGTCGTCACGTTGGTACTGTGCATGTACTTTAGTGTGGAAGGAAGAAATCTTGCTGCGTGGTATATAGTTAGATTGAAGCATCATGCAACTGCAGGCAGCACAATGAGAAACGCCAACAAGATGCCGCTAAACAAGGAAGATGCCCCTAAACATGATTGGCTGCCTGAGCCCGCATGATGGTGTGTGTTGCCCAAACTCTCATTGGTCCAATGCCTCGTCAAAGAGGAAACTACAAAGCTGGCCTTTAATTGGGGATGGTTGGTTTTCCCTTTGCAGTGAGTATACAGCATTTTTTCACTTAACTGAGGGTTTAGACAGCTTAGTCTTGAGTCAGCCCGGGGCAGGAAGGTCTGACTGGTGCCTTTGGGCAGGTTCATGCCCTTGCCTCAAGGGCTTGTTTAGCAGAACCAGCAGCGAAAGTTCTTCTGTGTACCTTTTTAAACTAAACCAGTCTTTGCCTCCATGTTGCTCTCCTGATCTTTTGGGAAGTATCAGCCTTAGTTACCATGGCTATGCTGCCAAAAGATGTTTGGAGTTTAGTATCCAAGCCCCCTTTTTTGTATGGTAGGGCTATCCTAAGCCATGCTGACCTGAACCAGTTAACCTGATTCACAATGAGTTGGGCCGCCAGTGGTTCACAAGAATGGCCATCCACATTGTGTTTGGCGTCTGAAGTTGCTGGCTGGGGCAGTTTTGGACCAGTGCCCAGAAGTAGCACATTCCCTTCAAATGTGGTAGGATTCTATTTGACACAAATGTATCCATACATATCCAGTACATATCCCATAATATATCCACCCATAAAATATCAGTATACGAATGTCATAACATTCAATCATGTAAGAATGTCCAAATTCATCCAAACTTGTTCGACTGTCGAATATTATGAATATTCACGCACTTCGCTAGCACTGCTTCAGTTCCTGAAACATCAATTCATCAGTCACAGATAAGTATTATCCACTAAAATAAGTCAATTTAAACTTATTCAGGGTCATTAAAAAGAAAGGTCTTCAGATCCTTTTGAAATTGAACCACGTCTTCTTCTAATCTAAGGATTTGTGGGAGATTATTCCAAAGGTGAGGAACTAAGTTTTGGAAGGTTCACAGTTTAGAAGTTTTAATGTGAGTTTGAGGAGCTACTAAGAACACTTTGCCTGCAGAACATAAGTAATTCCACTTTTCCAACTTTTTGCACACCCAAACTGTACAATTACTACAACTTTATTAAAGCAGATGTCTAATACAACTACATCATAAAACATGTTGTAATACAAGTTCATCTACTCACAATTCCACTGCTCCCAGAAGCAAGCAAAAGGTCAGCAGCATACATATTAAACCAATATATAGAAAAAGAGGTCTCATCTCAAACAATTGGCTCTGAACACAGCTTGCTAAGTTTAGCCAAATATTTAATGGTTGGGGGGAATCATATGGAATACGGAGGTATACATCTTCTATATGCCTCCATGATCCTAAACAAATCCAATCCACAAGCAATCTGGATCTAGACCCTTCAGATTGGGATTACACTCCATCTGGTGCAGATCAGTGAGGCCTCTCATATTCAACACTGTACTTTGAATCAGTTGTTCTCATCACTGTTAAAATATACATCTTGACATTGCTGACATTGGCCTTTGCTTATTACCTAGCTTTTTCATTTTGGCATTGATCTCTTATTTTAAAATAGCTACTGTCTATCTTTGCAAAGCACATCTGTGGTTTGCTCGTGGCTTGCCAGCCTATGAAAATAGACTGTGAAACGCGAGTGGTACGGACTGATGATGAGACCTTGGATAGCCATAATATTAACTGGGCATTTCTCAAAGCGCACCTTCTCAGATGACTGGGAGGAAAGGGTTATACTCTTTTACATGCTTTTTTAAAAAAAATAAAAGCACCCTAGCTGGATTGCAGATAGATGTTTCCTGAACTCTCAGCACAGATTATTCTGAAAGAACAAAAAGTCGATTGTTCTGCTTTCCAGCTTCTTTCAGCATCTCCTCTCTCAAGTTCCTGAAGGGCAACACCTGCTTTTCCTCCTGGCAAACAGGAGAAATGCTAGAGATGAGCTCTCTCTGGCAGGGCAAAGCAGTGTGTGTGTGGTTATCAGAGGCAAAGATGCATTGATTGCACCTGCAGGGGAAGGACTGGAGGGTTAATAGCTGGAAGATGTGTGGCAAGGCTACAGTGAACTTCAGGGTCACTGGCAGGACAAGTGTCACAAACCGGCATTGTGTCAAGAGAAATGGGTAGCTGGGAAAGGGAATAAATTACTACCTCATAAGAGGAAGGAGTGTATTTCCTTGTGTGAAATTGCCATTAACTTGCATTGAGGAGAACTGGTACAGTTGCCAATTTCCCTAATGGTTGGTTTTGCATAGCCAGCAGTGGCTCACATAACATGGGTTAGCATCTTTTGTTTTAGTGACTGGCAAAGTTTTGTGACTTCATTTGTTTCATGTAGTCCAAAATATCCGGTAATGTTATTTGGGCTTTGAGGCACCATTGATTTAAATGGATAACAATGTGTCCCCTTGCCATTGTTTTGGACTGGTAAACTGGGTGAGCCAGTTTGGTCTAGTGGTTAGGGAGCCAAACTCTTATCTGGGAATACTGGGTTCTATTCCATCCTCCCCCATAAAGCCAGCTGGGTGCCCTTGGGCTAGTCACAGCTCTCTTCTGAGCTCTCACAGCCCCACCTGCCTCAAAGGGTATCTGTTGTGGGGAGAAGAATAGAAAAGCTTTGTCAGCCACTTTGAGTCCCCTTAAATGGGTGAGAAATGCAGGGTAGAAAAGCCAACTCTTCTTCTCCTCCTCTCTGTGATGCCCTTAAAATTGGTAGCCTGGATCATCATTGTCCTCCTAACTCCCAATTTTCCATAGGTAACATTTACATGTGTGAACATGTATGTGTCACATGGTAGTTCCTGGTAAAGAAGCCAAGTGATGGCTGTATTGCAAAGGGAACCAGAAATAGGGATGTGCAAAATCAAACTCGAATTTTCAAATTCAAATTGAAAATCCAGTTCGAACATCCAAACATTTGATTGAAGGAGCGAACAAACCTTCTGCAAAGATATTCATATTTTGCTATGTTTTTACTGATAACAAGGGCTTTTTCAATGGGAAAAAAGTTGCAAAAACTTTGCAAAAACATTCATATGTGACGAGAGAAAATCTGGTTGTTCAATTTAATGATTAAACAGTGAGATTAATTTTCAGATTTTCGATTTGGTAGCAAAACAAATTTGGTATTTTGTGTGTGCCAATTAGGAATGTGCATGAATAGTTTTTTGCATTCAATTTGTATCAAATCAAATGTGAGAAAATTTGTGGTGGGATTCTATTCAGTATGAATGTATTCGTATGAATTTGCATATATAGATGAACGCATATATATCCCATACATATCCTGTAACATATCTGCTCTGAAAGCGTCAAATCTGAACTGAATCCACTTTGAATCTGCTCTCAATCCACATTGAATGCACTCTGGATCTGTTGCAGATATGACTGGGGCAGCCACTTTCCCACCTCCCTGGTTCATTAATGTCCTGAAGCATTTGTAAGTGCATTGTGATACCTATGAATTCTTTGTTGCCTTCTTTCCTCCTTATGTATCTTTTTATTAGAGTATTTAAATTAAGCATGCTCATTCCTCCCCCCCCCCACACACACACATACACACTATTGTGGGAAAAACTGAGACCTCCGGGTATAGGGTGGGATAGAAATTCAATAATAAATAATAATAAATCTTAATATTTCTTCTGGTTGGAACCTTAACCTGGCTTGAATTGTTTGTAGTTCCTTTCAAACCAAGTATTCCCTTGGCTGTGGAGCAGATCTTCCATCCATCTTAGATGACAGTATTACAAATGTCCAGCTGCATCAAACCAAGATCTGTCAAGTCCAGGGTTCTTTCTGCACTGGCCCTAAATGGTGGATTATGTTCCAGAATAAGGACCTGCCTCCTGCATGCTAGTGCAGACTACATCAGTTCACACTGGTGGGGACAGGGACCGCTATAGTCTACACTGATATGCTGATGGCAGATCCCTATTCTAGGATGTAATCTGAAATAAAGCCCAGTGTAGAAAGGGTCCAGTAGCCTTCTTCCAACCGCTTCATATAGCAACTCATGAATAGTATATGAAGGCAAGGACTTGCTCTGTTCAGAGTCTCCTGACACCTGGCCTTTAGAGACGTATTTAACAACACAAGAGTCTCAAACGTTCATCCCAACTAGTAACCACTGGTAGCCCCAAATTCCAAGAATTGGTCCAAACCTTCTTTGCATCTGTCTAACCTGGCAGCATTTCTCATGCTATGGGATTCCAAAACTTAACTGTACTTTATGTTTATCCTGGTTCTTCCAGAATTCACCTCTAATGGGTGACCCCTGGTTCTAGAATTTTGGGAAGGGAAGAAAAATCTTTCCTCATCTAAACCTCTGTCATGCCTGATGCCACTTGCATTGTTTCTAAACTAAAGAAGAACAAGCGCTTGAACATTTCTTCGTACAGGAGCTCCAGTGACCATTTTATTTTTCCTGTTGTTTTCGATTACTTTATTTTTCTATTTTAATTGGAATTTGTGGTTCTTGTTCACACCGCTGGGTTTCTCTGAAATCATGGAGCATTAAATAAATAAATTAAATAAATAAAGCTTAAGACAGTGGCTCTTTCAGAGTTTATGATCCTATAGCTTTTAGTGACTTTGGGACTAGCTAAGAATTCGAATGAAGCAAAGAGCCCCATCTGGTTTATTTGGAGTTCAGAACTGCTTTTGACATTGCTGCTTCTAAAAACCAGCTTCTGAGAGGTTGTAAGTGGGGTATGGGATATACCTACACCTGATGTGTAAGCTTCCACAGGTAGTAAGATTGTGGACTGGATGGGTATTTGCTGTGTTCTTATAAAGAGAATACACCTGAGTGTATTTTTTTTAATTGTCTGTATTTTTATCCTGTCCTATACCCAAAGGTCTCAGGGCAAGTAACAACATTTAAAATCAGATGTATATTAAAACAGCAACAATATATATTAAAACAGTAACCAAAGGCCAGGGCGAAGAGGTACATCTTTACCACCTTCCTAAACATATACAGTGAAGGAGCCTGACGTACTTCAAGGGGGAGACTATTCCATAGCCTAGGGGCTGTTACTGAGAAGGCCCACTCCTGGGTGCCCACCCCTTTTACTACTGAAGGTGGCAGGACAACCAGGAGGGCCTTCCCTCCAGATCTTAAGGCATGGGCAGGTTGATATGGAAGAAGGCATTCCTTTAGATATTTGGGGCCCAAGTCACTTAGGGCCTTATAAGTAAAAGTTAACACCTTGAATTGGGCTCAGTAGCGAATCAGCAGCCAATCCAACTCTTTTAAGGCCGGCATTATGTGCGCCTGGCCAGCTGTCCTGGTCAGCAGTCTAGCAGCTGCAGCTTCTGAACCATCTTCAAGGGCAGCCCCAAGCAGAGCTCATTACAGTAGCCCAATCTGGAGGTTACCAGGGCATGGATAACTGTGGCCAAGTCACCTCTGCTCAATATTAACATCAGTCTAGCTAGTCTTACTTGACCACCCTGTTTCTTGTCATTCAGCATAGGCTATGAATGTGAATATGTAGGCAATTTGTTGTTATGGCTGTTTTTAGGAAGGCTAAGATGGTTAGAGTGTCAAAAGCAACACTTCTTGGTGAGTTACTCCAAAAAGATGGGCGTCTGGTCCTTAAACTTCAAGTTAAACTTGTTGATTTCCAATCCCTGAGATAAGCCCAAAGTTTTTAGAGTCTTTGTGGGCAACAAAAGCAAACGCAAGAGGATGATGCAGTGATCAGACTGGCAGCTTCTCTGTTCTGTTTCTCTTTGGCAGCCTGTGGAATTCCACTGGGACATTCACCTTTCTTAAAGTCTGCTGTAGCTGAAATGTCAGCTGGGTCAGTCGAAAGGAGCTGCAAGAGAGAGAGGTGTTTGTTTTCTCACATTTAGGCGAGTGATGTATAAACAAAGAGAAGCCCAGGCCAAGGTGGTTTGGGGTTTAGTTAATTGGCCTCTGGAGTATTATGATGATCTGTGAAGCCTTTGCTCTTTGAAAGCCTTTACATTTATTTTTTTTTAAATCCTAAAGATGGACTCATTTTTTAGACTGTTTCAGTACGATGTGGGATTAATTGCATAGGGAAATTGTCTGAGTTACTAGTTAATCCTGGTAAATCCAACTTCTCCTGCATTAAAAGTGCATTTATTTTTTCTTGTTGTCTTTTACTCCCCGAGGCAATTCCTTCTACAAACAAAATTGAATCAATGAAGCTATTATTTATAATGCTGTGCACTGGAACAGCACTAGCATTCTGATTTCTGTTGCAAATTTATTTTTTTTATAAGGTTAGGTACCCTTTCTTCTTTGAAATCCTGGGTATTAAAATCCTATGTATTACTTGTTTAAGAAGACTCAGTTCAGTAAAGCAATTACAAAACATTTCTTTTAGATTTTCAGAGGGTCTCTGGTAGGGATGTGCACAAATATTCATAACATTCAAAATTTGATTGCATTAATTCAAATGTGGACATTAGAATTCGAATAGAATGTTTTCACATTCGAACTTAGGCATATGAACAAATTTTGAATGTTCCAAAACATTTGTTTGAATCATTCGAATGTACAGATACATATGTATTACATATGTATCTGTATGAATATCATACATATCTGTATGCATTTGCGCTTATAATACAGAACGAAAATGGGATGCATATGGGATAAAACGGGATGCATACAAAATGTGTACAGATACGTATAACACATACAAATGTTGTCGACATTCGTATCTTCAAATTCCTATCTAACATTTGAATGAATAGATTCGAATTTATCGGATTCAAATTGGGTTTTGTTGTAATTGGATTTTAAACATTCGAATCTAATTTGAATGCAAAAAATAAAAAATAAAATGTGTGCACACCCCTAGTCTGTGGGAGATTTTGAACATTGGTATCACCTCTTCGTATTCAGAGAAAACTGATTAATAGTTTGCTAAGTTGGATAGGTTTTGATTGCTGGAAGGGGTATTTATAATCCCAAGATGAGACTTCGGGTTTGAGTGTATGTGTGTGTATGTGTGGTACTTATACCTGTATCCAAATATCTGTGGTAAAATGGGTTCCCAGTCTTTCTTATCATTCATTTTCCCAAGGTTACTGACAGGGTCAAGAATATTCTCAAGAAAATCTTTAAACTAATTGTAAACATGGCATGTATTGGTTGGCACACCAACCAGCCTAGATAGTTTTGTGAAATTCGTGGAGGACATGTGTATCAATGATTTATGGTTCTGCTAATCTTCTATCACAGGGTGCCACTGCTAACAATTTTGGGTTTCCTTGAGCTACAGGCCTAGTAGAGTCTTACATTTACAAATGTGTGGGTTGATGTTGGAGGCACAATCCAAGTCAAGTGATATGAATCTTTCTAAGCCAAGATGCACATTTGCATTCTTGAGGAGATTTTGTGGATCTCTTTTACTCAAGGAACTAGGTAGGCTCAGAAGTCTTCTGGGGATCAGGAAAAACCACAGGTGGCGCCATTTTGAGCACCACATTGGCCATACTGGATGTAAGCAGTCTACTGTCAACCACACTCCAGAGCCTAACCATAAATCTCCAAGGGAAACACTGCATTCCCAAACTTGCATTAGCGTAACCCATGACCAAACTCATATGTATTTATCTTTTTTCCCCAGCATGCATTAATGTTTTTTATTGTTCTTAACTATGCACAGGCAGCTTATTTTGTTAGCAGTCCAGTGAATATGACTTTCTTATTCACAGACCAGTTTGGTCTGTGAGCCAGTTTGGTCTAGTGGTTAGGAAGCCAGACTCTTATCTGGGAATACCGGGTTCGATTCCGTCCTCCCCCATGAAGCCATCTAGGTGACCTTGGGCTAGTCACAGCTCTCTTCTGAGCTCTCACAGCCCCACCTACCTCACAGGGTGTCTGTTGTGGGGAGAAGAACAAAAAGGCTTTGTCAGCCACTTTGAGGCCCCTTAAATGGGTGAGAAAAGTGGGGTAGAAAACCCAACTCTTCTTAAATTTTTGCTGACAAATATTTGTTGAGGGTGGATTTTAGTGGTTTTCCTTGCTGGGTTGTCATAAGGATAAATGTAGTAATGGATGCCTGATGAATGCAAAGTTACAGTATATACTTAATGGGAAGTAGTTTGTTGTGTTTCTTGACTGTTCCAATTATTTCGCATCTTTTTTTTAATTTCCCATTTCTTTTGTCATGGACTCCAGAAAAGTACACTTGGGATTCTATGACACTCAGAGGCTGACATGATCCAGACTTGCTTATATTTAGTAAGATGGCTGTATCGTGGACTTCTAGCCACCACCCTTGCACATTATGTTCTTAACTACTTAGATATATTAGCTTTTAGTTTAAACAAAGCCTCTAACTCAATAAAAATGCACTTGGCACATGGCTATTGTTTGGGTGTTACAATTCCAGCCTGGTACTCAATTACATTAAAAACCCAAACAAAGTAGCCAAACCTCCCAGAGATACAGGAAGAAAACATTTCCCTCTGCACACTCTTTTCATCTTGAGAACACTGCTCCTTGAATTGGTTTACCTTTTTGTTTGGCACGGTTGCCATGGCGATGAATGGGCTGTTCTGTATGTGTGTATGTTCTCTGCTCTCCTATGTAGAAAGGCTGACCCAATCAGCCTAACTTTCCATTCGAATGAGATTGCCTGCTGATCTGGAAATTGTGTGCCTCCCTGCCCTATTCAAATAGTAATTATCATAATGAAAATGAATAGAACACATAATTGGTGTTCTTAGTTGCACTAATTCATGAGTTGTGGACTCCTCTTCTTGAAGCCAGCGAGTGGCATGCTGAGCGATCGAACTTGCAAATTTTTTCCCATTGTGTGCCCTGTAATTTCCTGAACAGCAGTTGATGCATTGCGTCAGTGGTTTGATGTTTAGTTCTTCAAGGTGTAGGTAGTGAGGGGAAATAACATTGAGTGCCCCAATTGAGTAGAAACATGACACATCTTTTTGTGTAGGAATTCTTTGAAGACTCAGAAAACCAGTTTCTGAGCATGCCTCCAAAGTCACCTTGGCATTAACAGCTTCTTCTTCCAAACTATTGTCTTGGGCACCAGAAACATGTAGGTGTGTATGAAAGGATTTCAGTGATGCATAGCCCATCCTTCAGGAGTGTTCATATTATCAGAAAAAAATGAGGTGGCTGCCTTGAGCACCATATAAAGTGTGCAGACTGTTAGCTACCTTTGAGCTGTGGGATTTTATTGTTCTGAAGTTGTAAGATTTCATTGCAGGGCTCCTGGCCTTAGATACCAAAATAGCTTAGCTGCAGCTGCTTTGGGTATTGCCCAGCAAAATGTGTTAGGTTAGGCTACATCACTGAAATATTTGATTATTTGCACAGGTAAAACAGATATTTCTGATCACATAGCATGGATGATGTCTTTCATGTCTACTTCTGTATACCACAAAATGTTCTGAAGGGCAGGCATTCACACATTCAGCTATATTTATGAAGCATGACATATTGGGTGTTTTTCCACTGTCAATTGTACCCATTTTTGCACCCATTTTTTTACCTTTTGGCTGTGAGCCGGATGATCCCATTTCCACTATGGCACCCATTTTGAACCCGATTGTTTCCACTACCGTGGGGGAAATCCGGATCTTTTTGGCCTTTAATCCGGATTTTCTGTAGACCCCATTAATGGGGTCTACAATGGGGTCTTCTGCCAGAAAATCCGGATTAAAGGGAGCCTGTTTCCACTGGAAACAGGCAATAGGGTCCAAAGGAGGCTAGGGGGAGGGGATGCACCTTTGACACCCCCACCCAACATTGGCTTTGAAGTTGACTTCACGTTCACTTCGAAGTTGACTTCACATTCACTTCGAAGTTGACTTCACATTCACTTTGAAGTCACTTCGAAGTTGCTTCGAAGACTGCACCCCCTGCCCCCCAAAACACCTGGGGTAATGGACCGACCCCTTGTGGGTCGATCCGGATTCCCCAGATGGGTGCAAAGCTGTTTCCACAGCAGGGGTGTTAGCACCCATTTCTAATGGGTGCTACACCTCCTGTGGAAAAACATTGGGTGCTTCCCTTAATCCGGATCTACTAGATCCGGATTAAGAAATGTACCCATTCCTTAGATCTGGATCTTCTTAGATCCAGATCTAAGGGCTGCAGTGGAAAAACACCCTAAAAGTACCCATTAAGTACCCATTAATGGGTACGTAATGGCATTTTTGTACCCATTAATGGGTACTTAAAGGGTACTTCTAGTGACAGTGGAAAAACACCCATTGAGTAGGGGATGATGCATGCTGCTTTGTGAGATGCTATAAAAGATCTTTATTCTTGGGCAAGTACAGGTATTTTTGGTATATTGCTGTGGTTTGATTCTACAAACCTTCACACAGTCCAGAACTGTATTATGCAAGTTGTGGGGTTATGGGAACCACAGAGACCTTGTCTACAGATGTAAGCTAGGAGCACTATAAGAACATAAGGGAAGCCTGGCTGGATCAGGCCACAGCTCATCTAACTCAACATCCTGTCTCACACTGGCCCACCAGCTGCTTCTGGGCATCTCTCTCCAATCTGGAAGAAGTACATAGGCATCTAGTCTTGTAGCCATTGAGACATCTGTCCTCCATTAATTTATAAAATCTTTTCTTCAAGCTATTCAGGCTGGTTGCTGTCACCACCCCTTCTGACAGTAAATCTCATAGATGGATGACCCTCTGGGTGAAACAATACTTCTCCTTGCCTGTCCTAACTCTCCTGCCCATCAGCTTCATAGAGTGTTCCCTGGCTCTAGTGTTGAGCGATAGAGAAAAGAATTTGAAGTGGAAACTTGGCGCTACTGAATGGAAGCCAAGTTCATCAATATAAGTGGGACCGCGGAGTCCAAAGTACATTATTTGATCTTCCCACGATTGCATTAAATTTGGGAAGTAACGTTTTGTCGACCTCATAAAAACAAAACCGTGGAGTGACAAAGAAAAAGTTCTACAAGGGAAATTGTTTTTTACCAATGCAATACAAAGACAAAGCTATATTTTTTCAGGGCACATGAGAAATTAATTTTCGTGTCTGCTGGAACATTTCTAGTTTTATTTCTGCTGTGCTATTAAGAATGGTTTGAGGCTAAGAGAGTGTTGCAAACATACTTCTCTGTAAAGAATAGCATAATGTTGCTTGCAGCGTAATGGTGTATAGCGTGATTTATGGCATTCTTCTAAAACAGTATGGAAAATGATTGCCATATCTAGGCCACCCTTGGACCAGGATGTGGAGAAAGGTTGGGGCACCTTTTTATGCCCCCAGTAGCCCCAAGCTATTTCACATCATGTTCGAACATTAAAGGCAGGTTACTGAAATGTCTCAACACAGCCCTTTGTAGAGCAACCTCATTTCTGTGTCAAGGTTTGCTTTGAAACAATGTCTTCCATGTACTTAATTGGCAGTAACTGCAGCAATTATCTGCCACAAATCACACTTTTAATGAATAGAGATTAAGATGGATGTCAGTTTGAAGTGATTGGGTCTTTAAAAAAATTTTTTTAGAAGGAAATTGCTCTCAGGCTACCACCTAAAACGTCTTATAATATTGCATTCTGTTGCTTGATTTATATCTGATCCTTCTGTCTCAGGACTTCCAGCTGTAGGTGAATATTTTCTATGTGTTTATAGACTGCTAATATTGTTGTATATTGAAATGAACTGACTTGAAGTACATACAGTCGTGCACAGGGTGGAAAAGATGGATAGGGAAAAATTCTTTTCTCTGTCACTCAACCCTAGAACCAAGGGGTGCCTTAAGAAAGGGCTAGATAAATTCATGGGTGCTAGAATGAATATCTAGGTACTTTCAACAGGTTGGAGAGACTGGTAGGATCCCTCTAAAGGCTATTTGCCCAGAATTGATGTCAGGTGAAGGTTTTACGTTTGTCGTCTTCTTGAGGATGCCCAAAAGCAATTGGTGGGGCATTGCATGAGACAGGATGCTGGACTAGATGGGCTGTGGTCTGATCCAGCAAGGCCCCTTTTGTGTGGTCTTAAGGGGCAGGTGACTCAGAAGGGGAAAGTAGATAGTATGCCACCATATCTAACCCCGAAAGATCCATGAAAGTAGGGCATTTTCAAACTTTGGACTGCTGTGTGTGGTAGCCCGCTGTCTATAATTTCAGGTTCAGCAGTGCACCCATCCACCATCGTTAGCTAAATCTTCTGATCCCTCCTACCATTTCCTTTATCTTCCTTGCCCTCAGCCCATGAGCCACAATGGATGAGTTCATGTATTTAATATTCTTTCTGCAGTTTTAAATCTAAAAATAAAAAAAACTACCAAGTACAGACTTGCAACATGTGTGTTTTAGCAACTCACAGGAACACAACATTCTAGGATGTGAAGGAGCAAAATGTTTCTGCTAAATTCTGCTGTAGAGAGCAATGGCATTAGACTATTTTTCCTCTTCACATGCTTTTCTTTTTTTTTTTGTATACTTTATTTTTATTGCATTTATTCCATACTTGCATGTAGTTTGTGGAACCAGTACTGAGAAAGCACTGTATATCCCTCTGTGCAAAATCAGTTGATTGCAAGGAAAATGCTTTTGTACTTATTTCTTTTAGAATAAATATAAAATCTGATGTAGATTTGCAGAAAAGTGAAGTGGTGTTTATTAGAGGTGGATCATGTTGTGAAGTTCCACAAACCCGTTGCTAAGAAAGGGCCTCCTAGCCATATTCTGCAGCTATGGATATGATGCTTGGACCTCCTTATAACATGCTGAAATAACATTGATCAGGAGATGAATGGATAGAACTGTATGGATGGATAATGAGTGCTCAGCCGCGTTCCCATTATAAGCTTATTTCAGTTTCAAAACGCTTTTAATCCTCACAGTTCCCACATCAGGTTGGCTTAACATGCTTTCCGCGTGTTAAATCGCCCCAAAGCGTTGTAAATGTTAATCCTCATTTCAACAGGTCTCACTCCAGTTCGTGCGCTTGAAACGTTTTACATTTTTTACTGTGGGAACGGTACCGTGTTAAGGGATGAGAATGCCTGTGTAGGGTTTCCCTCCCCCAATAGCTTGCTTCCAAAGTTAGTGATTTTACTGTAAAAATCCACCCCTTAAAGCAGTCGCTACACTGTAGCAATTCAACCACTTCACACCTGATAACAATGTTGCAGTTCTCCACAATTTTGAAAGTTCTGACCTTTAAAAAAGGGAAAGGAAAGGAAAGTAGCTGCAGGTTCTGTTTTTAAGGCTGTGACTTTGAGTGAGCAGGCAAAGGGGGCTTGAGTTGTTGCTGCTGCTGTGTGCCCTGGGCAATGGGGAGAGGAGGGGAAAGAATCGCTGGATGCCCGCTGCCATTTTTCCTCCATCCAGGCAAGCGGCAGCCACCGAGCCACCCAGCTAGGCTCCGTGAAGGGGTCCGTTATGGCTGGCGCATTCACGCCAGGAGGAAGAGGGCAGGGCAGCCCTGAAAAGCACCTTTTAGAAAGGAGCCACTTGAGTCCTCCCCTTGAGTCAGGTACACCACGTATGATCCTCTGAATCCAGATCGAACGTGATTAAGTTGAAAGTAATGGGATCAGGCAAATTCACGTTTGCATCTGGTTCTACTATTTCAGTTTAGGGAAACTGAATTAAGCTTATAATGGGAACGTGGCCCTCGTGTTGTTACATATCTATTGAGTCTGGTATAGGTGTACTGTAATTTTTTATTATTAAATAAAGGTTTCTTTAATCTTCATATTGTGCCATTGATGGTGATATTATTATTAATAGGACATGAAAAACTAGCAGAATTAGAAGGAAGACATGAGGGGTTCATGTATTTACTGGGAGTGATTTCTCTCTAGAAATTTTGCACTGGTTGCACTGGGAAGTGTGCATTTCTTCAGAAGATGAACATGATGAGAGACAGGCTGCCATCACCCATCATTGGAGGTTCATGAAGTCACCAATGTGAGAAGACAGCCTATCCCTCTAATTCTCAGTTTTACATGAAATGTTGGGAATCGTGTCTGACCTACATTCTGACAGATTTGTATACTTGCTGACTTGGCAATATAGAAAACTATACATTTGCAGGAACAGCTTCAGGAAATTTCACTCCTGCCTCAAATCCATAAAAATGTAGTGAAAAGGATAAGAACGTGAGACTTTATTTTCATGGGCAGCGCCATTTTAAAAATGTCAAAATACCATTTGTTTTATCAGTGCAACTAAAATTTGATAACACAAATATATCTTACTGCCCTTTCCACTTTCATTCTGCACATCAAATTATTAATTTTTAGAGGATTCAGCAAATACGATTATCTCTAAATATCATGCTGTATTTTGCATTTCTGTGTAACCTTTCTTCTGTGGAATTCAAGGAGGTGGATGCCGTTTCTCCTTTTCTCCATTTTAACCTCACAAACAATGCTGACAAATAGATCAGCCTGCAAAAAGTTGCTGACCCAAGACCACTTAATGATTTTCATGACAATTAAAGGTTTGACACTTGTCTCCCAGGTTGTAGTCCAACAGTGTCTTTCTCCAAATGGTAGCAGGATATTGCACTAGGAAACACTGGCTGTCTTTGCGCATTTTAAGTCATACATGCATCCAGGTGACTGGAATGTCTCGGTGTTTCCATTGCCACCACAGCACACGTATGGATGTGTGTTTCAGCTACCATGCATGGAGCTATTCTGGTTAGATGTTGAGTACAACTGCTATTTCTGGAAAACCTGTGACTAGAACTATTTTTTCCAGCAATAGTATATAGTGTTTTTTTAGGTGGGGGAGTGGGGCTTTGGTGGGGTTGCCTATGATATGTGAGGGATTCCCCACCATTGTAGTGCTCTAATGGCTGTATATCATCCTATATGGATGGTGACGGTGCCAGTTATACCAAATCACAACCAGAGTGACTTAGGATAATAGTGGCTGTAGTTCATAGGAAATGTCAGTTGCTCCAGTTTATGTTTTATAAGGCTTTACTGTCACACATGGATGGTTTGTGGATCCTGAGTGAATAAGATTGACCTTACTGGTTTGCTGCTATGGCTAAGGCTTTCAGAATTGATGGAGGGAAGAAGCAGGAAGTCTTGGTAAGAAACAAAATGACACAGGTAGTTGCCTTCCTTGTGATAAGATAAATCTTCTAGCTCAGTGGTTCTCAAACTTCCTAATGCCGCGACCCTTTAATACAGTTCCTCATGTTGTGGTGACCCCTAACCTAACCCTAACCCTAACCCCCACCCATAAAATTATTTTCATCACTACTTCATAATGACCCCTGTGAAAGAAGAGATCAACCACCAAAGGGATCACAACCCACAGGTTGAGAACCACTGGGAATGCTGTACTCATATTAGTGATGTTCAGTGTTTGATGTCTTGGTACATGCTCTAAAATCATCTGCCAGTTTGTTGCCTTGTCAAATCCAAGAACTCTTTATTTGTGGACTTTCTACCCTCCATTTGGACATTCCTGAGTAGAGAGTAAAATGGATAGAAATGAGAAGGTGTGAGCAGTCAGACAAGAAGTTGGACTGAAGAAGGTTTAAAATAAGGGTGTAACTACAGCCTCAGAGGAAACTAAGAATCAGAGGGCTGGGTGAAGAGGTATGGTTTAAGTAGGTGCCAAAAACTATATAATGCAGATGCCTGGTGAACCTCCGTTGGGAGGCTATTCCAGAACTTGTCACCACCACTCATATCTCTGATGGTAGCGGATCTACCCTTCTGATCTCATTGGCTAGGAATGTCTGTATGGTATAAGATATTTAGGGCTTTATGTATCAAGATCAACATCCTGAATCAGGCTCAGTAGCAAATATGTAACTAGCGCAGATCTTTCAAGATTAGTGTGATGTATTCCTGATCAGAAACTGCCATAAGCACCTTGGCATATCTGGCCTGGCACGTGGACATCAGATCCCTATTCCAAGATAGAATCCAGAATAAGTATGAAAAGGGCCCAAGAATCTTCCACCAACAGCGTGAGTTAGATTGCTTATACCACCCGTTATCTATGTCTCAGAGCAGCATACAAGGCTGTAAGAATTTAAAGTGACAATTAAAAACAAGGGATAAAGATTTAGTATCCCCCAGTAAAAATAATTGTAGGAACTGGGACTGTATACTGGCAAATACAGCCCCCCCCCCTCCAGACTAGCAGAATAAATCCACAGTTGCTTGAAAAATCCGCAGCTTACTTGCTGCAAAGCGATGTCCTGCCATGTGGACCACAGCAGCCTCCCCGTAGCTTCTTCCTCGGAAGCTGTGAGAGGCGGCATCACTGCGTGCATCACGTGGGATGAGGCAGTCAGTGGGAATTGAGCTGCCCTCCCTGTTCTCGTTGGCTCTTCTTGCTGTTCCGTCCAGGTGGCGGGAAGATTCAAATTTTCCTAATGCCGCACACAGCAGAATGTTATATCAGCATTAAGTAAATTTGCAGTAGTGTCACTATAATGTGATGCCGCTGTGAAGTATCGGCCATCGTGCCTGACGGCTGGATCTTGGCTGCACGTTCTGATGCTCAATAAAGAAGTCTGGACACACCCATAGATGGATGTGCTACACATTGCAAAATTTGTAAATTATGAGCACCTTCCCTGGTTAACATTTTTCTCCTGCTTTCCAATCTGTCCTCACAACAACCTTGTGAGGCAGATTAGGTTGAGGGGCAGCGACTATCTGATGCCAGTTAGTTTTTGTGGCATACTGGGGGCTCAGATACAAGATTTCCTATATACTGGCTCCACACACTCTCCAGTGCAGTGTACAGGTAATGTTTGAGTCTAACGCTAATTTACTAGCACCTGAAGTGCCTTTATTTCTGATATTTCTTCAGGTTTCTGTTTTAATTCCCACATAAAAGGTCTCAGGACCATGATATGCCTGTGGGTTGCCAGAAGCAAAGGAAAATGAATCAGTTCAAGCACCTTCAGCAATGCCCTCCAGTGCACCCCAGGGTAACAAGCTTAATCATGGATTCTCACAAAAAACTCTCAGCAGAGACAGGTCTTGTTTTCATCTGAGAAGTGACTGGATGTTTTTGCTTTCTCAGGCATCTGTTAGTGCCGGTGACTGTTTCCTCTGCTTAATGGTTGAACCAGTCCTAAAAAGATGGACATGCACAGTATAGAATCTTTTTCAAGACACAAACTGTGTGAATAACCTCATATGGGGGAAAGTGACTATTTGGAATTCAGAAGAAGGGGAGTTGGTTTTTATAACCTGCTTTTCTCACCCTTTAAGGGAACTCAAAAAGGCTAACAAACCTTCTGTTCTTCTCCCCACAACAGACACGTGGTGAGGTAGGTGGGGCTGTGAGAGCTCAGGAAGGAAGCTGTGACTAGCCCAAGTCATCCAGCTGGCTCTGTATAGAAGTGTGGAATTGAACCAGGGCACTACCAGATAAGAGTCAACCGCAAGACCTAACTGGCTCATTTCTATTATTTTTTATAGTAATATTAACAGTAAAAATCCCCCATCTCGTCCCTCCTCCAGAGCTCTTCATAGAAAGGTTCTACAACAGTCACCATCTAATCTCAGTCACAAAGAAAAACAAGAAATCAGCTTTTTTGGGTGATGTGGTATTCCTGACATTCAAAGCCAAATTTATCAGCTTCCCCAGATACCAAATAACCTTTTTCCACAAAAGGAGTTTGCAATTGTGTGTTCCAGGGAATGACGCTATATAACTGCTGTCTGAAGGGTGTCAACCAACATTTCCTCTACATGCTTAATAAAGTAAATATTTATTCTTCAGTTGAGCAAGTCACATTCTGCTGTGAACCTGTGCAGTGCTGTGCTGTAATCATACAGTGATATCACCCAAGGTCAAAGGCAGTCAAAAGAATTTTACAAGGGTGCAGGTTTCCTCTGAAAGATCAATAATTAGGATTGGAGACCGAGCTTTAAGTGCATTGGAATCAAGGAGGAAGAAGAAGAGTTGGCTTTTCTACTGCACTTTTCTCACCCGTTTAAGGGGACTGAAAGCAGTTGGCAAAGCTTTTCTATTCTTCTCCCCACAACAGAATACCCTGTGAGGTAGATGGGGCTGTGAGAGCTCAGAGGAGAGCTGTGACTAGCCTAAGGTCACCCAGCTGGCTTCATGGGAGAAGGCGGAATCGAACCCAGTATTCCCAGACAAGAGTCTGGCTCCCTAACCACTAGACCAAACTGGCTTACCCGGTTAGGCCATCTCCACACTTATCACTAATATAGACTAAGAATGGGCCTATGTAGTCCAGCTAGGAGGCCCAAAATGGTGTCCTGTTCCCATCTATTGGCATAATAAGGGGTTGTATACTGGAGCATGGAGGTGTGCCATCCACATGCAACTCCACAGTCTGGTATACCACAAGGGACGCATTTTGGCAGGACAGACAGGCATGCCACTGAAATAAGGGCCCCCAGAGCCCCAAAGACAAGGAACTTTAGTTTTTGTCCCTCAGGGCAGCAAATGTTACCTGTGACTGTTAAAGAAAATAAATCAAAATCTCCTTTTGACCTACAGCATTCATCCCTATGCTGACTAATGATTGTAACACCGGGGGAGTTGAATAAGCACAAACTTGAAGACCTGATGCTTGGATAACTGGCTCACCTTTGAAAGTAACAGAGGCCCACTGTGTCTTTGAAGAGCCTAAAATAACCTTCCACATTTTATTCACTTTCACAACTCTTAAAATATTTAGGAACACACAGAATAGTTTACTTTGTTTAGAGGCAGTTTGTGTCCAGTGATGGTTCCAAACTTTTTAAAATGACCTGGAACTGTAAGATGGCTTTTTTTCAATATGCACTTAAATTTGGGAACAGTACATTGATTTCAAACTTACTGTAACATATTTATTTGTTTTTAAAGTCTTTCTCTTGCCTTTCTTATGTGCTTTTAAAATCATTTTATTATCTTCCTGGTATCCACAGCCTGATAACTATGGATGTATATCCTTATAGCCACCACGAATCAGCACATTTTTGTTTCAGAAATATGTAAACATGGTTTGCTGTAAATAATCATTTCTACTTTAAGGTACATTTTCAAAGTGATGCAGTCTCAGAAGCATGCTAGCTTAGCAATAAATCCATTCCACACTTTTTCTCTTCAACAGTTAATTTGTTTTTAACTGTCAGAGCTGAAATCTTAAATAAGTGCAAATATCCAATATGTAATTTGAATAATGACTTTGGCAGCCAAATTGGGCATTAGTGCTGAAAGATTTAAAGTGGGAATTGACAGATTTATGGAGGACAGGCTTGTCAGTGGACACGGCCAAAGGAAGTAAAAACAATTTATAGGAGCATGCCTATTCAGTGTCTTTTAAAGCTTTCCTTTTTTAGAAGGCACAGATCAGTGAACATAAGAACTGCCCAACTAGTCAAGCATCCTGTCTCACACAGTGGCCCACCAATAACTTATGGACATCTCAAACAGAAGGCAAAGACAAAACCTTCACCTGCTCATGACTCCCAGGAAATGGCCTTGAGAGGTATCCTTCTGGCCATTCCACTCCAGAGGCAGTACCTAGGTATCCATTCTAGTAGAGGCCTCCCTGTCTCCCCAGCTTGGAGGATGTACCTAGGCATCCATTCCAGTAGCCATTGATAAACCTGTCATCCATGAATTTGTCTAACCCTTTCTTAAGCTATGTAGGTTGGTTGATGTCACCACCTCTTCTGGAAACAAATTCCGCAGACCCTCTGGGTGAAAAAATACTTCCCTTATCAGTCCTAACTCTCTTGTCCACCAGCTTCCTAGAGGCTCTTATAAAGAAGCTTTTTCTATCCACCTTTTCTGAAAAAGGAGGCATCTTTACAGCTGGAAGTGCTTTCTTCTGAAATATCATTACAATTTGTCATTTTCCAGCCACTATCTGGATGCAGCCACAGAAGAAGAAGAAGAGTTGGCTTTTCTACCCCACTTTTCTCACCCATTTAAGGGGACTCAAAGCAGCTTACAAAGCTTTCTGTTCTTCTCCCCACACCAGACACCCTGTGAGGCAGGTGGGCTGTGAGAGCTCAGAAGATAGCTGTGACTGGCCCAAGGTCACCTAGCAGGTTTCATGGGGGAGGGTGGAATCAAACCCGGTATTCCCAGATAAGAGTCCGGCTCCCTAACCACTAGACCAAACTGGCTAGATGCAGAAACAAAAGAAAAGTAACTCTGTCAACTTTTCCTAACTCCAAGGATGGAAGTGAACAACTTTCTTATTATTTTTCTCTTCTGCTAAGCCAGCTTTGATTCTGATAGAAGGGAAATTCAAAATCCAAAGAGCTCCTCTTCCTTTTTAAGAGCCACATAAATGTCTAATTCTGTTAATATTTATGTCTTGTAGTATCTTCTCTGCATATGCATCCTTAAATGGTGCCGTGTGGTGTTCTTCATCTGTGCTGGCCTTGGCAAAGCATTCATACGTAGTTTTGGGATTTCCTGGCAATTAACTGTTGGAGTAAGGGCTTGCCAATTCATCTTGTTCAGGTCTTTTTATCCACCCTCTTGTTAACCTTCAGGATATGCCCCTCTTGTTAGTGGCTGTTGCTTAATTTCTTTCCATGCTCCGTATTCAACAACATCAATGGTAGCAAAAGCAAATTAAGTTAATAATGGCACAATGGTGAATGAGTTCAGTGCAAAGGGAAAGCAATTAGATGATGTGGTACCCTTAAAGAGATGATCTGCTGGCTCATAGGCCAAACTGGCATAAAGCATTGAGTCAAGACAGGCTGGCAGTTGCTACAAGGCATAGCTGATTATATCTGGCCAGCTGCCTTGTTTGTTAGAAGGTCTTGTATATTTTATTTGCTTACTAAAGTATCTTCTTACTACAGTTTATTGTACACTCTTATCTTCTACTGAAAGCTGGGAGCTTTAGAACTTATGAACATAAGAGGAATCCTGCTGGGTCAGGCCACAGCCCATCTAGTCCAACAACCTGTCTCTCACAGTAGTCCCCCAGTTGCTTTTGGGCATCTCGAGAAGAAAGACAATAGCAAGACCTTCATCTGCTCTCTGCTCCCTGCAAGTGGCCTTGAGAGGGGATCCTGCCTGTCTTTCCAATCTGGAGGCAATACCTAAGCATCCATTCTAGTAGCCATGGATACACCTGTCCTCCATGAATGTATCTTATTCTTTCTTAAAGCTGTCCAGGCTCTTCTAGCAGTAAATTCCATAGACTGATGACCCTTGTCTGTCATACTTTTCTGGCCATCAGCTTCATAGAGTGCTCCCTGGTTCTACTGTTGTGTGATAGACAAAATCACCATCATCTCATTCTCCTTCCAGAGGCCCTTGAGCTGTGTCTTAAAGATGCATGGGCCATCTGAAGCAGAGTTCATATGTATCTGTTCAGTGCCTGGCTTGGTGACCAGCTAAGAATCCAAAATCAGTAACCCACAGTGGATACAATGTCAGGAAAGAGTGCAGTAAGATTTTGGATGTCATTTCCTTCCTCAGGGGCTTTTGCATGATTGGAATGTGAAGTCTTGTGATGGCCCATGGCCATATACAATAAAATGTATGTTCTGGAACTGTAATATTTCAGATTGTGGGACTGTGCATTTACTTTTGGAAAGGGGACTACTGTGCAAAGGGAGAAATCAATTGCTTTGCTTACTTTTGCATGTGAAGGCTGCCTGAAAAAGACTTTCTACTCCTAATAGGTTTACCTGTGTTGGAAAGTTGCAGATGATTTAGCTTTTGCTGGGGTATAGTCAAGTATCCCCTGCCCCAAAAAAGTAAATGCAAAGCTACTTCACACCAGGTAGTGCTTTTGCCTCCATTAAGCCAGAATTGTCTTCTCTGTCCAGTGCAGTGGTTCTCAACCTGGGGGTCGGGACCCCTTTGGGGGTCAAATTACCCTTTCAGAGGAGTCGCGACAAGTCTCCCGCTGCCCTTCCCTCCAGCCTCCCAGCAGCTCCGCCCCTGTGGCTGGGGGTTTCCACAACATGAGGAACTCCATTAAGGGGTCACGGCACTAGGAAGGTTGAGAACTGCTGGTCCAGTGGGTTTCCGGAGTCTATGGCTAAAAGTTTTAGGCCTAACTCATCTATGCTAAGTACCTTGGCCTTGTTGCCATTTTGCTGGTATCAAAGCACATCAAGATGTGATTAGCAGTGAAAATGACATGAACAGCCACAACACTGTGTGTTGCAAAGTGGGTGTTTTTGCACTTTCATGGCAGTGTCTTAAAAAGCAGCAGTTTCCAATTGCTTTTTTGACTAGTGTATGTGTAAGGAGTGGAGCACATGTATTTCAGGATGTGGCTTTGTGTGAATCCAGTTTTATGCCATTTGTTTACTGCTTCCTCATCTCACCCCCCCCCCATTCTGCTTCTTTAAATACTATAGATACCAGGGTTTGAACCTGTGACTTTCTGCTTGAGCCTCTGAGCTTCATTATCACCGTTGGCATGCTGCCCATCTAGAACTGTAAATTCCAAGAATCCATAGCTACGCATTCAGACTTGGAGTCCACAGTCCACGGGATGCCAGAGGTTTTAAGGTGAAGTAAAACCTCCTGTAGGAAGAAATGGCTCTGAGCCAGTTTGGTCTTGTGGTTAGAATCATATCTTGCAGCATGGGGTTTGATTCCTCACTCCTCCTGGAAGCCAGCTGGGTGACCTTGGGCTAGTCACAGCTCTCTTTCTGAGCTCTCACAGACCCACCTACCTCACAGGGCATCTGTTGTGGGGAGAAAAACAGAAAGCTTTGTCAGCCGCTTTGAGTCCCCTTAAAAATGGGTGAAAGAAGCAGGGTTTAAAAGCTGAGCCTTCTTGTTGTTGTAACTTCAAAAGATGGCCACTGTTTTGGATTTGCTATGATGGAGTCTTCCTGCTTTCCCTTTCAGTCTCCTTTTTGTTAGTTTCCTCATTTTAGGGATGCCTCCTCTATGAGAGTTTAAGGTCTCTATGTTAGGTTGTGTTCACGCTTGGATTATGCTCCATCTGGTGGAGATGGTGCATAGTAAGGATGGTTCAGACCTCTTAATCTGTGCCATTTGGAAGACAGTAGAGGCTCTGAAGTTGATGAAATCCCAGGATAGGGGCCTGCTATCTGCGTGCTAATGTGGACTTCACCCAGGCTACATTTATCTGACCTAGGAACGTTTTTGAAAGAAAGGACTTCTCATTTCTGAGTGCTTTGAATTTCAGTGTTGCAGTGACATTTTAGTTGCTTGCAGCTGAAGAGCACCAGATTCAGGGCAAAGTCCTGTAGTCCGCCATAAATGATTTCACTGTATATTTTGAGATAATAAAAAAAATCTTCCTAGGTAGAGTGGCACATCTTTCAGGCTTCAGCCCACATTTTATTAGCACACCTTGCTGACAATGTTTTACTGTTCGAAGGTTCACCACTTAGTCATTGTCCATGAATTATAAGTAAAGCTGTGACCTGATATAATGAAGTCTGGAGTTACAGAAATGGATCAATATTAAGCTTATTAAGGGTGGGTTCACACTTTTTTTTATCTGTTCTGATTCTCGCAAGAATCAGTTTGGCTGAGTGAGCCCTAATTCTGGTATATTGGGAAAGGGGAAAAAACCCTTTCCCCTCAGTTCTGTCCAGTGGCCTCCTTTCTAGACTCAGGCTGTGTGCTCACATGGAGTAAAATCATCTCAAAAGTGCCATGTGGGCCCTGTGTTCCCATTCTACCTGTAATCCTCCTTTCTAGCCTAGAATGTTCACATGAAAGGGAAGGGACAGATGACATGTGAAAAATCCCACCTCTGAAGCTGCCTCTGTAGGACTTCAGAGGTAGTTTTTTTCCTTTACTGAATGCAGGTTCAATCTAATCTATCCTCCAGCTACCCAGATCTCTTCCTCTTCCTTTCCTCCACTGTCACACCATGCTAGACTGATACTTTCATTTAACTATCTGCCACTATGCTGAGATCTCTTTCCTGGTTAGTCACAACCAGTTTGGGTTCCATTCATTCATTCATTCATTGACTGACTGACTGAGTTACTTTTTATTATGTATTTATTTATTTATATTCCGATTTTCACTGAAAAGCCAAGATACAATAATAGAAAAATAAAACATGCAAAACATAGTTAAAATAGATTTCCAGGGTGCATCACTCCAAATTTCCTCCCCCTGAGCAGCATTTAACACTTTGATGGCCGTTCTGCTGATATGCAGAGGTCCTTCAGTACCTCTTTGTTTTTACCACTCTGTACACCTGAGTATCATCAGCAGTCTTGTCCCTTTGACTGCTGCCATGCCCTTCTGTCCTCTACTACCTCTCAGAGTTCACCCACGCTTGTCTTTATTGCTTTTGAGACACTATCTATCCATCTCATCCTCCGTTCTTTTGCCTTTAATCTTTCCCATTATGTGGCCAAAGTATTTGAGCTTCGGCTTCAGTGTTTGTCCTTTCCATGAATGGTTCAGGGTTGATTTCCCTGATCTGATCTCCATGTAGTCTGAGGGATGTACATGCTAAGAAGCACTGGTCCCTGGGGTGCTCTTATCTCTTGCAGCTTCCCATGGTGAGAAATCTCCATTTATTCCTACGCTGTACTTTTGGTTTGCTCAGCAGCTGCTGTTTCAAAGCTGTTAAGTTTAACAACTTTGTAATGAATTTCAGTTTCTATGAATATTGTAAAGCCCTGTTTCCTAGCGGACTGCCTTCATGCTCAGGTTTCATGCTTCCTTCAATATCTTTAAAAGTTAATTAGGCAGGACTTCCCATTTCAGATCGATATATTTTCAGCAAGACCAGTGTTCCTAAATATTTGATAATTTTATCATTAATAATCTTCCCTGGGAAGAACATTAATCTGAAGGCCTATAACGTTCCTTCAGACCTTTTAAAAATTGATATTACACTGGTTACTTTCCAGGCCTCCTCTGTAGTAGCCTACCTTAGAGAAAGATGGTATATTTTTGTTAAGAGATCCAGAATTTCATAAATTCTTTAAAAAAATGTGGATAAATGCCTTTCAGGACTGGGGATTTGTTTTGTTTTTGTTTTTTTGTCCTAAGGCCTATCTCTTTTTGATAAACTATTTTCCTTAGTTTATCAAATTTAGAGAAATAAGCTCAAACTTAGGGAATCTCTCCCCAGTTTGTTGCAGTGAAAACAGGTACAAAGAATCTATTCACTTTTTCCAGAATTTCTTTGGTTTTAGTATTTCACTGCCCTGTTGTGATGGTGGTGGTGGTTCGTTTCTTAGTCTTTGTAATGTGTTGAAGAAGAAGAAGAAGAAGTAGTGTTGGCTTTTCTACCAACCCAATTAAGGGGACTCAAAGCAGCTGACAAACCTTCTGTTCTTCTCCTCACAACAGAACACCCTGTGAGGTAGGTGGGGCTGTGAGAGATCAAGGGAGAGCTGTGACTCACCCAAGGTCACCTAGCTGGCTTCACAGAGCCAAACACGGTAATCCCAGATAAGAGTCCGGCTCCCTAACCACTAGACCAAACTGACTGAGCATCTATTGTTGCTTAAAATAATTTCAGGTGGTGCTTGCTTCAGCAGTACATATACTAAAATTGGTACGATACAGAGAAGATTAGCATGCCCCCTGCGCAAGGATGACATGCGAATTCATAAAGTGCTCCATAGTTTTAAAAAGAAAAAAAATACTTTCAGGTGTTCTGCAGATATTTTGCTTTTTCAACCTATCCTTTCAGCTTTTCACTATGCTTCTGGGAAAGACTGTTGTGGACAAAGAGCTATGCATATGTTGCCTTGAATGCTTTGACGGTAAAGTAAAATATGAAGAACTTGTCTGCAGTACTAGAACTCTATTTTTTTAAATCCAACATGGGCTGCATTCCGACATCAGTTGGTTATTCTGTTGTATTTGAATAATCTGGAATAAAGCATGGATTTATTAAAATATCCATGTCTTATTCCAGAATATCCAAATATAGTGGTATACGTAACTAATGTTTGGATACAGCCAAGGACATGGCATCAGTTCTTGGATTCAGATTCTGAATAGGTTAGCAAGACCAGTGAAAATTATACTGTATGCAGATGGAAGGGCCATATTCACAGCTTCACTTTAAACCTTCTTCAAGCCATCTTCAGGTCTGACTGCTCGCACCCTTTTATTTCGGTCAGTTTTAGTTGTGGACTTTCCTGAATGGAAAGTCCAAGTGGAGGGTTGAAAGTCCACAAATAATACAGATAGAAATGCAAAGGTGTGAGCAGTCAGACCTGAAGAAGACTAAGGGTTTTTTTCCCCACTAGCTCTAAGTACCCATCAAGTACCCATTAAGGACCCATTAGGCTCAGAGCAGGAAGACCCCATTTTCACTGCAGACCCCATTAGAACCCGATTTGTTCACATCCGTAGTGGGGAAATCTGGATTAAATGGGTCCTTCAGGACCTATAATCTGGATTTCCTGTGCACCCCATTAAAGGGGTCTACAATTCAGTCTTCAGGCATCAAATCCGGATTAGACACGCCCCCCCCCAAAAACATGGTATGATGGACGTGTCCCACTTGGGTACAGATGGATGCTCCAGCGTTCCCACTGCGAGCTTACCTAGCACCCATTGATACTGGGTGCTACACTGTCTGTGGAGACGTATTGGGCACTTCCTTAGATCTGGATCTTCTAAATCCAGATTAGTTGAAGGACACATCTCTTAGATTCGGATCATCTTAGATCTGGATTAAGGGAGGTAAGTGGAAAAAAGCCCTTAAAGTGAAGCTGTGGCTTAGGTTTGGCATGAAGATGAATGTGTTTTGTAAAGCACTATGAATTATATTTTACCATCAAGAACATCCAACAGTTGATATATCTACCTGTTCAAAATACTTTCATCTTGCATTATTTTGGAACAGCTGTTTCTGAAGTGCAGAAAAGAGTTAGGAAACATAATTTGTGATTATTTTGTACTCTGGGGTGAGGAACATTTTGGGGGCATATGACTGGCTGTGAAACGCTCATATTTAAGGAGTCATTTCCCAGTGGAAGTTTGACATTTAAATTACACTTAGATTTTAAAGCTTTGTGTTTGTCTCTGACATGACATTGGCATGCATTCATCCAGTACTGTTTTAAACATACGTTAGTGTTTTAACACTATGAATACAGACAGTTTCTACTTGTGTTTTGTGAATCAACAGCCCAAAGATTATGAACAAACAAACAAACTTGCAGTAAAACTGCTGTATAAATCAATCATGGGAATAGCTTGTAGTGGAGGGGGGGGGAGTAATTGCTTTGGAATGCAAATAACACATTTGTGTGTATCAGATTTTCTACAGTATGTGCACCACATAAACGAAATATAATCCCTTTGTTTGGAGGGATTATAATTTGAGCAGATGCAACAGACCAATAATAGACTTCATGAAAGCAAATAGGCCATTGTCTCTGATGGAAACATCACTCAGTCTCTTGGAGTCACTTGAAAAGGTTGACATTGTCTAGTAGCTGAGTGTAAAAAGAAGGTCCAGTGAAGTGGAACGCCCCCCCCCCTCCCCGGCATTGAAATAAATGAAGGTGAGTTTTTGTTCAACATGCTGCCAAAAACTTTAAATAATTTTTTTTAAAAAAATGCTTACTTTTTATGATGGCATTACAATTTGTAGCTTCTAGGATTCTCTTTTTGACGATCGAAGACCTAAAAGCACTGGTAAATGGCACAAATGTGTCAGCATTCTCTTTTTATTTATTGAATTGTTTGTTTGTTTGTATTTTATCCCGCCCGAGGCCCAAGGGTTCCAGGGTGGGTTAAAACATATAAAATGAACACATTAAAACCAACAACATATTAAATATATTAAAACCATGGCAGCATCTGGATGTGGGGAGGGAAAGGCTGTTCCGTTACTTAGCCAAAGGCCAGGGTGAAGAGGTGCATCTTCACAGCTTGTCTAAACATATAGAGTGAAGGTGCCTGATGCATGTCAGGGGAGTCTATTCATCAGTCTGGGAGTCACCACTGAAAAGGCCCTATCCCAGGTGCCCACCCCTTTTGCTGCTGTGAGTGGCGCTACAACCAGGAGGGCATCCCCACCAGATCTTAGGGTACAGGCAGGTTGATATGCCAGTGTGAAGCACTACCAGTGGGCTGTAATCTTTAAGTTTCTTTAGCTCCATCCTGGAAGCTAAAATTTCTTGGAGTATATCCTTTAAGCTTGCAGGTTCTGTTTAGCTTTTATACCTACTTTATAGAAACAATTGTCCATATTTTGTATATGGCCCTTCCTTTGACTTGTTGTGTCAGTATTATTTAACAGAAGTTGCATCTATTATGCTTGGATATTTCAGAATAGAGCATTGATTTTCCAGAATATCCATTTTTATTCTGGAATATCCAATGATAGCGGAATAAATTATCTGAATACAATATAATTCCTGTAGGGAGCACCAAAACTAATGCATTACTCCAACATTTTTTCTTCTTCTGTCCCCTGACGTCTCCATAGACATGTAAAAATAAAATAAAATAGCCTCCTTGGTCCAGTTTACTACCTGTTTAAATAGGTCCACTGGTAATCCAGATCAGAAGACCATTAATGGCCTTCTGATCTGGATTATGCTCCATCTGTATGAATTGTGCTCCGTCTTGTACAGGTAGATCATACTAGCAGAGTTTGGTGCTTCTCTAAGCCACACTAGTGTATAGAAGGGAAACTCCCTGGATCTTTTGTTATAATGGTTTTTACAGTAAGGCCTGCCATTTCTTTTTCTTTAATTTCCCACTTTGTTTCCTGGTGTATTCAAAGACTGCCAAACCTCCTGTAATAAGGAATATCAAATATCAGTGTGCCTTTCACTTTAGAATGATATTTGCCTGACCTTTCAGAAGTGCTTTCTTTGCTTTTCTGTGAGAAGATACTGTCAGACGAAAGTTGTATTCTCTAGGCTTGTTAGACCCACCCTTGCATTGCAATTATCCCTATTTGCTTACTGCTCTTATATAAAAGTGCAAGTGGATTTTTAGACAATAATTTTTGTCAAACTTCTAAAAATCTCCTTTGCTGTTAGCTGGGCATTGATGGACAGCAGGGGGGTGAATGGGTGGGACAGCTACTTCCTCCCATGCACGCTTTGCTTGGAATGGAGTCTCCCATGTGTTTCCTTGCCTACAAAAATGAATGAGGCCCTGTCCAGATAGGTGTCGTGTCCAGAGCAGGTGGTAACAGCAAAGCACTTGTGCACACATGTGCCCTGCCAGCGACAGCAAGACTCCAAATCAGTTTCCAGAGGTCTTGGGGATATAGAGTACACAGAGTTAAACAGGCCAAGAGTCTGGGTTCCAGAGAGCCATTGAAAGTCAGGAAGTCAGGAGGCAAGAATCAGGGTTCACACAAGTCGGGAGTTGCCACGGAGATTCATCGTTTGCAATGGTGGGTGCAGAGCTGGGTATTTCTTAAGTATGACAGCTGTTTTGCATGGATGCAAGGCGAGCAGCACAGCTGTTGTTGTTCTCTACGTAGGGAACTCCGCTCTTGGTATTGCGTCCAAGTCTGAGTCTAAGCTATCCCCACTTTAGTGAGGCACGCCTCCCTCACTTTAGCTGGCAGGAGCGGGGCCTTCCTCTGAGGGGCTGGAGAGGTTAGGAGGCATGACAATAGGGGAAATATGATGCCTCTTTGGTGCCCTTATGGTGCCTCTTTGGTGGGATTGCCAAACATATCTGATACAACCCCACCATATCTCTGCTGTATCCCCCCCCCCCCAAGACAATGCTAGAATCTATTGCTGGAAAATTGAGCACTGGTTGCAGGTTTCCTGCCAACAGTGCTTTTTATTATTTCGGAGACAGGTTTACCATCATAGCTTCATCCACCATGCATGGTCGGAGGCTGAAACAGATGGCCACACACTTCCAGAAAAACATTAGGAAGCGATAATGCTGGGGAGGCAACACCCCGCACTGTCACTTCCTAGTGATCTTGGAGGTGGCTTCAGTAAATCCATAAAAGTTCAAAGTCATTCACTGTTATTCTCTTCTTGACTAACAGGTAGGGAAGAATCGTTGTTTGAAATGCCCATGTGAACATTCCATAGCCGTAAAGTACTTAATTGCCTTATTTATTTATTTTTGTTAATTTTTTGCAGATGAGTCCTGCCATTTTTGTCCAAAACTAAAATTGATGGAGTGATTAAGGCCTTTAGATGTTACCTCCTACCTCTCCACTGACATTAATGAGTCCATGTGGGGCAATGGTGATCATTTTCTATGTAAATTGCATATTTGTATGCATTGTTTAATATCCACGATTTTTCCTTGGCTAGATTAAATACTTTTCATTTGGAGATATACTTGAAGGCAGATTTCTCAGGTTCCCTTTTGAGCAGCGACTGGGCCCCTGTGACAGGCAGGAGTTTGAGTCCATTGATCATATTATATTAAAATACAGTCTTTATGCTGATATTAGAATGGGCTTTATATGCCTATATTTAAGTCCTTTGCAACCAAAAGTTATTGAAGGATGATTAGAATGCTCTTAACAGATATTTGTAAAAGGAACAACAACATCTTAATAGCTACTAGATTTCTTGCATTAGCTATCAAAATTAAGGGGGAAAGCTTTTAGAGAAGAATTTTATTTAGTCCTAATGCACACTGTTAAATTTTACTTTGATTCTTAGTATGATTGTGTTTACGATTTTATAGTTTTTGAACTGCCTTATTCTGTTGTGCAATGTATTCTGTATACACACAGCATTCTTATGTGTTTTGGTCCTGTGGACTGTAAATAAACTATGCATTCATGTCTATTATGGTAGTTTTCAGTGAAACTCTCAGCCTCTGTCACAAGTAAGATTGGTAGCCTTAGTGGTTCCATTTGTTGTTACCCTTAGTACAAACCTCAAAAGTAGCAGTTCATATTTGCTCTCTGAATGCTGTCAGGTCACATTGGTCTCATATTGCAGGGTTACAGAAGCTATTTATTTTAAAAAGAGCCATGGCTACCCCCTCACTCTCCAAGGTTACTGTGTATATCAGCATTCATGGCAGAATTACATGCATTTGTCCTTTGTGTAACACAGCATTGTCTAACTTGGCTTTATTTTTGCATGGCTGGTAGACTGTGGCTTCCCTTGGGGGTAAAGAACTTAAGAAGAGCCTTGCTGGATCAGGCCACAGCCCATCTAGTCCAGCATCCTGCCCCAAACAGTGGCCCACCAAATACTAATGGGAATCTGAAGCAGAGACAAGGGCAAACCTTCTCCTGCTCTTGAATCCCAGCAAATGGTCTTAGAAGCAATATAACTTTGCTTGTTTCACACAGTTTCTGAAATGTTCACCAGTGTGGTTTGACTCAACATCACCACTGTCTATGGTTGGTTGAATGGATTAACCCTCCATAGGCACACTGGTAGACTGGCTCTTTCCTCTGCAAGAGCATTTAGCTTGGTTGGAGTGGTTTGACTGTTCTACTCAGCCTGTTCTGGATGAAGCGCATCAGTTGCCTTCCATTATGGACTAACACAAGAGCAACATGGAAGTGCCATAGCTGTTCCACTCCAAACAACTGATTCCCTGCCCAAGGCTTCACCTACCCCTAACAATGAGACTCTTTCACTCTTACAGTATATCATGCCTGCTGTTCATGGGCAGGGCTGAATAGAGCGGTCTTTGAGGACAGCATGCCTACCTCCATGGTGGAGTTTGGAAAATCATCTTCAAAGCTTGTAGAAGAAGCTGTAGCATTTCCCTCACTCTAGCCCAGGAGTGGAAGTGCCTGTGCCTAGAATGGAACATGTGGTGTTTGTATACTTGCAGATCTCTTCAAACAGGCCTACCACTAATCTGGATTAGCAGACTCTTGGGATGGTGCTGGACCAAAAAAACACTTCATCCCATGTGGCTGAAGTGTACTAGGCAGAGTGCAGAAGTGGCCTTTGGCATACACTGAGTGACTGTGTCTCAGCTATACAATTTCACTGTCATTGCTTAGTTGACGGGGACCCTAAAAACATAAGAGGAGCCCTGCTGGATCAGGTCACAGCTCACATAGTCCAGCTTCTTGTATTGCACAGTGGCCCACCAATTGTTTCTGGGCATCTCAAGCAGAAGATAAAGGTAAAACCTTCAC
Source organism: Aspidoscelis tigris stejnegeri (assembly GCA_023333525.1). NCBI lineage: Eukaryota > Metazoa > Chordata > Lepidosauria > Squamata > Teiidae > Aspidoscelis > Aspidoscelis tigris. The sequence continues at coordinate 16,354,113 of JALMGA010000005.1, forward strand.
CTGGTCTCTAGTCCCTGCAAATGGACTTTAGAGGCGTCCTACCTGTCTCTCCAACATGGACCCCCAGTTTTCCAGAGGTGGCAATTACTTGCATAACATTTATTTTTATTTGTAATTTGTGTGTGTGCATGTGTGTGTTATTCCTTGTAAAGTGTAGAATCTCTGGAAATTGATATATCTTCCTGTTCAAAATACTTTCATCTTGCATTATTTCGGAACAGCTGTTTCTGAAGTGCAGAAAAGAGTTAGGAAACATAATATGTGATTATTTTGTACTCTGGGGCGAGGAACATTTTTGGGGCATATGACTGGCTGTGAAACGCTCATATTTAAGGAGTCATTTCCCAGTGGAAGTTTGACACTTAGATTTCAAAGCATGAGTGTGTGCTAAACAGTGATTGGTGGGACTCAAATCATAATTGATATACAAGGAATGACTGTGTTCTTTCTCTTTACTCTATACTTTTCATTGTTAACATTACCAACTCATTGCATGACTTTCCTTTTTGTAAATTAACCTGTTTTACTGCTATCAACTTTGAATCCAATTGATGCATTGCTCCCCTTTTAGAGTGTTCTTACTATCATGCTTTTAGTTAAAACAGATGTCTGTTGTGCCGCACTCAAAGGGACAACCATGATGTTTCCCACACGCAGTTCAGATTTTTCTGCAGTAGATAATGATCAAGGCTTTTAAAAAAGTTTCGAACTTGAGCCACGCCTCTGACCCTTTAAAAAAAAACTTAAAATAGATGTATCCACTCTTTGTTTCCTAATAATAAAAGACATAAGAATGTAAGAGGAGCCCTGCTGGATCAGGTCACAGCCCGTTCAGTCTAGCATCCTGTCACACACAGTGGCCCACCAATTGCCCATGGGCATCTCTCAAGCAAAGACAAGGACAAACCTTCTCCTGCTCTTGAATCCCAGCAAATGGCCTTAGAAACATCCTGTGTGTCCCCATGGCCTGAAAGATGCACTTAGGCATCCATTCTATTAGCCATTGATACATCTGTCATCCATAAATTTGTCTAACCCTACCTTAAAGCTATCTAGGCTGGTAGCTGTTACCAACTCTTCTGGGAGCTAATTCCATAGACCAATGGCCTCTGGGTGAAGAAATGCTTGCCCTTGTCTGATCTGGCTCTCCTATCCATCAGTTTCATAGAGTGTAGTAAATGCAAGTGCTGTTTTAGCTGTTTGAAAAGTGAGAGCAACTAGCCTGGATAACTTTAAGAAAGAGTTTAATAAATCCATGGAAGTCAGATGTACCTGGCTGGTAGAATGGGTGCCTAAGTACAACCTCCAGGTAGGACAGATGGGCAGGATGCCTCCAGAGACCATTTGAAGGGATTCAGGAGCAGGTGAAGGTGTCTGCTTTTGTCTTCTGTTTGAGAATGTTCAAAAACAATTTGTGGGCCACTGTATGATGCATGATGCCGGACTAGATGGGCTGTAGCCTGATCCAGCAGGGCTCCTCTTATGTTCTTCTGTAACACAGTGTGAGAGATAAGACCCCCTTTGCCAGCCACTTGTGATTACAGTTAATTTGTAACTTGAAAAGATAACTGTAGCTTAGAAAGCCAAGGCAGTATTGTCTATAGTTTATCTGAGCTATGTCCTCTGTTAGAAGCGCAGATCACATTCTTCCTTTCGTCTTTCTGCATTCATCATCAGAGCAGCAATTTCATGTAAACAGATTGCTAGTTGATATACAAGAGGCAATCTGAGCTAGGTTCACATGCAGAAAAAAAAATAGGTGACTCAAAAACATCTTGGAGGTGGTGGCATGTGGTACTAGTGTGCTCGCCCAGTTCTCATCTGATCTCTAGGATGCCTGTAAAGGCTAAGAGCAGGTGAAGGTTTTGCCTTTCCAGATACCTGGAAGCAATGAGTGGGCCACTATGTGTGATAAGATGCTGGACCAGATGGTCTGTGGCCCAGTTCAGCAGGTTTCCTCTTACGTTCTTATTTCTTAAGGCATTCTGAATGTTTATTGGCATTTAATATTCATTCCTGGCCTTTAAATATGCATTAGAGTTGGGATGATCACCCTGGCATGTGGCAGGAACTACCTTTGAACCATCTCTAAGTCACTTCTGAGGTACTTTTTAAACTACATATGAACTCAACTATGAAATCAGGAACCAAACAGAGGAGAGCTGAATCACTGGCCCTTGAATTTTTTTAATGTAGAGGTGTGCACAAATGGAATTTTCAGGATCCAATTAGAACTGAATACCTGAAAATTCAATTCGAATTGAATCTTTAAAATTTGAATTTAATCAAATTCAGTTCAAATTAAGCAAATTCGAATCCATTTGAATTTTTGATTGAAATTTGCACTTACGAATGTTGACAACACATATGTATGTCTGGATAATTCGAACGAATAGATCCCAAATTTGAAAATTGTTCAAATCTTTAAATTCGAATTTGTGGAATTTGAATGTCAAAATTCAGTCAGATTCAATCAGATTTCAAATACATTTGAATATTCGTGCAAACCTCTACTGTAAAGTGACATTTTCCAATCTTTCTGCTGCATTCTCTGTCCAGTATGCTAGGTGAAGAGTTAAAATTCTTTTGTTTTTCACCTTGTGACCTCCAAGGGTTGGAAGGTTTCAAGTGTTTGCTGCTAATGATTTGGAAAGGACCGCATGTACTGTTATCACACATTATAAATAGGTGGCCATGAAATTTACTGTACTACGTCCTAGATGCATAAATAATTTAGCATACCTCTCCTTTGATACCTTGATGTACTTTGTTTGAACCCAGCTTTTTAAAAAGGCACCAAGAAATGTACACTTGCTACCATTTTCCCATTGCAGAGAACCTTTGTGTAACAGTTCAATATGCTAGAAAAATGCATGTGGGTTTTATTTCTTCCTTCACAGCATGCATTGTTTGCAATTACACTGAGATAAAAGCAAAACAAACTGAAATAATTTCATTGGGAGCTTCCAAAACAAACAGGCATCTTACTGCCTGTAGTGTCTGTTTGTTCCTAGTTTCAGTTCTCTTTGCAATCCTGGGAACTTTTGATACTAAGGCTGTGATCAGACAACAACAATTTTAAAGCATCTCTGAGGTGCCTCTAAGGCAGGCTGGAGAAGACTTTGAGATGGGATTGTTCACACACCTTTGAGGTGCCTCTTTTAGCATGTCTGAACACAGCCTTGATGTGTTTCTTCATGATTCTTACTACATGTATCTTCTATGTATGAATAGTAACACCTGACTGATTTAGGTGGTGGCTGACCATGAAAAACCTTTTGGCAACTTTGGGCCGAACTGGTAGAAGAAGAGTTGTCTTGGGTAGGGATGTTTCGAAGACGTTTGAAATTCAATCGAATTTGAATTGAATGTCCATAAATTCAAATTTAAATATTTGATCAAATTTTGAACTTTCAAATCTATTTGTTTGAATTATTTGGACATTCCTAAGTGTATGGGTTTGTACATGATGCGTACTTGCACGTAAACATCTTTCCCGCATCCATACACATTTGTATGGATCCGTACAGGATGAAAATGGGTTGCATACAGATGTGTATGGAAGTATATGGGCTGTGTAATGATGCGTACAGGCAGATACAAATGTTGCCAACATTCATAATTGCAAATTTGAACCTAAAATTTGAACGAATAGATTCGCATTTGCTTAATTCAACTTGAATTTGGGTAAATTTGAATTTTAAAGATTTGAATTGAATCCTGAAAATTGCATTCTAGTCTTGGGCTGCATATCAAATACACAAACACTAATGAAAAATGATGAGGAAAGAAAGAAAGAAAGAAAGAAAGAAAGAAAGAAAGAAAGAAAGAAAGAAAGAAAGAAAGAAACGGTCCGTGAATAATTTCACGATGTTTAAGTAAAGTTATGATTTTGTGTTGGGCCACATTCATAACCATCCTGGGTTGCAGGTTGGACATCCCTGCCATACAGGTTCTCAACCCAGAGTGGAAATTGTTCCTCCAAACACTTGAGAATTCATTCTTTCCTTTTAAATGTCTTCCACTGGAAACCATGAGAGCTTTTATCCTGAGAAACAGCTGATTTTGTTGCCTTCTTCTGAGGTATGATGTTGTCATCTGCTTTCTGGTTTTTTTTTTAATCTTTTAAGCATAAGTAAACTCACACACATGCACATATTTACTGTTGAAAGGTTTTTGTCTGGGCTATGTTTAGAATTCTGTTCCTTTCAGAAATCAGTGATATTATAACCAGCGAGAGGGCCTTTTCTGTGGTGGCCCCCAGACTACAGAATAGTCTCCCTTCAGATATGCACCAGGTCTCGTAAGTGAAAAGCTTTTAGTAATTAGCCAAAAACACTTTTATTCACTCAAGTGTCTTATCTAGTTCTGCCTTTGGGAATGATGTGTCTGTGCTTTTTTAATATGTATTTTAAGTGTTTCAACACACATTGCAAAGAGCTATAGAAAAATGCCAAACTAATAATGCAAGTTTCTTTTTTAAAAAAAATCAAGAAATAACATAGCCTGGTGTTTAAGCAGTTACCTGGAAAGCACCTGTAGAGCACTCTTGCATGTGTATGTCTAACAATATGAAAATTAATTATTTCATTCCCCTTTGTTTCAACTTTGCCTCTTGTCCCACAGGGTCAGCGGATTTCTTTTTTTAAAAGTTGCTAATCTTGTCTCTCATCATCTCTGATTTTTTGCTTTTCACATCCTTAAGTGTTGGCTTACCATGTTCTCCTGAATGTTTTATGCTTCGTGTCTATTCTGTATCCCATCTCTTTCCGAGCGCAATTATACAACTGTTGAAAACAGCATGAAGACTTGAATTAAAGGCTATCAAAGTGTTGTGGTTTGCTTGAAAGTGAAGAACAATAAGCATGTTTTGGAGTTAATAATAGATTAAATTGTAACATTTAAATGCAGCTGCCTGGCTTAGTGGCAGGGTGAATTATTTGCATGGGAAAGATTTTGGTTTGTTTACTAGCATCTCTGTTTTTAAGGAGTAAGGCACAAGTGATGTGAAAGATCCTTATTTGGGGCATTAGTGTCCCTCAAAGCAGAGATTGCAAGAATAGAGAGATAAGTGGATGCTGTCCTTTTCTCAGTCCAGGTGTGAGTGCAGATTATATATTTATTTATTTATTTTTATTTATTTGTTTACATTTCTATCCCACCCCATACCCTAAGGTCTCTGGGCAGGTAACAGCAAATTAATCACAAGATACACATTAAAAATGAAAAGTAGATTAAAAACAATATAGGCATTAAATACAGATTAAAAACACTTAAAAGTTCAGCAAATTTAGAACAGTACACTTCTAAATATTTACATGATTATTCTATTCTTTCTGTACTGCTTTGTACCCTAAGGTTGCTGGGTGTTTTGCCTTTTGAAAGACACAGGGCAGTGAATTAAAAATAGCAAGATACTAAATTAGCAGGTCAATCAGTGGAACGATCAGGAAGACCATAGTTCTAGATGGAAAAATTAATTTACTAATCTCTGGTTCTAGCTCTAGAGATGGAGAATTCCAGAGCTGAGAAGAAGGTCTCTAGAGGCCCTTACAGCGTGGCTGGCACCCTTGAAAGAAGCATTTCATCCAAAGTCGTAAAGCTGGCTTTACTAGTCTGGTCTAGCGGTTAGGGAGCCGGACTCTTATCTGGGAATAATGGGTTTGATGCTGCCCTCCCACATGAAGCCATCTGGGTGTTTTCTGTGTTGTACTTTAAACTTATTTATTATCCTGGTTGAAACAGTTGTTAACTTTGTGCACAAACTCCATTTGTTCATCTTTTAATGTAGGAAGGACACAAGTAACCAGCTGGAGTAATGGTTTTTCAAACTGACATCTAGAAAAAACTCAAGCTCTTTAAAAGCTTACAAAGTGTTTCATGGTAGGAAGCTCACTTACAATCGATTATGTCACTGGTCCTTTTCTGGAAATTTTTCCAACAGTAGTGATGAATAAATGCCTTTATGAAGGCAGTCCTTAAGCAGCCTATGTCATTAGCCAGGCTGACTTCTGGGTCTTCAGCAAAGCTAAAGGAAATTGTCTTCCCTGTTCTCAGACCAGCTATGGGTCTGATAGACTTCAGTGAATCCAGCCCTCCAGCAGCAAATGGATTACAGATTCAACGACCCCCTCCAACCTTCTTTCTTTCTTTATTTATTTCCATTTGCGTCCTACTCTATCCCTCAATAGCTCAGAGTAGGTTACAGCCATAAAAACAACATGTTAATGAACACACTAAAAACAGAAAGTGACAAGGAAAAGCTGTTTCCTCAGCTAAAGGGCAAGGTAAATTACATCTTCATTGTTCTCCTGAACATGTGAAGTGAATGTGCCTGGCACACCTCAGGAAGGATACTGTTTCGTAATCTGGGGGCCACCACTGAGCAGGCCCTATTTCAGAGACTAGTAGTGCTGAGAATCTTAGGTAATCCTATATGTAGGTTTGGGCCTTCTAAACAATATCAACATTTAAATAATTTATTTTAGTAAGTTGATCTGTGTTGGCAACACAATGACCATATTCCGCAATAAACAGTTCTTGGCAATATTTAGATCTCTTTTTATTGCACTATAAACAAATATAGTAAAATACATGGAAAATGTTTTGATGTAAAGCTTCAGTGTTAGTTGCCTGTTGACTTAAATATGAGCAGCTCTGCTCAGCTGACAGCTGAAATATTTTCCACACCAGAATATTTTGTTTGCACTTTGATTTAATTTATTTCTTCATTGCACAGTAAAAAGTCTAAATATTGTCAAGAATGATTTATTTTTGGTGGGACGAGGTCAGAAATAAGTAAATAAACATGATCAGCTCCTAACCTGATTTTAAGTGTATTACTGTATTAGTCCAACAGCCATCAGTATTGCAGGGAGTGGATGGTGAAAACCCAAGTCTACTAACACTTTTGGAGCCACAGGCTTCCCAAGTACACTGTATTCCAAGACAAATCAATGTGTCAAACAATACAACAGTGGCCACTCAGGAGATTGTGTCCGTCATACTAAAAGGGGTGCCTCAGAGGCACAGGCTGCCTCCAGACTAGCAGAATAAAATAAAAGCACAGCATATCTACTGTGTAGCGACAGCGGTCATCCCAACTCAAAAAGCAGCTCCAAAGCTTCCACATCAGAAGCTGCAAGAGCTGAGTCGGTGCGTACTGCCACATGGGTTGAGGCAGCCAATCACATTTGAGCTGCCCTTCCTGCTCTCATTGTTCTGTTTTCACCATCCTGCCTGGCCTGGAGGGGAACTTCGGATTTTGTTTATACTGAGCAGTGAGTGTCATTAAGTCAGCATTAAGGTGAGTGTGCAGTCCTGATTGGATAATGCGACGCCACAACAATTCATCGATCATTGTGTGTGATGCCTTGATTGCAACTGTGCATTCCACTGCACAATATAAATGAGTCTGCACGCAGCCACAATGTGAGACCCTTGTGTTTCCCAGCCTTCTCTAGTCCACCTTTCCCCTACAGACTGTTCATGAGGGGTAGGATGGCAAACTAGTGTGTGAACAATCCCACCTCAAAGCCTTCCCTGAGTTGCCTCAGATACTTTTTTTTTTTTTTTGCTCTGTCTGGTCACAGCTTTTGTTCATACAGGCCTGAGATATTTCAAAAGTCATTACCCATTTCCAACAACAAGGCCTTTGAATCTTACTGGAATTTAGTTTAGAGGAAACAGGTTTGATATTGCACATCATGCAACCAGCTTCTTTTTCACTATTCTTCATGCAAATGGGACCTCCGATATAATATGAGCTTTATTCCCTTCAGGTCTCTCATCCAGTTTTCTTGCCGGCTGAGCATTCACAGTCGCGACTGGCCTGTCTTTAAGGTTTCCTTCCTCATTTTCTTGCTATTGAAAGTTTCTTTGGTATTCAGTTTTGGAATTTTTATTTTGCAAAAGTCCTGATTTCTTCATGTTGTGTGCAGATGTTGTTGTTTGCCCAACACTACCTCCAAAGATGGGGCATAGAAAGCAAGAACGTTTCCCTGCTTTTCTTGATTAAACTTTAATCCACTATATTAAAACATTTATATTACATCATAAGAACATAAGAACATAAGAGAAGCCTAGCTGGATCAGGCCACAGCCCATCTAGTCCAGCATCTTATCGCACACAGTGGCCCACCAAATGCTCATGGGCATCTCAAGCAGAAACAAGGACAAACCCTCTCCTGCTCTCGAGTCCCAGCAGATGGCCTTAGAAGCGCTCCAGTTCCTTCCCCCCCCCCCAGCCTGAAAGATGCATATAGGCATTTGTTCTAGTAGCCATTGATACATCTTTTGTCCATAAATTTGTCTAACCCTACCTTAAAGCCATCTAGAATGGTAGCTGTCACCACCTCTTCCAGCAGCACATTCCATAAGCTGAAGACCCTCTGGGTGAAGAAATACTTCCCCCTGTCAGACCTTACTCTCCTACCCATCAATTTCATAGAGTGCCCCCTGGTTCTAGTGTTGTGCGATAGAGAAAAGAAATGTTCTTGATCCACCTTTTCTATACCATGCATAATTTTATATACTTCAATCAGGTCCCCTCTTAAATGCCGTCTCTCCAGACTGAAGAGGCCTAGACATTGCACCCTGGTTTCGTAAGGGAGGTGTTCCTGACCCTTAATCATTCTGATTGCCCTTCTCTGCACCTTCTCTAGTTCCACACCTTTTTGAGGTGTGGTGACCAGAATTGTACACAATGAAATAACTGCACATTCAAAAGTTCAGTGCCTTTATTTACTTAACTACATACCTTCCTGCGGGAATACAGGTGATGGAACTATCTATCTTCCTGCAATTAAGGCTTAGAAGAGGTTTTGTCAAGGTTATTGTCCTTTAGTGAAAATTACAGTTGATGAAATCCCAGAGATATCAGCTGTTCCTTCTTGCTGACTAGTTTGACTCAATATCAGATTATGCTGTGTTTTCTGTATTGAACTCTGGACTCAGTAGCAATGTCAGACTTTCAGTTCAAGCGCAGTTTTTTTATGGAGTGAGAATGAGTCAAAACCTTGGCATTGAGGGCTGAACTCCACACCTGCTTGGTCCATAGTCTGATCCTGAAGATGACTCAAGCATGGGTGTGTTTTTCCCATGATCCCTTCCAGTCTGCTTCAGAGACCTATTCAAGGTGTTGACACTGGCAGATGATAACTTGGGGCTGACTCCAGAGTCCATAGCTCCTTCAGAATTATCACCTGTTGGCTAGATGCTATCTCTGCATATTTTAGTAGCACACACATCCAGGTGTTTCACCGGTATTTATTTTGGCAGCTGCACATGCAAGGTGGCCATGACAGTGATGAGGGCTCTGGCTGCAACATAAGTTATAGTGCTATTTCAGGAAAATCTGCCACCATCATTTGGGAGGCTACGAACAGAGGAAAACTCTGGACCTTTCCGCGTTTACCTAGTACACTAGAATAATAATGCTTGGTGGACCACTTCTTCCACACATGAAAATCACTGTGGTAGCCCAGAAGTGTCCTCTATGCTCTCTGGACTGGCCCAGCAGTGACCTTGCTTAAACAGGTCCACAAGTGGTCCATCGCCACCTGTTTTGGTTCAGGCACCATACTTTCCACACACTGCAGCCCCATCTCTGAAACCACCATGAACTTCAGAGATGATACTGCAAAGGTTCCCATTGTTCCCACTGGGAATTTCAACGTTCTTCTTTGCAACCAGAAAATGGAGGAATGCACATCCTACGCTGTTGTATCACATGTGATGTTTGAGACATGGGGACAGGAGCTAGTCACACTGAAGGGTGGGTGGTGTTTGCACTAGTAGTACCCTTTGACTGAACTGTGTTCACATTGTCATTGATGTTGGACTGGAATTCCAGCATTCCCACCCTCACAATATGGACAGGAACCCCTGCTCGTGGAATGGAACACACTGGAGTGGTCTTGTTAAACCGTTCCAGTTATGTAAGTGCAGAAAGGGCCTTTGGGCCTGTTCACACTTGGCTGTATTTGGAATATATCTCAGGATATGGGCCTACTGTCCACATGCTAATGCAGATTGAGGCAGGCCTCCCCTGGGACCTGCTGTAGCTTACACCAGCTTGTGTACAGCAGACCCCTATTCAAGGATATATTCCAGAACACAGCCAAGTGTGAACAGGCTCTTCATCTCCTAAAGCACACCAAATGAATTTGCAAATTTCAGGTTTGTACTCCACCATTTCTGTGCCATATGGAGGTAGCCCAGAGGGAAGGCTTATAGCTGGTGCCCCCAATTTACCTCATACAAGTGGACAGGCACACGTGACTGTGGCTGTCCATGCTCAGTATTACGTTCCATCAAAACCCCGCTATCAGTCATCTTGCTGCATAGTTAGATCAGGTTTGCTTTAAAAGATTTGAACAGCAGCTTTATGATTTCCAGGAGATGCCCGGAAACTCCTTCTGTTCATGGATAACTGATGAAAGGGGTCTCTAAGGAGAAAAAAAAAGGAGGAACTGAAGACAAAGCATTTAGTTGTAAATTGTGGACACAGGCTGGGAAATTGGATCGAGGGACAAGCATGTTTTTATAAGCCAAATAGTGCTGTCGATTGAAATCTCTCTTTCTCAAAACTGGATCTGTCGTCAGGAAATAGCAACGAGCTCTGCAGTTTGGAGCAGTATCTGTTCAGTGTTGTTTCAGATATGGAGCTTGAGGCATGTAAACAGAGACTTGCTGTTTCTAATCCTAGCTGTGTTCTTGCTGCGAAAATAAAATAAAAATTCAGGATCCTTCTGAAGCAAACATCAAGCCCTCTTGGGTGAAAGTTGGTTTTGAGCTGTTTTCTAAGATAACTTTGTAGAGCTGTGCTTTGCCTTTGTCATCCTCTGGGATGTTTTGAAATTAAATTTAAAATATTTCTATGTCCTCTCCAGTCCTAGGGTCCCAGAGTGGTTCACAATATCAACAACAACAACAACCCTCCACAGACTCCTCAATTTCAAGCTCCCGAGTTAATTAAAACAGATGTTCCCAAACGTAGGTTTCCAGATGCTCCAGATCACATCGGCCCAGGAAAGAAATAATGGGAGCTATAGTTTAACAGTATCTGGAGGGCCATGTTTGGGAACCTCTGTATTAAAATATGTCACAAACTGAATAAAATACTGTACTGCACAATAGAAATAATTCAAAACAATTAATAGTGAGTGGAAAGGGACTGTTCAGACTAGAAAGCCCTGGGTAAACCAAAACACCATCAGTAATTACCTGAAAGTTGGTAATGTTAGTACCTCACAGATATCATAGAAGAGTACTCCAAAGAGTAGGAACTACTACAGAGAAGAAGAAGAAGAAGAGTTGGCTTTTCTACCCCACTTTTCTCACCTATTTAAGGGGACTCTAACTGGCTGACAAAGCTTTTCTATTCTCCCCACAACAGAACACCCTGTGAGGTGGGTGGGGCTGTGAGAGCTCAGAAGAGAGCTGTGACTAGCCCAAAGTCACCCAGCTGGCTTCATGGGGGAGTGTGGAATCAAACCTGGTATTTCCAGATCAGAGTCCGGCTCCCTAACCATAAGTCCAAACTGGCTCACTACAGATAACCATAAGATGATACTCATTTACCTGAGACACCTACAGCAAGAAGCCTTTAGGTGATCTTAGGCTCTTTCTGCACTCAGAGTCCAGATCCTGGGCCTCCTCTTCTGTGCTTTAATGCAGATCAAGGAGGCCCCACCCCTGTTGGTCTTGCTCCTTCTTCACTAGATAGAACAAGATCCAGATTAAAAGGCCCTTAATCCAGATCTCTGGTGGACCTGTTTAATGAAGTCCTCCAGAGGTACCAGGTGCCTCCATGTTTTGGGACTAGTGGTGTGTGTTTTCAGCGCAAGGCCAAAACGCATCCTGTGACGGTATGTGAGGGGGCTGCACAGCCAGGCAGTGACATGAGCTGGATAGGTGCCAACAGTTGCTATCAAACAAGAATTTGTTGTGACTGATGTTAGTTCAATGGTTCTCACCCTTCCTAATGCCGCCACCCTTTAATACAGTTCCTCATGTTGTGGTCACCCCCAACCTAACCCTAACTCCCAACCATAAAATTATTTTCGTTGCTACTTCATAACAACCCCTGTGAAAGAGTAGATCGACCCCCGAAAGGGTTGTGACCCACAGGTTGAGAACCACTGAGGTAGACAGTCAAGAGAGATGAAGTGAAAGGTGATCTTGGGATCTGTGAAATAGTCTTTCTCTCATAGTTGTTGCACCAGGGCCATGTAAATGGGATGTTTAATTATACCAAAAAGACCACGTCTTCATAGGGGATTGTGTCCCACTTAGAAGAGTATAAGAACTGTTGAGTAAAGGTTGATAAAGAATGTTGTTGTGCCTGATTATCGAAAGGGAGAAGTTTGAGGTGTATTACTTTTTTTCTGCTGCTAGTTAGAGGCACACCATGGTTTGCTGTGCTATTTACTCTAACAAACTGTCTTTTGCCTGAAGGCAACAAAAGTGAAGTCCGCCTTGGTCTTGTGGTCAGAGTGTCAAATTCTTATCTGGTAGTCTCCCAGTTCAATCCACATTCCTACATGAAGCCAGTTCTCTTTCTGAGTTACCACAGCCCCACCTACCTCACACGGTGTCTGTTAGGGAAGAAGAACAGAAGGTTTGTTAGATGCCAAAGTCCCCGGAACAGTGAAAAAAGTGGGGTATAAAAGCCACCTCTTCTCATTCTTGGTATATGTCATAGCAGTAACTCTGAACTCTGCGGATTGCCTGGTCTGTCAAAAAGAAAACCCATTATATGTGAAGAGAATTTCACCCAACCTTATTAAGCTTTCTGTCATTCATAGCAAAAAAAACAAAAGCCTCTAAAGCGGCCTAGTGACCAAGTGCCCTGGATATTCTCATTCTGTCTCTCACCCATCTTTTCTAACCTAGAATGTTGATGAGAGGGGAGAGAGGCAGATGATCCAACATGCAAACCATCTCTAAGATATCTCAGATTTGCTCTTTTTTTAAAAAAAAAATGTGCATAAATGCAGTCTGAGTGAACATTTTAGCAACCACATACTGCTACTTGGGATGTAATAAAAACTGAGCTGATAAAAATAACTTCCTGCATTTTTTTCCAGGCCCCTTTATGCCTACTGAGGCAACACACTTGATGTACGTATTCAGCAGATGTTGGCACCGAACCAACATTGCTCCCCCTCTCCCTCCCCTCTTGGCAACCCTGAATAAATTGCATATCAGCGACGCAGCTGTTATTTCTTCGAGTTATTAAAATGCTGGGAACCTTGAATGGAATCCTTTGTGTGTGGGAACATTATTTACATGAACCGTAGTAATGCTGCGTTTTAAATCTTAACATCATGGCTGTGGATTACTTCTGAATGTGGCCAGGTAGTTGCTCACAAATTATTGGTCTAGAAATTCATTAAGAGCCAGAGAAGGTTATGACGACCACTGTTAATAAGTTTTGCAACAGGGCCTATCGTAGTCTCCACCGGCATGCAGATGGCAGGCCCCTATTCCAAGTCCTAACACACACACACACACACACACACACACACACACACACACACACACACACACACACACACACACACACACACACACACACACACACAAGTGTAGTATGCAAGTGTAGTATGTTGACACCTCAGAAATTTTATTGCAGTAGAGCCTGTCATAGTCTGCAACAGCATGCGGATGGCAGGACCCCTATTCCAGGATATCATCTGGAATTAAGGTTCCAGTGGAGAAACGACCTTAACCTTCCATCCTTTCGCCCTGAGAGCAAGCATCATAGTAGGGCTCATTCTGTACTTGTGGCATGTTGGCACTACAACCCAAACTTACCCCTTGACTGTTGCAGAAATTTTGGGCCTTTCTGCACTGGGCTTTATTCTGGAATATATCCCAGAATAGAGGCCTACTGTCTGCATGCTAGTGCAGACAATGGCAAGCAGGAGAACCTACCATAGTCTGTATTAGTGTGCAGACAGCAGGCCCCTATCCTGGGATATATCCCAGAATAAGACCCAGTGCAGTAGGGGCCCCAGTTTATGCTTGATGGTCTTGCATTTTAGACTTATCTATCTTTGTACTTAATGCTTTTAAAAATAAACACAGGGCTTTTGGCTTTGTTTCTGTGAAAAGTTGTTTAATTACACTTGTCAGCACTAAGCTGTGGATTTATCCAACTGTTACTATGGATTGTTCTTTTTAGAACAAAGCAATGCCTTTTGCTGTAGTATGAACATTAAGTGTTACACAGTCTGAATATCTCTGCCTGTAATAGAGCGTGTAGATTTTACCTGGCTGGTTTACCAGCGGATTTCATCAACAAATAAAACTTCAAGGGCAACTTGATATCAGAAGAACAAGAAGTACTGGAAAATATAACTTTGAACAGGAAGGCACTGCCTTTGACCGCAAGTTGCTGGCTTACTCACTGCTTTCTGAATTTTTAAAAATAGTGATATTACTTATGTAGAGAACATTCAAGGACAGAAAGGCAATTTACAGTTTGTATTTAAAACTGACACACACACAAATTTAATTAAACAGCCAGAGTTCCAAAATAAACACCTGAAGCACAGGTACTGTGCATGGAAAATGACTGAAGATTCTTTTTATAGCACCATCTTGTTTCAAGATCTGTTCAGAGAACATTGCATAAAGAATTCTGGCTGGTTGCAGCTTGACCCTTTCGTGTGGTTGTCTGTTGTGATGTGGTCAAGGCCAGATGTGATGCAGGTCCATGGTTTAGAACCTAAGAACCTAAGAGGAGCCCTGCTGGATCAGGCCACAGCCCATCTAGTCCAGCATCCTGTCACACACAGTAGCCCACTAATTGCCCATAGGCATGTCAAGCAGAGACAAGGGCAAATCTCTTCCTCTCAAATCCCTGCAAATGGCCTTAAAAGCACCCTGCTTGTCCCCACGACCTGAAGGATATATTTAGGTATCAATTCTAGTAGCCATTGATCCATCTGTCATCCATAAATTTGTCTAACGCTTCCTTAAAGCCATCTAGGCTGGTAGCTGTTACCAACTCTTCTGGTAGCAAATTCCATAATCTGATGACCCTCTGGGTGAAGAAATACTTGCCCTTGTCTCATCTGACTCTCCTACCCATCAGCTTCATTGAGTATCCCCTGGTTCTAGTGTTGAGTGATAGAGAAAACAAATGTTCTTTATCCACCTTTTCTATACCGTGCATGATTTTATATTCCAATCAAGTCCCCTCTTAAATGCTGTCTTTCCAGGCTGAAGCGGATGATAAGCGGATGTTCTCAAGTTCTGGACAATTCATGGCCCTCTTTCCTTTGTGTCCCACCCCCACTTCCACCCATTCACAGCAGCTTCCTCTTTCTGTTCCTGATTTAAGTCAAATTTCAGTTTGTTGTGGGGGTGAAATTGTAAACCATGAGTTGCCTGAAACTAGGAAATGGGGGCAGCGGTTGGTGTGATTAAAGAGAATGAGGCAAGAAGCCCACAACTTCAGCAGCATCCGTTTGTTCTTAAATATCAATTAGCTTTTGGTGGCAGCAGTGCAGAAACATTTCCAGATGGCAGTGCTCCCAATGGTAGTCTCATAATTATCCTGATTATCATAATTATTCATATTTCTGTCTGGATGGATATGTTAGGATTGTTGCAAAGGACGGCAGTCTGGTATAGCACAGGACTTATGTTTTTCCTTCTGGACCTCTCTCTTCCATACTCCGGTGTGGACCGGAGAAGCCCTGGCCACTGCTATCATGCTCCATCCACATGGGATGCACAGTAGCTTAGTTTAGGCAACTTTTCCAGTGGTGGCAGCTGCCTCTCTGTTCTAGTTTAGTGGAGGGAGGCATTGGGCAACACACCAAGTTACACCACCAAGATAGATCACTCTAAGCCACTGGCCATTGGAGCCCTCACACCAGACTTGAGCTTTGATGCAACGTGGCATGGTGTGGGGTCTGTCCTGGATTAGGTCATCCTGGGGCAGTTGGACTGCTCTGGCTGGGAATAGCTTTTGTAGGAGCTGTTCCAGCTGGGATGCTCTCCCACTGGTGGATGTGCAGAAATGGCCGATAGCTGGATAGAATGCTATAGTAGAAAGTACAGTATAGTACAGACTTCCCTTTGAGTCATTGCTAGACCTGTAGTAACTTTCCATTGCTGGAATTAAAATCTCTCCCAAAACATATAAGCAACTGTCAAACCAAGACTAGCCGTGCTTACTGAAAATGTACTCTTATTTATGAAAAACTTGATGAATATTTTTCATTTGAGACATGGGTAGCACTGGTATCCTCAAATGCCTATTTCTACCTGTGTCTGGATCATCATCCATGCTTGAAATGGATAGCTGTAATGTACTCTCGTTGGGGCACAAGTGGGCACTAATGTGTGGATGTTTCCTGAACTTTTTCTGCCAAATTCAGTTCTGTGCCTTACATCCTGTATAGACCTTTCTGCTGTGTGCTTTTATTGCTTTTATTTTGCTAAAAACAAACCCAAGATCCTATAACAGGATGAAAGGTGGATTATTAATAGTTGCAGTCAGCACAGGTGATCACAGCTAGAAGATTCTCCTCCTGCTGGAAACTGGTTCATGAACATGAACTTCAGAGGAAGCTCAAGGGCCAGCTTTCAGTAGGTGACAGACTTCAGGCTGAACTCAGCAATGCCAGCCACTACTGGTTATTAGATAAACACATAACCATGGTGTGGTCTTCAGGAAGAATGGAACTGTGTCTTCTGATCCTACAGTGACCCTGGGATCTGGGGCAACTATGAAGGGAGTCGCTTGATCATGTCCACAGTTTAGTATAGGGCTTCTCAGATTTGCATTAATGTTCAGACTTCCATAAAACTAATGCTGTGTTCAGGCATAATAAAAGGGATGCCTCAGAGGTTTGGGCCCTCATATTCTCAATCCTCCTCTAATCCACCTTTTCTAGCACAGAATGTTCATGAGAGGGGAAGAGGTCAGAGTGGTGTGTGAACAGTCCCACCTGAGAGCCTTCTCTAAGCTGTCTCAATGGTGCCTCTCAGAGATGCTTCTTCTTTCTTCTTTGCCATGTTTAACCAATGCCCTCAAGTTGCCGCCAAAGGGCCTTAGATTTCTTCAGAAATAAAATGGGCACCACAGAACCGGAAATCTGATTTTAAAAGTGCTCATTTTTGTTCTTGCATGGAAAAATTGTATTTAACTGAAAAATTGTATCCACGGTATCTGTTTCTCAGATTTCTTGTTTTGTAACTAAGATTCCATCTGTGGCATAAAAGGAGGCAAGTGATAACCTTTGAGCATTTAGAGGGGTAAATACTTGGGGGGGAAGCTTAAGAAACCCTGTCATGAAAAGTCCTCCTCTTTCTTTGGATATAGTTTCCTTACCACTCTCTTTATTTTTATTATATTTTTATTTTCTTTTATACTTATATGCATGCACTCCTTTATACATTAATTTCTAGGCACTTACTATCTTGACCTTCCCTCTCCCCCCCCCCCCACTTGGATCCGGTCACCCAGTTTTTCAAAGTCCATTTCTTTCCATTTTGGATTTTGTGTACACCCTTCCCTGTTTAGCTGGGTTTCTCCACTTTTTGTTTCAGGAAATTAATGACGTTTACCCCATTTGCTTGCCACTCACGAACTGGTAAGTGTCATGGATCTTTGAGGTATGCACACTTGTCCCTGCTGTACCTGAAAACCACTGTATTATGTTACTTGTGTTAGGGGAATTAGAAATGATTTACCATTCCCCTAATTACCAGTTTTCCATGGCTAGCAGTGATTTCTTTAATACGGTACCGCTTTATATAAGGGAAGTCAAAATTCCTTCATGGTGTATAACTGGAGCTGTGTTAAGAAATACTGTGTATGGATTATGTTCTGAAAAATATTAACCTCAATATATCCCTGAGAACATAAGAAACCCATATATTTAATAATGGCTCCTCTGCTTCGACCACTCTGGCATGGTTGAACCTGCCAGTAGTTTGCACTGCCGCCAGCCCAGCTCTCAGCTTCATTGGAGTACTCAAGCCCCACCGCCATGACAAGGCCACACCCATCGGGGGAATGATGATGATGATGATAGCACATAAATCATTACTTGGATTATGCATCAGTGAAGAACAAAACCATGTGGTTGCCCTTTATTGTTCTGTAGTTCAGAGAAGCATCTTTCATTTTATAAATCCCCATGACAGATGAAGTCACAGTTAATCACAAAACAATACAGCATAGTCAGATGTCTGCTGTTGCTTCATATTCTTCCTGTCAGGTTAAATAAAGGATAAACGTCTTGAAACTATTGGCTGAGTTTAATATTAAACACTTGTTACAGTTGCTTGATCATGAGGCAATAACATATTAAGAGTATTTTTAAGAAAGATAAAAAGAATTGTATTTTCCTTAGCCCTTGTGTAGGGGGCCCTGACCAGTTCAGGACCTTCTGCTGTCTCTCATTTGGTTCCTTCTGCTGTCACTCATTTGGTTTCTTATGCTTAGAAAGAGTTGCTTTGAAAACATCACTCATTTGCTTGTCAATTTAGGTAAATTACATTTCCCCCACCCCTTTGTTTTGCTCTTGAGTTTCTGCTGCATTAGTTTTTGACACCAGGACTGCATCCAGTTGTTGCTTACCTTTTCCACTATATTTGGATATTCCGGAATGAAGCACAGATATTCTTTATTCCAGAATATCCAGATATAGTGGAATACGTAAGCGACAGCTGGATGTAGCCCCTATGTGTGTACATTACAACAGAAAACTCAGCTCTGCCACAGTAAACATTAGGGAACTGCAGCTCTTCTGTCTATTAAGAAATCTCATGTTACAGTCAGACCCTCATAGCCACTGATTCGGTAACCATGGTTTCAGTTAACCACAGTTACTGAATCAGCCCTCCCAACCACCCACCCACCCCCATTGGTGCTATAAGTGAATAGCACCCAGAACCAGAAGACCTATTTTGGCCTCCCTAGAGTGTTTGAATAGCTGTGTGATGCCACTGAAGCCTGTCCCAAAATGTAAGGGGGCGTGTGGTAGGTGGGCGCGAGGCATCCGGTGGCATCACATGCCTATTCCAATGTTCTCCAGAGCCCAAAACAGGCCTTCTGGAAGCCAGAAAAGCACTTCCGGTTCTGGGGTTTCATGACCCCAGAATCAGAAGGCCTGTTCATGATTATCCATGGTTTCAGGTAACCATGGTAGGAGCTGGAACATATCCCCAGTGGATATGGGAGTCTGACTGTGTAAAAAATTGTTCAGTTTTCAGTCTCATACTTCTAAGTTGTATGTGCTGTGTTGCTTCACTGTTTAACGTACTAATATGTGAATGAACCCTAAGTAATGCATTTAAGCATGTACAGGAACTGAAGGTTGTTATGGGATTATCTCAGAAAGCTCTGAAAGAAATCACTAAGAGTTTGTGGCTAGATTATCTAAGATACAGTATAGTGTTACATTGCATAAGTGAGAAGGGGGATATGGAAATTTTGATTTTTACTGTGAATTATGTTGATTATGGTCTTGTTGGTTAGTTAATAAATGCTGCTTTCTTTGCTTGCTTCAATAGGGCATATAACCCCAGTGTTCTGCCAGGCACTATACAAATTCCTAAAAGCAACCTAACAGTAACATTTGTGTTTGCTCTGATTTAAGATCTAATGCCATCTATGTGTTATAACAGGAAGAGGAGGTCATGTTTTCCAAAATCTCAGAGTTTAAAACTCTTATTGAATACTCTGTGTTACTTACAAGGATACCTTTCAACATTGAGAAGAAACAGAGGGTATATGATCACCATGAAAATATAAAATTTGCTGTTAATAGAAAATAAATTGGGAAAAAAGAGAAAAAAGAATATGTCCTCAAACCAGGAAGTACTAAGAAGTGCTGTAGCCCTAAGAACTATAGTTTCAGATATTCCATTTCTGAAATTTAATTTATCCATTCCTTATAAGGGCCTTTCTTTCTTTAACACTCTACCTGTAAATAAATAGATATTGCTTTTCACAAAAGTCACAGAGAGAAAGAGCTTAATTTATTACACATTTGTTTTACAATCCTGTTCCATTATGGTCCATTAATATTTTCTGTACTTCATCTTATGAAGAAATACATCCATCACAAATTAAAATTCTGAGCACCAATACACATACGCACACACACACACAGAAGATCTGTTGGAAAGGTCAAATAAAGGTGTTATTAAGTTGTTCATGGTCCACGGTGGACCACATTGTGGCAATATATAGAGTGGTTGTTTGCTAAGACTACATCCATATCACTTACGGATATTCTAGAATAATGCATGGATATTCTGCAATATCCAAGTATAATAGGTGTGTGCATGAATGCAATTTTCAGGATTCGAATACTCAAAAATTCAGTTTGATTTGAATCTGTTGAATTCAAATTTAATTCAAATTAAGCAAATTCGAATCTATTCGTTTGAATTTTTCATTTGAATTTGCACTTACGAATGTCCCCAACATTTGCAGATGCCTGTACGCATCTTCTCTGGATCCATACACATCCGTATGCATCCCATATGCAACCCATTTTCATTCCATACGGATCTGTACAAATGTGTGCAGATGCAGGAAAGATGTGATTCTTCAAGTACGTATTGTGTATGAACCCATACACATGTGAATGTCCAAATAATTCGAATGAATAGATCCGAAATTCAAAATTCGAATCAAAACTTTAAATTTACAGACATGCAATTCAAATTTTGAATGCATTTGAATATTCGTGCATATCCCCTATAGTAGAATATATAAGTAACATCTGGATGCAGCCTAACTATGTAAATGGGGAGAGAACCTTGGGCTATACCAGTGATGGCCAACCTATGACACGCGTGTCACAGGTGACATGCCAAGCCCTTCTGGGTGACACATATGGTCACCCTGGCACCTGGGTGTATAGCGCTTGCTTGTTCTTGAAGTGTACAAAATATCAACTTTCAATTGAAGATTTAGCAAATGAAATTCAGCAACAAAAGTCACTAATGTAAATAATTATTTGTTTTTGCTTTTAATAAAAACATATTTCAAAAATATAACTTTTTTACTAGACCTACAAATATCACAAAATTATGGATATTTCCAGATGTGACACAGCACTCGAGTTAAGTTAGGTTTTCTTGCGAATTTTGACCCACCGAGCTCAAAAGGTTCACCATCACTGGGCTATACCAATAAAAGCCTCACCTGTAATTAGAACAGAAGCAAAAACTCAAAACTTCTCACAGGTGGGCTTAATTTGAAATTATGATCCTAAGGTTGATGACACCTGTTGCTTTTAATTCTAAAGTTGTATGATGTCCAAATGTAGGGCATCATATGATTAATATTATAAGATATTTCGGGTAAGGTTAATTAATCTTATTGGTACAGTTTGAAGTTCCACATATCATGTTCTCAAGATATAATCTGACATCCATAAAAAATTGATATGTAAAGCCTGATACTAACAAAGGATGGCCAAATACACAGTGTCTTAATTGTGTTAATAAAATCCTCAGTAGTATTTTAAAGATATCTGTTTCCTTAGTGAAGTGTCTAAAATGAAAGGTTTTTCAGTAGCATTTCAGTTCCAGTAGTAAATTTAGACAGCCAAATGTGTTGACTGGCATCATCTTCAGCAGCCAGAATGAAATGTTGTACACTAAAATCCAAATCTTGAGGCAATGCAAAATTACATTTTGTGGCCATATTCAGAATAAAATATAGCAAAAAGCTCTAAAAGGTGGCATGTATTTTCAGAGATGATCCACTGCAGCAAATGGTTGAATACAAATGATATCTAAATTTGCTGGAATCATCAGACGAAAGGCAAAGAGGATACAAGTGGTATAGTAAATAAAGTATATTCTTAGTACGCAAGCTGTTCTGGGTTAAATTACTAAGTTCGGTCACTGTGCTAAGCAAAAAAGGATATGGAGTAATAAAGAGTTTTGTGAGCCCTCTAACTGAATTTCTAAAGAACAGCTGCCAGTTGAAATGTTTTGAGCTTAGATGCATTGATAACCTGATTTGATGTAAGGCATAATTGTCCTTTTGTGTTGAGGACACGTAGCTCAGGGCTAGTGTGCTCTTGAGCAGAATTTTTTATGTCTATAGATTTGTGTACAGTCATTTATTTTTATTTTATTTTATATTTATATTTATATCCCACCCCATACCCAAGGGTCTCTGGACAGCTCACAACATTTAAAAACAAACATATCAAAAACTATATCAATCCTAAAACCAGTACAAAGTTTAAAAATCCAGCATTAAAAATACAAAAACAGTTTAAAAACAGCAGTGTTTACAATGGGGGAAGCGTAGGGAACATTTAACCAAAGGCCTGAGTGAAGAGGTACGTCTTCACCGCCTTCCTAAACACAAACAGAGAAGGGGCCTTGGAGAACCTCGAGGGGGAGACCATTCCACAGCCTGGGGGCCACTACCAAGAAGGCCCTCTCCTGGGTGCCCACCCGCGTAGCTGCTGAAGGCGTTCGGATAACCAGGAGGGCCTCCCTTCCGGATCTTAAGACGCAGGCAGAAGGTGCTCCTTTAGATATCTGGGGCCCAAGTCATGAGAAAAACAAAGCAAACCCTCATTGAATTCTATGGTTTTACTTTTCAGGACATAATGAAAAACCTCTGGTCCTTAGAAGGTCTTAAAATTGGGTAAATAGGTGCTTTTTATCCTTTATTCAATGACAGCAACAAGGCATGGGCGTGAATATTCACAACATTCGATATTCACACACATTTGTACAAATTCGGATGTTCATATACAAATAAAATGTTGGGACACTCGCACATTGACAGTCATATTTGAACGAATCTTTCAGAACATTTGTACGAAGCTTCGTTGCATTCAAGAACCTGGGGAGGTGGGAAAGCGGCTGTGCCAGTCACATCTGCAACAGATCCAGAGTGCATTTGATGTGGATTGAGAACAGATTCAGAGTGGATTCAGGCCAGTTATTACACTTTCAGAGCAGATATGTTGTGGATACGTATTGGATACACATTGGATATATATGGGATATGTATGTTATTCGTAGCGGATATTCATATCAAAATGCAGAACTTTCATATCTAATAGAATCCTACCACATTCGAAGGGGATCTATCTGAACAAATATGAATTTTCTTACATTCGATTTGATATAAATCAAATGCCAAAAAAAACCATTTGTGCAGATCCCTAACAGTAACAACTATGATCATGATAAATAAGCTGATAAGAAATATGACATGACCCTTAAATCATCATGTTAGCAAGTGTTAAGTAAAGGACATAAGGGGAGTGGCTGTAGCTCAGTGGTAGAACAAACTGCCTGGAAAGTAGCATTTTGCCAGTGTGATCCTCAGCCTCTCTCCGGAAGTAGGCAATGGCAAACCACTTCTGTAGCTCTGCCAAGAAAACTGCTTGGAACTGCCCATGGAGTTAGCATGCAGTCAACCATTAGTCGGACACAACAGAGCCATGCCCGCCAACAACAAAAGGAAGACAAAATGAGTATAATTTCCCAAAGCCTGCCTTAGAAAAAGAAGAGTTGGTTTTTATACCCTTCTGTTCTCACCCATTTAAAGAGATTCAAGGCAGCTGACAAAACTTCTGTTCTTCTCCCCATAACAGACTCCCTGTAAGGTAGGTGGGCTGTGAGAGCTCAGAAGGAGAGCTGTAACTAGCCCAGGGCCACTTAGCTGGCTTTGTGTAGGCATGCAGAATTGAATCAGGAGACTACCAGATATACTTTAACCGCAAGACCAAAGGGACTGATTGGACATGGACCTTGGAAGATCATAGCAGAGGTGGCAGAGTTATTTTTCGAAAGGGTTCTATAATTTGAGATTTCTCTATAAAGAGAAAAACAAAATCTCTACTATGAAATGAAAAATGTCAAGTTGTAGCTGTCATTGAGGAAGCCTGGCTTTTTGCCAGTGGCCCATTAACCCAGTGGCCATCGCAACTGACCAAGGACACATCAATGTGTTGGGTCACATTCTTCATTGCTAGGAAGGGACAGTCTGGAAACAAGGCAGGACTACCAACCTTATATCTTCTGAAACACATCCTTTCCCTGAATTTTCAGATTTAATTGTTCTTTGGTTTTCCATTTGAGGAGAGTCTCATTTCCCTAGTGGTTTAATTTGTTCTGGAACTTCTGTAGTGAAAATATATGACTGTCTCAGCTGTTGGAGGCAGCTGGGATTCTGGGAGCAGACCATTCCATACATGGCCAGAAAGTACTCTGAAAAAAAGGCTTTTGAGGCTGTGCCCAGAAAAGACTAGGGTGCCATGGATGTTAAGTACAGTATTTTAAGGTGTTGATTGACTTTTGTTGTCCTGAATATAAAGCAGAAAGAGGTGGCAAAAGAGAGATGTGAAAATAAGACAGATTAGCACAGGACCTGTGAACATGGGCTGAGCTCATTAGCAGAATGACAATCAGCCCACAAGTTAAAGCAACAAAAGGCCTGACAGAAAGCTGATGATTAACTGCACTGGAAGGCATACTTTAAACTACAGTTTGCTGATTTGTTGCAGAAATGGGAGTATTACCTGTGTGGCTCAGTATTCACCCATGAAAATCATGATGCTTTCTCCCTCCTCACCCCCCCCCCGAAACATCTGTTTTGTACATCTAGTGGGAGGGGGAAGCCCTATTTAGACTTGATCAATGTCAGCTGCAGTGGGTCTAGAATCAGGCTGGGCTGTGGCTTTGGTGCATTTAAAATAAATTTCCTTGGACAACTGGGAGGCGCTTGCACATGACTGTCTATAGCAAATTAGATAAATAATGCTTATGCTCAGAAATAATTACATCCAGTAAGCATCTTGGAGATGCAGAGGAGCATTGGATCTGCCTGCCTGCCTATCTCTCCTGCCCTGTACCCTGGAATACCTCCCTTACAAAATCAGATTGCAACGTCTACGCCTCTTCAGTCTGGAAAGACATCGTGTAAGAGGGGACATGATTGAAGTATATAAAAGTATGCACGGTATAGAAAAGGTAGATAGAGAAAATTTCTTTTCTCTATCACACAGCACTAGAACCAGAGGACACTGTATGAAAATGATGGGTAGGAGAGTTGGATCAGACAAGGGAAAGTATTTCTTCACCCAGAGGGTCATCGGCTTATGGAATTTGCTGCCGGAGGAGGTGGTGGCAGCTACCAGCCTGGATGGCTTTATGGAAGGCTTAGACAAGTTTTTATGGATGAGACATATATCATTGGTTACTAGAATGGATGCCTAAGTACATCTTTCAGGCTGGGGGGACAAGCAGGATGCTTCTAAGGTCATTTGCTGGGATTCGAGAGCAGGAGAAGGTTTGCCCTTGTTTCTGCTTGAGATACCCATGGGCAATTGGTGGGCCACTGTGTGTAACAGAATGCTGTGGCCTGATCCAGCAGGTCTCCTCTTATGTTCTTATACCCAAAGATCTCAGGGTGGGTAACAACATTCAAAATCAAATATATTAAAATAATAAGAGCATATATTAAAACAACAGTGTCTGCAAGTGGTGAGGGAAAGTGTGTCCTCGTTTAACTGAAGGCCAGACTAAAGGGGTGCGTCTTCACTGTCTTCCTGAACATATACATCAAAGAAGCCTGATGCACCTCCAGGGGTAGACTGTTCCACAGCCTGGGGGCCATCACTGAGAAGGCCTTCTCCCGGGTGCCCACCCATTTTGCTGCTGAGGGTGGTGGGACAACCAGGAGGGCCTCCCCTCCAGATCTTAAGGCACATTCAGGGCAATATGGGAGAAGGCGTTCCCTGAGATATCTGAAGATATCTAAAGAACGTAAATATAACTTCCCTGTGAATCTCAGAGATGAGAACATTCAACAGAATAGGTACTACTGCAAAGAAGGCCCTGCTGTAGACAAACTTTGAGATGACGTTGCTGCAGGGCCAGCATTTATAATTTAAGTGATCCTGCAGGTATACAGTCAACCTCCCCATATCTGTGGGGGATGTATTCCGACTCCTCCCATGGATATGTGAAACCGTGGATGATCGTGAACACCACCATTGACTTCCAAAAAACGCTGCCGCCACCAGCCGAAACTGCCTGCCTTGTTTTGGCCACCCTCCTGTGGTGAGGGCAGCAGGGGGGCTTGGTGGCGAGCTCGTGGGGCTTGGTGGTGGCAGCAGCACAGCTTTGTGACAGCCTTGTAAGGCCTGGTGCCAATGATGCAAGGGCCTTGCGACATCAGAGCCTTGTGGCAACCTGGTGGGGCCTTGTGGCAAGCTGATAGAGCCTTACCCTGATAGAGCTGATAGAGCCTTACCCTGGTGGCAGCAAGGCCTTGCGGTGGCAGAGTCTTGTGGCCGCGGGGGGGGGGGGGACACACCTCAATTTCTGGCATGTGGCACGTGGCCTCAGTTTGCAGCACATGAGGGGGGGACTCAATTTCTGGACCATGGCCTCAGTTTCCGTCACACCCCCAGCGACAGCAGCCAACAGCAGCTAGTGGTAAGCACCTGCAGTGGGGAGGTGCCAAGAGCTGGTGTCAGCAACAGTGGGCTGGCATGAGCTGGTGCCAGCAATGGGGAGGGGGCTGGTGTAAATTGGCAGTGGCAACGGGGTGCTGGCAGGAGCTAGCAGCAGTGGTGTGGCAGGAAAGGTAGGTAGGAAGTGGGGGGGGCTGATCGGTAACCATGGATAACTGAAACCATGGTTACCAAATCAGCAGATATGGGGCCCCAACTTTATAATGGAAGAGATGATCTGTTAAGTAGCCTGATTTCAAGTTGTTTAGGACCTTGTGTACCAAAGATCTTGCATCTTGCCCACTAGCCAATTAGTTTGCAACCCAACCTAGCTCACCACATTAATGTGAGGATCAAATGTCAGGAAGAATAGTGTTTTCTTAGCTTTCTCAGAAGAAAGGTGACTATAAAAGCAGAAAACAAAGTTTGTTCTGATGTGCAGCCTCCCATATTTTCTTTCCAAACCAAGGCTGGTTCAAATTATCCTGATACTGCAACGGTTGCAGGGTTTTTGTATTTGTTATCACTGCATATTTTATATACTGTACAGAAAAAGGTGTCAAAACATTTTCTGCATAAATAAACTGTTTTTATCCCTGCAGTAATGTCTGCTATACTATTCAGTCTTGTCACATTTTTTTTCTCAAAAATACAGTAGTAGATGCCTTCAGTGACATTTTTTTCTTGTTTCCACAGATAGGAACTCACAATCAGAATGAATGGGCATATTTCAAATACTCATCCCAGTGTGTATGGAAACTATTCTTCTCAAGTAAAGTGAGTATTGTACCTTCTTCTCTCCTGTACTCAATTTTGACCTTTCACTATTTTATTTTAAAATTTATATCCTTCTGTTTATCCAAAGATCCCAGACAGGTCACAACAATAAATAAATATATAAAATATACCTAAAACATATTTCAAATATAACCTTCCCACCTTCCCTGACAGGGAAGCATTGTATCAAAGGCCTAGGTCAGCGGTTCTCAACCTTCCTAATGCCGCGACCCCTTAATGGAATTCCTCATACTATGGAGACCCCCAATCACAGGGGCGGAACAACAGGGAGGTGGGAGGAAAGGGCAGCAGGAGATTTGTCGCGACCCCTCTGAAAGGGTAATTCGACCCCCAAAGGGGTCCCAACCCCCAGGTTGAGAACCACTGGCCTAGGTAAAGAGGTATGCTTTAACCGGGTACTGAAACCCATACAGTTTAGGCACCTGGTGAACCTCAAGAGGGAGGCTGTTCCAGAGTCTGGGAGCCACCACAGAAAAGGCTCTCCAGTGTCCCTACCCCCCACTCCTCTGAGATAGGAGGAACTACAAGAAGGCCCTCACATTTGCAAATATAACGAAGCTTCGAGCAAATGCACAAACGCATTTGCTTGGTATTCAAATGTCAATCTTCTATTCGGATGCAAATGTTCGAATCTGTACAAATGGTGAATGTGACAGATATTTATGCATATCCCTAGTCCAGAGTCTTGCTGTCTTTCTCAAATGCTGCATTGAGCATATTGACTGGAATAAATGGATGTCAGTTGACATGGCCTACATGGATTGACAGTTTTTATTTTATGACGTATGGTGTATCCAATGACTTCCCAGTTCCGTCCATCAGATTATAACCTATGTTTTTGGACAGGAGTATGCCATTTTTAGGTAGCCATCCTGTGTTTCACAGCATGCTCTGGAAACTGAATCCCTGTGGTAATTCATATCATAAAGTATATGTGTATTTAAAACTCAGGGTCCTCTGAAGGGAATAAAAAGGTATAAATCACCTCCTCTGATTAGCTCTTAGTACCAGTCATGTAAATTGGTTGTGCCTGCACTAACTATTTCACCATCTGTGCATCCCTGTTGAACAGAGTAGCACCGCATAAATTTCAGGTCCTTTAGCTGCACCTGCAAACTCTTAAGTGAAGGTCACATGCTCTAGGGTCAGATACAGACATTGCTGGACTGTTTCGTCCAGTCTCTGGCTAAGGTCATTTCTCAAACTTTTGCTCATCTCAGCGCCAGCAAATAATTTCCATTTGGAAAGTGCTGTCCTATTAGTTTATCTACAGCTGAATGGATAGCAGCTGATACATTATATATTGTCAGTTGCCAGAGGCAACCTCCTGCCCTTGGAGAGCTATTAATGGGATTGGTGTTTTTTTTTTTTCATTTAGCAAGTGTGTTTGTGTATCTCCCATGTTCTGAAGTGACCAAAATAGATATACAAATAGTTTTGATGTTGCTTATTCAGTCCAAAACCATGCTTTCTTGCTTTCTTATTTATTCAGTGTTTTCTAAGATTGGAATGAAAGTTGATTGTCTTTTAAAGACTGAAGAATCTCAGGTTATTTCTCTTTTTGAGAATATGCCATGCATACAGACCTACAGATACACTCTCAGATACATAGGAGCATAAGAAATGCCACATTGGAGCAGACCAGCAGCCTCTTGTCACAGAGGTCAGCCAGTTGGACAAGAAAATCCCCTAGCACTGCTCACAGCTTTCTAGGAACTGGCCTTCATGTGCAGGGATTCCAGTACAGGTGAAGGGTTTGCCTTTGTTTTCTGCTTTAGAAGCCCTGAAGAAATTGGTGGGCCACTAGGTGAGACAGGATGTTGGACTAGATGGGCTGTGGTCTCATCTAGCAGGACTCAGTTATGTTCTTATCTAGATCTGATGCCTGAATACTGAGTACAGGTTGGAAAGATAGGCAGGATGCCTCTAAAGGCCATTTACAGGGATTCCAGCAGGTGAAGGTTTTGCCTTTGCCTTCTGCTTGAGAAGACCAAAAGAAGTTGGTTCTCACTGGGTGAGACAGGATGCTGGACTAGATGGTCTGTGGGCTGATCCAGTAGGCCTTCTGTTAATTGGCACAAACCTTTTTTTTGAAACTATCCAAGTTGGCAATCAGTACCACATTTGAGCAAATTTTATGTTTGGAAAGGTGGTATATAAACAAAAATGGAAAAATGGAAATTTGGTAGTGGATTCCCAAGTTTAATTTTTCATTATGAAAGAAAGTCCTTTTGTCTGTCTTGAGTCATTCAGGACCTGTTTTAATATTTTTTTTAAAAAAAATCTCCCTGTCCACTTTGTCCAGACCATGCACATTTTTTACACACCCATCACAGCCCCTCTCACTCATCTTTTTAGACTAAGGAACCCCTAAATGTTGCAAAAAAAATTCACAGGGAAGATCCTTAATCATCTTAGGCTGTGTTCACACTTACCTTTCAGGAGCGATTCCAGTTGCTCCTTGTGCAGTGCATCTGCATACTGCACCACCACCACCACCATCCCAGAGCTAGCATCCCAGAGCTTACATAAGCTGCCCTGGTCAACCTGTGTTTACTGGGTTCCTGCTAAGGGCCTGAGTGAAGAGCGACCTTGCCCAAGGGGAACAGAGCAGCAGTGGAGAATTGTTCCTCCCCCGCTCAACTGTCATCAGTGGAGGAGCCACTGCCCTCTGCCCCTGGTGGTTAGAGTGTCAGACCTTTATGTGGTAGTCTCCTGGTTCAACTCTGCATTCCTCCATGAAGCCAGCTGGGTGACCCTGGGCTAGTCACAGCTCTCTTTCTGAGCTCTTACAGCCCCACCTGCCTCACAGGGTATCTGCTGTGGGGAGAAGAACAGAAGGTTTTTCAAGTGCTTTGAATCCTCTAAAGCAGTGGTTCTCAACCTGGGGGTCAGGACCCCTTTGGGGGTCGAACTACCCTTTCAGAGGGGTTGCAATGAGTCTCCCGCCAACATTCCCTCCCACCTCCCACCTGCCCTCCCCCTGTGGTTGGGGGTCTCCACAACATGAGGAACTCCATTAAGGGGCAGTGGCGTTAGGAAGGTTGAGAACCACTCCTCTAAAGCATGAGAAAAGTGAGGTATAAAAGCCAAGTTCTCTTCCTCAATCATCATTAGTTTCTGCCTCCTTCACATATGTGGTAGCTGTAGTTTGTTATATAACCCACTGTAGGACCTCTGGGTGAAGAGTCAAATAGACAAAAATCCGCTGTTCATCTGCTACTCAGCTGAACTTCTCGAGTCAGTGGTAAATGGGAGGAACAGCAGTAGGCAAGATGTAATTTGATGATAGCAATCACAGACTCCCTTGCATCTGTCAAATCTCTTACATAGACTACAGTTGTTGGGATGAATGACAGATGTGCATCCAACACCTGAAGCCTGGACAACGCAGGCATTCTAGTGCAAGAAATGATGGGAGTTCTAGTTTCGGAATAGCAGGAAATCCAAAGTTGGGCATCTCTGTATTCTGCTGTGGTGTGTTAATTTTATGCTGAGCTTATTATCATAGTAACTTTAAATTGTCCAACTTATGAGCTGGTTGGAAGTATTGTGTGTTCTCACAAATAAATTATGATTGGCCTATGGCTGAAAAAGCCACATCTGAACTATTTATACATTTGTTTAGATTACATGAACCCCTTGGCAAATGAAGGGCAGCGTTCCATTTGCAACTTTCCCAACTGGGGGAAACTCTTGCTAGTTTGTGAATTTCCCAAAGTTTGCCCGTGCAAACTAAACTGTAGTGTCCCATTTCCCTCCATCCCAACTCTGTCTGGTATAACCCAGACAGGCAAATGTGCCAGAAAATGACATTATCTTTTTCTGAACATTATTATGTACATCTGAACAATATTATGACCACTTCCACATGTTCCACTGATGAATCTAATGCCTCATGACAACAAATGCACGCTTATTTAATTTGTTTTCCCAATTATCCCTTCTCCCACAATGCTTTCCTAGATGGGGGGAAGCAGGAGGTGTCTTCAAACTTACAGATAAAAAAGACTGGCTTGAAGGATAGAAAAGCAAAATGTGTTAAATAAAACAATCCACTTAAAGCATTTGCTTTGCCAAGAGTTATTTTGTTTTGTTTATATTTCTTCTATCTTGTCAAGTGGAGAACTGTGCAGAATGCTAAATTTCTATTTCTGGCAAAACTGAGCCAGCAAAGATTAAGTTTTCTGATATTTTGATAGACACTCTTGCATATTCCCAAGGAGAACTGCAAATATTTGAGCTAGATACCTCCAAGCCAAAATGCTAAAGTTCTTCAATTCAGTACAGAGTATAAGATTATTCCTGAGTGCGTATATATGTTTGTGTTACAAATATTGACTGGTTTTGTTACATAAGTCTAAATATAAACAATGTATCTTTTCTTGCAGTGGCTATGGCTCGCCAACATTTTCTCAAGGTGACAGGGAACAGAGTTCGAAGACAAGTGCAAAAGCTTTATACGGTAGGATTTCCAAGAAGATAAGAATATAAGAGGAGCTGGATTCGGCCACCACCCATCTAGTCCAGCATCCTGTTTCACACAGTGGCCCACCAGTTGCCTATGAGTAATTCAATCAGAAGGCAAAACCTTCACCTGCTCTGCAATTCCTGCAACTGATCTTTAGAGACATCCTGCCTATCTCCCCAGCCTGGAGAATCTACCTAGGCACCCACTCTAGTAGCCATTGATATACCTGTGATCCATAAATTTGTCCAACCCTTTCTTAAAGCCATCTACGCTAGTTACTGTTAGGGGTGTGGAAGAATGCAATTTTTGGGATTCAATTCAAATCAAATATCCGAAAATTTGATTTGATTCGAACATTTAAAATTTGAATTTACCTAAATTTGATTTGAATTAAGCAAATTTGTTTGAATTTTTGGTTCAAATTTGCACTTATGAATGTCGACAATATTGTTACACATTGTTACACATCCTGTATTCATCTATACACATCTGTATGTATCCCGTAGTTATCCCATGTGCAACCCATTTTTGTCCCATACAGATCCATACAAATGTGTACGGATATGGGAAAGATGCATACGTGTAAGTACATATTGTGTACAGACCTGTACACATATGAATGTCCAAGTAATTCAAACGAATAGATTCAAAATTTTGAAATTCCTTCAGATATTTAAATTCAAATTTATAGACATTAGATTTGAATTAAAATGTCAAAATTCGGACAAATTCGGTCAAATTTCAATTGTTTTCGAATATTCATGAACATCCCTTGTTACTGTTACCACCTTTTCTCACAACAAATTCCATAGACCGATGACCCTCTGGGTGAAGAAATATTTCCTCTTGTCTAACTCTTCTACCCATCAGCTTTATAGAGTGCCCCCTGATTCTAGCGTTGTGTGACAGAGAAAAGAGTTTTTTCTCTATCCACCTTTTCTCTGTCATGTATGTTTTTATATACTTCACTCTGATCCCCTCTTAAACCTCATCTTTCAAGGCTGAAGAGGCCTAGACATTGCTGTCTGATTTCGTCAGTGAAATGTTCCAGCCCCTAAATAATTTTGCTTGGCAATTGTCTACCTGGAAAGCAGTATAATTCAGTATATTGATGTTACTGGATGTACTGCATTTTCTGGTGTATAAGACTACTTTTTAACCCAGGAAAATCTTCTCAAAGGTCAGGTGTTGTCTTATACACCAGGTGTTGTCTTCTTATACGGTGAGTATATCCCAAACTCTATATTTTAACTAGAAAGTTGGGGGTCGTCTTATATGCCCAGTCGTCTTATACACCAGAATATATGGGTAATAATGATGAAAGCAATGGAAAATGGAGTAGCATTGTGCTGGGTTGGCTTAGTATGAGTTGGCTCACTGCAAAACTTCCTATGGCTAGTAAGCCAAGATTTTATTCATTCATTCATTTGTATTTTTATATCCTCCTTATACTCGGGGCAAGTTACAATGGTTAAAATTTAAGTTGATCCAATTAAAAACATAACTGCTCCTTAAAGTGGGGACGGGAAGTTGCTTCCTTAGCCAAAGATCTGAGCAAATAGGTGTGTTTTCACCAATTTCCTAAAAGTATTAGGTATGTGCGCGAATATTCAAATGAATTCAAAATTCGATCGAATCAACTGAATTTCAACATTTGAATTCAAATCAAAGATTTGATTTGAATTTTCGATCTATTTATTTTAATTATTTGGACACTCATATGTGTATGGGTTCGTATACAAAGCGTACTTGAAGATTCTCATCTTTCTCGCATCTGTACGCATTTGTACGGATCCATATGGGATGAAAACGGGTTGCATATGGGATAACTATGGGATACATAAGGATGTGTACGAATGTGTATGGACTTGGGGGAGATGCATACAGGCATCTACGAATGTTGTCAATATTTGTAACTGCAGATCCGAATGAAAAATTCAAATGAATAGATTCAAATTTGCTTAATTTGTATCAAATTTGGTTAAATTCGAATTTTAAACATTTCAATCAAATCAAATTTTTGAGTATTCAATTCAAATTGAATCCCAAAAATTGCATTAGGTATGAATTTGTCTGAAATAATCATTTTTTTAAGTAAATAAATCATGATATGTAAAAAATTTTGTAACTGTGTAGTACTGTACTAGATTTCTTCACCAGGCATGGTATGTGGAAGTGATTGAAGGCTGCAGTGATATAATGAGAATTATCTTGAGTCAGGGAAGAGCAGATTTGATAATGGTGTTTGAGAGCTATGCCAGCTGTTGGGTGGACAATAAAATTAATTCTTCTATTTCATATTATTCTTTTTGCTGAAGATGGGTGTAAGCCCCTAAGTGGCCTTGGAGGGCTTTTGAATATTTTGCATAATTGGGTTTTTAAAAAGCAATAATAGTTCAGGAAAAAGTCATAAAGGAGGAAAGTACAACTGCAAACATAGACTCACAATGACTGAGTATGCGCATTGGCCATGGAATTCTGATAAATGATAGAAGAAGGGGAATTTAATATCTACAATCCTGAAGAAGGAGAATTATATGCTACAATATATTTCTGCAATTCTCACTTGCTGCATTTGGTTTGAATTTGATGTCAACTGCTTTTAAAGTGCTGGATTTTCTTGGGCAGATGAGGAAGGGCAAATTTTATTTTAATTTTTTTAGTCTACAAGCTGTTCCCTGCATATTTTGTATAAAATAGGTTTTTTTTAACTTTCCTTACCATCTTTTTAATTGTCATATGATATCTGAATTTTCATTGCCATTTCTTTAGTTAGCATCATTGCCTTGTCATTTTTTGCCAAGTAAAAGCAATTAATAGGTCTTTGATTGATCTAAGTCTTTGCTTGTATCAAAAAGTAAAATAAAATCCCCACTTCCATCCGAAGCAGATGGATTTTATTTCTTCAGATCATCATCAAAGCAAAAAACCAAGAAAGGTATCAATCAAGGAAAGAGTTGGGTTGTTCTGTGTTCATGTGTGCATGCATTTATCTAATCAAATGCTGCAGGAGCAAAAAAAAAAAAAAAGAATGTCAGCATTTTGAAATGATCAAAGGATGCTTGCAGTGAGTTTTTTCCCCCCTTTGGAATAATGAACTAATTAGCATTTAAGAATGTGATTGCAGATGTTTTCTGCTGTTCCTAAGTCTGCTTTGTGGATTCCATGACATGCTGGGAGTTTTGCTGTCTGTTTGGCACATTTATTTTCTCCTTTGTCAAGATACAAGAGGTGTTACTGTGCAATCCTAAACACAGCTGCTCAGATAGAAATCCTATTGTGATCAGCAGTGGTTAATAATAGAGCAGTAAGGCTAGGCTTGTATCCTTAGTTATTTACAAGTGTGAATTTTAGCCTCTTATTCTCACGTAGGCCCTTTCTGTACTTGGCCTTATTCTGGGTAGTATCAGAGAAAAAGGTCTGCTGTCCACATGCTCATGCAGAATACAGCAGGCCCCATCTGGGGCCCCCACTTGGGAACCATCTCTGAGTTGTCTCTAAGTGGCCTAGGAAGCCCTTTCCAGAAATTCTGGAATAAGGGGGAGTGATATGTACTAGTGTGTATTAGACCAACCCCTACTCCTGTTGTGCTTTGTTCACATTGGATGAAGTGTAGACCAGAATGGACCTCCTAATTGCCAATGGCCCTGTTCCACTCCAGTGGGCTGGGTGGATAGTTCTGGGATCGGGCAGCCTGCCTTGTTCCAGAACACTGAATGCAAATGCAGAAAAGCCCAGAGGTGTTTGTTTTTACAGTGTGTGAATGTAGCCTGTAAAAAAAGTTCTACAAGGGCCTGCTGCACTGTTTTCCTCAAATCAGAAAACAGCTGAAGAACCTTTGAGAAAAGGTAGGGAAGGGTTGTGCTTGCTACATTTAGCACATATAATGGCCAAGCATTGTCAGGCAGGGATCCATTGTTACCCGCCCAGAGACCTTCAGGTATGGGGCGGGATAGAAATGGAAATAAATAAGTAAATAAATAAATAATATTTGTGTGTAAGATCTCTGCCACCTATGGGATTCTATATATATGTATATAATGTTGTTTTGGAACTGATAGTTGACTCCCCCCTCTCTGCTGAGGTCAGCTGATACATTTGTGTTTGAAGGTTTTGGCTCCAAGTTTAAATTGGTTTTGAAAAATAGTTATTGCTCATTGGTTAAGGGCCAAACCCCGCCCAGCTATGAAACATATAAATATGCTGGGCTTTCTGTTCCAAGTTGCTCCCAACAAGAAATGCCCTAACACTGAGCTGAAATAAATCACTGTTCATCTTTTTCAAGAAAGAGTGTCGTGGTCATTCTTTGCCAACCTGACAAGCATTTGGCTTTCTTCTCTCTGTAATCCCCCTGTGGACTGCAGCACTTAGTTCCATGGTCATTTTCTGAAGAGCTTCCATTGGAGATGATGTTCTTGGGCAAACACAGCCATCAAACAGACATTCATGTAGCACATTTGTGCATCCCAAAATAAAACCTGCTTTTCCTCTAGGAAGGAAACAGAAACAAATTACCTTCTATATTTTGTTTGCGTTTGCAGCATTTTGTTTGTTGATTTTATTTCTGTGTTAACTTAAAGATTATGAGAAACATCTCTAGGGCAAAGTTTGGTGTGTGTGCATGTTCATGTATGACCCTTTCCCACATTCTTCTGTTTTGGTCTTCCTTCTGTCGATGGTTTGGTTTTTATGGTGTGTTTCCATTCATAATCTGAACAATTTTCAGTGCCAAGAGCATTTAGGCCCATGATTCAGGACTGTACTGTAACTATGATTTGAAAGTGTTAACTGTCATACATTTTATCCAGAGAACGGTAATTGTGCTATTTCTCCGGGGGTGGGGGTGGGTAGCAGTAGGACAACTGCCTATAGAGCAAAGGGTCAAAAGTTCAGTCCCTGAACTTCAGAAATGAGTTTTCCAAACCACTCATTTAGAAATTTGCGTGGATATATTCCCATAGTCAGCCAACCAGTGAGTTCTTGTGAGTCCTTCAGTACTGTTAGATTCCTATTTCCACATTCATTTACCTAATGAAAGAATTAAAACAACACAAATTGAGTATTTGTGTTGCACCTAAGCTATTCTTAATGCTTTACTTTAACTTTCTACCTCCATTTGCTACCTCTGGCAAACTTCTACCTTCTGACCACCCTGTCTCATAGAAGTAAAACAGACAAATTTAAGGACAAATGTCAACAAGAATTTATATATATAAAAAATATATTAAAAATCTGGAATGTGAAATAGGATAGTAAAGCTTCCTTCTTTTTTTAAAAAAAACAGAGCAAAGGAAAAATTATGCACGTGACAGCGTCAGTAGTATATCAGAAACATCACAGTACCATGTGGAGGTAAGGCAGTTTTTAATTCTTTTCTTGACTATAAAATGCTCACTTAAAGAAAACTGATGTTACTGTGCAAGATGCATTGGAGGTTATATACTTAATTAATGTATTTATGTAATTTTCAAGTCCTGGGTAGAGTTAATGCACAATATTTTCCCCAACAAAACATCATCATAGTCCTTTCTCCGTTGGGACTTATTCCAGGATAGGAACCTACCCATAGTCTGCACTAATAGGTTGACAGCAGGCTCCTGTTCCAGAATATAATCCAGAATAAGGGCCAAAGCAGAAAGGGCCGTGGAATCACCCTCTTCCATTTTGGAAGTTCTGGGGTGAGTGAGTGAGCGGGTGGGTGCAGGGTGGTGAGGCTGCCCCTCGGGTGCCAGCCTCTCCTTGAAGGCACTGAAGCAGCGGCAGGCATGGGAGAGGAGCAGGATCCGCCGCCATGCCACTGCTGCCACTACTGCCTCTACCACCCCCACCCCCATTGGGCGCTTGACGAGGTCTGCAGGAAAGGTTTGCAAAAATCTCTTTCTTCAGCCTCCTTCTGCAGGGCCGAGGGCTTCGGGGCTGGGCATGGCTGGGCCCCAGCTTCTCTTTGTGTTAGGAGGAGGAGGTCAGCAGTGGCAGCGGCAGCGACAATCCCTCTCCAAAAACTACCGTAGTGTGCTGTTCGTGGGTGAGGTTTGGTAACAGCCTGGTGCATGTTCAGTGCTGTCCCCAGCCTCCAGCTTAAACCCTCAGCAGAACCCAGATTACTCCGGACCAGAGTAATCCAGGTTCGTGGTGGGTATGCAGTAGGTGGGAACGCGGCGTAGGTGTAGCTGGAGCCTGAATGGTTGGGCTTCACCTGAAAAAATCTAAATTCAACTCTCTGATTGCTCACAGTCTAATCTGTTTTAAAATATAATTGTATGGCAAAAATTCATGCTATATGCATGCTCCAACTCTCTTGGATTTTCCCGGCAGTAAAAGGGTAGCAATTTAAAGGATACTGCACCAGCACATGAGGTGTGGATGGCTCCCTGCACGCCTGACCTTCACCTCACTGGAATGGTATGAACATATCATTCCAGTGAGTAAAGTGTGGACAGAACCTAAGTCTAATGCCTGTTTTCTTAAAGGCTGCAGCATTCCATACCGGCCTTTTGAACTTTTGAGAAAACTTTGTGCCAGATGACGCCTCTGCTAACAGTTATACCAAAGAAAGAAATGATGTGGGTTTTCCTCTGTGATTGTCCCACGATTATAAAATTTGCTGTTCTTGGAAAACCTTCAAATCCACTATTTGAGGACTTGCAGGAAGAAGGAAAAGCAATGTTTCTGCCACACAGGTCTTTTAGCATATGTCAGATTGCTAAACCATATTTTGAACTGTTAATCTTATATTATAATCCTTTATGTATGATCACTTTCAAAAAACAATTTCCTTAATCCTGTCAAGTCTTAATAAAACTGTTGTGGCTTCTTTTTTTTTTTTAAATACCCCCATAATTGTTGTTCTGGTCTACAGGGAAACCCACAGACCAACTTGTGCTATGGATCAGCATTCAGTCATAAACCTGATCTTTTCCATTTGGTGTATAATTTTTTCCTTGTATGCTTGTGAAAAAAAAGAAGAAGAAAGATTCTTTTGATGTCATTTCATTTTTTTTTTTTAAAAAAGAAACGTGGTGGGGATTGTAACTGAGATGTCATATCACCTGCCAGAGAATTGAAGCAGGTTAGCAAGGCGGTATTAGAAAAAAACTTTCCTTCCCTAATTAGCACTCCGTGACCTCAGAGAACTAAGATTTCCAGAGCATTTGTAATAGAGACGACATCCTATTAGAGGAATTGTACAGCTTGCTTGCGATAACCCCTTAACCTGCTTAAGCCTCTGTTCTGTTCATGTGGCCTCTAAGTTACGTAGGGAGCTGGAAATCAAAGAAAAGGTTCAATGGAAAATGAATTAAGTGCTCCTTGACTCACCTGTGTTTTGCTTTGCCTTGGGCTAAGTAGATGTGGAAACAGTAACAAGGAGCTTTTAAGTGTTCCTTTCTATAGAGTGCAGATTAAACAGGAGTGACTTTCCATCCACAATTTGAAAAGCCTGTTTTGACCATTGAAGCTCAGGGCCCTCGTGTTATTTGCCAGAATCTCACCTGGTTTCTCTCCTGCCTTCTGCATGTAGCTTTGAAAAGATCCTGGAAAAGGTGTCTCCGTGATTATAGTTAGCACCTGCAAAACAGGTTCAAGGCCTCATCAGTGCTGATTCTGTGGCCATCTCTCTACTCCCCATATAGAATCATCGAGTTGGAAGGGTCCTCCGGGGTCATCAAGTCCAATTCCCTGCTCAATGCAAGATTTCCTAAACCTCTGCTTGAAGACCTCCAATAAAGGAGAACCCACTACCTCCCATAGCAACTTATTCCACTGACTGATTGTCCTCATTGTCAGGAAGTTTTTCCTAATAGCTAATCTGTATTGACTGTCTTGAAGTTTCATCCCATTGTTTCTAGTCCTCCTATCTTGTGCAAGTGAGAATAGGGACAATCCCTCTGCACTGTGACAGCCCTTCAGATGCTTGAAGACCGTGATCATGTCTCCTCAAGATGGAACAGGGGAAGATTACTTTGGTGCACCTTGGCTGTTTCCACTGCAGCTGGCCAAGTCGCCTACCTATGCTTGGAGGCTGATGATATCGAGTCTGTTGTGCTACAAAGGTGCCAGTGGCTACAGCTCGTCTTCTTTCCATGGGCTTTGCAAGTCTCTATGAACCAAATAAAGGGTTTTGGAGGTCCTCAGAGTGAGAAAATCTAACTCCGCTGCTAAGGCACCTTTCCTCCACCTCTGGGGTAGCAGCGAGCATCCCCATCTCCATCAGTGTAGGGATCATTGGACATCCATTGCCCTGGGGAGGAGAGAAGGGCACTTCCACAGTGCAGTGAAGATGTGGCCTGTATCCGTGGACTTAACTCTCCAAGGGCCTTGCATAGCCTGATTATCTTCTCTGAAAGTATTCATTCTGCACTCTATGGTAGCCATCAAGGGTGGGTCATTGGCAGTAGCCTTTCCTTGTGCAGCACTGGTTCATGGTTTTTTGTTTAAACACCTTCAGGGTGATAACAAGGAAGCTATTTGCCAAAACACAGGAGCTTAGAAAGAAAAACAGCAAATCAGTATGACACAAGAGGGGCCCTTCCTCCCAAAATCTCTTTTGCCAGCAAATTTGTTTGCAGCCGTGGACTTGCATATGCTGGTCTAGATGGACTTTGGATAACGTGAAATTCCTCATAGAGCATTCCTCGTTAGGTTCTACTTGCCGAGCTGATGCCAAAGTTCCCACCCTACTTCCAGGAACAATCTGCCCTTGGTTTAATCACAGGCAGATGTGTGGCCTCAAAAGCAAGCTGCACACCTGAGTTATGGCACATATTGCTGGCGTTTGATGAGTTCCCCTGTGCTTCCTGCCCCTTGCCCACACACAGGCGAGTGGTTACTTGAGCAGACTGTTCTTTGCACAAGAGACCTCATCCAACAGCAGCTCTGAGGACACTTTGATGCAAAAATGCAGTCAGAAGAAATTCCTTTACCTTTGTGTTCAGCGGCAGCACTTTTCCATGGGGCCTAAATGGACATAGGACTGAGTGGGGTTTAGAAATAACAGAAATGCTGTTAGCAATGCTCTCAATATTGCATTACTAGCCATGAACTGTTCCTTGAACTTGAATTATTATGCCTCTGCGACTGGCTTTCTTGTTGATCAAAAGTGGAATAAATTATTATTCTGTCTTCATAGATATGCATTATGAATTTTGTCTCTGTATGTAGCCACTTCTAGGACCTCATATAGGCAGACAGATGATACGCTTTTGAAGTTGTTATTGTTTTTAAAGCCTTTTGCATTTATATGTTTCTTCAGAATTATTTTTATAATTTCAGGAGTACCGTACATTTAAAGCCTTCTGCAAAATTAAATAAAGGAATACTCTCCTGTCCTACTGTTCAGAGTTACATCCTTTTTAAATCTTTTTTCTCTGCCAGCACTTGACTACTTTTGTTTTGGATCGGAAAGATGCCATGGTGACCCTAGATGATGGAATAAGAAAACTGAAGCTTTTGGATGCCAAAGGCAAGGTGTGGACGCAAGATATGATTCTCCAAGTGGACGATAAAGCTGTCAGTCTGGTGGATCTAGAATCAAAGGTAAAAGAAGGCTTAAAAGCCCTTAATGATGTGCATTCATTTTGACACCTCTTGGGGAGATTGAGATGGCCTTGAGTTTCCTTTTTGAGGCCTTTGGTGACCGTTTTTCAGTATTGACTGGGTGAAAAGGTAAAATGAGTTTTGAATTTTGGTGTATTGAGTTTTAGATGTAGGGGTGCTGATCAAAAATGTGAAAGGTTTTCACGATCTCCATTGCGTTTTGTTTGCAGAATGAACTGGAGAATTTTCCCCTGGGCACAATTCAACACTGCCAAGCTGTGATGAACTCCTGCAATTATGATTCCATCCTCGCCTTAATATGCAAAGAACCAGCCCAGAGTAAAGCAGATCTTCATCTTTTCCAGTGCGATGAGGTTAAGGTAAGGGAAAAGAGAATTGACTCTGTAGCCTTCTATTTTCTATAAATATGTAAGATTTGTTGCCCCCACTAATAGGTCCCATCAGTTTAACAGGTTCAGATTAAGTAGGGAAATAGTATTACACTTTTTATACACAGCACACGGTATTTTCAGTAGGAAAAATGAATCTGTTGGAAATTTTCCAGAGATAGTAATAGAAAAGCATCTGGCTCGTTCATCTGACCAACTAATAGAATCTGTTCTTGAAGGATAATAAAACTGGGGTCCAAGAATATGTCAGAGTTACAATATGTTTACGAGATCATAATCTTGACCAAAAGCAGGCAACATCTGCACTTTCCTCTAAGCAACTGCTTTCAGATGTATTTCTTATCTACCCTGTAGTTGCTTGAAGAACTTAAAAACCCCCTTGTTAAAGCAAATGAAATTCCATTGGATATTTCAATTTTTCTACCTCTGAAACAGGCCAATGTCATGGGGCTCCAACTTGAAGCACAACCATTTGTTTAAGTTCACAAAAACTGTTAGCTCACAGGATGTTTTTGGAGGACTCCTGAGAAGCTAACAATATCCATTTCTTCAACTGACAGCATTGAATAGGGATGTGCAAGAATATTCGAAATATTCAAAATTCGATCTAATTCAGACATTTGAATTAAAAGCAAATGTCTATACATCCGTTTTTAACATTCTAACTAATTTGAATGTTTCAAATCCTTTGTATGAATTATTTGAACATCTGTATGGATACATACAGTAGGGATGTGCACAAATATTCAAAAATTTGAAAACCCAATTCAAATCCATCGAATATCAATATTCGAATCTGAATCAGATTTAGAAACATTCAAATTTTGACATTCGGACGAGTTTCGGATTTTTGAAAATCTGATACAGATTTTTGAATAATTTGAATGAACAGATCTGTATATATCCGTATATTTGTGCTTGTAATGAGGAATGAAGACAGGATGAAAGTGGGTTGAAAACAGGATGCATACGGATGCACACAAATTAAAAAAATGGATACGAATGTTATCGACATTTGTATATTCAAATATGGATTGAACTTCCAAATGAACGGATTTGGATAATCCGGATTTGAATCAAATTTTTGAAAACTGGGGTTTTTAAAATTCAAAATGAATCAGATTTTTTAATATTCTAATTGACTTGGATTCGAATGCAGAAAATACACTAGTGCACACCCCTAATGTACGGGACAAAAACGGGATGTGTACAGGTGCCTTCAGATGTGTATGGACACATACGAATGTTGTCGACATTAGTATCTTCAAATACGAATAAAAAATTAATATGAATGTATTGGAATCCAATTCAGATTTGAATACATTCATTTTTTCTCTGTTCATTTGAATATTTGAATCAAATTGAATCCAAAAATTCATCCACATCCGTAGCATTGAACTACTGGCTGCCTCCAGACTTGTGGAATAAATCCAGTTAAAGTAAAAAATGCACCTTACCAGCCATCTTGACTTTAAAGGAAGCTCCATAGCTTCCATCAGAAGCTGCAAGAGCTGAGTCAGCACACATGGTCACGTGGGCTGAGCCAGCCAATCAGATTTGAGCTGCCCTCCTGCCTCTCATTCATCTCTTCTCGCTGTTCTGCCCAGACTGGCGGGAAGATTCAGATCTTCTTTGTACTGCACAGCGAGTTGTTCAATCAGCATTAAGGTAAGTGCGCAGTAGCTATCAGATAATGTGACGCCACGATGATGCATCAATCATCATGGGTAATGCCCCAGTAGTGACTGCACATTCCGCTGTGCAGTATAACCAAATCTGGATGCAGCCAATGTCTTTTAGCCACTTCCGTCTGATTCCGTGTGTACTTTGTGCCAGCTCCTGCTTTGGGGGACATTCACACATAACCTTCTTGGGACACTATCCAAGGGAAGGTAAGATCAGTGATGGAGGCTGGTGTTTGCAATGCCCTCTCCGAAACCTACCTGGAATATATTATGCAGCAGGGTAAGTGTGAATGCTGCCTCCTGGCAATGTCCACCTCACTGCAGCAATGGCCATGGGTAGGCAGCCGTTGCTATGATGATCAGGCAACACTGCATGACAGCTGCCCTGCCCCAAACATCATTCACATGGAAGTAGGTGCAAAGGCTTCATCTGGGGCTGTACTAGGAACGCCATCCACTCTCATTCACCCCTCACCGTGGTCCAGTGCATGATGGCAGGATGAGCCTTGAGCTCTGAATGTTCAGGAAGATTTGACTCTCAAGACCCCTCACCTCACTTCACAAACCAGAAGAGGTGCAGAGGCCATCTTCCCCATGCCGCAAGACACTTTTGAAGATGTCCACAGCAGGTGTCTGCTGGAAAAGTTGAGGTGTGGACCGCATCCACTTCCTAGCCAAATATTCTTCATGTGCAGAAGGGCCCTGCAGGTTCCTGAGTTTAGACCAGCTGCTGAAAATTTCTTTCTCTGCAGATAGAAAAGCTTGAAAATCACCGACTTAGCCTTTTAATTAGAGCGAATCAATGTGACAATTATCCAGATTGTATTTCAGCCTCTTGCTTTGATAGGACAATGGGGAATAATAAGCCTTAAGCTAGAAGTGCCTTTTTATGTCATAACTCTTGCCTGATTAGTAAAGGGTTGGATTCAGATATTGGCTTCCAAAGATATGTGAAGAGCACTATCAGCTTACTCTTGCTGATACTCTTTTAAAAAGAGTAGCTGTTTTGAATTTAATTAGAAGCAGAACATTTGCTATGTGCATACTACTAATACATGGACCTACCTGTCAGTTAAGATGTGCAGGAAAGATCCTCTTGGTAGTGCAGGCAAAAGTGTGGGAGTAGGGTCTTCTCTGTGGTAGCCACTAGGTTGGGGAATGATCTTCCCTCTGAGGAATGTCTAACAAGGAGAAGGCTTGATTACTGGGAGGTGAGCTGAACTAGGCAGCCATTTGGGGACTGATGCAACCAGCTGAGATGTAGGTGTGCGCACAAATGCAATTTTTGAAATTCTAATCAAATCGAATATCCAAAAAGTCAAATCGATTCAAATCTTTAAAATTCAAATATATTGACATTTGATTCAATTTGAATCAATTTGTATCTATTTGTGTGAATTTTCAATTCGAATTTTCAAGTACGAATGTCAACTTCCTATATGCATGTGTACACATCCATAGTTATCCTTTATGCATCCTTTTTTCATCCCATACGGATCCGTACAAATGCAGGAAAGATGTGTATGGGTAAGTACGCATCATGTATGTATCCGTACACATAAGAATTTCTGAATAATT
Organism: Aspidoscelis tigris stejnegeri; assembly: GCA_023333525.1. Taxonomy (NCBI): domain Eukaryota; kingdom Metazoa; phylum Chordata; class Lepidosauria; order Squamata; family Teiidae; genus Aspidoscelis; species Aspidoscelis tigris. The sequence continues at coordinate 16,399,072 of JALMGA010000005.1, forward strand.
TGCACAAATAGATTCAAAAATTCAAAATTTGTTCAAATGTTTGAATTTGAATTTATGGACATTTGATTCAAAATTGAATGTCAAAATTTGAACGAATTCAATTTAATTTTGAATGTTTTGAATGTTCGTGCACATCCTTACTGAGATGCACCACACTTGCTTGGTGGGCTCGTAAGCATAAGCTCAGAGATTGTCTGCTGTCACCTCCTTCCCCAAGAGAGCCCCCCACTGCAAGGGGACAGGTTGTGCCACAACAGGGCACAGTGCCTGGGACATAGGCATGATGAGGGCCTGGGAGCCGCTCACTGCAGCTCTCAGAACAGGTGTGCCAGTCAGTACAGCCTTACTGCAGGGCTCACAGGCCTATTAGCAAAGGGTTCAACCCAGTCCAAAGAGTGACAGGCATGGGAAGAGCTAGTCTGCCCACCTCCTTTACCCATCTCCAGTCCTGGACCAGCACAGCCCCTTCTCAGCTGCCCTCCCAATTTGCCCCACCACGGTAGTGAGGGAGAAGAGCACAGAGGGGCTGGTCCTGGTCCCTGTTGTGAGCATGGTGGGTGGTTTTGTGGGCATGAGAGGGGACTTGGACACATTCACCACTGTCATTACTAGCCATTTGGAAAGCCAAGCAGGTCACTACTGCTGCTTACGTTGAACCAGATAGGGCAAGGGTGGCACACAAAAGTGCCATTCACTTGCTTAGGTGTCCATTCTGACGGTGGTAGAGGCAATGGTGGCTCAGCCAGGCTCCCCCAATACTGTCTGAACTTCCCATTTCCTTTTTAATGAGAAGGTGTGTGTCTGTCTGTCTACCTGTTTGTTTGCAAGGGACTTTGGTGCATTGCTCAGGCTGTGTTAGGGTTTCTAATACTCAAATGGCCATGTCTCTGATTGTACTCACAGCCTGTTGAATAGAAAGCTGGCAATGTCCTTACCCTCGCTCACTTCCGTTGCATGTGGTGCTTTTTAGTTTCAGGCAGAGAGCAATTTGGATTGGGCAGATATGGGCTAAACTAGGGGTATGCATGAATATTCGTGACATTTGATATATGTACAAAATTGTATGAATTCAGACATTCGTATACAAATCAAATGTTACGACATTTGTATATTGACATTCGTACTCATACGAATGCTTCGGAACATTTGTGAAATGGGCAGGTGGGAAAGTGGCTGCGTGAGTCACATCTGCAACAGATACAGAGTGCATTCGGTACAGTTTGAGAGTGGATTCAAAGTGGATTCAGGGTGGATTTGATGCTTTTAGAGCGGATATGTTGCGGGATACATATCGGATAAGTATGTGTTTGTATTGGATATTTGTATGAATTTGTACAAATAAATTCATATCAAATAAAATCCTAGCACATTCAAAGGGGATCTATTCGAACAAACACGAATTTTCTTACATTCAATTTGATACTAATCGAATGCAGAAAAAGACATTTGTGCACAGCCCTAGGCTAGACCTCTCTCATGACCCATGACCCTTGGCCATTTTGACAGGGGCTTATGGGAATAAGAGCTTAACAACATTTGAAGAGGCATCTATTGTCTAGGAATTAATACCTACCCATTTCTTAACTGAGGAGCAATTCATCGTGCGTAGATTTCCCAGTGAATTTTGCACATGAAAGGTGTTGCTGAATAAAATGGAAATGAGACTTCTCTGGGCTCTCATTAATTCCTTTTCCCCCTTCAAAACATATTGAAAAATGCACAAGATTTTATACTTGCCCAAGCCTCAAGCTTTCTCTTTTCTTCCTATGGTGAAAAATGATTTTGGAGTGCAGCAGTCACATGGGCCTTCTTTTAAGGTCTTGGGGCACTCAGTGTGTTGCCTACTCAAGTATGCCGTTTTTGCCTCTATTTAATTGCTTCTGTTTCTGCTTAGGCAAACCTTATTCATGAAGACATTGAAAGTGCAATCAGCGACAGCAAAGGGGGGAAGCCAAAGAGGAGACTCGAAACACTCAGGTAAGGGGAACCCTTGATGTGCAAATGCTGTTACATTTTCTTTCTGCCAGCAACTTTAGATGGAGACTGCCTTTAGTAATGGAGATAAACCTCATCCGTCAAACAACAGGAAACAGGTATCAAGGGAAACCTATTGGCACACTCAGAATCTCCTTTTTTAAAATGGCCCTTTGGCATTTGGCAAGCAAGATTGTGAGTATTCCATGTAGCAAAATTAAACTCTTTAATAGAAAGAGATACAGTGGCTAGTAAATGGATGCCTGAGTACCATTTTTTGGTTGAAGAGACAGGCAGGATGCCTCTAAGAGCCATTTGCAGGGAGTCGAGAGCAGGTGAAGGTTTAGTTTTTGTCCTCTGCTTGAGATGCCCAAAAGAAATTGGTGGGCCACTGTGTGAGATAGGATGCTGGACTAGATGGGCTGCGGCCCGATCCAGCCGGGCTCCTCTTGTACTCTTAGGTACAGTAAGGCCCTGAGCAGATGGACTGGCGAAAGTAAAAACAATTGGCACCACCTGGGACCCATCACATTGACCTGTCCTGGTAGATGTGCTGGTGCATGCCACACGGCATTTTGTGGCTGTGTGGTGTGATTTGTGGCAATATTTGTTCATTTATTTATATAGGATTTCCGCACTGTCTTTTAGTGTACAGGATGGAGTACAAAATAAAACCATAAAACAGCAAGTAAATTAAAACCTATATAAAATAAGCAAATAGATGTCGGCTTCAGCAGAGAATGTGAACCCGTGCAAGCACCACAACTGCTCAGAGCCCAAAGACATAGAAGAACAGATGTAATTTAAGCAGATGTAGGACGGAAGCCACATTCAGTGCCTGGTGAATCTCTCTTGGAGGACTATTCCGTGTGTGGCTCTTTGCTCCAACATTGCTCCAGTGTATGGCATCTGGCAGAGGATGGATCAAGCAAAGGAGGACAGAATGTTTGCAGAAGGACAGAATGTTTCCAAAGTTCCCACATTGCTGTGACAGAGTGTGGACAACAGATGTACACATTTATGAGTCCCTACACCTTTAACTAGGCTATTGGTCATGGTCTGAATGGTGCTTTCTATTACTTTGGTGTTTTTTATTGTATTGAAGATCCAAAAACACCAAACCAAAGGGTTCTGTCAAAAAAATTATCAATAAACAGAATAAAATATGTACCACTCCCAAATATAAAAAGGCAAATTAAGGCTAAGGGCAATCCGTCTCAGCCTTGGGGTGGCTTCCTAGATCCACATCCACAGATCTAGATCTCTCTAACGAAAGTGCAGAAAGGCCCATAGTCTTAGCATTCCTTGACTTTTACCTTAGCTGCTCTCTTCAGTTTTGTGGGACTGATTGTTTCCTTTTGCACCAAAATTTCAAAAGCCTTAAAGCATCCATTTTAAAATGACATTTGCAATTTTTTTGGCTAAGAGGATGAAATTAATGGGCTTGTTTTCCATCTATTTGCAAATATCTTCCTCCCTCCACTTTCTTTCTTTCTTTCTTTCTTTCTTTCTTTCTTTCTTTCTTTCTTTCTTTCTTTCTTTCTTTCTTTCTTTCTTTCTGTCTGTCTGTCTGTCTGTCTGTCTGTCTGTCTGTCTGTCTGTCTGTCTTTCTTTCTTTCTTGGGATGTTGTCTGTGCATTGTCTTAATTGTTTGGTGGGCGAGGATGTGTTTTGTTCCTGTGTTCCTGTTCATCTAGAAGCCTTTTGTTTATGTATGCATCTGTTTTATGAAACACTTCATTTTAGTTTAGGTGTGAAAATGTATCGCAGTCAGTTGTTTTTGAGAGCGTCTTGTTCCAGTACCTTTATCACTGGCTGCTGCTGCAGTACCCTAAATCCTACAGAACGGGGCTCACCAATTTTAGGTTATAAATACACCTGGAATTTTGAGGGCCTGCCAAAGTAATTTCTGTCACCCTGGTCATCTCTAACCCAACCGGCACAAATGCACACACAGCCATTGTTTTTGTGTTCTATTTGAGTTAAAATTAGGGTAGAGCCATGTCTTTTACATTTAACAATTTGATGACATCCCAGCGGACACAGAAGCGTATGTAGTTCAAGAAGAGTCAACTCACTTCCAGATCTTCCAGCCCACGAAGATCTGGAGGAAGCAGAGATAAACCTCAAGGGCATTGATATATCCTTGACCGTTGCTGTACACAGAAGGAAAAGCTGGTAGACAAAAGTGTGTGCTTGAGAGTTCATTCTACTGATTCCCCCTCCTCTCTTGGTGAATAATGATTAGGGACAGATTTTCTGGGCATTTTGGTTTTTACTTGTAACTCTCCTGCCTAGGATGATTTCCAAAGCTGACAGCGCCATTCCTCCGCCGCCGAGAGCTCCAGCTCCTGTCCCCCCAGGTACTGTCACGCAGGTGGATGTGAGAAGTCGAGTGGCAGCCTGGTCCGCTTGGGCAGCTGAACAAGGCGATTGTGAGTGTTGCTGAAGCTTCAAGATAACCTTGCAAACTGGAGAGCAACTGTATACCCTGGCAAGCCTGTTGGGGCTGTGGCCTTGGGCTGTATGTGACCTTCTGGTTTAGTCTGTGACAAAGATGTAGGTTGGGCTGTAAATGCTGCCCATGAAAATTACCGGAAATAAATCCTGTTTTGGCTCACACTGCATCATTTATACTGCATTTTCCCAGCTTGGTGTTACTGACTTATTTCTGAGTCTTGAATGGAATTGATCTGCTAATGTTTTGGTGAGGTTTTCTGATTATTCCCACCGCTTCCCCATCACTGAAACGTTTAAGATGCAGCGAGTATTTTTGGCCCTGTGCACTTCTAAGTCTGTCTGTAAGAACTTGGTGTTTGTGCTTCACGGAATGGTAGCATGGCATGCTAAGCCATGTCTTCTTCAAAACATGGGGTTATTTTTGAACTAGTAAATCTGGGTCTGCTTTGCTTTACGTTGGTTTTGTTTTCATACTGCTTTACGCCTCTGTAGCCAAGCAGGTCTACCAGAACAAGCCAGGATTTAACCTCAGTGGTGGGTCTGTGTTTAATAAGAAACTGTGAGCGACACAAGATGAAGTTTGAAAACATGTTTCAGCCCAGGGTTCCTGACTGCATGCTTGCCAATTACAAACAAGCCAGAGCGAATTAGTTGAAGTTTGTTGGTGTTTTTGCTGAATGCTTCCAACCTGATTTGCAGCACCTTTACAGATAATGGCTGTCCACCTTGACTTGTCTTGAGTAAACTCTTACATCTCTATCAGGAATATTCTAGGATGATCCCTTCCATCCATCTTCTCTGTCTTATTCTCCTCATTCTGTTTTCCTCAACTTTGCCAAACGTAACAGGATTTTTTCTGGTCTTTCATCAGCACAGAGGAGTGGTTTGATCAACAGACTACTTGTATTACAATGCAAATTACTGTTCTATTTGTTATGCAAACTATTATGTACAGACAAGAGGGATATGTACTCTTTTTGAGATCCTTTCTGGGTTTTCCTGCTATCTGCCACACGATAAAGTGGTTAACTTTTCCAGAGTTAGGCTGTGGTTTAATCCAGCTTCAGTCCACCTTCAGGTCACATCCCCATGCACTATAAACTCCGAATCAAATCCGAATTCAGCAAGGAGCGTCCCCATGCAAAGCCCCCAAACCAGGCTACATGCAGACCAAATCACCCATATCCGTGCAAAATTTACTCCCCTAAAAAACTGTCTTGGCACAGTTTGGGAGTGAAGTCTGCATCATTTTGGGGACCCAGTCTGCACATGGGGACACTCCCGGGCTATTTGGGGAGGGGATAGACTCTGGCATCATTAGGAGGTGGGGTTTCACATCCTGTATTCACCGTCCCTGTTCTGTGCATTGGGGGTTGCAACTGCTGGCCATTTTTAAACAGTGATCAAACAGAAACGAGCCTCTTCTCTCCGTGATCCAATTGCTGAGCATACGTAAAAGAACTGATCGCCCCAGTTTGACAGGTAAAGATGCAGC